>CM041643.1:4414294-4521147 GCA_023333625.1 Bothriochloa decipiens | reverse complement strand
ACGTTAGTTATGGTAAATATTGTCATCAATCATCGAAACCACATTAAAGGGGCCTAGATGCTTTCACGGCGCTTGTCTACCAGCACCGGGTGCGGGTGGACCCGGCCCCTGCTGCTCCTGGCCCTGTGCCCTACAGGGATCCGGTAGCGTCGCTCTCCGGTGTGGCCCCGGCTCCTCCACCTGCCACGGGGCCGGGGACGTCGGTTCTTGCACCCTGGCGTGGTTCGCTCAGCCGATGCTTGTCTACCAGCGTCATGCACAGGTGGTCCCGCCGCCTCCATCGCCACCAGGGGTGTCCTCTCCACCGGCGGCGCGGTCGTTGCCGGTGGCCTCTTCACCGCCGACGACGCCTACACCACCACCGCCGCCTTCGGCAGCCCGTATCGTGCAGCCGGTGTACCACCCACTGCTCCTTCACTGATGTGAACTAGGTTCCTGATCTTCTGTCAGTTCAAGATAAACAACGATTTGGTGGAGCACGACACACCGATCCGGCTTCAGATCACAAAGACCCGAACTTGCAACCTTAGCACCACGTCTCCTCTGGTTATCAACCGTGTCACCAACCAGTTGACCTCGCCAAGAAGGCTAATCCCTGCCTGCGAATCAAAGAACACAAGCAAGAACTCAAAAGTACACAGCTCAAATATTGGGACAAACTGTAGATATATGATTAAGATCACAAAGTGGGGTTTCACAAATCAATAACGGCGACTGTTCAAGGACAGATTAATCTAAAGCAAAACCCAAACCCTACCGTAGACGGCGGCTGCTCATTATATAGCCTAAGGGGCATCCAAGGACCCCTACACATGTCCATACACAGCCCCGACACATTACAAGGCCCAAATGGCCCAAAAGATGACGATGCAGCGCTCTGAAAGATTCTGGATGTCAACTTGTTTTGACGATTTCTGTTGATCCCGAAGGAATTTTGATATGGGTCCACTTTCATTGATTTCCTTATCAAATTATCTTTCCATCCATATGTGGATCGTCGAAAACGGAGTCCGTATGCAACCTGGGTGTCCGTTTTATTGCATGCTGCTCCTGGAGCCCGAGACGGCCTCGAACTTGACTTGGATTGGGCCTCCAACTTAGCTTGAACGTCTCTGCTGGTATCTAAAGGTGGTGGCCAAGGAGGAGGACGTCCAAGGGCTTCTTTGGTGTGTTCCACATCTCCTTGGAGCATGCTCTCACTTGGGTCAGAGTCCCAATGGCGAATAACAAGCCCATGATGATGACGTAGTCCTTGGCAGAAACAGTGATGGAATGTCATGATGAATTGGATGCCTTCCCAATGTGATATTGAGGTAAGACCAGACCTATTGGAAAGATTATCAAATAATCTTTCCAATAAGTGCTGATTGACCTCAATCGCACTCCGGATGCATGAGTTATGGCCTTCCCACTGAAGCCCTATCCGGCTGCCGACGAACCAAACATTGGACTTTGATGAGTTTGCCCTTTGAGACACATTCGTACCTACATTCAAATAAAAACATGCACATGTGGAACCAAGTGAATTGTACCAAAAATCATTGTGCAAATGAAGGAACGAACTCACCTTATCTTTAGCCTCTATGGGCGTATGCATAGGTCTCATGTCCTCATCATTCACCGCCACCCACGGCATGTTCACCCTATGGTGACGCGGCACGCGGCGGGTACCCTGCGATCCCGGGCTCTTGCGGCGATGCCCGGCAACACGCAGTTCTCTCCTGTACCCTCTTCTGTTCGCGATGCCTTGTCAGACCCTCACTGGCGCCGCGCGATGGAAGAGGAGTACGCAGCTCTCCTCGCTAACCAGACGTGGGATTTGGTGCCCCGTTCACCTGGCTCCAATGTTGTCACTAGCAAGTGGATCTGGACGCACAAGCGGTGGGCTGATGGTACCCTGGAGCGGTACAAGGCTCACTGGGTTCTTTGGGGTTTCACTCAGTGCCCTGGAGTCAACTACGATGAGACTTTCAGCCCGGTGGTGAAGCCGGCCACCGTCCGCACGGTGCTCTCACTGGCCCTTGCTCGCTCTTGGCCAGTGCATCAGCTGGATGTCAAGAATGCGTTTCTGCATGGGACTCTCACTGAGACAGTGTACTGTAGCCAGCCGGCGGGGTTTGTTGACTCTTCACATCCAGATATGGTCTGTCGGCTTAACAGGTCTCTCTACGGCCTCAAGCAGGCCCCTCGGGCGTGGCACTCCTGGTTTGCTGCCTTCCTGGTGACAATGGGGTTTGTGGAGGCCAAGTCAGATACGTCTCTATTTATGGAGCTGAGACTGCTTACCTGCTACTCTACGTTGATGACATTGTCCTCACAGCCTCCAGTTCATCACTACTCAGCCGCATCATCAGCTCTCTTCAGTAGGAGTTTCCTGTGAAGGATCTCGATGTGCTCCACCATTTCCTCGGGGTGACTGTTGAGCCTCGTCCTGCCAGCCTTCTTCTTCACCAGCAGCAGTACACTCTTGATATCCTGGAGCAGGCTGGGATGACTAACTGCAAGCCCTGCTCTACTCTAGTTGACACTTAGGGCAAGCTGTCAGAGGCCGAGGGCCCCTCAGTGGACGACCCCATGGCATACCGGAGTCTCGCAGGTGCATTTCAGTACCTTACCTTCACCAGGCCAGACATCACCTATGTAGTGTAGCAGATTTGTCTTCACATGCATGATCCCCGAGAGCCCCTCCTCACTGCTCTCAAGCTCCTCCTCCGCTACCTCCACGGCACTGTAGACTACGGTTTGCTCCTTCAACGGTCTTCCTCCTCTGAGCTCATCGTTTACACTGACGCTGACTGGGCCGGGTGCCCGGACACTCGGTGCTCCACCTCCGGCTACGTCGTCTTCCTAGACGGCAACCTGGTGTCCTGGTCGTCCAAGCGCCAGCCGGTCGTCTTCCGCTCTAGTGCTAAGGTGGAGTACCGCACTGTCGCTAACGGCGTGGCTGAGGCTTCCTGGCTCCGATAGCTTCTCGTCGAGCTTCACAGCCCTCTCTCTCAGAGCACGCTGGTCTATTGCGACAATGTCAGTGCGTTGTACCTCTCCACCAACCCTGTGCAGCACCAGCGGACCAAGCATGTGGAGATCGATCTCCACTTCGTCCGGGATCGGGTTGCCATTGGTGATGTTCGGGTTCTCCACGTCCCGACCACCTCCCAGCTCGCCGACATCTTCACCAAAGGTCTCCCGTCCTTGACCTTTGCCGAGTTTCGCTCCAGCCTCAACATCACCGGTGGCTAGTTGCGACTTTGGGGGGCTCGTGTGTTGTTCTTGCTTTTCTTCATTCATGTCCAGTCTGTAAACTCTGCTGCACCGGTAGTTCAGACTGCGGGGGGGTGTTGGAGTATATGAGGTTTAGGCCCATGAGGCCCATGTATGTCTATATAGCTACCCTCCCTAGGGTTAGCCCAATAATGGAAAATCATTCACTCTGACATTGTGCCATGTAAATACCAGATTGTTTATCAGTTTTGACCAAAAAGTAATATGATGACTGGAGTGGTTTCAAGCAAATGTCGAACACCTTTTATTGCTTCCATCTTGTTCCTGTTGGGCTTACCACAGAATTGTTTCTATGACCTTAAGCTTTTGGGTTAAACGGTTGGCGTATGTGACTTTATGACATCAATGGCTAGAGATCTAGAGTTTGAATCATGATCATGACAATGATAGTAATTTAATAAAATACCAGACGGGAGCCTCCAATCCTCGTGCGTGCAATTTAGCAGACGAAGTGTCTCATGGTGGCTAATTTTTCTAACATATATATCAAAAGAAACTATGTGAGCTAACCAAGTCTATGTTTTTTTAGCCGAGTCTAAGTGCACGCCAACATATCATGGACCAAATAACCAGGGAGCAACTCTTCAATTTTTTGGCCCGTCAGCCCAACAAGGAGTCAGCCCAGCTGGGCGTCGCGCCGTCGCCCGTCCTACCGCCGGGCATCTCTTTCTATAGCTCCCTCCGGTTCCGCTCTGCGCTCCAGCCCTCGCTGGCTCACTCTCTCCGTCCTACGCTCCACCTACGCCCTCCACAGCTCAGGCCTACGTGGCTGCTGGCTACGCCTTCGGCAGCTCGGTCGGTAGCCGGCGCCCGCTTCCCAGAGCGGCAGCATCCCAGCCCCCAGCGGTGGCCACCCCAGCGCCCTGGCCTCGCTCGGCTGCAGACTGCAGGAGCAAGCGAACCACGAAGAGGAAGTTGGAAACAGCCGAACTGGAAGACTGTTAGACAATTTGGCAATTTCCATATCATTTTAATTCTATAAATTAACATAATGATGATGACATATAAAATATTATTCATAAAAGAGATTATAACATCCAACATGTTCTTAACAATGATGAACATGTGAACAGAAAGCACGTAAAGCATATATCTATCATAAGCATATAAACATGATGTATAACTTATAACATAAACAGGCACTGGACAGGATGTGAAACAACGTAACAAGACTACTGATACATATGAGCAGCAACATATGAAACAACGTAACTGAACCACAAGAACATGCAGACATGGTATATATCTTATAGCAGAAATAAACAACAGAAAACTTATGAAACAACATAGCAGAACATGTGAAACATTCTCATGACAGCAACAGGAACAACACATATGAACTATTGAAACTTGTACAATCTGGAAAACATAAAACAGAGAGAAGATGAACAGTTTATACCCTCCCATGCGCTTCGATGATCCCGATCCTTGTCCAGTTTCCAGCGTCATGTCATAGAAGATGATGAAGACGATCTCTCCTCCTTAGGAAGAAAATATCACCAGGAAGCCTATGAACATGACAAACAGTGGCGGTGAATTGGGAAGTAGCATAGATGCTCCCAAAAAACCTAATTGCTGATCCCTCGTGCAAGGTCTCGAAAGGCAAGGGCTTCGGAGGCACCTGCCCTCTCCATTCTCCGTGCACGCGGATTGAGAGATGAGGAAACCTTCGTTGCTGCTGGAGTTGTTGTTCTAGTGTTTCTCGTCTAAGTACCGAAGGGACAGGGGAGACCCCTTTATCCTTGCAAGCAAGAAGAGGGAGGAGGACGGGAAGAGTCACCCGGTGACCTTTCAGGTGAGGGGTGAAACGACCTCAATTTCCTTGAAGGGAAATCCACAGAGTCGGAGTGTAATATGACCATTTAAATCACATTACCCGATAACAGTTGAATACCATAATCCATACATCGAACAAAAGAGTGCAATAGAGAGGTTTATAATAACTTATTACATCACCATTTGGCGGAATCAGAGTTCATGCAGCATAACAATAAAAGCTTGAGGTGCGGAAGCTATCATCTTCAATCCAACTTGAGCGTAGGCACGAAACCCTCAATCGCTGTACTCCCCAGAAGAGTACTCACTCCTTGAACCTGAAACCAAATTTTTAGTACGATTTGTACTGGCCACACTCTCATCCTATGCATTGCTTTGTGGTAATTGGATGCAAAAATATGGATATATCAAGAGGAACCTATAAAAGTTGGGTTTTTCCTATGCAATTACTCAGGTATATAAATAATAATTAATAATATAGTCATATTTTAAACTCATTCCCAAACCAACATCATCCATCGCCATCCATATCTAAATCAACATCCCAACTCCTCCAACACCATCTCGGACTAAAGTCGACAAGCCAACTCCCTCTCGGATTGCCTCAGCGGCCCGCAACCCTCAACCTGGCTCACGGCCGGAAAACATACTCACGGGGAAGGTAGAACACTCCACTCTCTAGTCCAGTGCATGCGGAACAAAGAAAAGGTCCGTAGCCAAAGATTTGGCTTATGTATCGATCGATCAACCATACACTCTGCAGATTTTTCACTAATCCACTAGATAACCATCATCGTGCTTGCAATCACCTAGGCAGATTCTGGGCGCCTACTGCCATAGAACGATGCCACTCTACCAACCAGCTCTGGATCGTTGGAACTATGAAGGGAGCATGTATCCGCTCCCGTAGAGGATGCCATGCCATGTACCCACTCCCGAAGGGGTTGCCATGATCGTCTCGGTAGGGTGTTAGCTCCATCTCATGCATATACCTCCCTAGCACTACTCGCCTAGCAGTAGTGGCATCGATCTATCCAGCGGTTCAGCCATCTCCCCCATGGAGAGCGAGTGGAAAGCAAGAGATTCCTAAGGTCCGGATACCAGCGCAGCAGTTCCTAATTTTGACCAAGCCGGAATATCTTCATCAGGGTTTATCTTTAACGTGCTACCACGGCACCTTCATCCCAGGCTCCACCACTCAGAGGGTCACACCCAAGGACCACCATCACATCTCAGTTAGCCCACTACAGGCTCCTCTCATGGGAATGTCTAGATCCATTGCTCGGCAAGACTTGCTCCAAAAGCTCGTTGTAGATCCTGGCTCGATCGACTCAACCATCACCCTACTCCCTGCCGTAAGCTCCACCCCAAACCCAGATATAGCATCATCAGCTCACATGCCCATATGACCCATCAACTCACACATCTTCAGCCTGGCACCCTCCAGGCCTTCCCAGGGTTCATCACATCGCATCAAAATATAAGCGAGTGAAGTATATATATATAAAATATAGCAGATAAGCAAGTGGCTAACATAACAGCGGGTAAGCAGGTGAAAGGTTACAATAAGGTAGGGCTTATCAAGTATTAATCTATCATGCAATCCTAGCACAGGCAATTCATTATAGCAATAGGAATTAAAGCACTAGCCATACTACATTTGCCATGCGTAATGAAATCTATGAGGTTGGGTGAGGTGTGGCACCTTACGCTGTCAAACTTCTCCTAGTAGTCACTGTCGTCAGACTTGTCCTCGCTCGAGCCTGTAACTGAGAATTAATGGTCACAGAGGCGATCCCTATAGATTAGCACAAAGAACAAATGCCAAATAGAAGATCCAAATGCACTCAAACATAGCTTAAATAGATAGGGCTCGATTTCTAAAAAATTTGGATATGTGGATCATAATTTTCTGAGCTCGTATGAATTAGTTATGAATTTTCAAAGATTTAACCATTTTCTAAAAAAAGAAAAAGGGCCGATTTATCTGGTGCTGACATGTGGCAGCCTATGATTGGGCCACGTGTCACTGGCAGGTCAAACAGGCGACAGATCGGATGCTGACGTCATGCTGACGTGGCCGATGATGTCATGCTGACGTCAGCATTGACCGGGTCAACGGAGGTCTGACAGTTGGGTCCGGGGTGACATCACTGCTGACGTCAGCAGTCAACAGTCAACGGTCAATGGTCTGGTGGGCCCCACTTGGCCGTTAATGGGCCGTTACTGGGCCGCGTGGGCCGGATATGGGCCGGGCCGGGCCCGCCATGTGGCACGCTCTGGTGCTGCCATGTCAACACGCTGAATCCACAACAGGCTCGGTCCACAGCTTCTGGTCCACGGTGCGCCGGTGTTCTTGGGGTCCACTATCAGCGACTCTAATCCACATGAGTCGGGTGCACAGGCATGTTCTTGGGTCCATACGGTTCACGTCTTGGTCTATCGGTGCACCGGCTCAACTCGGTCCCACACCCAGTGACTCAGGTCCATGAACACCGCGCCCACCAGCTGTTCCTCCCACTCATCCCCTTCCTTTGCCTTCTCCCACCCGATGATGCGGCTCATCGACGGCAACAATCCTCCAAATTCCGACGACTCCGTCGATCCTCCAGCGCCATCTTCTTGCTTATCGGATCCAGGGCGTTGAGGCGAGCACGGAGGTGGTTTTCAAGGTGGCACCTTCGCTTCCGGTGACGAGCTCCGTGGCGGACGGTGGCTCACGGCGACTGTAACACCCTGGTGTTAAGCATGTATTATCTTGCACATCATGAGCATGACCATCTCATTTGCATAGTCATTTATTTTACACGAAATGATAATTTGAAATATGTGCTTACCTTGATTTGAACTAGAGCTATGTGAAAGGTTGATTGTTTGGGGTTGAGTGTTAAATGAAGTTTGTAGAGAAAATTATTTGGAGCAAAACTTATTTTGGGGTCATTTCATGAAAAGGCTTGGAAGTGGGTCAAAAATGTCAAAAATAGTTTGTAAAAATGATTTTCTTTTAATTTTAAATCCCCATTTTTGAAATTCAAATTCTAGGCAGAATTAGATTTTGATGTTGAAAAGTGAAATGTTCTACTCATCAAAAGGAACATTTCATCTTTTATGAGTTTTTCGAAATTCAGATTATTTTGGAATATATGGGGTTCATCAAGTCTGCACGAATCTTGACGCAGTGGGACCCACCGAACAGTCTCTTCTTCCTCCTCTCTTCTTCTTCCCCGCGACGCTGTCCATGCCGACGCCGGCCGCGTGGCGTCCGTACGTCGGGCCGCTGCCGCTGCCCGCTGTTCTGCCTCCACACCCAAGCGCCGCACACCGATCCCGCACGCCGCGCTCGCCTGGCCCCACCACTCGCCCACGCGCCCTCACTCTGCCCGCATGAGCGCCACGCGCTCGATGAGCTCCGACGCCGCGCTGCCTCGGTCCGAGCTCAACCGGCCACCTCAAGCAAGTCCGACCGCGTCACCCTCGCGCTCGCTCACTCTCCTAGTCTCAGACGCGCTCTTGCCCCTCCTCTTCCACCAGAGCCCGAGCAAGTGGACGCCGCCCCGCCATTGCCGCCACCGCGAGCTCCCACGCCACCACACCTCACAGGCCTGATACTTTTTGCCAAGGACTTGCCAGAAGCTCCGCCTCGACGCGAGCCACTCCCTGCGCATCTTTCCTGCCACCGAGACCCAAGGTAGAGGTCGAATCGACCATCCTCCCCTTCGCCGGTCATGGCCCCCCGACCGCCGCTCGGTCCGCCGTGGCCAGCAACCTCTCCCTCCCTTCTTTATCTTGCGCATCGTGTTCGTCTGCTCGAGTAGGGTCGATTGGTGTAGTTCATGAGGTCGATTAGGGTTCGAGCCCGACGAATTTGGCCATCCGCCGTCGCGGATTTGCGCTGCCGCTCACCGACGTACCTTGCCGTCGTTGCTCCGGCCGTCCATTCACCACTTTGTCTAGTCCATCTAAGCTGTCTTGGTCTGCTGGAGCTGGTAGGTTAGTCCGTGTGCCCCGCCGTGGCCCGAGATGGCCGGCGCACCGCCAACCCTCGCCGCCGTCCGCCGTCGCGCACGGCCGCCGGTTAAAATCTCGGTAATAGCTTGCATTTTGTACACCAATGCACCCGCGCTAGAATCCTGAGTCGAGTGGTGGCCATAGTTCGGCTGGTGACCTCGTCACCGGCGAGATTGCCGACCGCCGACGACCATTCCCCGCCGCGTGGACCTCGGGCCTGATTTCTATTCTTTCCTAGACTTTAGTGCAAAGTCGCCAGACACAGCGAGTTTCTTTTTCGGGCTCGGTTATTTTCTGAAAACCTCAGGGTCTCCGGTGCAAAGTGTTTTTCCTTTTCTTATTCAAAACTGTTTCCAGATTTCTCTTAAATCTTTAAAAATCCATAACTTCTTCATTTTCATCCAAATGAGTTGGTTCAACTTGTAGTATTTTTCTTATGAGATGATCTATGCATGAAAAATATGAAATATGGAAATTGTGATACTTTTCTGTATAGCTTTATTTTGCTCTATTAATTGCTTTTATCTTAAAAAATGCATAAGTAATTCTCTGTTGCTCAGAAAAATATGAGACCAAGTTTGTTAGTCTTCTTATATCATGCTCTATCTATGAAAAATGTTATGAGGTTATGTCATGTGGAAAGTTTGCTCTGTCTAGTTATGGTGCCTATTTCCATGTGATGATAAATAATTCATAATAAATAATATATAAGGAATTTGTGCATGAAACTTTTTGGAGAGTGTTTTTATGTCAATCTAGACCTAATTATGTTCTGAGATCTATGGTTTGATATACTTTTATGTACAAAGTATTTTATGCCCCTGAAATTGTGCTGCCTTGTCATTTTTGTGTAGGATAAAGTACTTACTGTTTTGACTTGAAATTTTTATAGTAGTCTTTATTTGGTATGATTAAGCTCCTGTAAGTTTTACAGAATTTTCTAAGTAGTCTAAAGTCAAGTTGTAGTTATACCCTGATTTCTTTTAATTATAAATAATGCTTTAGAGTTATCATTTCATGTGTGTAAAAATGCTTTTTATGCTATTTATGGTATGTGTGATCTGCTATTGGTTTTGGTTCAGTAGAGTGTAGTGTGCAAAACAATGGTTGTTTATAATTCCTTATAGTGTGCGAGTAAATTATAATGCGAGGCTTATTTGAAGAATTGTCGGTAGAAGAGAATGCAGATGACATGTGCTTATCATACATGTTGTCAAATATCATATCATTTATCTTAGCTGAGCATTCATTCACCATCAGCATCAGCATTTCACTTCTATGTATGCATGATATTCATACGCACTATGCATCATACAGGATCGTCAGAGCTCGAAACGGTAGTTCCCGGAGCACAAGGAGAGGAAGGCCAGGAGGAAGCTTTGGTTCGGGAAGCAGCAACAGAAGAGGATCCCGAGGCTGATCTTCCGGAGTGCCCTGACCACCATCCAAGCTCTTTCCTGAAAGGCAAGCCCCGGAGCATTCTCCCTGTGGTTTGCAAAATATCTAACTTGAGTCCGTTACTTGTTTGATGCATTAAGTTATAGGCGTTGTTTTATACCGTTGCTGCATTACTTATATTCCTTGCCACTGTTTATACTTCAACCCTGTTAGGTTCAGGTACGATTATTTGCTTAGCCCTGCTTTAACTAGATCGGTAGAAGTCGGGTGATTTCCTGTCATCCGCGAGTTATAGGTGATGACCTGGAATGGTTGAATACATTGTTATCTTGGATAACCATGTGGAGATAATAAATCGAGACCTGGCGGGATTGGTGTTGAGACTGAACTGGAGGTTTGGTGTGGTTATCTCGTTTGTGTTGAACTAGGACCCTGTCCGTTGTACGTCCTCAAGTCATATTGAATTTATGCCTCACATTTAGCTGGAAGGAGAAGTCGTTCCGACCGTGAAGCCTAATTTTGATTTGGGCTGAGAGTCGACCTGCTGTACGCATCGTATTGGTGAAGATGGGGGACCACAGGTTACGCGGAGAGTAAGTTCGAGGACAGGGTCGCCCTGAATAAGGCAGCCGGGCAGTTCCTGGATACGATGGTACCTGTTGATCCCGCGCTTTTCCTGAATTGAATGTCGGTGATCTGTAGCTCACCTTAGTGGGTGAGTGTGGTTTGTGTGAGGAATACCCGCCAGCTGGTTAGTAATCGATTATAATCGCCATCGTCCTGGACAGTGAACACTTGATTTGAGCAGCGGCATCATAGTAAGAACTTGAACAAAGAGACGAGATGGTTGAGCTCTCGAACTGGAAAGATACTCAACCGGATTGGTTACCTTCTTGTTGAATAATTATTACCATGCTTGTTTAGTACAGGTGCTAATGTAGCATGATACGGATAATCAGATTAAAATACATTGCTAGAAGGTTCTTATTAATTGTTCCTTAATGCAAGCTTTTCCGCAATTAAATGAGTCAGCTATCCTACTTATACAGCCTTGCATACTCCTTGGAGTCACTTTATTTTAGTTTATGACGGGTAAGTCTAGCTGAGTACATCCTCGTACTCAGGGTTTTATTTCCCATATTTTTGCAGATGGTGAGATGTTTTATGGCTATTGTCAGAACTGCTTCTATCCTGCTTTGGGATATGACTAGACCTTGGGCACGGTCACTCTTCTCTACTTAATGCTTTTGCTGGGTGTTGATCAAGAACCTGGCACTGTATTTGAACTAAGTGCGTGTGTGGATTTGAACTAAATTGCTTCCGCTTATTTTGAAATTTGAACTTGGGTTGTAATAACTTCATTCGTACTCCGATGATTTAAACTATGTACTTGTGAATGGGAACGCTAAACTATTACGATCTTGGTCATGCCGGAAAAGTTTGAAATCCTTTGAGATTTCGGTATGACTACCGGGTTTATTAGGTCTCAATCATGTAGTTTGCCGTCCTAATGGTGAATTATGTGCTTGTGCTCTAATAAATTGGTCGGTTCTATCACAGCTGGCATCGGAGCAGGTTTAGCGTGTTACTGTTCACAAGTATTTAAAATAAAAGATTTTTTGGTTTGCGAAAAGTATTTACAAAAAGAATAGGTGTATATAGGTGTTCAAATCTATGGTTTTGAAAACTAGAGTGTGCCAGTGGTCATATCCTTTATGCCCAATAGGATTCAGGTGGCTTAATTAAGTACTGACTTGGGGGAAATTGCATCATATTTTCTGTTTTGTTGTTGCCTATACAATGACGGAGTCGTATGGGTGCCATTCACTTGAGTGGTAATGTATGGATCAAATTGCCTCTACGCCCTGGTAAGTGTGAGTTGTGAGAGCATGATTGGATGCAATGCCAGTCTAGGGAAGTGCTTATTGATGCCGGATTATTCACATGTTGCACACATGTTTATATGCAGGTATCCCATGTTGGGACCATCTTCTGGCGGTGTCGTCTTCTGCGCGACTGTTGGGGTAGTAAGTAATCGGTGTTTTCATCTTGTTCGGAAGGTGCGTGAATTCTTACGTCGAATTGCATTCATATGGGATATGGGCTGAAATGAATTTTCTGCAGGTACACTAACCGCGAACGGTAGAACGAAGTAGTTACGTATAATGAGAGAACGATTTATGCCACCACATAGAGCATTAGATTATTAGTCTGTGAGGACGTATGTAACGTGCATGCATCATGGTTAAAATTGATCATTCATACATTCATGGTTCCTTCCCTTATAAACAAGTTGTCTCTTTTCTTTAAAATTTTAACTTATGGGATATACAACTTTTAAACAGATGGCGAGAACCAAGCAGACTGCTCGCAAGTCCACTGGAGGAGGAGTGCCCCGTGGTCCTTTGGCTGTCCGTGAGTCGGCACCAAGGGAGGTGGACACTTTTCTTGAGGAGCACGCCATGCCTAGCCTTCTTTGGAGGATTCTCTCCAACGCTGGATACACGGTGGGCATGGAGCCTCACTACTATTGGGACAAGGATGATTTGGTGAACTATGGAGAGGCTCATGTGGAGGTAGTAGTCCCACCTTTGGACGGTGACCCCCCACTGGGTTGGGTGGCGCTGTTTTGGTGCAGGTAGGACTGCCAAGACAGGTGCCACGTTTGCAGCTTTTGACGTGGTGGAGCACCTGATGGAGGAGATACCTCACCAGCTTGCCGAGGTTTTTCCTGGAGTGTTCCCCTTTGCTCACCGCCTTTCTAGGTGGCCACATGCTGAGGGAAACCCACTGGAGGCTGGTCCTGAGGAGGCACAGGGTAGCAGCACGCCTGCCATGAGTGCTATGTTTGCAGTGATGAGGGCCTATGTCAACATGGAGACTAAGACACTTTGTCTGAATGAGGAGTTCAAGGAGGCTCGAGCTGATGCATGCAAGGAGAAGCGTGAGTTGACACATGAGCTTCAGCGCTCATGAGAGGAGGTCACCCGTGTGTCTCAGCATCGAGACAAGGTTGTGCTGGAGAGCCAGAAGATGGCTCAGGCTAGGGATGAAGCCTGGTCTGAGTTCCGTCGTCTTAGCATCCGCCAGCAGCAGGTGCTAGAGGAAGTGGAGGATGTTTGTGCTTACAATGCTAGTCTTCACGAGGAGGTGCACAGGAAGCAGGAGGAGATCCGTCAGCTAAGAGCAGCCTTAGTAGCAGCTAGAAGGGCTGTGAACAGCGCTTCTAGTGAGAGTAGCAACAATGGAGAGTAGCCTTGCTGAGGATCGTTAGTCTCTAGTTGTTCTTTTGCATTCCTGTCAGGTGGTCATGTAACCCTTTTGCTCGCTATCGAGACTTTGATGTAAGGTTGGAACAGGTGTTTGATGTGGTAATATTCGTACAACTTTTAAAAGTCCAGTGTATGTATGCTGGCAAAATGTGGGTGTTGTAAGACGCTTTGCGATGGTTCGCAGTAATATTATTAGTGATGTTGTGATGTGAAAAATTGGAATTATTGTGCCTCTATTTATTGTGCGAATTTATTTCCCTCGATAAATTCAGTTTGGCATGATTTTTACATTCACCTCTCATTATGACAACATTCACCTGATACATACTTATTGCTGAAATATGCAGATGCCGGTTACCCGTAGTGGTTCGGGTGCTAATGACAGTGGTGGATCTGAAGAGGGTGCCGATAACACTGCACGTGGTGTGCCACCCCCACCTCTGACCAATGCGGAGCAACTGTTTGCTCAGTTCTTAGGCAGCCAGCACAATGTGCAGCAGCTTCTTCGCGAGAGCTTGGCCCGTGATGTTCGTCAGGGTCCTCAGCAAAGTCAATACAACAGCTTCAAGGAATGTCAGGACACTAAACCTCCTGTGTTTAAGGATGCTCCTGAACCACTTGAAGCAGATGAATGGCTCAACACCATGGAAGATAAATTTTGTCTTCTAAGGTTGACAGAAGAGCTGAAAGCGGAGTATGCAGCCCATCAGCTTGAGGGACAAGCAGGGACGTGGTGGAAGCAACATCGCACCACCTTTCCGCAGGGTGTTCCTATTACTTGGGACCGCTTTGCACATGCTTTCCGGGGGAATTTCATTCCTCCCAGTCTAATGGCTATGAAGAAGACTGAGTTTCTGTCGCTCACTATGGGAACTCGCAATGTGAAGGAGTATCTGCACGCCTTCAATACTCTGAGTCGCTATGCTCCTGAGTTTGTCAACACTGATGAGAACAAGATAGCTAGTTTCAAGAGAGGCTTGAGTTCCAAGTTGATGAAGACCATGAGCACTTCTGCCCGTGTTACTTTTAATGATTTCTTGAATGATTGTATTATGCAAGAAAACAGTAACAACATTCATGCTGCCACCAAAAATTGCAAGAGAGCTCATGATGGAGGTGGTTCTTCTCAGGCAAGAGCCCCAACTGGTTTCCGTACGCCGTTTCATCCACCGATGTCTGGTGCGGATTCAAACCCCCACAGCAAAAAATACATGATAATTATCTAGCTCAGAATCCATAGAAGCATCACCGAGCATTCAAAGTTCCTGCTCCACAGGGGAAACCAGTACAGAGCAGCTTGATCGGTGCTAACAAGCCACCTGTCAATGGACCTTGCTTCAACTGCAACCAGACAGGGCACTTTGCTTGTTATTGCCCTTTTCCCAAGAAGTAGCAGGCCCCGTACCAAGCTCGCGTGCACCACACCTCGATTGAGGAGATTCTTGCTGGTGAACCAGTGACTACGGGTATGTTTTCTGTGAATCAAATCCCTGCCGCTGTTTTGTTTGATTCTAGATCATCGTATTCTTTCATGAGTCAAGCATTTGCACAGAAGCATGATCAAAAGATACTTGAATTGAGTATTGAATTCAAGGTTAGTTCAGCTGGGGCTAATATAACTACTAAGCAGATAGTTCAGGGTGCAACCCTAGACCTAGATAAGTGGAGGTTTCGGTTGAACTTGATAGTTCTACCTGGCTTAGGAGTGGATGTCATCGTGGGAATGAGTTGGATGAAATTCTGGGGTGCTATGATCGATACAGGTAATAGGATGCTATCTATCAGAAATCCTCTTGGGGAGGGTACTTTTCAAGTGCCATTACCCTGAAAGTTTAAGCTGAAGAGCGTATCCTATTCTACTCGTGTGACCCCTCTTCCCGAAATTCCTGTCGTGTGTGAGTTTCCGGATGTTTTTTTTAAAGAGCTTCCGGGTCTTCCACCCGATAGAGATGTTGAGTTTCGCATTGAGTTATTACCTGGCACTGCCCCAATTTCTAGGAGACCATATCGGATGCCGCCAAATGAATTGGCAGAGCTCAAAAATCAGTTGAAAGAATTGTTGGACAAGGGTCTTATTCGCCCTAGTGTGTCGGAATGGGGTTGTCCTGCTATCTTTGTGAAGAAGAAGGACAAATCTCTACAGATGTGAGTGGATTATCATCCACTCAATGCTGTCACCGTTAAGAACAAGTATCCATTACCCCGTATTGACATTCTTTTTGACCAGTTGTCCAAGGCGAAAGTGTTTTCCAAGATTGATCTTAGGTCTGGTTACCATCAGATCAAGATTAGACCAGAAGATGTGCCTAAGACTGCTTTTTCTACCAGATATGGATTGTATGAGTATTTTGTTATGTCCTTTGGCTTAACAAATGCTCCTGCATACTTCATGTATCTGATGAATTCGGTCTTTATGCCGGAGTTAGACAAGTTTGTGGTGGTGTTTATTGATGACATCTTGGTGTACTCAGAAAATGAAGAAGATCATGCTGAGCATCTGAGGATTGTTTTAGAAAGGCTTAGGGAACATAAGCTGTATGCTAAGTTTAGCAAATGTGAGTTTTGGCTCAAGAAAGTTCAATTCCTTGGCCATGTCCTATCTGATGAGGGAATCTCAGTAGATCCGAGCAAAGTACAAGAGGTTATGAACTGGGAAGCACCAACTTCTGTGCATGAAGTTCGGAGTTTTCTTTGTCTAGCCAGATATTATCGTCGTTTCATTCTAGATTTCTCGAAGATTGCCAAACCTATGACAAATCTGTTGCAGAAAGAGAAGAAGTTTGTCTGGACAGAGGAGTGTGAAACAGCTTTCCGTACCTTACGGGAATTGTTGACCACTGCTCCTGTTCTTGCGCAACCAGATTTGGAGAAACCTTTTGATGTATATTACGATGCATCAAAAACAGGCTTAGGATGTGTGCTTATGCAAGAAGGAAGAGTCATAGCTTATGCCTCACGTCAGTTAAAGAAGCATGAAGTGAATTATCCAACCCATGATTTGGAGCTAGCAGCTATTGTGCATGCTCTAAAAATCTAGAGGCATTACTTGTTGGGTAACTTCTGTAAAGTCTATACTGATCACAAAAGTCTGAAATATATCTTCACTCAACTCGAGTTGAACATGAGACAACATCGATGGATGGAGTTTATTAAAGACTTCAATATGGAGATCTTGTATCATCCAGGCAAAGCAAACGTAGTCGCAGATGCGTTGAGTCGAAAATCACATTGTCATGCTATTCAACCTTTGTTAGCAGATGGTTTTAGCCTCATGCATCTTGTTGTGCTGCGTAACATCCAAATTAGTTGCTCGCTTGAAAGTAAGATTATTGAAGGTCAGAAAACTGACAAGGGTATAGGTCATATCAAGGAGAAAATGTTGAAACAGTCGCTCAAGCATTTCAGAGTGGATGAGAAGGGAATCTTATGGTTTGATGATCGTCTGGTCGTACCAAAAGATAGAGAACTCAGAAATCAAATTATGGATAAAGCTCACTTATCAAAGTTATCTATTCATCCTGGCGGTAGTAAAATATTTCACGATCTGAAGGTTCGCTATTGGTGGACCAAAATGAGAAAGGAGATTGCCGCTTATGTCGCACGTTGTGATATCTGTTGTCGCATAAAAGCTGTTCATTTGAAGCCAGCCAGAATGCTTCAACCGTTGCCGATTCCTGAATGGAAATGGGAAGATATCAGTATGGATTTCATTACCGGACTTCCCACCACTCAAAAAGGGCATGACTCTATTTGGGTAATCGTTGATTGACTTACCAAGAGTGCGCACTTTATTCCAGTTTGTATAGATTATCGACCGCCTCAATATGCTGATATTTATCTCAGGGAGATTATCCGTTTGCATGGAATTCCCAAGATAATTGTATCTGATCGAGGATCTCAGTTTACTGCTCATTTCTGGGAACACTTGCAGAAGGATTTGGGGACAAAGCTGAATCATAGTACAGCTTATCATCCTCAAACTTCAGGCCAGACAGAAAGAGTGAATCAAGTTCTTGAGGATCTTCTGAGGGCTTGTGTTTTATCATCCAAGGGTTCATGGGAGAAGTGGTTACCTTTGGCAAAATTCTCTTATAACAATAGTTACCAAGAGAGTATACAGATGGCTCCTTTTAAGGCACTGTATGGCCGAAAGTGTAGAACGCCTGTAAATTGGGTAGGACCTGGAGAAAGAAGATATTATGGTATTGACTTTGTTAAAGAAGCTGAAGAGTAGGTTCGAACAATTCAACAACACATAGCAGCTGCACAATCTCGTCAGAAAAGTTATGCTGACAAGAGAAGAAGACCTCTAACTTTTAATGTTGGTGATTATGTGTATCTGAAGGTCTCTCCTATGAAGAAAGTGCAACGTTTTGGTGTTAAAAGAAAACTAGCACCTCGTTATGTCGGTCCATATCAGATAGTGGAAAGGAAGGGATTGTGGGCCTATAAGCTCAAACTGTCTGAAGAGATGAGTGCAGTGTTTCCTGTTTTCCATGTATCCCAACTCAAGAAATGTCTACGTGTCCCAACCGAGGAAGCCGTTAAAGTTAAAGACATTAAGCTGAGTTCAGATTTAACTTATGAAGAGAAACCTATGAGACTCCTGGATGTCAAAGACAGAGTAACTAGAAATCGTGTGGTCAGGCAATACAAGGTTTCTTGGAGCAATCATGATGATAGCGATGCCACTTGGGAAACGGAGGACTATTTAAAAGAAGTATATCCTGATTTTTATAAAGAATGGTTAGTCTACTCAAATCTCGGGACGAGATTTCTTTAAGGGGGGAAGGGCTGTAACACCCTGGTGTTAAGCATGCATTATCTTGCACATCATGAGCATGACCATCTCATTTGCATAGTCATTTATTTTACATGAAATGATAATTTGAAATATGTGCTTACCTTGATTTGAACTAGAGTTATGTGAAAGGTTGATTGTTTGGGGTTGAGTGTTAAATGAAGTTTGTAGAGAAAATTATTTGGAGCAAAACTTATTTTGGGGTCATTTCATGAAAAGGCTTGGAAGTGGGTCAAAAATGTCAAAAATAGTTTGTAAAAATGATTTTCTTTTAATTTTAAATCCCCATTTTTGAAATTCAAATTCTAGGCAGAATTAGATTTTGATGTTTACAAGTAAAATGTTCTACTCATCAAAAGGAACATTTCATCTTTTATGAATTTTTCAAAATTTGGACTATTTTGGAAAATATGGGGTTCATCAAGTCTGCACGAATCTTGGTGCAGTGGGACCCACCGAACAGTCTCTTCTTCCTCCTCTCTTCTTCTTCCTTGCGACGTTGTCCGCACCGACGCCGGCCGCATGGCGTCCGTACGCCGGGCCGCTGCCGCTGCCCACTGTTCTTCCTCCGCACCCGAGCGCTGCACACCGATCCCGCACGCCACGCTCGTCTGGCCCCACCGCGAGCCCACGCGCCCCCGCTCTGCCCGCATGAGCGCCACGCGCTCGACGAGCTCCGACGCCGCGCTACCTCGATCCGAGCTCAACCGGCCACCTCAAGCCAGTCCGACCGCGTCACCCTCGCGCTCGCTCACTCTCCCAGTCTCAGACGCGCTCTTGCCCCTCCTCTTCCACCAGAGCCCGAGCAAGCGGACGCCACCCCGCCATTGCCGCCGCCGCGAGCTCGCACGCCACCACACCTCACAGGCCTGATACTTTTTGCCAAGGACTTGCCAGAAGCTCCGCCTCAACGCGTGCCACTCCCTGCGCACCTTTCCTGCCACCGAGACCCAAGGTAGAGGTCGAATCGACCATCTTCCCCTTCGCCGGTCATGGCCGCCCCAACCGCCGCGCAGTCCGCCGTGGCCAGCAACCTCTCCCTCCCTTCTTTATCTTGCGCATCATGCTCGTCTGCTCGAGTAGGGTCGATTGGTGTAGTTCATGAGGTCGATTAGGGTTCGAGCCCGATGAATTTGGCCATCCGCCGTCGCGAATTTGTGCCGCCGCTCGCCGGCGTACCTTGCCGTCGTTGCTCTGGCTATCCATTCACCACTTTGTCTAGTCCATCTAAGCTGTCTTGGTCTGCTGGAGCTGGTAGGTTAGTCCGTGTGCCCCGCCGTGGCCCGAGATGGCCGGCGCACCGCCAACCCTCGCCGACGTCCGCCGCCGCGCACGGCCGCCGGTTAAAATCTCGGTAATAGCTTGCATTTTGTACACCAATGCACCCGCGCTGGAATCCTGAGTTGAGTGGTGGCCGTAGTTCGGCCGGTGACCTCGTCGCTGGCGAGATTGCCGACCGCCGACGACCATTACCCGCCGCGTGGACCTCGGGCCTGATTTCTGTTCTTTCTCGAACTTTAGTGCAAAGTCGCCAGACACAGCGAGTTTCTTTTCAGGGCTCGGTTATTTTATGAAAACCTCAGGGTCTCCGGTGCAAAGTGTTTTTTCTTTTTCTTTTTCAAAACTGTTTCCAGATTTCTGTTAAATCTTTGAGAATCCATAACTTCTTCATTTTTCATCCAAATGAGTTGGTTCAACTTGCAGTATTTTTCTTATGAGATGATCTATGCATAAAAAATATGAAATATGGAAATTGTGATACTTTTCTGTATAGCTTTATTTATCTCTATTAATTGCTTTTATCTTAGAAAATACATAAGTAATTCTCTGTTGCTCAGAAAAATATGAGACCAAGTTTGTTAGTCTTCTTATGTCATGCTCTATCTATGAAAAATGTTACGAGGTTATGTCATGTGGAAAGTTTGCTCTGTCTAGTTATGGTGTCTATTTCCATGTGATGATAAATAATTCATAATAAATAATATATAAGGAATTTGTGCATGAAACTTTTTGGAGAGTGTTTTTATGTCAATCTAGAGCTAATTATACTCTGAGATCTATGGTTTGATATACTTTTATGTACAAAGTATTTTATGCCCCTGAAATTATGCTGCGTTGTCATTTTTGTGTAGGATAAAGTACTTACTGTTTTGACTTAAAATTTTTATGGTAGTCTTTATTTCATATGATTAAGCTCCTGTATTTTTTACAGAATCTTCTGAGTAGTCTAAAGTCAAGTTGTAGTTATACCCTGATTTCTTTTAATTATAAATAATGCTTTAGAGTTATCATTTCATGTGTGTAAAAATGCTTTTTATGCTATTTATGGTATGTGTGATCTGCTATTGGTTTTGGTTCAGTAGAGTGTAGTGTGCGAAACAATGGTTGTTTATAATTCCTTATAGTGTGCGAGTAAATTGTAATGCGAGGCTTATTTGGAGAATTGTCGGTAGAAGAGAATGCAGATGACATGTGCTTATCATACATGTTGTCAAATATCATATCATTTATCTTAGCTGAGCATTCATTCACCATCAGCATCAGCATTTCACTTCTATGTATGCATGATATTCATACGTACTATGCATCATACAGGATCATCAGAGCTCGAAACGGTAGTTTCCGGAGCACAAGGAGAGGAAGGCCAGCAGGAAGCTTTGGTTCGGGAAGCAGCAGCAGAAGAGGATCCCGAGGTTGATCTTCTGGAGTGCCCCGACCACCAGCCAAGCTCTTTCCTGAAAGGCAAGCCCCGGAGCATTCTCCCTGTGGTTTGCAAAATATCTAACTTGAGTCCGTTACTTGTTTGATGCATTAAGTTATAGGCGTTGTTTTATACCGTTGCTGCATTACTTATATTCCTTGCCACTGTTTATACTTCAACCCTCTTAGGTTCAGGTACGATTATTTGCTTAGCCCTGCTTTAACTAGATCGGTAGAAGTCGGGTGATTTCCTGTCATCCGCGAGTTATAGGTGATGACCTGGAATGGTTGAATACATTGTTATCTTGGATAACCGTGTGGAGATAATAAATCGAGACCGGGCGGGATTGGTGTTGAGACTGAACTAGAGGTTTGGTGTGGTTATCTCGTCTGTGTCGAACTAGGACCCCGTCCGTTGTACGTCCTCAAGTCATATTGAATTTATGCCTCACATTTAGCTGGAAGGATAAGTCGTTCCGACAGCGAAGCCTAATTTTGATTTGGGCCGGGAGTCGACCTGCTGTACGCATCGTATTGGTGAAGATGGGGGACCACAGGTTACGCGGAGAGTAAGTTTGAGGATAGGGTTGCCCTGAATAAGGCAGCCGGGCGGTTTCTGGATACGATGGTACCTGTTGATCCCGCGCTTTTCCTGAATTGAATGTCGGTGATCTGTAGCTCACCTTAGTGGGTGAGTGTGGTTTGTGTGAGGAATACCCGCCAGCTGGTTAGTAATCGATTATAATCGCCATCGTCCTGGACAGTGAACACTTGATTTGAGCAGCGGCATCGTAGTAAGGACTTGAACAAAGAGATGAGATGGTTGAGCTCTCGAACTGGAAAGATACTCAACCGAATTGGTTACCTTCTTGTTGAATAATTATTAACATGCTTGTTTAGTACAGTTGCTAATGTAGCATGATACGGATAATCAGATTAAAATACATTGCTAGAAGGTTCTTATTAATTATTCCTTAATGCAAGCTTTTCCGCAATTAAATGAGTCAGCTATCCTACTTATACTGCCTTGCATACTCCTTGGAGTCACTTTATTTTAGTTTATGACGGGTAAGTCTAGCTGAGTACATCCTCATACTCAGGGTTTTATTTCCCATGTTTTTGCAGATGGTGAGATGTTTTATGGCTATTGTCAGAACTGCTTCTATCCCGCTTTGGGAGATGACTAGACCTTGGGCACGGTCGCTCTTCTCTGCTTAATGCTTTTGCTGGGTGTTGATCAAGAACCTGGCACTGTATTTGAACTAAGTGCGTGTGTGGATTTGAACTAAATTGCTTCTGCTTTATTTTGAAATTTGAACTTAGGTTGTAATAACTTCATTCGTACTCCGATGATTTAACTATGTACTTGTGAATGGGAACGCTAAACTATTACGATCTTGGTCGTGCCAGAAAAGTTTGAAATCCTTCGAGATTTCGATATGACTAGCGGGTTTATTAGGTCTCAATCATGTAGTTTGCCGTCCTAATGGTGAATTATGTGCTTGTGCTCTAATAAATTGGTCAGTTTTGTCACAGCGACGGCGCTCAGCAATAACTTCGCGGGTGATTCCAATCCGGTCCAAGCAGTGCACAGGAACACGATTGAGGGCACGTAGCATCTCCCTGATGGGCCGGCGGGACCAAAATCCACAGCGGAGTCCGTGCGGGCAGCAACTTCCACGGTGGAGCTCCGACGTGACCATGGTGCATGGCAACAGCACCCAGGGAGGCTCCACAGCTCCCATCCTCTCCTCGAGTCGATGCAGCACGTCCCAACGGAGCTCCTTGTCTTCTTCTTGATCCTCACGATGGTCGGAGGTGATGGGAACGACGGTGCACGGCGGTGCTCCAGAGCGGCTCCGCGATGGCATGGCAACGGCAAGGTGGTTCGGGGTCAAAGGGAGGTGAAGCTCAACGGTGCGACGGTGATGCGGTCTCTCCGCGGCAGCGCATGAACACGCCAGCGCGGCTCGAGTCTGAGCGGCATCACAGGTAACAAGCCATCGTGTGTGCATGCGTGAACATGAACATGAGCTCGGCCTCCACGTCTCGGTGCAAGATGCCATGGCCGAGAGAGAAGCAGGCTAGGCTAGGGAGGTGGAAGACTGGCGATGACGGCGGCGCTCACCTGCGGTTACAGAGGATGGAGGCACGGTACAAGTCCAAGCTCCAGGGTTCTTGTGGCTTTGGCTCGTGGTGCAGCTCCGGCTTCTTGCCCCTGACGCGGCAGCAGTGGCTCCGGGTCGGCGGCGGCGGCTTTCTTTTCCCCGCCTCCTTTCTTCCCTCCTTTTCTCTTCTTCTCCTCCAAATTGGGCTAGGCAAAATGGAATTGAGTGGCCACCGAGGTGGCAGCGGGCGATGGAACCCTAGGGGGACGCCGGGGCTCAGCTTATAAGGATGGAGGTGGTAGGTAGCGCGACGATGGCACGGCGGAGGAAAAGCTTAGGCAGCCAAGGGCATTCCGGTCCAGAGGAAGCTTCCAGGAGGCTCCCTTGGCTCCTATGGGCTCCAGCGGCAGTGCCTCAAGCCAAAGCTTCGCGGCGAAGGGAGCGGGGCAGGCAGGGGACCGTTGTGCGCGGCGGTTGCGAGCGCGCACGGGAGAGGGAATCCTCACGGCCGTGTGTGCCTTGTGGCAGGGCTTGTCGGCTGAGGTGGCAGGTCTGGCGGTCATTGATGCGGGGTGGCAGAGGATCAGGTGGCCAGAGGTGCGGTGTGGAGCTCACGCAAGTGCGCGCGGCGCGCGGGGAAAAAGCAGAATGGTCGGGTGACCTCAGCAGCGCTGATGACATGTGGGTCCCACTGCGGGGCCCACTCATCAGCAGCTGCAGCGGCTCTTTCAGAGTGCGGACGCGGGCCTGGGTGTGGGCGCGCGGTGATGGGCCGTCTTGATGGGCCAGTGCGGCAGGTCAGGCCGGTCGGGTACGGGGGAAAGAGAGAGGGAGATGCAGGCCGAGCGGGCATCTGGGCCAACTATCTGGGCCACTCGGACACGGGAAAGAGAGAAGAGAGGGCAGGCCAGTCTGGGCTGGTGAGCAGGTTTGGGCCAGATTACTTCTTCCTTTTCTTTTCTTATTTCTTATCCTTTTCATTTTCAAATACTTTTACATATACACATATATATATATATGTGATGTGTCAACTTTGTGTATCAAAGTAGTAAGCATACAAGGCCCTTATAATTGTTAGGGTATTATCCCTTTAATATTTATTTGTGAAAATAAATATTATGTGGTCATTTTTATTATTCATCACATAAATCAATTAAGAACCAAATCACATGTTTAATGCAACATGACATGAGAGCTAATGAAACATTGAAGTGGAGCTATTGTTCATCACATAAATCAATTAAGAACCAAATCACATGTTTAATGCAACATGACATGAGAGCTAATGAAACATTGAAGTGGAGCTATTGCAACATTTGAAATATAACATGTGAAACATTGTTCATGACATAAGAAGTTGATCATGTTATGAAGCTAATGCATGATATGCTTAGGGTAAGACATGGTCAGGGGTATATGATGGCATGTCACACTCATCACTCAGGGTTTTGTCGAAAAAATTTTGTAGCTCGGATTTTAGGGTTGTTACAACGGGCATGTGGAGAGATTAACTTAGAGTTGAAACTCCCTCCCATCAAAGCAAGTGAGTACTAAAAAGTTAACACCCGCCTGCTCGCTCACCGCCTACCACGCCCATGCCATGCCCACGGCCCTGGCCCCGGCCACAGCCCGTGCCCGTGCCCGGCCCGGCCGGCCGGTGGCAGTGGTGGCGCGCGCGCATGTGGCATGCCTTAGTCCTTTTCTTGACTTCTCAAATTAAGTGGAATAATTCTCACCATATAAGTCAGACTCTTAGAATTTCAATCCGGTACAAATAATAAAAGCCCACAATTACATACCATTGAGTTTATTGATTTATTGAATATATTTAAATGGGCCTAGCCCACAATAAATCCGATAATCCCCACCAAACTCTAGGGTTTGTAGTTGTAAAGTGCTAGAACCACAATCCTTTGATATACCAGTGTTTCGATGGAGACTGTCAAGTTGAACATCCACCTAGAGCAAGAGTTTTACTCAGCCACAACTGAACAATGGACTATGCCTTGAATTGACAGTTTTGTGTGAGAAGAGATTCACTCAAGTCTTTAGCTGATACTAGGCTGCAAAAGGCATCCCCGCTATTTTGAAGCATATAAGTCACACTTCTGTACTTTCATGAGTATTTAGGGATTACCTGAGTCCCATAGACTGTGACTAGCAGTCTGACTCATATAGGTGTACTCCTCAAAAAATGTTATGTAGGACAACATCTTACCTTTATAAGACTCTTGGAATACATTAAGGTAAATACCATCATGCCAGATAGGAAAGATGTGCATCATAAATGAGTAAAGAAAAAGATCTTTTCTCTCAATCTACTACTAGCTTGTTTCACCACTCTACTTCACGGGATCTCCGATCACATAGAGCAGATTACCACCAAAGTAGATTTCACGTGGGTCTCATACCCATCTCTCTCGATGCACTTTCTATCACATTGCGTGACAGACCCTTAGTGAATTGATCTGCCAGATTATTCGATGTGTGGACATAATCCACTGTTATAACTCTGGAGGTTTTCAACTTTCTAACAGATTTTAATCTTCTCTTAACATGCCTTGTAGACTTCAAGTTATTCCTAGAACTGTTGACTTTTATAATCACAGTTTGGTTGTCACAGTTCATGGAAATAGTCGGTATCGATTTTCAACTACCGATAAATCCAACAGGAATTCTTGTAGTCACTCAGCCTCAGCCCTAGCAGTGTCTAATGTTGTGAGTTCTGCTTCCATTGTAGACTTTGTTAAGATAGTTCGCTTGCAAGACTTCCAAGCAAGAACACATATCCGCTCATGGCATAAAGCTCATGAGCATCAGAGATCCAGTTGGCATCACTGTAGCCTTCTAGCACTCTAGGATTCCTAGTATAATGAATATCATAAGTCATAGTACCCTTAAGATAGTGCAACACTCTCTCAAGAGCACGCCAGTGATCATCCCCCGGATTTGAAACAAACCGGCTCAATTTGCTCACAGCATATGAGATGTCAGGCCTTGTTGCACTTGCAAGATACATGAGCGAGCCAATGATCTGGGAGTATGTCAATTGATCACTTGCTATTCTCTGATTTTTCCTCAATAGCACGCTAGGATCATAAGGTGTGGGAGCAGGATCACAGTCACTAAAGTCAAAGTGACTTAATACCTTTTTCACATAATGGGATTGTAACAAAGTTACCCCACTATCACCTTCTCTTATGAGCCTAATGTTTAGAATGACATCAGCTTCTCCCAAATCTTTCATTTTGAAATTGCTTGATAAAAGATTCTTGACTTCCTCAATCACATTGAGATTTAATCCAAAGATCAGGATGTCATCAACATAAAGGCACAACATAACAGCCTCACCCCCACCATATTGATAATATACACACGTGTCTGCTTCATTCACAGCAAATCCAGCAGCAGTGAGAGTATTATCAAACTTTTCATGCCATTGCTTAGGTGCTTGTTTTAGGCTATACAATGATTTTAACAACCTGCACACCTTGTTCTCTTGACCATTCGCAATGAACCCGTCTGGCTGATCCATATAGATCTCCTCATCCAACTCTCCATTTAGGAAAGCTGTCTTTACATCCATCTGATGAATGATAAGACCATAAGAGGTTGCCACTGCAATCAATGTGTGAATTGTAGTCAACCGAGCAACTGGTGAGTAGGTGTCAAAGAAATCTTCACCCTCTTTCTAGGTATATCCTTTGGTCACAAGCCTTGCCTTGTACCTCTCAATTGTACCATCAGGCCTAAGCTTTTTCTTGAAGATCCATTTGCAACCTATAGGTTGACATCCATAAGGATGGTCAACGACCTCCCAAGTTCCGTTAGACATAATAGAATCCATCTTACTACTTACTGCTTCCTTCCACAAGTCAGCATCAGGAGAGGAATATGCCGCTTTAATGGTGGATGGTGTGTCTTTCACAAGGTACACTATAAAGTCATCATCAAAGGATTTTGCAACCCTCTGTCTCTTGCTCTTTCGAGTGACTATAGTGTCATCCTCCTCAAGAATGTGCACATGAGAATCCTCAACATGATCTATAGGAATAGACAGTTCGTGCTCATGGGGAATTATAGTCTCATGACTTGTTTCACTAGGTGTATTCTTCATGAAAAACTCATTCTCAAAGAATGTAGCATCTCTAGATTCCATGATAGTATCAACATACATATCAGGCACATCAGATTTTATAATTAAGAACCTATACCCAGTGTTGTGAAAGGAGTAACCAAGAAATACACAATTAACAGTTTTAGGCCCAAGTTTACGCTTCTTGTTGATTGGCACATTCACCTTAGCCAAGCAACCCCAAGTGCACAAATATGAGAGGTTTAATTTTTTCTTTTCCCATTCCTCAAATGGTGTGATCTCTTTGTTCTTTGTTGGAACTCTGTTCAGGACATGACACGCTATCAGTATTGCCTCACCCGACCATTCCTCAGATAATCCTGCTGTACTCAATATGGCATTCACCAAGTCTGTTAGAGTGTGGTTTTTCCTTTCAGCAACCCCATTGGATTGTGGTGAGAATGGCGGTGTCCTCCCATGAACAATTCCATGTTCCATGCAGAACTCATCGAACACATTAGAGAAATATTCTCCACCTTGATCAGACCTTAAACGTTTTATTTTCCTTTCAAGTTGATTCTCAACTTCAGCTTTATAGGCCTTAAAATAATTGAATCCTTCATCTTTAGTTTTTAAGAGATACACATAGCAAAATCTGGTGGAGTCATCTATAAAAGTGAGGAAGTAATGTTTACTGCCTTTGGTTAAAATTCCATTCATCTCACACAGATCGAAATGAACAAGTTCTAGAGGTGCTAGATTCCTCACCTCAGCAGCTTTGTGGGGCTTGTGAGGTTGTTTTGATTCAACACGCACATGGCACTTAGACTTTTTAACCAAGTTAAATTTAGGAATTAAATTCAGATTTGCTAACCACATAAGACAACCAAAACTTGCATGCCAAAAGCATGAATGCCATAAATCCAATTTATCAGAAATATTAACAAAATTCACCATCTTATTACACACATCATGCAAAGATAAGCGGAACAAGCCTCTGTAATTATATCCTTTACCAACAAAAGAACCATGTCTTGACACAACACACTTATTTTAACTCAAGAACAACTCTAGAGCCATCTCGACATAGCATAGACGCACTAACAAGATTCTTCTTGATAGATGGCACATGCTGCACGCTTTTCAATGGCACCGTCTTCCCCGAAGTAAACTTTAGAATGACCTACCAACACCAAGAACATGAACACACGACCCATTGTCCATCAACAAGGCGCCAGACCTCCTGACCTGGTAGGAAGAAAACAAGGAAACATCAGCACACACATGTATATTTGCACCACTATCCATCCACCACTCAGGTGAATTACAAACTAAAAGAACAAATGGTAAAGAATTACCATACCCGGATGTTCCATCTCCAGTTTCAGTAGTTACAACATTAGCTGATTTCTTGTCCTGTGTGAACTTACGATCAGGGCACTCTCTTGCCCAATGCTGATCACTGCCACAGACAAAGCTTTCCCCTGTTGTTGTTACTCTTCTTTTTAAATTGTGTTGTTTGAACAGGTTTATTTGTGTTAACTTGCTTGTTCTGGTTTTTCTTCTTGTTAAACTTGCGGAAGTTTCTCTTCTGCACCACATTAGCAGTAGAGGTCTCAACACCCTTTCCATTGTCCTTTGCTCTAGCTTTCTCCTCAACATCAAGAGTACCAATGAGCTCCTCAACATTGAACTCTTGTCTCTTATGTTTAAGGGAGGTAGCAAAATCCTTCCAAGAAGGTGGCAACTTGACAATTATACTGCCAGCCACAAACTTGCCAGGCAAAAGACAAGGAAAAGCTCAAGTTCCTTAGCTAGTGCCTGAATCTCATGAGCCTGTTCCACTACAGATCGGTTCTCAACCATCTTGTAGTCATACAGCTGCTCCATGAGGTACAGCTCGCTACCAGCATCAGTAACTCCAAACTTTCCAACAAGTGCATCCCATAGCTGTTTCCATGTGGGAAGGATGATATAGCTTTTCTAGAATTTCTTATCAAGTGCGCTAATCACTACACCTCGAAAGAGATTGTCATCAGTCTTAAACTTAATCTCATCCTCAAGAGATAAGTTAGCAGGCTTGCCCTCAGCGGCATGATAACAAGACATAGTAGTGAGCCATAATTCTATCTTAGCTTTCCACATCAAGAAGTTTTTACCATAAAAAGGATCATGCCTTAACACAGCAGCAAAACCTTTGACAGAAAATAGCCTATAATTAGGTTTTTGAATTTTTAGACAATTAGGCAATTTTCATGTTTTTTTAATTCCATAAATTAACATAACGATGATGACATATAAAAGATTATTCACAAAAGAGATTATAACATCAAACATGTTCTTAACAATGATGAACATCTGAACAGGAAGCATATAAAGCATATATCTATCATAAGCATATAAACATGATGCATAACTTATAACATAAACAGGCACTGGACACGATGTGAAACAACTAACAAGGCTACTGAAACATATGAGCAGCAGCATATGAAATAACGTAACTGAACAGAAACATGCAGACATGGTATATATCTTATAGTAGAAATAAACAACAGAAAACTTATGAAACAGCATAGCAGAACATGTGAAACATTCTCACGACAGCAACAGGAACAACACATATGAACTGTTGAAACATTTACAATATGAAAAACATAAAACAGAGAGAAGACGAACAGTTCATACCCTCCCATGTGCTGCGATGATCCCAATCCTTGTCCAGTTTCCAGTGTCATGTCGTAGAAGATGATAAAGATGATCTCTCCTCCTCCAGAAAGAAGATATCACCGGGAAGATGATGAAGAACACGACGAATGATGGCGATGAATTGGGCAGTCATGTAGACGCTCCTAAAAAACCTAATTGTCAATCCCTCATGAAAGGTCTCGAACGGCAAGGCACCTGCCCTCTCCCTTCTCCATGCACGCGGATTGAGGAGATGGGGAAACCTTCGTTGTGGCTAGAGTTGTTGTTCTGGTGTTTCTAGTCTAAGTACCGAAGAGACAGGGGTGACGGGAATGTGGAGAGATTAACTTGGAGTTGAAACTCCTCCCATCAAAGCAAGTGAGTGCTAAAAAGTTGAAACTCGCCGCCTACCACGCCCACGGCCCGTGCCGGCTGGCCGGCGGCGGCGGCGTGCACGCTTGTGGCACGCCTTAGTCCTTTTCTTGACTTCTCAAATTAAGTGGAATAATTCTCACCATATAAGTCAAGTCAAAGACTCTTGGAATTCCAATCCGGTACAAATAATAAAATCCCACAATTACATATCATAGAGTTTATTGATTTATTGAATATATTTAAATGGGCCTAGCCCACAATAAATAAAATCCCACAATTAAATATCATAGAGTCGGCTTACTCTGCATAAAGCTCTGCTTCAAGTACTTTGGCAGGCATGAGTGCAATGCAATAGCTATTACTCAGCTGTTTGAATCAACTAATACCTACATTACCGTTACTGTAACTGTATCATGACACAAACAAGTTCATCTTTAACAAGTTGTAGAACCAACCAAAGCATACTGATATATATCACACTTTACATTGATATATGATATAAGAAGTCAAATTTATTACAAACATCATGCTTATTTTACATAAATGCATATGATGTGTGTTCGATACAGAGGAAAAGGCACACAAATTCAAATCCAAGCATAAATATAACCAATCATGTAGAACAAGTAAACACACATACTCATTTATAAATTGTAATGCGGCCAGGACATAAACACCCGTGTTCGTGTGCAGCAGATAGAACAGATGGCAGTCCACCACAATAGCAGACACGCAAACCACACCAAGGGATCGAAGGCCAGAGGCCCTTCTGGAGTGAAACCTGTTACATACTTCTAGCAAAAAGAGAACGTTGCGTCATTGTTGTTTGGCCGTCATCCTCGTGTTCATCTCCTTTCGCTTAGCCTTGAGTTTCTATTTTGATGTTTGCGGATGGCCTCCATCACCTCTTCAGGGACTGCTTGGCCACCCTTGAACTCGAGTTCCTTCAATCTCAACTACATATAATGCATCTCTATCTCTATCTCTACTACATATAATGCAAAAAAAATTCCTAAAGCCACACAGCAAACTATCCCCCACAATCATTATCTCTTTTTTCTCTCGATCACGCCCGTCCCTGGATGCGTTTTTCATTAAGCAGAATAGAGTCCAACCCAAACAACAACAATGGTAACCACAGTTACCACCAAACAAAGAGCAACTAAAACAACCTCACTCCTCCACTCACAGATTACAAAGAGCACTACATTGCAACAAATTTGCTACCGAGCAGCTTCTTCAGATCAACCAGGCAGAAGCGTGGTGATCAGAGATCCTCCTCGTCGAGCCCATCTAGCTCGAGCTCAACCATGCTGAAGTCAATCCTACCCAGCAAGCCCTGGAGCATCTCTCTTCCCGTCAGGCATGTCCTCGCAGAGGACCGCCCTGAACTTCTCCTTGACATCTGCATCAGATGCGTTCTCCTCCACCGCAACACCTATCTTTTTGAGGAGGACATTTTGCGCTTGCACTGTAGCATTAGCCGCCCTTGGCATGGCCACGAGCCTACCACTCCTCAGGACGTCCCTCGAGACCGGCGTCCACGATCTCCACAAGCACGGCTTCTTGAGCAACGGCGTCTACAAGGGCAAGAAAATTCCCCTCTCAAGTGTCTCCCAGATCGAAGATGATGTGGTCGTGGTCAGTGCAATGGCGTTGCTCAGTACCCCCGCTGGTGACGACGAGGGCGGCCGCTCCAGCGAGATACGCGACGGTGGCCGACTATCGAGCTCCACCTCAACCAAACTGGACCACCAGTCCTGCTGGGCCATCTGAACTGGCACCTCCACAACGTCCCTCGCCGGAGAGGGATAGGTCCTTCTTTCCAGAGGCTTCGAGCTAGGATCACTGCCGAAGAGGGATAGGTCCTTCGCCGGAACCATTTTTGACAGTGCCTGGCTCACCTCCACCTCCACCAACATGGGGTCAAAAACCCGAGTCTCCAAAGTGGACTCAAGGTCCTGGAGCCCCACATGTGGTTGCACTTCGCCTCCCTGCACAGAACTGCAAGAAGCACCTCTGTGCCGCGCCTAACCCAGCGACATACCAAGAGACCCAGCGACATACCAAGAGTGAAAGCGAGCGCAACTAGAGAGAAGGCCTCACCGGGCACATCATGGTCTACACACCTCTGGGCGACAGATGCGTCCACCTTTGGATGCCAAATGTCCCCCTGGAGCGCAACCACCGGCCGTTTACATCGAATCGACGTAGTCGGTACTCTGTCCCCAGGGACGGGTTGCGTCACCAGCGAGGCCGGAGGCGCGTACTGCTGCCGAGGATGCTTGCACGCGCGTGCCTGGTGACCGGTTCCCCCATATCGAAAATAGGTCGATGGCGAGTGGCACAAAGCTGCGACGTGGTCCCGTGTGAGGAAGTTGAAGTAACGGCCCACAAGCTTTGGCGGGACAGGACCACGGCGCCTTGGTCCCACCATCCCCGGCAAATGACACTGGCGACGATTCCGGACCATCTGGAACCTATCAGCGTCGACAGAGGAATCACGACGAGGCTGCCGATCCATGGAAGGCATGGCCGACAGCTGCCTGCCAAGTCTCTGATGTACTGGAGCCTTCACCGCCAGCTGCGGGCAAAGGCGACGATGTGTGGGAACACGCACCGTGTTGACATTTCTTAACGTCGTTACCAAGTTTGTTTGTTCCTGGCAACGATGCTAGAAATTCCTATTGATATTTCTTATGCTCATGTAGAAGATTCCGCAAGCGCACAGAATATCGTTATAGCACTTCACCCAGGAGTATTCTAGGGTATCGTATTTATCCACAGGGAAACAATGGTTAAAGATAGTAATAGTGAGCCATCATTCATCTGCTAACTAGTGTACCAACTAGACTAAAGTGGGTCAAGCGGTATTCAAGATAGGATGACACCCAAGAGGTTCTACTCATTGATAAGTAAATAATTGAGTAGTAAGAGGGACAGCACGAGAGTCTTATGTTACTTCCAAACAAGTATAACTCTAGCCACGGATCATTGTGATATATATTAAGTAAAGATAGATTAAGGTCTTGTATACTATGAGCGGACTCCCTCGGAACTCACCACAACAAATGGCTCTGACAGTAAGCACCTCGAGATCTACATCAAACTAAACCTATCGTGGTTGACTACACAGGCAAATAGGGCTGTCACCACCAATTGCTACCACCTCCGGAGATTTAGGAGCATCCATAGGCAAGCTATAGCCTAAGCACCTTGCTCAATTTATAGACTCACTACTTCTAACCTCATGACTGATTAGAGCACCTTAACCGACGGTGGAACAAGCACACAAGAATGATAAATAAATACTTTAAGATTATCACTAGAGCATAGTTAAAGGACAAGACTATTATTTGAAGTAAAGACTTGAAAAAGTATTTACAAAGAAAGTAATTCTTTATTGAAATAAGCAAAGTATTACAAGAGAGGTACAAAGCTATACCAGACTCCTGAAGACTTCTCCAGACTCCGAGGAGAGCTCCCGCTAATACTACTACTAGAGTTACATATTGAAAGGTAGAAAGAGAGCTCCTTCTTGGTGTGTGTTACAAATGAAGGATTGGGGACCTATTTATAGTGCTCTGGAGGTCGGTAGTTGTGACCCCGAGGGTGGGTGCCCTGGGTCTAGGGTGGGCGCCCTGGCCAGGGTGGGCGCCCTGGACATACTGTCCGTTTGCACCGCCTTTCGATCCAACGGAGATGGCTACTCCCCCAATTCGGTTGCATGCGAGATAAGTCGGTTTGGACTCGGTGCCAATTGACTTAACCTCCTTGAGCGTATGACAATGGGCCCATGAATCCAAGTGACATCCATCGAGCGCCCTTGGATCAAACCGACTTGGTTTCGACGGTTGGGAGATGTGGGAAGATGTTGTCGTGGATCGGTGACGTGGGTGGGTTGGTTTGGTGGCACGGTCACGGTGGGCGCCCTGGCCAGGGTGGGCGCCCTGAGTCCAGGGTGGGCGCCCTGGCCCTGGCTAGGTTGTTGGCCCTGCCACGTTCCATTGCCTCTATTTGGTCCATTTGCACTTATTTTTGGTACTTTTTTGCATACAAATATAAACTACAAGTACAGGTGGAACTAGGTGAATTATAAACATAAATCACTACTTGTATTATTGGTTGTCCTCATTTTGATGCTAATGACGGTCAAAATTGATAGTTAAGGACCGTCAACACGCCATCTGACCCGATGGCACGGGGCCAGACCTACACCGCCGATGCCGCCGATGACCCCGATTGCCACGAAGAGGTCCCCGCCGCGCATCTTCCGCCACCATGGCCGAAGGCGGGGGTAATAGCCCACCGAGCAGCATCAAGGTACGACCGGCGAACGGCCGCAGGGGGCATGTCATCGGCGGCCGTGGCCGGGTCCACGTCCTCCCAGCGCTGAGCCTTGGAGCGCCCCATGGAGGTCCCCTGGGGAGGAAGGGGGCGGCGTGGGTGGAAAGCTACGAAGAACCCTGCCTTCAAGGTGGGGCACGAGACGGCTGCCTCAACGGTGATGGCGGCAGCGGCGGCCATGCCCCTAGCGCTGCGTTGACGGTTGCGGTCGCCGGCGCAAGAGTCAAAATCTGACCATCTTCTACCTCGTCCTCGTCGTCATCGTCGGGCACGTCCTCGACGAGGACGAAGTCCACCAGCCCCCGCCCGGGGACCCGTGGAGGCCGACGCAGGGGAGGGCGCCTCGACGGCGCGAGTAGTGACACGGCCCCCCACCACACCCGAGCCCAAGCTGCTGGGCGCATGGGACGACGGCGGCGTCGTGACCGGGTCATCACCAAGCATGGGCGAGTCCCGTCTCGGCTCAGCGGACACGACTGGCGACAAGGGGACGGCGACTTGCTGCGGCCTCGCCGCGGCTGGGCGACGCCGGCGCCGCCACCAGGGGAGCAGGGACCCGGCGACGGCGGCCGGAGAAGGTGGGCGGCGCTCCGGCGGGCAGGGCCCGAACTGCCCACGAGACGCCCAAGGATGGACAGATCTGGCGTCGTGGACTCCGGATCTGGCGCCGGAAGGGGGTGGGTGGGCCGGAAGGGGGTGGCGGCGGCGGGGCCCCGACGCCATCGCCAGGGGAAGGGGGAGGGTCGTGCGGCGAGGAGGGAGCAGTTCCCAACGGACACATTTAGTTTGCACGTACCATCTTTTTGAACCAGGCCGACCAGGTAACTATTGCTTTCCACAAGTCATTATCTCTCCTAATCTCTTCTAAGTACACCCAAATAAATGCACCCAGAATAAGCTAATCATTTAAAATAAATGGACGAGATTTGCTCTAGACGTTAACTTTCTCTTACAACGAACGGCCAAGATCGCTTGGACCAAACCTCATCCCCTCACGTCCCGCGCCCACCGCACCGCACGCCGCCGGCCCACACACTCGACTTCTCCTTTCCCCAGGCACAACTCCGACTCCTCCAGTCCCCCGACGCCCCATCTCCCCCGCGGCGGACGCGAGACTCCCTCTTCGCCACGCGCGGCCTCGAAGCCCAAGGTCTAGGCGCCGGCGGCGCTCTGGCCAAGACGACGCGGCGCGACGCCTTCGTGGCCCTGGAGGCCGCGGGCTTCGCCACTCGCGGTCGCGAGGGAGTGGGAGCCAGCCACCGGTGCCGCAGGCGGGGTCGGGAGAGACGACGTCGGCAGCTCCACGCACAGGGTGACGGCGCCCTCACTGGCGGCGCGCCGGCACGAGCGTGCCCTGGCGACTCTCCTCCCTCACCCCGACCCACCCTATATGGCTATATCAAGTTATCAACCGCTGCCGATGCCCATTCTAAAGGTCCGCGCGGAGCTGTCGAAGCACATCTGGAACCTCTCTGCCACCTGCCGCGGGCGCGCTATCCTGCTCTCCAGCACCTCAGGTTCGTTTCTATTCTGTCGTCCCTATCGCAAGAACCCCATTCGCTGCTCGGTTGTGGTAAGAGGATGGTGTGGTGTCCCCTGTTTCTCCGATGGATGGTGTCCCCCGTCTTTGCTGAGCCTTCTTTTTTCTTTCAGGCATGAACGAACAGAACCGATGTTTTCTTTTTCTCATGTTCGTGAGTACAGAGCACTGCCAAGATGAGTCAATTGAGGTAAACATATACAGTGATCTGTCTTCAAACTGTGTTGTGATGAGAACCATGGCAGAATAAAAGGCATCCAGTCTGCAGTGTTGCCTATGTTGTAAATAGTATATTATTAGTGAGTACATGTTTTTTTACTATGGACTTTTCAAATTATTCAAGGAAACAATTATACACAATCAAAGTATACAGGTAATAATCATGAGCTGTGATTCATTGCTTCTTGGAAGCAATCGGGATGTTTGGAATTGAACTGAATGAAAGGATCTCTGCCAGCAAAAATGAAAGGATCTCTGCTACTAGCACATTTTAGTTGTAAAGAGTATAGAATTTTTTTTATCTGCTGTTGTTTTCCTGTTAAAAAGAAGGGCATTGTTTGCATGCTTAGTCTTTCCTGCCAATTAAAAAAATCGCTCTCATGTATTCATTGTTTCACTGATCTGTAAATCTGATTTTTTTCTCTTTTTCATACTGTAGTCTACTAAGGAAGTTGGAGCAATGACATTCATGTGGTCATGTTTCCGAAATCCAAGTCTGCACTCGAGGGGACATTCATTTGAAGGAAGCGTAAATTTATTTTTATAGCTTTTATCGCCAAATCAATTGTAACTACTGTTTCCCGTAGCATTAGCACAAGAACTATACTATTGGGTTAATTTGTTGCATCTCCAGTCTATATATACCAAATGCTTGTTGTCAATGCTTGTTTAAAGATGCTCGATGAATTGCTGGAATTCCTTGGTGGTACTTGTACCTATCCTAATGCTGAGTCTGTCTTATGGCTGAAAAGAGACCATGGAAGGAGCATGAACTTTTTAATAAATTTTGACACCTAAGCATGGGTTCTGTTTTTGAACACTTGACTGTGATTTTCAGGCTACAACGAGGAACATTCTCTCTGTTGGATACAAGGAAATGCAGATTCTCTAAGTTTTGAGGATGGATCTATGGATGGCTATAGTATGGTATTTGGGATCAGAAATGTGACACACATTGAGAAAGCTCTATCAGGTTGGCCAATTTCTTTAGAAATTCAAAAAAGAAAAAAAAACTATTAGTGCTCATGTCCATCAGTTAGCGATTTCTTTTTATTTCTTTCATATTTTGGATGTTTGCAAACTATTATCGATTGCCGGAAGGTGTCATAGTTTGATGGTAGCATCAGCTATGTGTGCTCTATATATGTGAGGGAAAGAAAAATCTTGATCCTGACTTGATAGAAATTTGTAGCACTTGAACTGCAATACTATATGTCACAAAAAAAAATACATTGCAATACTATAGTAGTTTCATTGTAGTAGCATTTATATATGTTTATTAGTTCATGTGCTCACTGCTCATTTCTGCGTACTGAGGGAGAGAAAAATCTTGAACAACTAGAAATGTGCATCATTTATTTTGTATTTTTTCTTTCAATTCATCTTATCTTTGTGCGGAATTATGGAAAGGAAAAGAAAGAATGACCGGAGAATTTGATAGTTAGCTGCAGCCTTGCATAATGTTGTCAGGTTTCTAAGAGCACAAGAAAGATATTCAAGTAATGAGACTCCTGCCGCATGATTTAGGCCCCCTGATAAACTAAGTATCACATATCTAACATGAGATGACCTGTTATCATATGTATCCTCGAGTTTGTTTCACATGAGATATGTACTACTGTTGTTGCCGGAGACGCCGCCCGACGGGATGGTGAACCTGATGATCTAGCACTACACCAACCCTGTGGTAAGCGACCTGGACTCTGGAAAGAAACTGTTCAGGTTCTTGTCACCGATATTTTGATGGGAAAATGTCAAGGGGCATTAATGCTTCCCTTGCACAATGACAATTCTATGTTCTGTTTTGGAAAAAAATCATTTTATTAGTACTTATCACAATGACACTTCTACTTCTACTTCTACTTTTTACTAAACTTATTACTGTAAGAAGGCATACTGCTCATGAGAATAATTAACGTGGCACCTGGTGTTTTCTTAACCGTTTATATGATGAAATATTCATTTCTAAACAAGTACTGAGGTACTTATTTAATCATCAGGTGCAGCAAGGAGCTAGCTATTGTGAGAACTGAATTCAATAACACAGAGGACAAGTTGAAGGATATGTTTGAGGTAATTCCTAATACAGTCTTAAACTTTAGATCATCTCTTGTGTGCCTAAATATTCGGTGCAGAGTTTTTTTTTTTTTTTTCAAAAAACAAAAGATCATGTTATTTCTGGCACTACAGTTTCTCAGATTGTATGACTGGTATGTTGGCTTCTGTTGCAGCTGATGCAGAAAATCACTGATCTTTTCAATCCAAAGAAAAAGAAGTGACTGGAGCAACTAAGTGGAGCTGCATGTTCACATGACAAATTTACATCTTTTGAAGTTGCAGACAAGCTTATGGTCGATCTATGAACAAAATTACCATTTCATTTAAGAAAAATCCTCAGACACTGGGCAATAAGCATAATAATCATGTGATGACAACTTTGTAACATCATTGATTGTGATTTTTGACATGTATGTTTCCGTGTGGATCATGATATTGGTGATTGATATACTGGTGACTCATTTACTGTTCTACCATTTTGTTAAGAGATACTAATTGGACTTAAACTGCATCTTACAACTGATTGTACTTATTTTATTTTGTTGTATTAAGTCTTGTTATTAGCCATTTAAGGATGGCATCATATCATGTAGTAAGTGGTATATCTTGAATCTAATGATGAGCTCAGCAACTTGATTACCTGATTGTCTATTTCGTTACAAGGAGCATTTTTTACTGCAATTTTTTATAGTAAGAATTAATTATGGAAGTATCTTTTCTTGGTAGGGATCAAGAGATGGATGGTTTATGCTTATTGTTTTTAAATGCATCCTTTAAATGAAACCGTGGCAATGCATGGGCACTGTACTAGTCTGGGAAGTTTGTCGATGCCGGAGAGAGATGTGGAAGAGGACCAGACAATCTTCTCAAGCCTAGGAGCAGATCCGCTCGTGAAGACGATCTTGGTGATGGCCGAGCAGTCAACAACAAGAAGGTTGAGCCATAAGAAGTCAATCGTTTTCTAATGTAGTCTCGTTCTGTGTTCCACCGAAAGACCCTTCCAAGAGCACCAGACTGCGTCTATTTGGTTTCTTGGCAAGGATCTGTAGAGCGTCTTGCTCTAGCTCTGTACCACGAAGAGTCAGCTTGGCTATCTGAAACTCAAACGAGGATAGCAACCTGCCGCAGAAGCTGTTGTCCAACTCAAGCTCTTCCAACATTGGAGGCCACTCAATAGAACCTGTGCTAGTGAAAGACAGAACCATCTTCTCAAGCTCAGGGGCTGATCCATCCACAAAAGTGATATTTGTCAAGCCGGAGCCCTCAACTAGAAGGTACTTAAGACGTTTGAATTCATCCTCTTCGAAGGTGAGCATTTGTTCGGTGTCAGTGCATGCAATGTGTTGGAGCCTGACACACTGTAACATGGGCAGCTTGGCAAGGACTTTGAGATCATCTTTGGTCAGTGGCGTCTCACTTAGAGCGAGTCACCTTTTAATGAACAATGAAAGAAGACTCCCCTTGTGTGTGGTCATGGTTCCCATGATGCTTAAACTCTGAAGAATCTTGGGATGGTTTTCGAAGGGAGAGCCATTGTCATCTGCACTAGCAGGGCTAGGAGTAGCAGAAAGGCATGGAAATTTTACTTTGCTAGGAGTAGTACCCAAGGCCTCGCGTGATGTGGGTGTGGCTATGGGAATACTAGTGATTGACAGAGAACAGAGGCACTCATGTAGGTCACTGACCGTCTTACGCAAATCCTTGAGGTGACTATCATTATCATTGATGACCACTCCTAGCTTCCTCAGCTGCCATAGCTTTCCAATATCTTGTAAATCATGACTGCGCTGGGCCTTGACATTAGACAGTACCTCCATGCTTACCATTTTGTAGATCTTATGAGGGATGCTTGGATAATTCGAACCAACGTGACTAGCGAGCAGAGTTATGTCAGCTCTTACTGCAAGCCATGTGTTGCAGCTTAGTGCTGCTTATTGCGAGGGTTTTCACGTGAGCTTGATCCGTGCGAACCTGACCGAGGGGGGGTGTGGCATACGGGTATATCGAACTCGGCAGCGCCGATGGGATGGCACACAGGCATGCAATCCTGGACCACCCCACCACACTGAGAAAGATGAAGGAAAGCACTAAAGCAGCATGGATATATGCTTTGTGAGGAATCGAATGTGCCACAATTATATGATATATATGCTCTTGAGGAATCGAGTGTGCAGGAGATAAGATCTTTCCCATCTGAGAATCTGACTTCACTTTTTTCTCCCAACGTACCCTCTGCCCCGGAAAAGAGTGACGTGGCAACTTCTGATTTATTGCTCAGGCCGGCCGTTCACCGTGAAGCCTTGTTCGTTGCATCTAGAAGGAAGCAACTATTAGATTTCAGTTCCAAGAGCGCGAGCTCGATCGCTAGGCTGCTAGTTAATATTAATATCAATAGCCTTGATTACTGGCACGATCGATGGCGGACAGTGCCCAGGTAGAGGGGAGGAACGGCGGTGGATCTGGCAAGCCGCCGGAGCAGCAGCCTACTACCACTTCCAGTTCCAGGCATCCTCAGGCGGTGTACTCCCACACTCACGCTCACGCTCGTGCGTACGAGCACGCTCTGGTATACACGCGCGCTCAGGCGTTAGTTTCGCTGGGTGTGGAGGGCTCAGGGCTCCTGGCTCTCTTGTTGTCCACGGTGATCCTTCTTGGTGGTTACATCCAATCGCTGGGGAAGGAGGATTTCTTCTGCATCACAGTCATCAGCATGATACAGGCAGCCGGGTCAGTAATCTCCTCTTTTGCATTGATCTCTCTACATCTGTCCATGTTCTCTCCATGTACTTCCTGAGACGACGTTCGCAAAACTTCACAATACAACAATTAGTATCATTAAATCTACCACTAACTTTTTTAGATAATGGAACAAAGTTCCAAGTCTAATATTAATTGTTTATATTGATATATAGCGCATTGTGCGGTAGGCATGTACAAATATTTTTCTAGACTTATCACAAAACTAAAGAAACTACATTGTAGAATGGATGGAGTGCATATATACCAAGCCCACAACTACGGTACTAGTAGTTAGTCTCACGTAAAAGCCAGGTTTTTGGTTTCATTATTACCCTGATGGTTGTTCCAACTCTAATCCAGGTCCTGTTCTGTGAATCTAGTAGATAGGTTGCTATGCCTGGTGTTGGGGTGCCTCGCCTCCAACAATTGCTTGGTTGTTTGTGTTTGAACTTTATTCCTCTTAATGAACAATGGGTGAAGTCTCGCTCGCAAAAAAAAATCCTGTTCGACTGATGGTTTCTGCAATTGATAAGTTGGCAGATGTTGTTTAGTTGTGAGAGAAAAACGTTTGTACCATAGTTTACCATGCACTGCCATTTCGTTTCCCCCTCACTGTGTTACCGTTCTAATGACGTGGAAATCCAACTATTTGTAATAATCCCTCTTCCCGTTTCATAAAAAAAACTCATTTTCCCTATAAAAGTTGAGCCTAAATGTTTTTCTCAAATATGTAAAGATTTGCGCGTCATTGTATTAAAAAGAAGAGTTTAAACGTAGAAACAAAGTGCTCATGACAAGCACCCTCAGGTAGCCTTAAAAAATTTGTCCCTAAAAGAATCGATCTCTACAATTGCCGACCCTGAGTCGCCATTAGAAGCTTTTAGCCATCTACGTAGCGAGGCACGTGCCCCACGCCCACACGTGTTCACCGTGTTGGCACAACGGTCTGCACTACAAAAAATTAGAACTATCTTGGCAGCCTAGAATTTCCTTGGGTGCCAAAATGAAACCAGCTGGGATTAGCTCCTCCGCTTTCGCAGACTCCCAGTGTTCCTCGGTGGCCTAATTTTAATTAGGGTGAGGAGAGGAGGAACGTTCAATTCGATCGTTGTGCTGCAAAACTACAAATGACTTTATAGGCGGAACAAATGGGATCGGTAAGAAACTGACGACGGACCATGCATGTTTGTTGCCCGCAGGATCTTCAAGGACTGGGAGAGAAGATTAGAGTATCTCAGAAGTTTTCTGGAGCCGTACCTTGTGCTCATGGCTAACGTTTGCGAATTCAAGGCGAATCCTGTGATGATTAATTTTATGGGGTTCTTTAAAGCTGTTTCTTCATTAGTCATAGTGCCACTCTTGTTCGTGGTTTTATGCGTCGAGCTGATCTACCTGCTCGGGCCTTTTGCCTGCGCATCGATCTCGTCATGGCGTATAGCGAAGCTGAATCATGGTAACAGGGATGATGGAACAGACAGCATGGCAGACATGATGGCTGCACTGAATATGTTCTATTCTCTTGTTATTTTCCAAGGCGCCATGTTTGGGGTATTGCTCTTTAGTATAATCATGGGCGAGACAGTCATTGCAAGCCACCTCCTTGCACTAGAGCAACTGTCCGAAAAGTGGGGCAAGGATGCTATACGCAACTACATTGTTTATGTCAGGTCGAAATTCAGGAAGGATCCTGTATCCATTAAGGGCAGGGACCTGATCCAGTACGGTGCTGAGTTGCTGGATTCTGAATCCCAGGAAGACTTCCTGTATGGCGCAAGGTTACTCAACGCTTTTGTTAAGAAGGGGGAAGATGTCAGCTGGGTGCTGCTTTCCTCGAGGCACAGGATTCAGAGACTGATAGATTCACTGAGGATAAGCAGCAGCAGCCGCCGCCTAGATGAAACCTGTGTTCAATTAAAACCCCTTTTCTGCCGTGGTAAATGCCTTGCCATGATCGGCAACCTAGATGATAAAAGGGAGATTAGAGAGCTTGCGGCGGCGATCGTGGCCAATGTCGCTGCCCATATCGATGACCTATCCATGTATCCTGGGGCTATGCGGTGCATCTCCTCCCTGTTCCAAGACCAAGAGGAAACCACCCAGACGTATCGGAATCGGGACAGCAAACAAGTCCCTGATCCTCCGCCCCAACATCAGCAGGGAAGAGAAGAGGTCCGGCACAGGAAACTGATGATGGACCAGCAGAGAATGGTGATAAGAGAAAACAAACACCGACACCAGCACAAGAGGGAAGGAGGTACAAGCAACGAGCTGGTTCAGCAAGGCTTGACCATCCTGGAGAGGCTGGCGTCCAACAGCGACAACAACCGCAGGATCATATGCAGCACTGCAGGTCTACTTCCCAAGATCACGGCACCCGTCTACTCAGCAACCTTAATTGAAGATGTCAAAACCAGGGCATGGGCCGACATTGTAAGCAGATGCCTCAAAATGCTGTACCAGCTCATCCTCGCTCCAGCAGTGTGGACTAGCAGGAGGCTGCGCCATGAAATCTCCTCGGATGTTCAAGCACTGAGCAACCTCAAGAGCATTATTCTTGATCAGCAGGGCAGTGATGATGAAGCTGACCACCAAGAGCAAGAACTGCAGATGGTAGCCATGAAAATTCTCATAGAACTGGCACTGGATTTGTCTATCAACCTCAACGAGGAAATAAAAAAGGTGCTCGTCACAAAGCAGCTGCAGATCTTCTTCCTTGCTAATGGAGATGGTGCCGCCATGGTTGGGAGGACACTGGTATCCCTGTCAACTAACAGTGAAAGTAACTCTGCCCTCATCATGACCACGCAAGACGGCATTATTGGTCGTCTCACTGAAATACTTGATGATAAGAAGAACATCATGCAGAAAACAATAGCAGCAGAGATCATGGCGAACCTGTTTGCTCACTGTAATGTCGACAATATGAAGGAAATACTGCAAAAGGTGAGTGTAGCACAACACTGCTGTTTTTTTTTTGTTTGAAAAATAATAGGTATACTTTGTTTCAATGAAAAATTATTATTCCGGGCTTGGCACCCTTGAAAATGGTAATGCACTAATAAGCCATTACATAAGAAAAAGAAACTAAGTAGCCTTGTCATTGCAGGTCCTCCGAGAAATAATGTTAGTCAGAAGAAAATCTCAGCAAAGAAAATTTTCAGCGGGTCAGAACAATCCTACCTCAGGAGACGAGGAGAACCAGAGGAATTCTGTATGCATAAAAAATACTGAAGAAAAGCATAAGATTTGTAGTTGTACACAAGGCGACGACACAGAATTAGAGGAAATTTCTGGTGAAGAAAGGGAGGAGCAAGAAGCGTTTTTATCCCTTGCTAAGGTGATATGTGATAAGCTGGGTAGTGCAGATTTGGATGGTGCAATTCAGAACGCCGTTCAGAATGAGATCAATGCAGGAAGTGAGGAGCAAAGACGTGAAGCATTTGTGGATAAGCTCAAGACCATAATAGACGAAAACTGTCATGCAAAACCACACAGTTTGAGAATTTTGAAGCTTTGCGGTCAGATCGCTAAATCAGTGATGAGCTGCGAACAGTATGTGGAAATCTTCAGAAACAAGGGATTTCAGAGTTCACTGTCTGAAGCCTCGAAAACCATGGCTGAACTTGAAAGCTGCATGCTCTTCGTTGGGACTGATTTCGGACTCAAGAAAACTGTCAGGCCGCTCTTTTCCGAAATTGAGAAGACTTTTTCAGAGATAGAAGATAATTAAATTGGGACTGGTAAGCCCTTTGCACTATTCCTTGCTCCCGCATAAGACACTACTAGTGTTTCTCGAGTTGTCGCACGTATCGATGTATGTGCTTTGCTTTGTTTCATTTCTCGCTATTTTTTTGTGGAACATATTGGACGGAGTGTCATGTTTTTCACACAAATTGTATCCCGTTCTCTGAACAAGTATGTTACCGTTTCCTGAATGTGCCTAGAATAACTTTGGTATTGAAAGTTTACATGTGGTTTGCGCAACCCTTTTTTTTTTTTGGTTCGTGCAAACCTGCGCGGGTATGTGTAGGTAATAACAGGGGAACATGTTTTTTTTCTTTTTTGAACATGGCGACGAAAGCTTTGCCGTCATTTTTATATTAGACGAATAAAAAGGAAACAAACTATACAGCGAGAAAAAAGAAAAGAAAAAAATACATGGAAAAAGCTGTACAACTAAGCTATATATATATACAACCACCACTGGGCCACTCCAGCAGCTTTGCTCTGTAGCAAGGAGACGAAGAGGAGGAGCCACTGGGGCGCCGGCCCGCGAAAAGGGCAATCGCTGGAGATCTCCCCGAAGGATATATCTTGCCTCTGCGTCTTCTGCCGTTGACTTCACTCGTCACCTCTTTTCCTGGCCTAGCTCTCCCCTTCCCTTCACCTCGTCGCCATCGCCTCCGCGTCTTCCTCCGCCATGAGCGATACCCCTCCCACCGAGGTGGACTTGTGCCGCGCGCTTGAGCGCTGCACCAGGGAGCCCGGGTGTCTCTGCGGAGGCCGCTGCTCCCCTCATGCCTGCGGCGCTGCACCATCTCCATCGAGAAGCCGGTCCTCGGTGCGCAATGACGACTCCTCCGATGGCTCCACCGAGGATTCCATTTCCAGTTCAGACTCCGGATCGGAGGTAAGCCGATGCTCCTCCCATGTTTCGTTGACATCGGATGGACCTAGGGTTTATGATGATTTCCTTATGAAGATTGCCTGATGATTTTCCCCATTTTGTAGACTGCTAGCCACGAGAAATTTCATTATTTGACCCGGTATTCGCGCGCCTCGGAATTCGTATGCCTTTCAAAATATGACCGTGTCCTACCAATTACTTCGAAATATGACCCACGGTCAGAAATGCTCCCACCCTCTTCTCCCTCGCTCTCTCTCCTCCATATTCTCTCTCTCCGGTGGCCGGTGGATTTACATGTTTCTTTCTTTCTTTTTTTACATGTTTTTATTCTAAAAAAATAGTGACAAATCCGAAACAAATTTGGATTTGAAATTTCGGAGTCTATATTTTTGCCGTTCCCTCCACGTAGGGGAAAGGGGAAAAAAATGGATATGTCAGCTAGCTCACCTTCGGAGGAAGAGATGCACGGAAGTCAATCAAACGTATTTATTTCTATGAATAATTTGTCTACTGCTTTTTTTTAGATAAAGGTTTGTCTACTGCTTGTTGGAATTAAATGCATAACTTTGAACACTTTTATTTGATTCTCCACGACCCTTTTGGATACTGCACGGATCTATCAATGGAGAGGCTATCTCGAGAGCGACCCAATGGAAATCGAACTTTTTCCCTTTCTGTGCTGTCACCGTCGACGACGCATGACTTTGTTGGGTGCTTCATTAGCTTATTAGGCGGCTAGCTAGCTTACACAGTCATATCGCATTCACAATTCCTCGTCGATTGCGACGAGAGAGACAGAGAGAGACGACGCAGTGGCGGCGTCCCCGTCGTCGTCCAAAGTCTCCAAGCAATGCAATGCAATTCATGCATATGCTAGTCTAGTCTGGTCTCGTCTCGACCAGATGAGACCCGCACGGGGTTTTCCATGCCCAAATGATCCTTCCCGAGACGCACGGCTTAGATGTAGTACATGTTGTGAGGAGATCGCCGGCCGGGGTCTGCCGGCCTAATAATAATCATATCCACCTCACCTCACAACAAATTAAAAGAGATGATTTAGATGAACAAGGCACACTTGGTTCTTTCATTCCATCCTCTCGCTTCTCGCATATATCCCTTGATCATTTAATTTCCATTCCTCACCCAATTAGATATACTTCTCATCAATCGGTCCTGAAATATGAGGTAATTTTGGCATGCTAAGGTTTACCAAGATTTTAGGGCCGGGTGAGCTAGAGCAATAATATTTATGGTGTCAAATTATCTTTTCATTACATACATTAAGAAATGTACACTTTCGTAATTTATCTCTCTTTGTGCAATGCAAAATGGGCACGAAGCGGTGATTATTGTGCAATTTTAGGTTTTTTTTTTATTTTCTTAGTTATTTATTATTTTATTTAATTCATAAAATCTAACCAATTAATGGCTTAGTTTGCTTTACAATATTACTATTAGTTAACGGGAGTACATTCTCATAAAAAAAATCACGATTCTTTCACCCGCGCAAGGAATATATTTCATAAAACCTATTAATGGCTTAGTTTGCTTAATTTAAAATATTACTCCTCCATCTATTCCAAATTATAAATTATTCTAAGAATCTTGAAAAGTTAAAATACAAGTTTGATTAAAATTATAGAGAAAACTACAAAGATTTATGACATCAAATTGGTATACAATGAAAATATGAGTAATAAAGGATCTAATGTTACTCAATTGGCATAAAAATTGTTATTAACTTATAATATAAAGTTATGACTCTCTAAGATTTTTAGAATGACTTATAAATTAGGATGGAGAAAGTATTAGGTAATGAGAAGAGTATTTTCACCCACACGCAGTACTAGTCCAAACACTTTTGTGACGCAAGTACTGGTCCAAACTCCAAAGTGGAAAACCAGCATAAAAATGGACATATGTAGTGCAGGTCTGCGTCGCGGCTCGTCGGCGCTTTTCCCTTACAACATTCTGCTGCCTCAGCAAGCTAGTCGTCAAGAATCATATATGCATGCAGTTCGTTCAAAGCAAATTCAAATTAGGAAGGTTCCAACTATATCCTATTCTTCTTCAGCTTTATCTACGTCATTTGTCCACACAGCATCATATGCAACAACGACCTGCTGCTGCTCTATGTGTGGGTCATCCTATGGAAATTGGAATATATAGAACGTCACAGTCACCAACTAGAAATATGAGCAGTGTATACATGCATATGAGACGATGAAATTCTCTTTTCTTTTCTGTGAGTAGAAAAATTCTCTTTTTCCTCGGGTGCTATTTATAAATTAATAGGCTAGCTATTAATTATTGGGGAGGGAAATGTGTGTGCATATATAGCTAGATGATGTTGATTTGTGTTTATGTGGTGTTTAATTTCAACAAAGACATATAATTTCATCACCAGAGAATCTCATGTCTTTTGCAAGGAGAAATAAATTAAATTACATAACCGCCAGTCAGTAGCTAATAAAACTACTACTCAACCTAGTCACACTCACATTTCCATTACTAGACCATATACTAGTGCACTTAGTAACTCGAGCATTCCTACTAGGAAAATTTACAAAATCCATCCATGCACTTAATTTAAGTGAAGATCCTTTGCCCAACAATAGTCAATTTATAAGTTGTCCTATGAATTGTGATGTGTGGATTAACAAAAGATGTCACCTTTAAATGACAATATCAAGTGTGGCAAGGTTAGGGATCGAGGTGGTGAGTTTTCAAATCGTTATGGTATTGTGAGGGGGTTAGTCACCAATTATATAAGATACATAATGTTTGGATGTGTACGTATTTATCTCAGTCTATATATATGTTGGAATGAACTAAAATGAAATTTAGTTTAATTATACTTCATTAATCCACTCTAACATACGTGGATCAAAGTGGATACACATGCATCCAAATAAAGTCTAAAAGGATAAGAGGAGTGTGATGACGGGATGGGCCCTCACACCATGGAGGCGAGCTCGTAGAAGAAACTAATGTTTTGGAGAAGAAGGCAAGGAAGAAGAAATATTTAACTACACACTAAGATGTGCCGTCGTGTAATCTCCATCGTCATCTATCTCTGTACATATATCATGTATATATTTCCAGTTGGAAATTCAAGAAATGCATCGATCACAATGCACACATCCTCCCCTCCCCAAAGGAAACTAATTAAAGAATATACACACATCAGAGATGTTTCATATATGCACACCTACGTACAACGTACCCGCTACTTGTCGACGACCACGGCTGCAGCGCACGGGAGTTGCCGGAGCTGAAGCGGAGCGCGATGCAGACGACGGGCGGGGTGCCGGCGAGCACGAGGCCGATCGGCACCATCCACAGCTGCGCATAGGACGGGTGGTACGCGACGGCCCACCACGCCAGCAGCTCCGCGCCGGCCATGGAGGCCGCGGCGAGGCACACGTCGACGGCCGCCGATTCAGCGGCCACCACCGCTGCGGCTGCCTCGCGTCGGCCTTTTGCCGCCGCTGCAGGGTCCCCTTGACGGCTGTCGCCGACGAATTTGACCACCACCGACGACGCGCCACCGCCATCCTTGACGACGATGGCCGGCAGTGGCGGCGCCGGCGCCGGCGCTTTCTTGCTGTCGCTGCTCGGGTGGTGTTGCTGACCGTGCATCGTCTGCTTCGGGGGGAGCGTCATGTGGATCAGTCGACCACGACGTGGTCCATTGAGCTCTTACTAATATAGGCAGGCAGGCGACGCGACGGAATGAATAGCGACGAGGAATGAAACAGCAGCTAGCCGCTGCTGCATCGCGTCACCTGGGACCTGCCTTATGCAGTGTAGGCGGTTTAAAAATTCTGCTGATGATGGCCACCCGGCCGTCCCGTTTCTTCTGCCACGTTTTGGACGTTATTAAAAATTGGATGGCCACTGCGTCGCGTTTCTTCCAATCTTGATAGCAAACTTTTGCACTTTTGTGTGCGTGGGCGGTGCGCTGCCTACGACCCATGGCACACTCTGACAGAGATGGTCCAGCGTGCAGTGGCGGACGCAAGAATTTAAAAGTGGGTGTACATGCTATATATACACACATGCAAAACCAAACCATTGTGACATATATAAGTCTAAGTGCCTTTTTGTTAAAGCTCACAACTTAACGTGCTAATGAGATATTGTAAATTATTTTTATTTTTGCCAAACATCTTTTTCTAAAGCATTTTCATAGGTGAAGTTGTTTTTTCTTCTCTCACAAAATGAAGTTCGGGGATGAAGCTGAAAAAAATAGCTTATCTTACCTCTTTCGCTCATTTCTCTTTTCATTCATGCATGAAACTATCGATGAATCTGTTTTGCCAAACACTTTTAAAATAGCTCAACTTCAACTATAAATTCGATCAGAAAGCTATTTTTCTAAAAAAACAACAATATTACCGATGATAAGATATGCCAAACGGGGCCTAATTGTCCACCAATTCAAAGGAGAGGGCACGGACCACAGAGGCACGCAGTCACGGACAAGCGAAGGGGCATCTAACTGGCGGGTTCACTCCGTGAGTTTGCTTCTTGGGCTAGCAGGCCGGCCCATCTGGATGCGGATGGTGGATGCAAGAAACGTGGCCTTTATTAAACTCTTATTGGATCCATAGTTTAGTCTTTCTTGTATAATACATGTATACGCATAGTATCCGTAATTTTTTCTCAAATTATTGGATGTACAGATGTACACCCATGTCCACATACTGCGTCCGCCAGTGCCAGCGTGGTCCACATTCTTTTTTATCTAAGTTTTTGGATAGATTTATGTATGTATATAGATGAAAATAGTACTGGTAGATGGATACAGGCAACAGCTACCGAATGTCTACATCCTGTGTGTCGTCGGTCACGCATCTACATCGTCTCAATAGAGGACGAAAATACATAAACATGCATGGATCGGACGGACAACTTAAGTCCAACGCAAGGCGAAGAATCAATAAAAAAGAAGACAAAAACTATGTGTCTGTGTTCCATTTGAGCAATCTTGATGGAAAGAATACCAACTTTATTTTTGTGACTCGGGGACTTCAACCGGGATTATAATCTGCGATCATCAGGTTAACAACGCAAGTGGGACACTCTTGCCCACCACCTGATTCTTGCATCACTGTGACCTTGTTGGCTAGTGTATGTGCTCCTCTATTACAATTTCTACTAATGAAAGAGAAATTAAAGTCTTGAAAGCCCAAACTCCAATCATAGATCTCATATTCTCATCTCATCTCATCTCATCAAAGTTGAATTACTTTTCACTTCATTGGAGTCTGCACAAGAATTCCTTGGATCTAGACAAGTAATCATTTTAATAATAGAGTAAAAGTTTTTGGTAAATTAATTGTTCAATCTGGTATAGTGATTTGGTCATGCACCAAATTTAAAACGTGTATTTCAAATGATGGCATTAGGCTACCTCTTGCCCGCCTCCTCAACCACTTGAACGGTCCTAATAGTTTTATTGTGCCCTTCATGTTTGATATAATGATGTGATGTTAGACACAATACTTCTTTACCTCCACAAATAATATCTCTTACCAACCTCCTAAAACATTTCCTAATGAATTTTTTTTGCATACCAATCAATCCTATAGTTAAAGAAATGTTTTCACATTACCTTTGAAGGCACCGTGAGATGAATCATTAGTTTTATTTCAACAATGGTCAAGTATTTAATTTGCTACAATAAACCCGAAGCCATGGTGCTCTTTTTTTCCAATAGTGGCCATGCATATTCAACCTGTTTTCTAATCAAATTGCATGCCACATATGAAAAGACATCACAATGTTTTATGATGTGAGCCCCATGAGTACCCCCTAGGTCTTAAAAGTTTACTTTATTGTTTTTTCTTTCTCTTTCTGTTTTAAAATTGATTTCCACTTGTTATTGTAACCAAACAACAACAAGCTACCAAATGGATCTTGATTTATTTTTCACATAAACATGTTTCAAATAGAAAAAGTTTTATTGAGGACAAAAATAAAATAACATAGATTGTGAAATGGATGGAGTAATATACTTTTGTATAAAGTTGGTCAAAATTAAATAAGTTCAACTTACAACAAAATTAAAAAGATAGTTTCAATTGAAGCAACAATCGTCTTTAACAATGAATTAATTCCAAGAAACTGGAAAAATTCTGTTTTCGGTTTTGGACTTTGGTCGCTGAAATTAGCTCAAAATTTAGGGAAGGAAGGAAACTGGACGTCCTAATAATTGGACCGGCCCAAATACGTCCTTCGGCCTAGGCCCAACAAGCCCAACTTCTCGTCGTCCCCACTCCAATTTCCTCCTCTTCCCCTCCCCGTCGATCTCGTCGGCGACGGCGACACCACTACCTCGCCGTCCGGTCCCACCCCGCGCCTCCAACTCCTGCGACCCAGCCACGGATCCCGAGGAGGCGAACCGAGTCCGGCGATGGGGGTGGTGATCGAGCGGGAGGAGTGGGCGCTCACCCCCTTCGCCTACCCGCTCCTCTCCGCCGCCGCCGTCGCCGCGGTGCTCCTCCTCCCTTACTTCTCCGCGAGGACTGCGGCGCACGCCACGGGGTCCACTTCCCCCTTCGACGTGGGCACCACCCCCTTCCTCCGGTTCCGCCGCGCCTTCCTCGTCCTCTTCTCCCTCGCGTCCGGTGAGCAGCTAGCGCGCCCCTCCGATCTCCTGCCTTTGTCGAGCCGCCGCGCCGCGCCTAATCGGGCGGTGTTGGTTGTTGTTGTGCAGTGGTTGAAGGGATCCATTCCGTATTCGGGGAGGATGAGTTCGTGCGGTGTGGGTTTGGCAGGGAGCAGATGGCCGCGCGACTTGCCTCTACCACTGCAGCTGCGCTGTTCCCCAGTGCCATTTCTGGCGTCATCTCTGACAAAATGTAAGGTTTGGGGATGACTGTTTTTGCTCAGTTTGTCAGTTGGATCTGTATAGTTTACTTTAGGTGGTGAACATTTTGCATAGCCTGTTAAAATCCCCCATATTGTTTGGTGTCATATAGCAGTGCATTTCAAATTATTAGTGATCTGATTCCGGTATTTAAACAGAGTAACTGACTAACAAGGTGCTGTTAATGAGCCTCAGTTTTTGGTTTTAAGGTTTGAAGTCACTTCATGAATAGTAGTTCTTGGTACATGGTAGCTTTTTCTGTTTACAAACTTTAATTTGAACTAGATCAGATGCCAATTGAATAATTGATCGACCATATCCTAGATATCTTTTCATGGTCTTGTACTGGAGACTGGAGTAGGCTTACCATTTTCATTTTGTGATGGGTTGAGAACCAACATCTGCACCTGGGTTTCTGAATCCAGCAGTGGTGTACATTTCTGAATCCAGCAGTTGTGCCTCCACGACAATTATTATGGGATCTAAAACTGTGTGTCTGGGTACAACATGAAGATCCTGAAGATTAGTCTATCTAATGCGTAGATACTAGATAGTTGTAGTTTTGTGCATTGCTTGTTAGTTGTTAACCTAGACTGATGCCTCTTGATTAAATTTTGATGATATATTAGGCTGGTAGGAATTGCAGAGTGTAATCTACACCTTGGGATGATTCGTGTTTTTTCCTCCCTTTGTGTGTGTAGTTTTTTATTCCATAAGCTACATGTATCCTTTGCAGCAGGTACTTTTATGTGATGCAGCTGTGAGAAGTCTATGCTTTTTTTTATCCTTTCAGTAGTAGCTATAACTTACAATTTTTTCGCTGATGATTATAGAGGACCACGAAGGACTTGCATATTGTACTGGGTACTTCAGCTTGCAGTAGGTATTGTGAAGTGTTTCAGTGTGCTTCGTTGTTCATGGATCAACAATTTCATTCTGGCTTTTGCCTCTTCAGTGTCCTCTTTCTGTTTTGAGACGTGGCTTGTGCTGGAGCATGAGAAGGTTTGTGTATTTTTTTTGAAACACTTAAGTGCTATTACTGTGTTATCTGTGGTGTATGAATCATTAAATGTTTGATCCTGACATTTCAGCAAGACCAGAAGCAAGATCTGCTGTTTGATACCTTCTGGCTGATGGCATTCTTTGAATCAGTGTCCCTTATTGGAAGTCAAGAAATCACAAATGTATTGGTTAGTGATGATGACAGTAGATTCTTGCTTCCCTATGCATTTGCAGCCACACTATCGGTAGTGGGGATTCTGTATATCAGAAATACATCAAATACCAGTCAGAGTACCAGTCAGCATGCATCTGCCATTGGGAGCTACCAAAAATCATTTTTTGCCCATGTCCTCAGAGGTGAGTGGTGAGTCATGTTTGCTTGCTCCAGTGCTTTGTTTCTCGTTTCTGTTGGTAAACCTGTATCTATATTCCATAAATAGTGTCCAGGAGCAAATTTTGCCATATTTAGATACAGAAATATAAGTTGACCAATGTTTTGATGGGTATTTGATCTGTAGTAGTCTTTCACGATTTCATTATAAAACATGTGCAGTTTTGTAATCTTTTTTAAAGATATCAGTGTTGACTTTGTTGAATATTGACCATGCATATTTTAATGAGACAATTGGGAAAAAAATGACCTGTGCCGCGCACTGCAAGATACTTATAGTTTATCGAAATAAATTTAGAATACGAGGAATTTCTTTAGTCAAATTTGAAATATTTCTGAATTCTGATGTGAAAAATGCAATAAGAAAGCAGCATTTCCATCTCTCACAATATGAACTCGTGAATCATGATTTTTGCAGGTTAAGCTTTTCTGTGACTGCATGTTCCATTTCCATTTCCATTTCCATTTCCATTTCTGACCACAACTAATGTGTTTCAGACAAAAGAGTACTGATCCTGGTCTTAGCTCAAGCAAGCATCCATTTTGCTGTCTCAACCTTTTGGTTTCTCTGGGCACCAACCATAGTGGTATGAGTCTCAGTTCTTCCCGCTAGTTTTCTGCCTGGTTTTCTGCATGAGTAGTGTTTCAGAAACTTGAGGCTAAAATTCTGATACCGTTCTCATAGATACGTTGATTCATACAGGCTGACGGAAGGTATGCTCAACTGTCAGTAATTTACCCCTGTTTCTTGGCATCAAGAATGCTTGGAAGTGCTGGTTTTCCATGGTTTTATGGAGCCACATCTCCCTTCCGGAATGAGGACAGCTTGACAATGGCTTACATTGGCGCTGGACTCGCTTTGTCGATTGTGGCTTATGATTACCAGGTATACCATGCATATCTCTAACACAACCACATGTAGTTAGAAATTGGCAGTCAAAGTATAATGTGAAGTTATATTCATCCAACAGGAGATTGGACCATTGGTGGTAGTGTTCTGCATCTTCCATGCATGTGTGGGCTTTATTTTGCCTTCACTAGCAAGATTGAGAACAATGTAAGTTACTGGTGCAAGTACGATAAAGCTTAAGTTGCAGTCTAGTAGTTTCTGTTTACAAAGCTGGCATCACTGTAGGTACCTACCAAATGAGCTGCGTGGGGGCATGATGAGCTTTTCACTGTCACTGGCAAATGCCTCTATCTTCGTTTTCCTGTTACAGGTATCCATCTGAAGTCCTCTTTTGAGTGAACATACATTTTTGTGCAAATGTTCGCACAATTCTGAGATCATTTCTTTCGTCTGCAGGGTGCCCACCATCGACGCTTTGCAAATTCAACCATCCTGTTTCTTGCATCCTATGGCTTGTTAGGAGCTGGGGGTTGCATTCATATGTTGAGGAGGTGGAGAAAGCACACTCGGCAGAACGCTCGTAGTTTGTAGGATCTTGAGGCACCTAAGGCTACAATACAAGTTGAACTTAAGGGCGATTTTGTAGCAAGCTAGTATCCCACGTTTTCTTTGTCGATTCCACTCATCTGAAACAGGAAACAACATTGGTGACTGGTGATTTGTGCAGCATATCAGGAGTTTGGTGCAGTATATGGTTTTTGTTCAAAGAAATTGTTGAGATTGAAGGTTAACAAATTCTATATAGCTGTAACGTAATAGAGCCCCCCTCTCCTCAATGTACCATGACTGACAATGCAAAGTTCTCATTGGACATATTTTTGTGCCATGTAAATACCAATATTGATCATCAGGTTTGACCCAAAAGTAGCAGCATGAGCAGACGGTAGGAAGGATGTCATCTTAATATATTGCTAATTAGAAGCCTCCCTATTCAGAAACCACAGCCGAACAGGACGATAGTTTAGTTTGTGTCTGTTGAAATATAAAGTGAGTTTCCAACCACTTCTATGATTTAAGCTTTTGGGTTAAATGGACGGCGTATGTAAATCAATGAGTATATGACATCAATGGATAGAGATCTGGAGTAACACCACGACCTTCGTGCATGCAATTTAGCAGACAATGTCTCATCGTGATGGCATTTTTTTTTTTTTTTTGAGAATTCTGACTACTTGAGCTACCAAGTCTTAAGTTTTTTTTTTTCTTGAGGCGAAGCTACCAAGTAATTGTGGCCCCATGGCCCAGGGAGCAACTAGGACCATGGCCCTAGTAGTGGCCCAAATAACCCGGGAAGAACTCTTAAACTTTTTGGCCCGTCAGCCCAGCTGGGAACAGGGGAGCGCGTTCGCTCGTCCATCACTGGACTCTAGAGTCGCGCCGTGGCCCTCCCCGCCGCCGGGCGTCGCTCTCTAGCTCCCTCCGGTCTCCGCTCTGCGCTCCGCCCCGCGCTGGCTCACTCTCTCCATTCTGCGCTCCACCTCCTCCGTCCGCATTCTGCAGCTCCGGCCTGCGCGGCTGCCGGCTGCGCCCTCGGAGGCTCGGCCGGTCACCGGCCGCCCGCTGCCCAGCGCGGCAGCGCCCCAGCCCCCAGCACCCCGGCCCCGCTCGTTTGCAGACTGCAGGAGCAAGCGAACTGCGAACAGCAAGTTTGGAACAGCCGAACAAGAGTCAGGAAGACAGGAACTGAGGAACACAGCAGCTGCAGCTAGCCTGGTTTGCATCTGGTTCCCAATTTCAAATTTTCGTAGAGTTTTGGTTGCCTTTACATTCTAACATTGTGATTTTCAACCCTTGAATCTTTTGGTTTTTGGCCGCTAAAATTTGGTAGTCTTGGCCTAATCTTGAGTCTGCCACTGCCAACGTACGGCTGGAAATAGTTCTCAATTTTATCATCAAAAGATGCAGACAAATTGTGGATCACACGTGTCGACTTAATCTGCATAAAGCTCTGCTTCAACTACTTAGGCAGGCATTAGTGCAATGCAATACCGTTTTTTTAGAAAAGGGAATATATTGTTAGGATAATTGGGCCAAGCCCATTATTTATTCTAAATAATCAGTAAACCTCAAAGGCCCACAATTGTGTGATTAAGTGAAAAGGTGATTAGTACCAACTTGACTAATTACCTAGAGGACAATCGACTTAAATAGTGAGCATTGGGATGCCCACATAAGCTGATTAAGGAGGAGAACCTGGGATCCACGCGCGCGCCGCCGCTGTCGAGCCGAGCCGCCCGCCCGCGCGTCACGACGCGACGCGACGCGGCCGTGGGCTGGCTGGCCTAGGCCTTCTTTTACCACTCGGCCCATCCGGCCAAGGCAAACCCTAGCCGCCGCTCCAGCCCACCCGGCCACCAGGGAGATCCAACGGTCTCCCGACAGGGGCGCCTCCTATATAAGGGGCTTCTGTCGGAGACTAGGGTGAATGAGTGTTCCTCCCGACCAGCCGCCTCCGCCTCCACTCCACTCCACTGTTCGAGCTTGAGCCGCTCTTGTGCACCTCCGGCCAGATCCCCTGCGAGCACAGGCGGCTCTGGTGAGCAGGCCTCCGGAACTTGTCCCGTCAAGCGTACCTGCTCGGGTAGGCGGGCAATCAAGTTTTTGGGGAGCGTCCACGGGCGCGACTGCTCCGACACGCTGCTGCTGCCTTCCCCGACTTCGTCTCCGTCCAGCAGCAAGATGGTGGTGACGAGGACGCGTGGTGGTGCGAGTGTGGGAGATGCCGGCGACGCCGCCGCTGCTACTGGTGCGGCGAACTTCACCGCCATCCCTGCAGGTGGCGGTCCAGGCGACAATGGTGCTGTACTGGCCGCGGGTACCGGCAGTAGCACGCTAGGGTATAAACTGAGATCCCTGTTTATGCTTCATTTCATTGCTGCTGTTATTTTTCTTATGTTAATGAGCAACAGTAGCAGTAGCGATTATGAGGCTGTCGCACGCATCATACTAGCGTTACTATTTTGCTTATCACATTTATGGATTAATTCATGGTGTAAAATGACTAAATATCCAACAATCCAAAAACTTGATAGGTCATTTTTCATCTGCTAGCTTTGCTGCATCATTGAGGCCACCATCTTTGAAGGATGGCGGATCTAATTATAAGATATAGCGATCCCGTGCTATGTTGTGGTTTACCGCTATGCGCTGTGAGCACGCTGTCAAGGGAAGGCGCATTGAACCGCCTCTTTCTCCTGAGGAAGAGAGCAAGTTCAATGAGGTGGATAACTTGCTCAAGCTGTCGCTCATTAGTGTCATAGATGAGGGTATGATTCCACTGTACATGGACATGCCTACGGGCAGGGATATGTGGGATGCACTGCAGGCCAAGTTCGGGGTTCCTGATGCTGGCAGTGAGCTGTACATCATGGAGCAGTTCTATGACTACAAGATGGTCGATGACCGTTCTGTAGTAGAGCAGGCTCATGAGATACAGATGCTAGCCAAGGAGCTTGAGAACAACCAGTGTGTGCTGCCCGACAAGTTTGTGGCCGGCGGTATTATCGCTAAGCTGCCACCTACTTGGAGGGATTTTGCCACTTCTCTAAAGCACAGGAGGCAAGAGTTCAGTATGACTGATCTTGTCGCTTCCTTAAGTGTTGAGGAGAATGCGAGGGCAAAGGACACACGGGGCAAGAAAGTGCTAACTGAGGGAGGCTCTAGCGCCAATCTGGTGCAGAAGAGGAACCCTCAGGCCCACAAGAGGAAGAAGAACAAGAATGCTGAAAATAAGAATTTCGTCAAGCCACAAGCTCAAGCCTTTAAGAAAAAGGCAAACAAAGAAAAGAGTGGCGGCTGCTTTGTCTGCGGGAGCACTGATCACTGGGCAAAGGAGTGTCCAGACCGCAAGGACAGGCAGCAGAAGAAGACAGCCAACATGGTTGTTAGCGAGGCTGGAGGATCTGGGTACGGTAATTATTTACCAACGATCCTTTCAGTTTGTCTCTCTCCTGATTGGTGGGTTGACACAGGGGCTAATATTCATGTATGTGCTGACCGCTCTTTGTTTTCTTTGTACCAGGAAGAACGAGGTTCCTCCCTGCTGATGGGAAACAGGTCGCATGCGGCTGTTCATGGTGTTGGCATGGTCAATCTGAAGTTTACTTCGGGAAAGACCGTGCAGCTGAAGAACGTGCAGCATGTCCCCTCTATCAAGAAGAATCTAGTCAGCGGGTCTCTACTGTGTAGAGATGGTTTTAAGCTTGCTTTTGAGTCCAATAAATGTGTTGTATCGAGATATGGAACATTTGTTGGTAAGGGCTATGAATGCGGAGGCTTGTTCCGCTTTTCATTGATGGATTCTTGTAACAGTAATGTCGTGAACCATGTGAGACATGATGTTGGGTGCAACGATTGGCACTTCCGTTTATGCCATATTAATATTGGATGCATGACGCGCTTAGCTAAAATGAGTTTAATCCCTAAATTTGATTTGGTTCAAGGTTCTAAGTGCCATGCTTGTGTGCAAGCTAAACAACCCCGCAAGCCTCATATGGCTGTGAAAGAGGCGAGGAACACGGCACCTCTAGACCTCATTCACTCAGACTTGTGTGAGATGAATGGAGTGTTGACCAAAGGCGGAAAGAAATATTTCATGACTCTAATCGATGATAGTACTAGATTTTGCTACGTGTACTTATTAAAAACAAAAGATGAAGCATTACACTACTTTAAAATCTATAAAGCCGAAGTTGAGAATCAACTTGAGAAGAAAATCAAACAGTTACGGTCTGATCGTGGTGGAGAGTACCTTTTAAAAGAATTCGATCAATTCTGCGAGGAACATGGAATTATTCATGAGAGGACGCCTCCTTTCTCCCCCCCAATCCAATGGGATTGCCGAAAGAAAGAACCGCACTCTAACTGATTTGGTTAACGCCATGTTGGACACTGCGAGACTTTCCAAGGAATGGTGGGGTGAGGCTATATTGACTGCGTGTCATGTCCTGAATAGAGTTCCTACAAAGAATAGAGAGAAAACACCATTCGAGGAATGGGAAAAGAAAAGGCTAACTCTCTCATACCTGCGCACCTGGGGTTGCTTGGCCAAGGTAAATGTGCCAATCATCAAGAAGTGCAAGCTAGGACCAAAAACTGTAGATTGTGTCTTTCTCGGATACGCTATAAACAGCGTAGGCTACAGATTTTTAGTGGTTGAATCTGGAGTGCCCGACATGAGAGTTGGTGCAGTGATTGAGTCCAGAGATGCAACATTCTTTGAGAATGATTTCCCTATGAGAGGGAATGTACCGAGCACATCTAGTCAGGGACCTCCTGATGCTTCTGAAACTTCTGTGCCAGTGGAGTGTTCTGAACAACCCGTCATAGAAAATCCTGGGGAGGAAAATGGTGGGGTCACTCAAAAGAGTAAGAGACCTAGGATTGCAAACTCCTTTGGTGATGACTTTACCATATACCTCGTGGATGATACTCCAACAACCATTGAAGAGGCATTTTCCTCTCCTGACGCTGACTATTGGAAGGAAGCGGTACGGAGTGAGATGGATTCAATAATGTCTAATGGAACTTGGGAAGTGGTTGATCGCCCTTATGGGTGTAAGCCTGTTGGATGTAAATGGGTGTTCAAGAAAAAGCTTAGGCCTGATGGTACCATTGAAAAGTACAAGGCAAGGCTTGTTGCTAAAGGTTATACCCAGAAGGAAGGCGAGGACTTCTTTGACACTTACTCACCTGTGGCCCGATTGACTACAATCAGAGTACTACTTGCCTTGGCTGCATCTCATGGTCTTCTCGTTCATCAGATGGACGTGAAGACGGCTTTCCTAAACGGAGAGTTAGATGAGGAGATCTACATGGATCAGCCCGATGGTTTTGTAGTAGAGGGTCAAAAGGGCAAGGTGTGCAAATTGTTAAAGTCTTTGTATGGCCTAAAGCAAGCTCCAAAACAATGGCACGAAAAGTTTGATAAGACCATGACGTCAGCAGGCTTTGTTGCCAATGAGGCTGATAAATGTGTCTACTACCGTTTTGGTGGGAGAGAAGGAGTGATCCTGTGCCTATATGTGGATGACATCCTAATATTTGGCACAAACCTCAATGTGATTGAGGAAGTGAAGGACTTTCTGTCCAAGAACTTTGATATGAAAGATCTGGGAGAAGCTGATGTGATTTTGAACATTAAGCTACTAAAGGGAGAAAATGGTGGGGTTACTTTATTGCAGTCCCACTATGTGGAAAAGGTTCTAAGCCGCTTTGGCTATAGTGACTGCAAACCTGTGTCCACTCCCTATGATCCAAGCCTAATTCTGAGAAAGAATAAAAGGATAATGAGGGATCAATTGAGGTACTCCCAAATCATTGGCTCACTAATGTATTTGGCTAATGCCACTAGACCTGACATCTCATATGCTGTGAGCAAGTTGAGCCGGTTTCTTTCAAATCCGGGAGATGATCATTGGCGTGCTCTCGAGAGAGTAATGCAGTATCTCAAAGCAACCGCAAGCTATGGCATTCACTATACCGGGTACCCAAAGGTACTAGAGGGTTTTAGTGATGCAAATTGGATATCTGATGCTGACGAGTTGAGGGCCACCAGTGGGTATGTGTTTATCCTTGGGGGTGGTGCTGTTTCCTGGAAGTCTTGCAAGCAGACTCTCATTACGAGGTCAACTATGGAAGCAAAGCTCGCAGCACTAGACACCGCCACAGTTGAGGCCGAATGGCTTCGGAAACTCCTGATGGACTTGCCGGTGGTTGAAAAACCTATGCCCAGCATTTCCATGAACTGTGATAATCAAAGTTAACAGTTCTAAGGATAACCTGAAGACTACTAGGCATGTAAGGCGTCGTTTAAAGTCTGTCAGAAAATTGAGAAACTCCGGAGTGATAGCGTTGGACTATGTCCACACGTCTAAAAATCTGGTAGATCAATTCACCAAGGGGCTGTCACGTAACGTGATAGACAGTGCATCAGTTAAGATGGGACTGAGACCCACTTAAAGTCTGCTATAGTGGTAACATGCTCTATGTGATCGGAGATCCCGTGAATTAGAGTGGTGAAATAAGCTATGAGTAGACTGAGGGAAAAGACCCTTATAAAGGTCTCTATCTTTGAGAATGCACTTCTTTTCCAGGCTGTAAGGCAGGATGGTATGTGTATACCTTTATATGATCCGAGTGGCTTATTTAAGCAGGGATGTCGACCTACAGGACATCCTAGAAGGAACACACCTATGTGAGTCAGACTGCTGGTCCCAGTCTATGAGATTTGGGTGATCTCTAAATACTCATGAACAGGCATGGAGTTTGACTTATATGCTCCACCCGAGGGGGTGTTCTTGGCAGCCTAGTATCGGTTAAGAATTTGGGCGAACCTCGTTTCACACAAAACTGTCAATTCAAGGCATAGTCCATTGATCAGTTGTGAGTGAGTGTAAGCCTCCTTTCTAGATGGTAGTTCAACTTAACAGTCTCCATCGAAACACCGGTATATCAAACAAGCTCAAAATTGAAGGCACTAACTGTGTACCTTTGATGTTTGGTGGGGATTGTTAGGATAATTGGGCGAAGCCCATTATTTATTCTAAATAATCAGTAAACCTCAAAGGCCCACAATTGTGTGATTAAGTGGAAAGGTGATTAGTACCAACTTGACTAATTACCTAGAGGACAATCGACTTAAATAGTGAGCATTGGGATGCCCACATAAGCTGATTAAGGAGGAGAACCTGGGATCCACACGCGCGCGCCGCCGCCGCCGCCGAGCCGAGCCGAGCCGAGCCGCCCGCCCGCGCGCGCGCGTCGTGACGCGACGCGCCGGGCCGGGCCGAGGCCGAGGCCGTGGGCGTGGGCTGGGCTGGCTGGCTTGGCTTCGGCCTGAGGCCATGGGCCTTGGGCTGGCTGGCCTAGGCCTTGTTTTGCCACTCGGCCCATCCGGCCAAGGCAAACCCTAGCCGTCGCTCCAGCCCACCCGGTCGCCAGGGAGATCCAACGGTCTCCCGAAGGGGCGCCTCCTATATAAGGGGCTTCTGTCGGAGACTAGGGTGAATGAGTGTTCCTCCCGACCAGCCGCCTCCGCCTCCACTCCACTCCACTGTTCGAGCTTGAGCCGCTCCTGTGCACCTCCGGCCAGATCCCCTGCGAGCACAGGCGGCTCTGGTGAGCATGCCTTCGGAACTTGTCCTGTTAAGCGTACCTGCTCGGGTAGGCTGGCAATCAAGTTTTTGGGGAGCGTCCACGGGCGCGACTGCTCCGACACGCTGCTGCTGCCTTCCCCGACTTCGTCTCCGTCCAGCAGCAAGATGGTGGCCACGAGGACGCGTGGTGGTGCGAGTGTGGGAGATGCCGGCGACGCCGCCGCTGTTACTGGTGCGGCGAACTTCACCGCCATCCCTATAGGTGGCGCTCCAGGCGACAATGGTGCTGTACTGGCCGCGGGTACCGGCAGTAACACGCTAGGGTATAAAATGAGATCCCTGTTTATGCTTCATTTCATTGCTGCTGTTATTTTGCTTATGTTAATGAGCAGCAGTAGCAGTAGCGATTATGAGGCTGTCGCACGCATCATACTAGCGTTAGTATTTTGCTTATCACATTTATGGATTAATTCATGGTGTAAAATGACTAAATATCCAACATATATTAGTGCAATGCAATAGCTACTCAGCTGGTTTGAATCAACTGATGCCTACATGTCAGGTAACTAGTACCCATGTCACAAACCAGTTCATCTTTAATAAGTTGCAGAAGGCAACCGAAGCATACTAATATATATATATATCACACTTTATTACATTGATATATAATATAAGAAGTCAAATGTATCCACAAACATCACGATTATTACATGAAACTGTACATGAATGCATACGATGTTTGATACAGAGGAAAGCCACACAAGTTCAAATCCAAGCATAAATAAAACCAATAGTGCAGAACAAGTAAACAGACATACTCGTTGTAAATTGTAATGCGCCCAGCACATAGACACCCGTTCATGTGCAGCAGAACAGATGGCAGTCCAGAGTCCACCACAACAGCACAGGAGCAAACCACACCACGGGATCGAAGGCTAGAGGCCCTTCTGGCGTGAAACTGTTACTTACTTTCAGCAGAAAGAGAATGTTGTAGTATCGTCAGCCAGCATGTTCATCTCCTTTTGCTTAGCCTTGAGTTTCTGGTCCATTAAGTTTTAAGACTAGGCTTGTTTTGATGTTCGTCAATGGCCTTTTTCACCTCATCTGGGATTGCTTGGCCACCCTTGAACTCAAGTTCCTTCAATCTGGGAAGTTTGTCAATGCCAGAGAGAGATGTGGAAGAGGACCAGACAATCCTCTCGAGCCTAGGAGCAGATCCGCTGGTGAAGACGATCTTGGTGATGGCCAAGCAGTCAACTTCAAGATGGTTGAGCCATAAGAAGTCATCCTTTTCTAATGTAGTCTCGTTCTGTGTTCCAACAAAAGACCTTTCCAAGAGCACCAGACTGCGTATATTTGGTTTCTTGGCGAGGATCTGTAGAGCGTCTTGCTCTAGCTCTGTACCACGAAGAGTCAGCTTGGCTATTTGTGTGGCACACTGAGACTCAGACGAGAATAGCAATCTGCTGCAGAAGATGCTGTGCAACTCAAGCTCTTCCAATTTTGGAAGCCAGGGAACTCCAGAAATAGAACCGGTGACAGACAGAACCATCTTCTCAAGCTCAGGGGCTGATCCATCTTCAAAACTGATACTACTCAAGTCAGAGTCGGAGCCCTCAACGAGAAGGTACTTAAGATGTTTGAATTCATCCTTTTCGAGGCTGAGCATTTGTTCGGTGTCAGTGCATGAAATGTGTTGGAGCCTGACACACTGTAACATGGGCAGCTTGGCAAGGAGTTTGAGATCATCTTTGGTCAGGGGCGTCTCACTTAGAGTTACCTTGGCCAATATGTTTCTATCACCTTCTATGAACAATGAAAGAAGACTCCCCTTGTGCATGGTCGTGGTTCCCCTGATGCTTAAACTCTGAAGAATCTTGGGATGGTTTTTGAAGGGAGAGCCATTGCCATCTGCACTAGCAGGGCTAGGAGTAGCAGAAAGGCATGGAACTTTCACTTTGCTAGGATTAGGAGTAGTACCCAAGGCCTTGCGTGGTGTGGATGTGGCTATGGGAATAGTAGTGATTGACAGAGAACGGAGGCACTCATGTAGGTCACTGACTGTCTCAAGCAAATTCTTGAGGTCACTATCATTATCATTGATGACCACCCCTAGCTTCCTCAGCTGCCATAGCTTTCCAATATCTTGTAAATCATGACTGCACTGGGCCTTGACATTAGACAGTACCTCCATGTTTACCATTTTGTAGATCTTGTGAGGGATGCTTGGATAATTCGAACCAACGTGACTAGCAAGCAGACGCTTGAGCTTCAAGAGCAGGATATTTGCTGTTGCATTTGGAGTCACCTCAGTTTGTCGGATATCCAATACCTCTAGCTCATGGAGGTTGTTGATTTCCCTAGGTAGCTGGGTAATATCTGTTCTCCTTAGGCTCAGGTATTTCAGCAATAACATCTTTCTGCAGATTAAATCCTTGAGGTACCGCTGGTTCTTCCCAGTAAAGCACTTACAGCCTTCTAGATCTAGCACCTTGAGCATAGACACTCGAGATGATCTAGATAGCCCCTGAAAGAATTTATCAATCCTGTCAGAGCTGCGAAGCTGGAGATCATTGAAGACGGAGAAGTGGCGAGCCAAGTGATGTGACAGACGTGTTTCCAGGATGTGTTGTTTTCTGGCGATGGTGGTAATGATTCCATGAATCGGTTCACCTACGACACAGCTCTTTACATTCCCTGGGGCACCAATATCAGCTGGACAAACAAGGCACCGGTCAACAAGTGTGTCAAAACATCGGTTGGCCTGACGCACGGAACTGTGCCAATCTTCCTTGGAAGTTAGCCCTTCTGCAACCCACCGTCCAATCAAGGCTGACCGCCTGATCTTGTGTCCCGCAGGGAAGATAGCTAGGTACAGCAAGCAGGACTTGTATTCTTTGGGCAGATCATTGTAAGAGAACTTGAACATCACCTTGGCGATGCTGTTGAATGATCTTGGCAGATATTGCAGGATGCTGTGCAGCTTCAGTAAATCCTCATTGCTCCTCTTGGGGTTAGCATACAAAGCATGAATGAAGATCTTCATGCAGAATTCATGTGGCTCACACTCATCCAAGATATGATGAAAAATTTGGGGGTCGTAGCAGTTGTCTCCATTATTCTTCCTTTGGTGCTGGCTACTAATAAGCTCGAGAAATGTATCATTGTATAGCCCAGCAAGAGAATAGTCTATAGGTTCCCAATTTGGGTAGCAATATTCTTTAGCCACCTGGCTGTCCACCTTTGTGGTGGTGACAACCATTATATCAGAGCTGGTGTTTAACAGGCTCAGAGCATTTCTGGTATCCTCCAATGTGGAAACATCCGTCAGCTCGTCAACTTTGAGGATAAACAGAGTACTTGCATTGTTCGAGTGTTTCTTGATCTCTTCCACGAGCCCTTTGATCTTTAGCTGCTCTCTGAAATCCTTCTTCATTTTCTCCATCATCTGACCGATTGTTTCAGAAACAGTTTCCGGATTTTGATTGGGAACACCAGATTCACCACCTGTCCCTTTACTCTTGTCATATTTAGCTTCCTGTAGCTCCCGTAAGATGTCTTTCTTTGCATCCTGGATCATTTGTTTGATTTGATCCTCGCCCAATGTAGCCGTTGTTGCCTTCTTGTCATATTTAGCTTCCTGTAGCTCCCGTAAGATGTCTTTCTTTGCATCCTGGATCATTTGTTTGATTTGATCCTCGCCCAATGTAGCCGTTGTTGCCTTTGTTGCTTGCTTGCCCACTAACGATCTGTCTTGAGCCTGCAGGGGCCTGCTACTGCTGCTGCTGCTGCTCTTGGGGAACAGATTGTGCAGGATGTGTGCATATTGTGCCTCATCGAGGTGAATCCATGTCGTATGCTGACTTTTGATTTCTTCACCTCCTCCTTCCCCATCCACCGTATGCTCGGCAATTTCTCCTACCTCTTCCTCCACCTCCTCCTTACTTCTAGTTACTTCTCCTTCCCCCTCCACCATATGCTCTGCTATTTTCCCTCCCTCCTCCGCCGCCGCCTCCTCCGTACTTTTAGTTACTTCTTCCCCCTCCACCACATCCTCCTCTGTGTTCTTGCCTGCGGCTTCTCCTTCCATCTCCACCACATCCTCCTCTGCTTCCATATGCTCCTTGAGCTTCTTGGCGATCCGTTCCGGTAATATATGCATGTCTCTGTTCTTCTTCCCTTGGTCTTGTTGAGACGAAGCAATAGCTTCCTGGAGCAGCAGCTGAAGGAGTACGTCTAGGTCTAGCTGGTCAAGTTCACCCTGCAGCTTGTCACCGTTAGGTAGTCCATCGCCGTTACCTATTCGACCCTGAATATCACTTTTGATTTTTTCAAACTTTTCATAAACCTTCATCTCTTTGATATTATCCTTGATTTTAAGAAGAGCAAGAACCTCCTTTTTCTCCCTGTAAATTTGCACCTTTCTTTTGTAAACTTCCCAAGGGTCAAGATCTGGACCTTGCTCCTGGTGTTGGGGTTTGGCATGCTTGAGCTCGCGCAGTATGTAGAAGAGAACTTCCTTGGCTCGTAGTGGAATAAAATCGAGGTGCACGGCCGGGATGTCTATCAAGACGATGCTTTGGTAGCCGATGCCTTTGGACTTATTGGAAACCCAAATTTCCTGTAAGAGGGCGTGGAGGTCCTGATATGTATACGGTGCCACAGTGACGACCATGGACCAACTTTCGCCGGCGTTTGTAGGAACTCCTTCTATCCACTCACATAGCTTTGCCTTGACGTAGTCGTCCAGAGTGCGACCGTTGGTCGCCCTTGAGCTCACGAGTTGATTGTCACCGTCTTCTTCTTCGTTGTCGTCTCCGGCAGCAGCCTCATAGCCACCTCGCGCCGATGATGATGATGATGATGCTGTTGCCTCTTTCGACTTCCCAGGCACCTCCACGCCGTACCTCAAGCGTCGCTCGCCGACATCACGCGCCCGGTCCTTGAGTTGGCGTAGCTGGACCGCAGCGTGGTGCTGCGCGAGCAGCTTGCGCAGGAACCAGTAAACCCACCAGAGGTAGCGCCGGAGCCTGCCCTTGGCGCGGTGGATGTCGGGGTTCCCGCTGTACAGGTACAGGTCGATGCAGTTGTGGCAGTCTTGGGCCAGCAGCCGCACCTGGGTCATCCAGGTGCGCACCTGCTCGTCGTGCTCCCGGCCAGGGGGTGTGCTCCGGGCTAGGTGCGCCAGGAAACTCTTCATGCTCTCCATCTCCTCCTTGATGAACTGCACGTCGTCCTTGACGCCGCCAAGCAGCAGCTGCTCATTGCGGACGACGGCCAGCAGTGAGCTCACGGCGCCAGACGCCAGCTCAGTCATGGGTGATGGCGGTGGTGGCTCCCTGCTTCCCTCCTCCCTCCTTCCGTCCGCCGGCTGGCGACCGGCTGATAGTTGTTGGTCTCGCGGGGGCAGGTTAGCTGCCTAGCTTGGGTATGGTGGCCATGTTTTGTGTGCTGCGCATAGTGTGACGAGGGTGACATACGAGTTATCGTGGGACGTGGGCTTGGGGGTGTCTGGATGCAAATTAACACGTGCATGGGCATTCAAACGGCACCACCAATAGACCTGCTAACTGTGCTAGCTAAAATTAGTTTATTAGGCACCGTCACATCATGTAGGATAAAATAAAACGTGGTTGGAACGCCCCGTTCTCAATGGATAGTTTCGTTCTGTAGTTTCACATTTAATTATGTGACTTGTATAGAGTTGATAATCGTAATAAGAGAGTTTAATCCGCATTAGACTCACTTTTTCTCTCTTTATAAAAACATTGTAATTTCATTAAAAATGCTTACATAGCAGGCTACTATTAAATATAAATGAAGCGCTCACGAGGCATCATTGGATTGCTGCCTAAAGTTACCAGAACTAAGCTTAGGCAACCACAATTTTCTTAACCAAAGTTTTTTTTACTGCCACAGCTTAGTCCTTCTAATTTCTTAGCCGTTTGGTCCACATGTCATAAACTCATTTTTTTTTTTCGCCTACGTGTAAATTTTGTTATAGAAAAGTATGGTAATAAGAGTATAAGTAAAAATTTGTGGTAGACATATGCTCCATTAATTTTAAAGTATAAGATGTTTTGGCTTCTCTAGATATAATATAGTTTTGTTAACACTTAGATATATACTATACTTACTGACCAAGATATATATAATAAAAATAAATGTATAAAAAAAATCAAAATAGCTTATATTTTGGAATGGATGGGGCAGTCATCATATAAAGATATTTTATTCGCTGCGCACTAAATGGCCCGCATCGCAACTGATTCTCTTTCTGCCAGCAAGGTTCTAGGTTCTGCCAACAACTGATTCTCTTTCTGCAGTGCCTAGAGGCAGCTATTGGGGTGGCCATCTTTCCAGGTTCCAACAACAAAGGACAGCTCCACTTGTCAACCTCAGCTCCATTACGCCTCGGTTGTTCGGCCCTTCCAGTTGAAATCATTAGGACGAGTGTATAAAGTGTGTCGGCGTCACCTAAGTCCATAAACCATTAATTTTCAATACCTAGCTCCCTAAACGTATCAGTTATACCCTTTTAGTCAAAATACTAACTAGGCAAGACAACATGCATGACCATCCTAAAGAGAGACGATTCTCTTGGATAGCACCTGGGTCACATTATAATTTCATTGACTATATACATTCATGCGTGAATGATGAAGTGTAGTAAAAAAATAGTGACATATATGGACCCAGATGCTTTGGGAAGGGCGGGCGATGGGGGACACAAACCCCCTATGCTAGTGTGGTTGATCCGTGTGAACCTGACCGTGTGTGGCACACGGGTCTATTCTGGACCACCCCACCACATGATGAGAAAGATGAAGGAAAGCACTAAAGAAGCATGGATATATGCTTTGTGAGGAATCGAATGTGCCACAATTATATGATATATATGCTCCTGAGGAATCAAATGCGCAGGAGATATGATCTTTCCTATCTGAGAATCTGACTTTACTTTTCTGCCAACGGTACCCTCTGCCCCAGAAAAGAATACACATCTCGGTTTCAAGAAGCAATTTTTTAAACTTAAAAAGTCAATTTTAATTTGGTTGAAAAAATATACAAGAAATACTAATATTTATAGTGTAATAAATAGAACTCTCTCTCGGTCTCTTCGTTTCAAATTGTAGGTCATATGTTTCTTATACACAACTTTTGCTATGTACAAAGAAAAAACTATATATAAAGAACTACTAAGTAATTTTTAAACTGTTTGGTTTTTAAACGTCGGAAGATATGAATGTTGGTTGTCGTCGATAATATGTCGACTATTTCAATGAATGTTAAGTAATGGACCTAAAACATGTTTCTGGAGGTATATGTACATGTATTTGGGTATTTATGTTCATATAAAATTGCACTCGCAAAAAAAAAACTATCAGTAATTTACCCCTGTTTCTTGGCATCAAGAATGCCTGGAAGTGCTGGTTTTCCATATTTTTATTTTATGGAGCCGCAGCTCCCTTCAAGAATGACGGCAGCTTAACAATGGCTTACATTGGCGCTAGACTCGCTTTGTCTGTTGTACCTCGCATTGGAAATAGGTGTTCAAAGTCTAATGAGAAAATTCATCCTGCAGGGGATTGGAGCACTGGTGATAGTGTTCTGCATCTTCCATGCATGTGTGGTAGTAGGATTGAGAACGATGTAAGTTACTGGTGCAAATACGATACAGTAGATATTACGATCAAGCTTAAATTACAGTCTATTACTTTCTGTTTGCAAAGCTAGCATCACTTTAGGTACCTACCAAATGAGCTGCGTGGGGGCATGCTGAGCTTTTCACTGTCGTTGGCAAATGCTGCCATCTTCATTTTCTTGTTACAGGTATCCATCTGAAGTCCTCTTTTATGAGTGAACCAACATCTTTGTGCAAATGTTCACACAATGCTGAGATCATTTCTTTCGTCTGCAGGGAGATACACGTGATGAGCGTGGGCGTGGGCTTGACTGCAGCCTTGCAGAGCAGGACCGGAGAAGGACGCGAGGGTTATCCATGCCTGGTGCTCATCGTCTACCCCTGGATGCCGGCCCACCTCTGCCTCCTCCAGTTCTGCCGCCGAGGACATCGACCACAACAATGGTGTTTGTTTTAGAAAGACGTCGCCTAATATATATACATACACAGCACAACATGATTCTATTAGAAAGAAATATTAATTTTCCTCCATAAATTCTCCTAATATACAGCACAGCACCAGATGATTCCCGCGGCACACACATGACACAGGTACCTAGGAATTGCTCAGCTCGCTGTCAGCCTTATTGGTTGTGCGCAGATGTTGCCGCGGCTGTCGTTTCCATGGATGCAACGGCGAGGTTGCAGTATAACAACAGTACAATAACAAGCGAACACGTTCGTTGCACAGATGACACACGTCGAATTGCTTGCCTCGCAAGATCGAGGCGATGTCTGCAGCATGCAATTCCATAGTCACTGTCAGCCGTAGTTGGTGGTCGTTTCCCCACGCCGGCCGGCAGCCGCTCTGGCTTGGATGAGGTAGTCGATGAGGCGGTGCAGATCAAGGGACGACGAGCCACCTTCCGCGACGGCCGCGTGGGCCTTGACAGCGAGATCCCGCGCCCGGCCCCTCGCCGCCTCCCCCGGCCCGCCTGGCTCCAAGAACCTTGCCACCGCCCGAGCCACGGCGTCCGCCGGCACGAGCTCCCTCTCCTCGTACCTCGTGCTCCGCGCCCCGCTCCCCGATCTTGAGCACGTCCGTCACCAGCCGCTCCTCGATGAACTGGTCGAAGACCAGCGGCCATGTCAGCATCGGCACGCCGGCCGCCGCCGCCTCTAGCAGCGAGCTCGACCCACAGTGCGTCAGGAACGCGGCCACCGCAGGGTGGGCGAGTATCGCTGTCTGTGGCGCCCACCCTCTTACCAACATCCCCCTCTCGCCAACGCGCTCCTCCCAGCCCTCCGGCGGTGCCCACCCGTCTTCGTCGGCCCTCACAACCCACAGGAACGGCTTCCCAGAGGCTTCCAGGCCGAGCGCCAGCTCCCGGAGCTGATCGCCCGAGATTGTGGCGTAGGTGCCGAAGCACACGTACACCACTGAGCAGCTCGGCTGGGAGCCGAGCCACCTGTTGCATGGAGGCTCGCTGCTGGTGCCTGCTGCTGCTGGTGCCGGCAACGGCAGTGAGACGGGGCCGACGAAGTAGCAGCGCTGCAAGGATCCGACGCGCACGTACATCTCGCGGTACTCTTGCTCCAGGTCTGCGAACGTGTTAACGGCGGCGCCTAAGCATGTGGCCCGGGCCGCGTTGCAGCGGTCGAACGCGTCTTTAGCCGTCGTCATTGGCCGTCTCAAATACTCTGGCAACTCGCTGAGGGGGATCCGTATCTCCGGCCCCGGCAACCCGCCGGGAACGGCAACGTCATCATGGGAGTCAGACTCAGAGCCAACGGCGCCGCTGCTGCTGAGGAGGCGCATCACAAGGAACGAGAAGGGGCCGATGACACTGAAAGCGACGCATGGCAAGCCTAGCTCGGCGGCGATGCCGCTGTTCCAGAAGAATCGGAAGTCCGTGACGACGGCGTCGAGGGAGTCCCTGAGGAGCGCCTCATGTGCCGGACGGAAGAGGGCCTCATCGAAGGCAGCGGCGTCGATGCGCCACGCGTCGTCTCCGGCCGTGGAGAGGTTCTCCACGCCCGGAGCGAGGCCGTCCACGCACGGGAACGGGTAGGTGACGATCTTGACCATGCTGCTCGCCGCGGGGCCATGCCGCTCGAGTGCCGACCGAACCACCGTGACGTTGGCCGGGGTCACGGCGATGAAGGGCTCGACGGAGCCAGGCCTGGCAGCTGCGAGGCGGACGGTGAGGTCAGTGTGGGGGCCGATGTGGCTGGTGGCGAAGAATGGAATCAAAAGTATGCTCATCTTCTTGCTCTGCTTAGCTGAAGCCATTGCTTGGCTTGACTTGGCTGTTGTTAGAGGTTGTGGCCACTACGCAGGGTCTTCGAATGCCGCCCCGGTCCCTATGCTTCGACCACGGCTATGGTTGGGCTGTCATCATCATCATGAGATAGTGTGGGCTGATTAGAAGTTCATTAGGTAGCCGGTCTCACTCGAGTCGTTGGATACAGCACCAACAATCGAAAGAATCCTTGAGCACAATCGTTTCGAATGCTTGAGCACAATCGTTGAGCTGCTCGATCTAATCCTGGAGCTCAACATGCTGCCAGCACCGTCGTCGCGCTTCCCTCCTCTGGCGGCACTGGCGCGACGAGCGTCGACGACGTCGTTGTGCCGCTCTGCCACGTCTTCCTCTTCCCCGCCACCGCCGCTGCTCATCATCACCAAGTCCCCTTCTCAGACGTCGCCCGCGGCCTCAGCTCCTCCCTCGCTGCGGTCCTCCCGGCATTCCACACGCTAGCCGGCGAGCTCGCCTACTCGCCTGAGCTGGGCACGGCCACCATCGTTTGCCGGGAGGATGCCGGCGTCGCGTTCGTCGAGGCGGATCGAGATAGACCTCGACTTCGCCAGCTTTGCCGGCATCGTGGACGACGACGATGGCGCGACGGGTCTGGACGTGGACGTGCTTCCACAGTTTGTACCGGATATCCACCGGGAGGATCTCCCGGCGCCGATGTTCGCCGCGCCGGCTCTACCAGAAATCGCGACTTTGCCGAGTGTAATATTCTTTGCCGAGTGCTAATCTCGGGCACTCGGCAAAGAAAGTCTTTGCCGAGTGTCAGACTTCACACTCGGCAAAGAGCTCTTTGCCGAGTGCCACGTCACCGGCACTCCGCAAAGAGCTCTTTGCCGGGTGTCTTCCTGTTGGCACTCGGCAAAGATATTTTTAATATTACATTTCGAGGCACTAAATGAACTCAAACGAAAAAATTTTCTACTACAAAGTTGTATAACTTTTAGGATCTACAAAGTTTATATTGGTTATTTTTTCATTTCATAAATCGATAGTAATGTTGTTTATAAAACCTACATCTCACTAATAGTTACATAAGAATTGTGAACTATGTTAGAACCACCACATCGGATGAACAAATGATCAAACAAGCAAAATAATGTTTATAGATCTTAATAAGTTATGAAATGTTATAGCTTAATTTTTTTTTCATTTGAGTTCATCTTGCCATGCTAAACCTACGCGTGAATTTCAAAATTCAAAATTCAAATTTTGTATACGACCTCGGATGAAAAAATACCCAAAATAAAGTTTGTAGATCTCGAAAAGTTATGAAACTTTATAGTTGATAACTTTTTCATTTGAGTTCATCTTACCATGCTAAAGCCATATGTGAATATCTTAAATTTGAAATTCAAATTTCGTAAAAGACCTCGGATGAAAAAACTTCCTAAACGAAAAGTGTAGATCTCGAAAAGTTATGAAATATTATAGTTGACCACTTTTAGATTTGAATTCATTTAGACCCTTAAACAAGCTAATTACTCTCAGTTTAGTATAGAATATGAGGAAATGAAACTAGTTATAGACACATGTGACAGAGTAGTGCAGTGGTTAAGGCAGAAGACACGCGAGAGAGAGGTCACGAGTACGAATCCCACCGGACGCGAAGCGCGTAATTTTCGCACGAAAAATGCCGCGATTTGCGACTTCGACGGAGACGGGCGGGCGCATGGCGGTGGGTCCCCCTCAGATTTAAATTTTTTTTCTATTATTTTCGGATTTTTTTCGGATTTTTTATTTCGGGCCTTTGCCGAGTGCTTGCCAGGTGGCACTCGGCAAAGGCTCCTTTGCCGACACTTTCTTTGCCGAGTGGGCTTTGCCGAGAGCCGCACTCGGCAAAGCCTTTGCCGAGTGTTATTCGGCCTTTACCGAGTGTCTCGGACACTCGGCAAAGAACCCGAATCCGGTAGTGCGGTATTTGTGTGTATGTATGTACACGTGACATATGCCGCCCTGTAGCCAAGCTCCGACCGTGGCTGCCGGTGCCAGCTCTGCAGGTTGGACTTGGACGGAGCCGCTACATGACCGGAGGTTCGTACGCTTCGACGGCGACTAGGAGCCGAGCTGGCCCGCAGGTTGCTGCGGCAGGCGGCGCCGGACTTTGCCCAGGGTGAGAGTTACGGAGTACTAACTTTTCACTTTCGGTGGCAACGATCTTAAACAGAGCAAAACAGATGAACTAGTATTGCACTCGGTGCATCATTACACAAGAAAAGTCCTCACCTATTTAAGTATTTGTACATTTGCGACTATCAAATATGACGAAGCTGTTCGACTGATACGTTTTCGGCTCACCTATTTGTTTGCCTTTCCCTGGAATCTGTTAGCTAGAAGCTGAAACAAAGAGTCCAGCTTTTGAGCTGGCTTTTAGAGAGCCAAAAACCTGCCTTTTCTATTCGAGTAAATAATAATAAATGAACTAAAAGCTCAAAAGCATGCTGAGAGAAATTTATCTGACCTTTTTATACTAATAAGTTGAAACAAACAGACAATAAGGCTTTGGACTTTGATCCATTCTAGAGAACAGTGGCGAAGCTGCTTGGCTACCATGTTATGCTTGGCAGCAATGTCTTAGGTCCGTTTGGATCCCATCTTTTTTAAAACTTCAAGTGACCAAACTCTAGTGACTTTATGACTAAATTTTTTAATTAATTAACTAAAAAGTGACTATAAACTTTAGTTCCACTAGTCTCTCAAGATGTACTAAAATATGACTTGAATATTTTAATAAACTAAACTTTAGGAGGTGAGAACCGAACAGGGCCTTACACTGCCACACTGGGCTCATTTTGGGTTAATCATTTTGGTCATGTCGTCGATGCTAGGGTTTTTTGTTGTTTTTTCCTTTGTTCACATGAACACTTGTACGATGCAATGCAATGGCCCTCACTCCTGTCGGCCTTGGTTTACATTGGTCACTGGGCTCTCTCTGTTCAACACTAACTCCGCCTGTCGGCCTTGGCCTGTCCATTGCCACTGCCAGGGCAGATCGCTATGTGTATCTGGCTGGCGCGCAATGGTCCTCACTCCTCATCTCTGCTGGACGTCTGTTTCTAATGAACTCTGTGCTGGATGGCTTGCCTACATACATCATGGACGAAATCAATCTGCCGCAAGGAGCGCTGGACATCACGCTCTGGATGCGAGACCACGTCCTTTCCTCCCTCTCCGTTGGTCGGCAGAAATAACGAATGGTGAAAAGTGCCTCTTCTTGCCTGTGAAACAGCTTGCTGCGGTGAAAAGAGGATGTTGATCAAGGTCCTTGTAATCGTGTCATGCATTGTATCCAAGTTAGGTGCATTAGTTCGGTTCATTTTCAGTTTGAACAACTTTGTAATTTAGCGTAGATTTCTTGGTGTCACAGTGATTGCACACGTGAACTCCAGGACCGCTTCTTCAGGCTCCGCTCCCCATGGTTGTTGGTAGTCCTTAGAGCCTATTTTCTACCGCTAATATGTTACTAAAATAAATAGTAGGTAGGGCTTTAAACTAACATTTCTATAAATTTTGGTGTATACTTGACTTGCAGGTGTGACATGTGGAAATGCACAATAACTAGAAGAAAGCGCAAAGGCAGAAAGACGAATTCAGGAATGCGCAAACAAGACAAAGAGAGAAGCCCACCTTCGGTGCATAACTGGGCCTGATCGTAGCCGCAGGAGAGGTTCAGGCCCAGGGAGGAACCGACCACCCGAAGGCGGTGGCCAGATGGCCCCAGCAGGGGAGCGGCCGGTCCCGGGGACGGCCGTTCCCCCGATGGGCCCTCCCGGACCCAGTCTTCTCAGGCGGTGCTTGGGTCGGTTCCCTCAAGGCGGTTTCACCTCCTTCCATACTTAGAGACGCCCGAACCGTCCTACTTGGGCTATAAAAGAGAGAGAGAGCTCCCCTCCAATACACACACCATCATTTGGAGCCATTTATCTCACCTCTCACTTGTATTCCTTAGATTAGTTTTAGTATTAGAGCAAGGCAAGAGCTAGCAAGGTGAGCTTGTCTCCTTGGAAGAAGAAGTAACACCTCGGTACGAATATAATGCAGTTCTCTTCCAAGTTCAAGTTCTTATCTTATTTATATAGCAATGCATATGAACTAGAGTATAGTCTTGTTCATGTTATGATCATGATATATGAACTAGCATATAGTTTATGTGTTATGTTCTTGACATGTTCATCATTGTTCTTCATCGTTCATCGAATTAGTATGAATAGAGGAAGAACTAGGGATGAGGTGACGGTTCGTCATGCCTTCTCGGTTGCTCTTAACCTAGCCTGTCACTCCGAAGGGGTGGGGTCCTAGGGGGTTAGGAGTCATTTCCAATTACACGGGCGTGATGCCCGGGTATGCGGAGATCGGCGGATATGTGGGTACCCCATGGGTAAAGGGGTAGGCGGGCAGGTGGTGACAGCCCTGTCCATCCCTAGCAATCCCCCACGTTCGGGTATTCAGTAGGAGTTCGTAAAGTCTCTATCGGCTGGCAGACCAGCTGCAGGGATCTCCCTGTCATCCCAGACTTAGTCCTGATGCTAGACATGCTAGTCAGATGTCTACTAACAGTTCTTTGCATAACTATATAAGACCAATGCCTGCTCAGTTAGATATTGTAACAGAACCGACCAATTTATTAGAGCACAAGCACATAATCCGCCATTAATTCAGCAAATCATATGATTGAGACCTAATAAACCCGGTAGTCCGTGAAATCTCGAAGGATTTCAAACTTTTCCGACACGACCAAGATCGTAATAGTTTAGCGGTTCCATTCACAAGTACACAGTTCGCACATAGTTTTAAAACATCATCGGAGTACGAAATAGAGTTATTACAAACCAAGTTCAAGTTCAAATAAAAGCGGAAGCGATTTAAGTTCAAATACCACACACACACATTTGAAATATAGTGCCAGGTCCTTGGTTCACATCCAGCAAAAGCATCAAGTAGAGAAGAGTGACCATGCCCAAGGTCTAGTCATCGCCCAAGGCGGGATAGAAACAGTTCTGACAATAACCGTAAAGCATCTCACCATCTGCAAAAACATGGGAAATAAAACCCTGAGTACGAGGATGTACTCAGCTAGACTTACCCGTCATAAACTAAAATAAAAGACTCCAAGGAGTATGCAAGGCTGTATAAGTAGGATAGCTGACTCATTTAAAATTTGCGGAAAAGCTTGCATTAAGAAACAATTAATAAGAACCTTCTAGCAATGTATTTTAATCTGATTATCCTTATCATGCTACATTAGCACCTGTACTAAACAAGCATGGTAATAATTATTCAACAGCAAGTAACCATTTCCGGTTGAGTATCTTTCCATCTCATCAGCTCAACCATCTCACCTCTTGTTCAAGTTCTTACTACGATGCCGCTGCTCAAGTCAAGTGTTCACTGTCCAGGAACGATGGCGATTATAATCGATTACTAACCAGCTGGCGGGTACTCCTCACACAAACCACACTCACCAGCCACGGTGAGCTACAGGTCACCGACATCCAATTCAGGAAAAACACGAGATCAACAGGTACCATCACATCCGGGCACCGTCCGGCTGCCAGCAGGGCGCACCATGCTATATTCAGGCCTTACAACCGCGTAACCCATGGTCCCCCATCTTCACCAATGCGATGCGTACAGCAGGTCGACTCTCGGCCCAAATCAAAATTAGGCTTCGCGGTCGGAACGACTTATCCTTCCAGCTAAATGTGAGGCATAAATTCAATATGACTTGAGGACGTACAACGGACGGGGTCCTAGTTCGACACAGACGGGATAAACCACATTGAACCTCCAGTTCATTCTCAACTCCAATCCCGCCCGGTCTCGATTTATTATCTCCACATGGTTATCCAAGATAACGATGTATTCAACCATCCGAGTTACCACCTATAACTCGCGGATGACAGGAAATCACCCGACTTCTACCGATCTAGTTAAGCAGGGCTAAGCATATAATCGTACCTGAACCTAACAGGGTTGAAGTATAAACACTGGCAAGGAATATAAGTAATGCAGCAACGGTATAAAACAACGCCTATAACTTAATGCAACAAACAAGTAAAGGACTCAAGTTAGATATTTTGCAAACCACAGGGAGAATGCTCCGGGGCTTGCCTTTCAGAAAAGCACTTGGCTGGTGGTCGGGACACTCTGGAAGATCAGCTTCGGGATCCTCTTCGGCTGCTGCTTCCCGAACCAAAGCTTCCTGTTGGCCTTCCTCTCCTGGTGCTCCGGAAACTACTGTCGCGAGCTCTGACGATCCTGTATGATGCATAGTGCGTATGAATACCGTGCATACATATAAATAAAATGCTGATGGTGATGGTAAAAGAATGCTCAGGTAAGATGAATGATATGATATTTGAAAACATGTATGATAAGCACATGTCATCTGCATTCTCTTCTACCGATAAATCTCCAAATAAGCCTCGCATTAAAACTTTACTCGCACACTATAAAGAATTATAAACACCCATTGTTTTGCACACTACACTCTACTGAACCACAACCAATAGAAGATCATACATATCATGAATAGCATAATAAGCATTTTTACACACATGAAATGATAACTCTAAAGCATTATTTATAAACGAAAGAAATCAGGGTATAACTACAACATGGCTTTAGACTACTCAGAAAATTCTATAAAAATTACAGAAGCTTAATCATACCAAACAAAGACTACCATAAAAATTTCAAGTCAAAAAAGTAAGTACTTTATCCTGCACAAAAATGACAAGGCAGCACAATTTCAGGGGCATAAAATACTTTGTACATAAAAGTATATCAAACAACAGATCTCAGAACATAATTAGCTCTAGATTGACATAAAAACACCCTCCAAAAAGTTTCATGCACAAATTCTTTATACATTATTTATTATGAATTATTTATCCTCACATGAAAATAGGCACCATAACTAGACATAGAAAAATTTACATATGACATAGCCTAATAACATTTTTCACAGATAGAGCATGACATAAGAAAACCAACAAACTTGGTCTCACATTTTTCTGAGCAACAGAGAATTAGTTATGCATTTCCTAAGATAAATACAATTAATAGAGATAAATAAAGCTATACAGAAAAGTTTCACAAATTCCACATTTCATATTTTTCATGCATAGATCATCTCATAAGAAAAATACTGCAAGTTGAACCAACTCATTTGGATGAAAAATGAGCAAGTTATGAATTTTCAAAGTTTAAACTGAAATCTGAAATCTATTCTGAAAAAGAAAAAGGAAAAACCACTTTACACCGGGGACCCTGACATTTCCAGAAACTAACCAAGCCCTATTAAGTAAACTGCTGTGTCTGGCAACTTAGCACAAAGAACCCTAGCTTTTTCCTCATTCTAACCCGAAGGTCCTCGTCGGCGGTGAGGCTCGGCCGGCCGTCCCGGCGGCGCTCCGGCGTCACCAACCGGCGGAGAAGAGAGAGGAGAGCAGCGCGCATCGATCAAGGGTACTAAAGATGGGAGGGAGCAGCTGGAGGTGGTCGGAGCTCGAGCGCGGCGGAGCGGCGGCACTCCGAGCGGCGGCCCGACGGAATCCGACCCTATGAAACCCTAATCGGAGCCATTGAGCATCGTCCTAGCAGCTATCTACCACGACGCGTCGGATTAGCACCCTAATGGCGAGGGAGGATGGCCAGAGCGGCGGGACCACGGTGAGGCCGAGGTGCGGCAATGGCGGCCGGGGAGAAAATGAAGCGATTCGAGCGAACCTTGACGCGATGGGCCGAGGCGAGGGTGGAGGATGGTGGAGCGGGCTCGGGCGCGTTCGATTGCGGGGTCAATCGAGAGAATGCACGGTGGCTGGTGGTGAATTTTGGAACGGCGGCGAGGCGGGCTCGGGCGACGCGGCGGCGAGCACCGAAGAAAATGAGAGGGGCCGAGGGAGAGAGAGCGAGGGCTCGGGCGGGTGGAGGAGTGACCGCGTTCGGACGGCGCCCCACGCGGCCAAAACAGCCCGGCCTCGGCAGACCCCGAGCGCCACGCGGCCGACGCATGCTGCCGCGGGCGGCCACGGCGTTTTCCTGGTCGGGGATTTCCCTGACGGCCAGGAACCAACCGTCACCGAAAAGCTATTTTCACTAATTCAGAACAAACTTTGCTCCTTAATAACTCTTAAACTAAGCCGAATTAGCAAAAACTCAAAATAGATGAAATGTAGCTTTCGAAGAGTAGAACATTTCATCTTAAAGAAGTTTTACCAGATTCTGCCTAGATTTTGAAATACAAAAATCCAAAAAAATACCTTTGAAAAATTCCCAAAATAGAAAACCAGCCTCCAATTTTGCCCTTTTTCAACATTTTTGAACACCTTCCAAGCATTTTCATGAAAAGTGGTAAAAACAACTTTTGTTCCTTATAAAATTCTCTACAAACTTCATTTAGGGCACACACACATGCAAGCACTCTAGCTACCATTTCCAATTCAGTCAAACAAAACTACTCTCATGGTCCACCTTGGTCAACCATGACAACAAAGCTTAATTAGCCAAAACCATGAACATAAACCTAGGTTCATTTGGTGTCCTAATCGGGTCTAGGTTACCCTAGAGGTCATCCAACACCAAACACTCATACCACATATGCACTTCATGTGAAAGGCAATCAAAATTCGAATAAACAAGCATGATACATGAAATGACGATCACTCTTTTCATCAATGCTATGCATAATGATGCTTATGCTTAAGAATGCGATTGTCTATGTGCTTTGTGCGGGAATGGTTGATGGGGTTATCGGCCAGCTTAATGGCACCCTCATTGTCACATAAGAGTGGAATCTTGGATAGGTTGTAACCAAAGTCTCTCAAGGTTTGCTTCATCCAAAGTAGTTGGGCACAATAAGAGCCGGCCGCCACATACTCGGCTTCCACGGTGGATAGGGCAATAGAGTTTTGCTTCTTAGAACTCCATGACACTAAAGACCTACCAAGAAATTGGCAAGTCCCAAATGTACTCTTTCTTTCTACCTTGCAACTGGCATAATCCGAATTGGAATAGCCAAGTAGAGTGAAAGATGAGCCCTTGGGATACCATAAGCCAAGATTAGGTGTGAGCACCAAATACCAAAAAATTCTCTTAACGGCCATGAGATGAATTCTTTCGGATTAGATTGAAATCTTACACACATGCACACACTAAGCATAATATCGGGCCTAGATGCACAAAGGTAAAGCAATGATCCAATCATGGAGCGATATACCTTTTGATCCATGGCTTTACCATCCGTGTCAAGGTCAACATGTCCCGTAGTTGGCATTGGCGTGTTGATGGGCTTGGCCTTGTCCATACCAAACTTCTTCAACATGTCATGAGTGTACTTGGTTTGGCAAATGAACATTTCTTCCTTGAGTTGCTTGATTTAAAAACCGAGGAAGAAGGTCAACTCTCCCATCATGGACATCTCGAACCTCTTGGTCATAATCCTACTAAATTGCTCACAAAGCTCTTTATTAGTACTACCAAATATTATGTCATCGACATATATTTGGCAAATAAAAATATCACCATTAACTTTGCGAGTAAATAAAGTAGGGTAGGCCTTTCGTATCTCAAACCCTTGTTTGAGAAGGAATTCCTTTATACAATCATACCAAGCTCTAGGGGCTTGTTTAAGCCCATAGAGTGCCTTATGAAGCTTGTAGACGTGGTCGGGATAATGTGGATCTTTAAAACCCGGTGGTTGTTCAACATACACCACTTCGGAGAGGGGGCCGTTGAGGAATGCACTTTTCATGTCCATTTAAAACAACTTGAAATCATGGTGAACAGCAAAGACAAGTAATATACGAATAGATTCAAGCCTAGCTACCGATGCATATGTTTCCCCAAAATCCAAACCTTCAATTTGGGTGTAACCTTGTGCAACCAACCATGCTTTGTTCCTTGTGACCACGCCATACTCGTCTTCTTTGTTACGGAAGACCCACTTGGTACCTATCATATTTTGCTTGGGCCTTTCCACCAAGGACCAGACTTCATCCCGAGTGAAGTTTTCCAACTCTTCTTGCATAGCCATCACCCAATCCTCATCCTTTAAGGCATCCTACACCTTAAGAGGTAACATAAAGGAAACAAAAGAGTAATGCTCACAAAAAGATGCTAAACGAAAATGAGTCATCACTCCACTGCGTATGTCTCCTATCACATTTTCAACGGGATGATTCCGCTCAATGGATTGACGAGCTCTTGGGTGAGGTTCTATTGTTCTTCTTTGAATTGGGCCATCATCTTCACTATCATAGTCAATGCTGGTTGCAAAAACTCCATCAAGAACTCCCCCTTGATCATCATCTTGGTTATTTTCTTCAACTTATGGTGGATTTTGATTTGCTTGTTCTCTTAAATCATGACCATCTCTTGATGTGGAAGCATCACCATGGGCATCGGTTGACCCATGATGCATGTATGGTTCATGATGGACTTGCACTTGTGCATCATCATCATTATCATCTTGTTCAATGGGTTTTACTTCACCAGTTGCAAGCTTCTTTATCACTTTGTGAGAAGGCTCCTCTTTACCTACAATGTCCATATTGACTTGCTCCTTTTGAGAGCCATCAGATTCATCAAAATTCACGTCTACCGTTATTTCAGTAAGACCGGTGGTCTTATTGAAAACACGATATCCATGTTCGTTAGTACCATAACCAAGAAGAAAACCTTCATCAACCTTCGGTTTGAACTTAGAGCTTTTGGATTTCTTTCTAAGTACGAAACACTTGCATCCAAAAACTCTAAAGTAATCAACCTTAGGCTTTTTACCGTGAGTAGTTCGTAGGTGGTTTTGTTCATAATCTTATGAAGGTATAGGTGGTTGATTGCATGACATGTAGTGTTGACCGCCTCCGCCCAATAATCCTTCTCTGAAATCTTGTACTCATCCAACATTGCTCTTATGGTTTCTATGAGCGTTCGGTTCTTCCTCTCCACAACCCCATTTTGTTGGGGAGTGTAGGGAACCGAAAACTTATGCTTGATCCCTTCTTCATCAAGAAACTTCTCAATGTTGGTGTTCTTGAACTCCATCCCGTTATCACTTCTCACTCTCTTTATCTTCACATCAAACTCATTTTGAGCTCTTCTTGCAAACTTCTTGAAGATTTCTTGGGTTTCACTCTTATCTTTCAAAAAGAACACCCAAGTGAAGCGAGAATAATCATCAACAATTACAAAATCATGTTTGTTACCTCCAATGCTTATGTAAGCATTGGGTCCGAATAAATCCATATGTAGTAACTCAAGTGGTCTTGATGTAGACACAACATTCTTTGTAGGATGTTTGGCTCCAACTTGTTTTCCCGCTTGACATGCACTGCAAATCCTGTCTTTCTCAAAAGAAACATTTGTTAGTCCAAGAATGTGTTGTCCTCTTTGAAGGTTGGCCAAGTTCCTCATCCCAACATGAGCTAGTCAGCGATGACATAACCAACCCATGCTAGATTTTGCCACTAAACAAGTCTTGGACCCCACTCTATTAGCTGTGAAATCAACTAGATAGAGCTTGCCTTTTAGTTGACCCATAAAGACAATAGAGGAATCCACCCTTCTAGAGACTTCCACACTCTTATCTGTAAAGAGACAATTGTAATCCATCTCACAAAGTTGTGAAACGGATAACAAATTGTATCCTAACAAATCCACAAGTAATACATTTGAAATAGAATTATCATTTGATATAGCAATTTTACCCAAACCAAGGATCTCTCCTTTGCTATTGTCACCAAATGTGATTCCTTCACCCATGCTTTCACTTGGTTGGAAGGAGTCAAACACTTTCTTCGCTCTAGTCATATGATTGGTGCATCCACTATCTAGCACCCAACATGGTCCACCGGAGGAGTATGCCTACAAAATAGAATTAAGCCTTTGTTTTAGGTACCCAATTTAACTTGGGTCCTAGGGGGTTAGAAACATAAGATTTGGGCACCCAAACACTCCTCAAGATTTGCCTCTTCTTGAGAGCGCCCACATACTTTACAAGAATTTTACCATCCTTATCCCAACAACACAAATAATCACAAAAGTTGTTCCTTGAGATAGGCACTTGTTGCTTGGGAGCCTTCACTTCCTTCTTCTTGATGTTCTTGTTGTCGGAGGAAGTGATAGGAGAAACCTCAACATTGTACACCTTGTTGATGAGATCAACAAGAGGCACACTCTTGTTGAACTTCACACAAGGCACACCATTTACCAACTTTCTCCCCTTTGCCTTACCATCATACCTATTGTAACCGAGGCCATCCTTTATGAGTGGATGCCTTGATGCCTTGTAGATTGTGGATGATTGCTTATCCTTGTTTTTGCAACCAATCTCCACAATGGTCTTCAACCTAAGAATCTCCTTATCTTTCTTCTCTAGCTCAACAAGGTTAGTAGCACAAGCATCTATATCAACATTAAAACATTTTCACATCCTTTACTTGTTGAGGCTTTGGAGTCCTTAGAAGAAGTAGAAGTGCTCTTCCAAAGAGAGTCATAGTTTATCTCAAGCTTGTGATATTTATTTGTCAAGCTTGTGAGGCTTTCTTGAGCTAAACTATAGTCATTCTTTAGACTAGCCAAAAGAGTCATTAAGTGAGGCATGTTCCTTAGTCAATCGCTCTGAATCCTTATTCACATCTCCCTTAAAGTTTTTGTTGCAAATAAAAGCAAGAGGCTATCTTTCAAAAGGTGGAGAAAAAAAAGTAGAGAAGAAAAAAAGTGGAGAAGAAAAAAAAGAAAAAAAGTGGAGAAGAAAAAAAAAGAGGAAGAGAAAATATATATATATAAAAGATAGCTCATGCCCTCATAAAAGATTTTTCTAAGTTCTAATAAGGAGGGAGATGTGTTCCAAAGAGCATAGTAGAATTAGGTTAGACACCATAAATACCCACCATATTCTTTCCACACACATGCACATTCTGATCTAAGAGTATGACACTTCCCTCCGGTGAGGTCCGGGATTTGACTTGACAATACATGCAAGGTAAGTGTGCCTTAGAATTTTCATCCCTACCTAAAGCTCCAGATAAACCTTTCTAGAGGTAGGATGATCAAGTGAAGGCAATCCCTATATATGCCTTGGTGAGGAACCACCTACAGATGTATGAGTGACTGGGAGAATCATTCAAGGAACAACTGCTATCTTTATGTTTTTAAAACTTTACAAAAACCTAAGTTTCTAAGCAGGGATACGAGTAAGAAGATTTGAATCTAGGCTATTCCATTTTTCAATTGCCCAAGATGACTTGGTAGACACTTGGAAGTTCAAAGGTTCAGGTGAAGCTTGGAATAACGTGCATGCAGATTTCAAATCAAGGAGATAAACCCGCCTAGTCCTTCAAACCTTTACTCAAGGACGAGCAAAGGACTAAGTGTGGGGGAGTGATTGGTGGTCCTTAGAGCCTATTTCTACCACCAATATGTTACTAAAATAAATAGTAGGTAGGGCTTTAAACTAACATTTCCACAATTTTTCGTGTATACTTGACTTGTAGGTGTGACATGTGGAAATGCACAACAACTAGAAGAAAGCGCAAAGGCAGAAAGACGAATTCAGGAATGCGCAAACAAGACAAAGAGAGGAGCCCACCTTTGGCACATACCTAGGCCTGATCGTAACCACAGGAGAGGTCCAGGTCCAGGCCCAGGGAGGAACCGACCACCCGAAGGCGGTGGCCAGATGGCCCCATCAGGGGGTGGCCGTTTCCCCGGTGGGCCCTCCCAGGCCCAGTCTTCTTAAGCGGTGCTTGGGTCAGTTTCCTCAAGGCGGTTTCACCTCCTTCCATACTTGGAAATGCCTGAACCATCCTACTTGGGCTATAAAAGAGAGGGAGAGCTCCCCTCCAAGACACACACACCATCATTTGGAGCCATTTACCTCACCTCTCACTTGTATTCTTTAGATTAGTTTTAGTATTAGAGCAAGGCAAGAGCTAGCATGGAGAGCTTGTCTCCTTGGAAGAAGAAGGAACACCTCAGTATGAATACAATGTAGTTCTCTTCCAAGTTCAAGTTCTTATCTTATTTATATAGCAATGCATATGAACTAGAGTATAGTCTTGTTTATGTTATGATCATGATATATGAACTAGCATATAGTTTATGTGTTATGTTCTTGACATGTTCATCGTTGTTCTTCATCGTTCATCGAATTAGTATGAATAGAGGAAGAACTAGGGATGAGGTGACAGTTCATCATGCCTTCTCGATTACTCTTAACCTAGCCTGTCACTCCGAAGGGGTGGGGTCATAGGGGGTTAGGAGTCGGTTCTAATTACACGGGCGTGGTGCTCGGGTGTGCAAAGATCGACAGATATGTGGGTACCCCACAGGTAGAGGGGTAGGTGGGCAGGTGGTGACAGCCCTGTCCATCCCTAGCATTTCCCCATGTTTGGGAATTCAGTAGGAGTTCGTAAAGTCTCTATCGGCTGGCAGACCAGCTACGGGGATCTCCCTGTCATCCCAGACTTAATCCTCATGCTAGACATGCTAGTTAGATGTCTACTAACAGTTCTTTGTATAGCTATATAAGACCAATGCCTACTCAGTTAGATATATTCTTTTATTCTTTGTTTCTCTTTTTCCTTGAGGTTGGCTCAAATGTGTGTCCACTATCTTTGAACCATGATTTACCCCTGCCTATTGTATGTTTACCTATGCATTCAATAAGTGATCATGTTTATACCAAAGCTAGATGCATTCATCCTGCCCTCCTAGGGGAAATTATAAATACAACACCCCTGAATACTCACGGGTGCTACAATGATAGTTCTATGCGCTTGCAAATTCATTCTTATTTCTTACTGAGCTATCGATTGGCATACCTAAGTACTATTACTTAAGGATTTTAATTCTTATTGCACCCCAAGGCGTCGTGCTGTTGTTTTGCATATCGTAAGTAATGACGGTTAGGAGGGCCAATCAGGCACTTCTAACTATTATTACCAAACTGCACTACCTAGGTCGGCGCCGTTAAGGGCCAAGAGTTATCTTTCTAAAGTAATGGTGGTTAGGAATGTCAACACACATTTCTAGTATTATTACTAAGGATGGACTTATAGTCTATCTTTAGTAGTGATGTTAAGAAACGCCAACAATGGCTGGCATGCCGTGCATGTCGCACGGGTGATCGAAATGTAAGGCACACTATGCAGTGCCCAACCATGGCGGGGGAAGCGGATCTGAGCCTACAAAGGCTAAGTTGAATGCATTAGAAAAGCTGCGTTGTTGTGGGGGTGAAACTCTGTCTCTCTCTTTCATGTGTTGTGCTCTTGCACCGCCATTAGGGTTTTAGTCGCCAGAGATCGGTTCCAACATTCTAGTATCGGAGCAAGATTGAAGAGTCTAGTGGATCCAGAGGTCCGCTGAGAGAGAGCAATCGGTGAGCGAGTCCACCAGCCACACCGTCATCCATCGTCAGTTGCCATGGGTGACGCACAGCCCTCATCAAGCACTGGCATCAAGGAGAGTTCTCTTCAATGGCCGATGCTCACCACTGACAACTACACTAAGTGGGCGTTGCTGATGTAGTGCAATTATGAGGTGCTCGAGATTTGGGGGGCAATCGACCCAGGCACGAACGTTAAGCGCGCATAAGATCGGCAGGCGATGAGCGCTCTTTTGTGTTCGGTCCAGAAGGAGATGTGGCAGTCGTTAGCGAGGAAGAACACGATGAAGGAGGCGTGGGATGCGGTGAAGATGATGCGGATCGGCTCAGATTGAGTCAAGGAGGTGAACGCCCAGAGGCTTCTGAGGGAGTTCGAGAACATCGGGTTCAAGGATGGTGAGTCAATCGAGGAATTTGCCATGAGAATAAACAATCTCGTTGACAACCTCAAAACCCTCGGTGAAACCATGGAGGATGTCCGCGTAATCAAGAAATTCTTACGCGTGGTGCCTGCCTGATTCACACAGATGGTTGTCTCCATCGAGATGTTTTGTGACCTCAAGATAATGATGGTGGATGAGCTGGTCGGGCGTCTGCGGGCAACGAAGGACTGTCTAGATGAGAAGGTCGATCAAATCATTGACAAGGCTGGACGGCTCATGCTTACCAAGGAAGATTGGCTCAAGAAGCACAAGCATCATTTCCAACCCGGGGCCAAGCTGGGTGGAAGCGGTGGAGGAGGCGGCGGCGCTCCGAAGAACAAGGTGGTGGTGCAATCTAATGGTGGTGCCTCAAAATCGGTCAAGTTGACTTCTCAGGGCACGCCACGACGTAAAGGCCGTTGCCGGAACTGTGGCATCTATGGCCACTGGGAGCAAGACTGCAAGTGTCCCAAGAAAGAGAAGAAGGAGTAAGCACAGCCGGAGGCGAACATGGCCGGTGGTGGCGTCGATCAGCCGGGCGTGTTGATGTTGGCCATGTGTGACGCCGTGCATGGGTAGACTCAATATGTCCACTTGACGATGTGCCAAATGGCGTCTGGGTGCTTGACACTGGCGCCAGCAATCACATGATGGGGACACTATCAACGCTGACACAGCTTGACACCAGTGTTCAAGGAACAGTGCGCTTCGGTGATGGCTCCAGCATCAAGATCAAAGGTATGGGTTCAGTAGTAATGCAATCCCATGATAAAGGTCATAAGGTGCTTACTGAAGTTTACTACATACCTGAATTGAAAAGTAATATAGTTAGTTTGGGTCAGTTGGAAGAAAAGGGTTTTAAATATGTGGGAGAGAATGGGAGATTGTGTGTTTATGATCAGGAACATACACTGTTGATTTCTGCACCCAGAGTTGGAAATAGATTGTATCTAGCAAAGTTTGGTTTAACACCTCCTATATGTTTGCTTAGTCAGTCTGATGATAATTCATGGTATTGGCATGCTAGATTTGGGCACCTCAATTTCAGATCCTTAAATGATCTTAGTGCTAAGTCTATGGTTGATGGGATGCCATGTATCAAAAGGGTAGAGAAAGTTTGTGATGGGTGTGTTCTTGGCAAGCAACACAGAAAACCTTTTCCACAAGTGTCAAGTTTCAGAGCAGAAAATGGCTTAGAGCTAGCACATGTAGACTTGTGTGGGCAAATAACACCTAGAAGCATTGGGGGTTGCTTCCTACTTTCTGCTTGTGATTGATGATCATAGCAGGTACATGTGGGTGGAAATGTTGAAGACTAAAGATCAGGCCCTTTAATGTTTCAAGAAAATTATTCTTAAGGCTGAGAATGAGTTTGGTGGAAAGCTCAAGGCACTTAGAATAGATAGGGGGAGAGTTCAATTCCCATCTGTTCTCAGTTTTCTACAGTGATGGCGGGATCAAGCACTATACCACAGCTCCATATACTCCACAATAGAATAGGGTTGTGGAGAGGAAAAATCAGTCTATCATTGAAATGGCTAGGTGCTTGTTAAAAACCATGAAGGTTCCATCAGAGTTATGGGGAGAAGCAGTGAGAACTGCTGTTTATTTGCTGAACAAGTCACCTACCTAGGCCCTGAACAACAAAACTCCTTTTGAAGCTTGGCATGGGAAGAAGCCAAAGTCAGTCATTTGAAAATCTTTGGTTGTGTAGCACATGTAAAGCTGGTTGGTCCTGGTCCTAGTAAGCTGTCTAACAAATCAAGGAAAATGATGTTCATTGGCTATGAGTCAGGTACTAAGGGCTATAGGCTATTTGATCCTTCTACCAAGAAGTTGGTGGTAAGTAGGGATGTCATCTTTGAAGAGAACATGCCATGGAATTGGGCAACACTAGCAGCTACACATACTAGCAAGAGACTGACACCTTTATTGTTTATTATGAAACAACTGACCAAAATCTGATAATAGGCAATAATGCTAAAAATGCAGATGCTGCAGGAAGTCCAGCTGCTCAAGCAGGGGTGAACTGTCAGTAGGTCAAGGGAGTAGTGTGAGTCACAACCAACCACTAAACTCCCCAATTGCTCCAGGTTCAAGTGCTGCACCAGCAGCAAATTATGCAACTCCACCAAGTCAACACTCTGAAGAAACCTTTGGTGGACCTTTAAGGTTCAGAACCCTCAATGATCTGTTTGATTCCACTGAAGAGCTAGAGGGGTATGAATACATTGGGGTATGCATGCTTGCAGCTGATGAACGAGTTGGAGTAGAAGAAGCACTAGAGGAATAGTGTTGGTTTGATGCAATGAATAGTGAGCTGAAGTCGATTTAGGAAAACAACACTTGGCGCTATGCAGACTTACCAAAAGGTCACAAGGCAATTGGTATGAAATGGGTCTACAAGGTGAGGAGGGATCCACAGGGGATATAGTCAAGCACAAAGCAAGGCTTGTTGCAAAAGGATATGCTCAAAGATATGGGGTGGATTATGAGGAGGTTTTTGCTCCTATAGCTACACTTGAGACCATCAGACTCATGCTAGCTCTTGCTGCCAATGGGAGGTTTTGAGGTGCATCACATGGATGTTAAATCTTCTTTCCTCAATGGTGAGCTGCAGGAGGAAGTATATGTACAACAACCACAAGGTTTCTAGAGTACAAGGCATTCAGGCAAAGTATTGAAGCTGTCAAAGGCTTTGTATGGGCTGAAATAGGGCCCCGGGCTTGGAATGCAAAGTTAGATCAGGAGCTTGTGAAGCTGGGGTTTAGTAGAAGTGATGAAGAACATGCAGTCTACAAGAGAGGTAGTGGAGACACTTTACTGCTTCTAGGAGTGTATGTCAATGATCTTGTCATTTGTGGGCCTGACAATAAGCGAATTCAAGAGACCAAGCAACAAATGAGAAAAACTTTTAGTATGAGTGATTTGGGCTTAATGAGCTACTATCTGGGAATGGAGGTGAATCAGAAACTTGGAGAAATAACCATCTGTCAGAGAGCATATGGAGCAAAAATTGTTGCACAGTGTGGCTTGGCAGGTTGTAACTCTATTGATACCCCTAATGGAGCAGAACTATAAATTGTTACCTGGTAAACCAAATCTGGCAAGAGATGCAACTAAATTTAGAAGCATTGTGGGAAGCCTTAGGTATCTTATGAACACAAGACCTGACATTGCCTACTTAGTTGGCTTGGTTAGCAGGTTCATGGAGACACCTACCTCTGAACATTGGGCTGCTCTAAAGAGAATTGTCAGGTATGTGGCAGGAACAACAGAATATGGTTACAAATACACCTGTAGATCATTTGCAAACTTGAAGCTATTGGGTTACTCTGATAGTGATCATGCTGGTGACCTGGAGAAGAGAAAGAGCACATCAGGTGTGGTGTTCTTCTTGAATGGCAATGTAGTGACATGGACTTCTCAAAAGCAAAGAGTTGTGTCACTGTCGGGTTGTGAAGCTGAGTACATTGCTATAGCTTTAGCAGCTTGCCAATGTGTTTGGCTTGTTAGACTCATTACAGATCTTACTAGACAGAAAATGCAGAAGTTCAGGCTCCTAATGGACAGCAAATCTGCCATTGAACTTAGCAAGAATCCAGTATATCATGAAAGGAGCAAGCACATTGACACTCACTACCACTACATCAGGGAGTGTGTGTCTGATGGCATTGCAGAGGTGGATCATGTTAGCACTGACAGACAGCTTGCAGACATCTTGACAAAACCTCTTGGGAGGATCAAGTTTGTGGAGATGCGTCAACAGCTGGGAGTCAGTGATGTGTGTCATGATTTAGGGGGTGAAATATTGATCAAGGTCCTTGTAATTGTGTCATGCATTATATCCATGTTAGGTGCATTAGTTCAGTTCATTTTTAGTTTGAATATGTTTATAATTTAGCATAGAATCCTGGGTGTCACGGTTATTGCACACATGAATGCCAGGACCGCTTCTTCAGGCTCCACTCCACCATGGCTGGTGTTGACACCTCTAACACCAATTAAGCTAGGTTATCATCCCTAGCATGGTGCTAGAGGTGCTGGTATTAAATGCATATGCTTTCTAGAAATGAATGAGGGATCCGCAAGTGCACAGATAATACCGATATAGCATTTTAACCAGGAGTAATCCAGGTATCGTTATTTATATTTTTACCACTGCGAAGGGAATGCTTTATGGATAATGAGCAATGAGCACTGCATGTGATAATAGAGAGCTTAACCATGTCTTTATCTATCTTCTCATATAGGGTAAGTGTCACATAAAATAATAATATATAGATAAATGAATGTTAAGTGACAAATGATAAATGAGAGCACATAGCCATATAAAATAATGATAATCATCTCAATAAAGTACTCTAAGTTTATAACACTAGCATGGACTAGGATGATCTACAAGAATAAATTCTAAATTATTCTAACTATAAAGTCAAAGCATACAATGATTAGTGCAATTACACCTAGCAATCATTGAGGGAAAAGGTTACATCTATGCATAGTGATATTACTAAGAAAGATCATAAATAGAGCAATCACTTCCCTGTAATAATGGTGTTCTACTAATCTTATACCCGGGAGGAGGGCTACAAAGGACTCAACAGGACTGTTACTCTCACAATATACCTCGTGATCTGGAATATAGGGTGTAATCACAAATAAATACGGTCTAGGCACTATGCCTACACAATATTTACCACTCACCCATCGATCTAATGAGCAAGCGCTATACGATCCTATGCATAAACATAATTCTAGTTCAACTATGCTAAGCATATAATCAAAGTAAACTAAGAACAATATAATTAAGAACATAAGAAAATAGAGCAAAGTCATTTCTGATATATTAGAATAGAATAAAGTACTATTCATAGTAGCAAGAACAATAATAAATATTATAATAAAGTAGAAGAAATTACCAAGAATGCTGACAGATCCAGACTCCAAGCTAGGCTTGACTCCCCCTAGATCTATTCCTATGTAGCTATGCTACTAAACTATGGAGCTCTAATTGAGATGGTGGCTCTAGGGCTTTTTTAGAGATGAGAATAAATTCTCCAAATGAATTCTTAAATGAATTAGGGTTTCTTCAAGGGCCAGGGGCCCTGTTTATATAGCCCCCTAGGATGCACCACAGCTCTCAGATCAAACCGACCTAAATGGACGCTTCATATTGATCCTCAAGGTCGGTGGAGGCAGGATCCGTAGGGTTGCTCCTGATTGGTGGAGCTGGCCGGGCGGCCGCCCACGTGGCTGGGCGCCTGCCCATGCTTGGCTGCCATGTGGGCCCAGCTTCGCAGGGGTGCCTCCTCGAGTCTTCTAGAGTATTCTTGAGTTACTAGACTTGGTATCTCTCTATGTAAATCCGACATGTGGACCTCTTTTGGTTCTTTTCTGATAACCCCCTGCAGAAATAGACAATCACCAAAACTCATGAAATTTTGTTAGTATAACACCTATAACTAGATGGTATTCATGTTTTAATCCTTTCTCATGTTATGTTGACGGTTAAAAATTGATACTTATCTACTGTCAACAGCTGGCACACGTGCATGTCGCACGGGTGATCAAAATGTAAGGCACACCATGCAGTGCCCAACCATGGCGAGAGGAGCGGATCTGAGCCTACAAAGGCCAAGTTGAATGCATCAAAAAAGCTGCCCTGTTGTGCGGTGAAACCCCGTCTCTCTCTTTCATGTGTTGTGCTCTCGTGCTACCATTAGGGTTTTAGTCCCCGCGGTCACCACTCGTCGGTGTCGCGCCGTGCCAAGCTCCTCGCCAGAGATTGGTTCCAACAGAGGACGAGGGCCTTGGTGTCAAAAACCTGGCTGGACAGAATGCATGCCTTTCTGCTGAAACTAATCCACCGCCTACACTATCCAGAGAGGGAACTTTTCAAGGGTTGCACGGACGCAGCCAATCGCTCCTGCCAGCAAACTTTGGTGCTCTATTCTGCCTGAAGAAATTTCAACAACAGAAGGTTCAACCTTCCTCCGGTGCTGTTGGAACTGTAGAAGCATGACCACGAATGCTAGTGGGGTAAACTCAGCAACCAGACCTTGTCAACAGAGAAAGACAAAATCAGACAAGCTTCAAGTGAGGGGGCAACGCCTTTACTTTGTTTGGTGGTGCGCTGCCCGTGTACAATACAGGAACAGCACACACAGTGATGCCCGTCTAATTGTAGGTACAGCACACACAGTGATGCCCGTTTATATATAAGACGAGTGGTCAAACTTAATATCAAAAAAGTCATAAGAATTATAATTTGAAATGAAGGGAGTATAATAATAGTAAAGGTATTAGTGTAATCTCTTAGTTTAGAGTTTCCTCGAGTCTCTCATTTATCTATATATATAGTCCCCTCTAGGCCTCAATACATTTTTCTCTATTGGTAACATGGCATCAAAGCTTAGGTTTTTTATCTAGCCCACCACCCTTTCATTCATTACGTTGCCCATGGGAAGATCGATTTGTTCCAAAGGAAAGCATCATCGATCTTCATTTTGTTTCTTCCTCTCATCGCATCGATTAGTCATGCAGCAACAGCAACAGTAGCCATTCATCACATCCAGATCCAAATCACTAGCGGCAGTAGCCGCCGGGCCATCATACTTTAGTTCATGTGCCATTGTCGCATGATGGGGAGTGCACGTGTCGTCTATGTGTGCCTCTTCATCGCCTTTGTTCGGGCCGTCAAGATCGGCCTGTTGCGGATTCGCCTGGCTGTCATGCGACGCCTTCCAGATTCTCCCGGCGATCGTGTGGCGCCTTCACCCTTCGCCTGCCCATCCGCAGAGACATCCATGCGCAACTCATCGTCGCCCTTCATAAACAGCTGCGCCTGCCTCGTCTTCATCCATCTTCGGCCACAGTCCCACGTCTTCCCGTCGAACGGACGCTGGTGTGGATTGGTTGATTGGGCCCGTCGCCGCCCAGTACGCATGTGATCCACTCAATCCGTGGCCTTCACTCACCCCTTCTTGCACGCCATTCTCTCCCATCCGTTCTTCAGTGGGCACCATTCTCTCCCATCTGCTCTTCAGTGAGCACCTCCTTGTTTTTCTTTTCTTTATTTGGCTTTAGTTCTGCTACACATGGACAGTCTGCCTGCCTTGCCTTTCTCTTGCGTCCATGTGTTGCGAATCCTATGATGGAGCTCTCTGCTTTGTTGTGTTGTTGTGATCCAATTTCTTGGTTGTTGCTAATTCATGCTGCTTACTGCTCCTGTTAGTATATTGAGGTCATTTTTTATTCCACTACATCTGTTGCATCCACATCCAGTTCATCTACAATTTATCTAAGTTGTGTAAGTCCACAAAATTTACTCAAATGAGCTAGTTTTTTATTTTGTTTCATGATTAGTTGAGTCCCATCGATTTAGCTAATCATGTCAGCATTGATACGACTATGCCCTCTTGGTCTCTTTCATAGTCATTTTGCTACACTTTATGATTAGTGGCTTCTATATGTCATCATCATCATTATATCTCATTGCTTACTTGCCATTTTGCAGTAGTGATCTCTCTATTCTTCCTTTAGCTTGACTTGACACATCTCACTATTCTTGTCGAGTTCAAAATCTCCAAAGCAAGGTTCATATTTGAAGAGTTGATGTACTGGGTTGTCAAGACTCGAGGTATTTGCTGAAGTACGGTTGCGAAGGCAGTACCCTCTTGTGGAGGATATTATTTCTACATCAACAATATTTAAGAGTTCCACCCTTCGATGACATCTTTTGTTTTAGATTTCAGATGTAATTTGTCTATTTCATTTTTTAAGTCTAGTGTGTAGCGCCAACTCTCCAACTGCAATGCCATTGCATTCATGTTGCATTTGAGAGGGGGTGTTAAGGTATAATAATAGTAAGGGTATTAGTGTAATCTCTTAGTTTAGGGTTTACCTCCTAAGTCCCTCATATATCTATAAATAGTCTCATCTAGGCCTTAATACATATCAAATTTAGTTATGTGTTTCTCTCTATTAGTAACACAACTTAAATATTATCTTTACTTCCTCTCTATGTTTATTTCCTAACACAATACCCACTTGGATATTGTATAATTCTATCTGGTTGTGATAAATTTACCAATTAATCGATATGTGTTTCCATCCAAAGTGAAATGGTGTCATGTGTGGTTAGAATTGAGGCCGGTGGCTCCGGTGAAATGGATTGATGAACTAGTTCAATTAACAGTACTTTATAATCACTTACACTGCATCTTACAACTCTCATACCCAAGCCTAGTATGAACAACAATGGTGTCATTGGTACAATAAGAACTAAAAAAAGGATGCACATCTAGTTTTGACTAGCAAAACAAAAATATATCTAGCTTAGATCTCATATCATGTCTTCGGCCACATGAAAAACAAGATCATAAAACATTTGTATGGTTAAGTTTCTCAAATTTGAGCTAATTTATTGTTGTTATATAAATCATAGCATAATGATCGAAATCTACTATAGATGAGCAAAGACATTGGTCAAACTACAATAATTTTACATGAAGTTCAAATAGCATTGACGTCAGTTGGAGCATGTGAAAACAAGTTACTGAAGTAAAACAAACAAGGAGCACCTACTTCTCTGTAAGACTATGCAGGCTTTAGGAGTTGCTGAATTGGTCGCTGCGCTGACCGCAGTTGTAGTAAGCAGGAGGCACGCATCCAGCACAGTAGACAGTAGCCGCGACGCAGCCCAAGCGGCGACCTCCTTAGATTTGCCCCGTGGTTGCGACTCCCACCCCCTTCTCTCTCTCTTCTATTTGGCCACGCGTGGGAGTGCAGTAGGTAGCTAGGAGAGTTAGTCGTGACGCCACCACCTCCTTTCTCGATTTTTCGGCATAGCGGCCCGCTTGTCGTGTGTCCGATTTGGTTGCGCCGCCACGGCTACTGGCAAGGATTTCGTCTCGCACTTGCTTGTGTGTGAAGGACGCCAGGGCCTTCGGCAGTAGTGCCACACAGGTGAGATGGGGAAGGGGCTACTGGGTGACCAGCGCCTCGTACACAACTGAAAGTCTGAAATGAAGAAGGCAGGGAGGAGGGAGAAGAACTCGAGTCCTTGACTTGCTTCAAGCTGAAAGGCCTAGGCACATGATCGCAGTGACCATTGATCTCTCTTCACCTCTCAACAACACAAATCTTGATGTAGCATTTCTTCACAGAAGTACGTACTCCCTCCGTTCCAAATTATAGTTTATTTTAATTTTTTCGGTGCATGCATTTTATTATGTATCTAGACATATTATTTATCTAGATACATAGCAAAATACATGTACCGAAAAAATCAAAACGAACTATAATTTGGAACGGAGGGAGTACCTAACTAAGATTGTATCCATCTGTCAAAACAAAATGGTGTCTTATGGCTCACAGTCACAACTACATATAAAAAAAATTAAGCTTTGACAGGAGATTTATCTTCAATTAAGGACCTGTTCAATAGAGCTCCTCCAAACTGGCTTCGTCTCCGGCTCCTCTACCTTTTACTGGAAAAGCGACTCCTCTAAGAAAATTGGCAAGACTCTTTAAGAGGACCCAAAGCTAGAGCCGAGGAGGAGCCCCGCCAAACATGCTTTAAGATAGAGACGAAAAGGAGGTGTTTATGTAAAACAAAGACAAGATAACACACACCCTTCGATAGAAAAGGAAAGCCCACTCCAAAAAAATGAAACTCTCCCTAGGCGAGCGCTCGCTTTCTCTGTTCAATGTCGTCTTTGATCTTCACTGCCAAACACGGTTTTCTAAGGTGGTGTTGGAAAATCACCCGTTGCTCTCTGTCCATAAGTTTTAGAAAGTATACCTATGAGAAATCAACTATCTGCTTCACGTTCACCATCTCACTTTTCTCCAGCAACTGCTATATTTCAGCGAGCACCTTTGATTTCAAAGACTGAGTTGGCATAAACAAAGTCACACATATCATCGTATAAGAATATTATAATCCGAAATAAGAGTTTGAACCCAAATAGCCGATTTCACCAAGAAAACCAGTTCGCAGCGTTATATATTTAATAATTGACCGATAAAAATAGCATTCTTTCAATTCTTTGTGCGGGATATCCAATCAATTAGAATTCAGGTGAAAAAGGGTCTTCATCCTCCTTATATCCTTTGTATGGAAATCCGCGGCCAGGGGTCATTCCCTTGATCGACTCGTACTGATGAGAAGTTTTGTACTCCATGAGAAATTGAAAAAAAATGCCAAATTGGCTTATTTCTTGCGTGTACCAGTTGAAGTATTTTGAGTACCTATTGTAATTTTTTTGCAATTGTAAGGGGATTTTCGAGTATATAATTATCTAAAGGAAGGAACAACCGAGGATAAGAGATAACAGATTCGAATTTGTTTTGTTAAAATGAGATATATGGCTTAATATTCTTTCATTTTTATATGAAAGGCCTTTTTTATTTGTCTATTCCACTCCCATTAGATCTAAGAACCCAATACAATGAAATTCCACTAGTATAATAAAAGAAAGAGAAAGGACCGAATAAAATCGTCGATCACCAGCCTAAAACAATAACATTTTAAAAGTGCCAACTTGCTTTTGCATCGAAAATACATACAATATCTTATCCACCAATGCAATCCAACAATTTCAATTTCTTAATAGGTGCTCTAGAGAAGAAAAAACCTCCTCCAAACATATACGGATGGACTATAATGGCTTGAATTATTAGCCGAATGGAGGCCCATCACTGCCTGCTAAGTGCAGTTGGGCTGGATCCAGCAGTTACTCCACTCTGGGCCCAAGTATCTGGCGTTAGGCCTCCTGGACCTCCTCGCGGTGGGCCGCTTTCCTGAGTCTGATTCTGAGTCGGAGTCCGAGTCCGAGAGAGTCAGCTAAAGATGGCAACGGGCCGGCCCGGCCTGGCACGGCACGCCAACGGGCCGGCACGGCCCGATGGTTCACGGGCCGAGAAGGCACGCGGGCTCTGCGGGCCATGCCTACCAGGTACGTGGGCCTGGCCTTCGGCCCAGGCACGGCCTGTTGGGCTGATTTTAGTGCCGGGCCGGCCCGTTGGGCACGGCCTCTCCGACAGGATAGGCCAGCCTGAGGCCCGCGCTGAGCACTGCCACCGCGTGGCGTCGCCGTCGTCACGCGGGGTAAGAGGCGAGGAATGGGGAAGAACAACCGACCCGCCGTCGCGTCACAAGGGAGGGAGGAGCGTGAGGATAGGCCCCGCGGCAGCCGCGCCTGAGGGTTGTGCCTTGTGCGCGCTCACATGGTCGGCGGCAAAGGAGGTCGAGGCCGGGGGCAGCGCTCCATGGCTGGCTGCGCGGCGCGGCGGTGCCCACAGAGAGGCTGCGCGGCGGCGGTCGCGAGCTGCTGTATCCGGCGCTCACCACTGTGGAGCTGCAGGGCAACTACTCGATTCGCGAGTCGCGGGCGCGAGGCCGCGAGCGCCGATGGGAAGTCGCGGCGGGGGTGGCGAGGGGCGAGCAGCAGGCACGAGGGAAGGGGAGGGGGTCTCGCGTACGCGGCGGCGCGGCACTCTCGCTTTGCTGTTTCGCCGTCGCGGGATTCGCGAAGGAGACGGGGTCGCGGGATGAGCGAACGCAGCGGCCGGCGGTGGCGGGTGGGGAGGGGAACGGTAAAGGGAGGAAGTTGTGGGCCGACCTTTTCAGTCTTTTTCAGCCTGTTGGGCTGTTGGCATTGCTGTTTTTACCATTTTGCGGGCCGTGTCGTGCTAGCCCACGGGCTCGAGGCGCGGCCCAGACACGGCCTGTTCCACAGGCCGGGCCAGCCGGGCCCATAGCATAACGGCCCGTGCCGTGCTTGGGCCGGGCCAAAATTACGGGCCTCGTGCCGGGCCAACGGGCCCGGGCTGGTCAGCGCGCCGACTTCGCGCATCAACGCAGCAAACTCCTCGGCGCGTGCGCGCAGCGTCACCGCGCTGGCGGCCATCCTTCTATGCGCCTCCGCGGCCGCCTCGCCGCCGGGCGTCGCGGCGAACTCGGCCGCCATCCGCGTGGACGTCTCTGCTGATGCTGCCGCCTTGCCGAGCATCTCCAGCCCGACCGCCTCCGCGCGCGCCGCGGTGACCTTCCACTCCGGGTCCCCGGGCGTGAGCTCGTCCCCCGACGCGAGGGTCTCGCCCGTGGCCAGCATGAACAGCGAAAACGCCTCGTCCCGCTTCGCTTCCAACGCCTCCCTCTTGGACAGCAGCTGCAGCAGCTCTCGAACGCCATGGATATGATGGTGTTCAGGTGTTGATGGACTACTTGCGTGGTTGGATGTGTTGGACGAGAGCTCGGGGGCTTTGGTCGCCTCTTATAGGCAGACACAGCCGGAACTAACTGCAATGCCGTATGCGAGCCGAACACGGATAGTCGGATACTCGGGTTCCGATTCCGAGCCGAGGACGCCAAAAAGCCATTGAGATTTAAATGCTCGTATTGACGCGTTTATATATGGAAACATGCCATTTGTTTTTATAATAAGAATCTAAAAGAACATATCTCATCCAACTTGTAAATTAATGTTCACGAATCTTGCTACTAAATTATTCCGCTCACAACCAGCTTAAGTCCGACTAAAGCCCTTCTTCTAAAAGAAATATCTATTTAGAGGACCTATACTAAAGTCCTTCTACAGAAAGTACCTATTTAGAGGATCTATCCATAGAGTATTTGGCTTGTATTACTGACTCTTACTCACCGAACTTTAATAATCAATATATGTGAGGTGTAACCTTAAAAAAATCGACAAATAACATGGTATTAGAAATTAGAAAGGCTGTATCAATTGAAGCAAATAATTTGCAACTTTGCAATAAAAATAACTTAATGTCAATTGATAACCACAAAAATACATGTTAAATAGATATTCCGCTATGCAAAGGGGAAAATCAAAATTCTAGACTAAATTTCATATTTGATAAGAGAGTACCTACTAAAAACAAGAAATAAGTGCACTATGCATATAAGTAAGGAATAATAGCAAATCAATTTAGGATAAAAGAGTAAGAAAAATAAGAATAACACTGTTATTGGCTATTATATTAGCACGGTTAATTGAAATGTTATAAGAACTTTTTCTATAGTACTCCTACTGCCTAGCAGTTATGTAATATTATCATCTACACACTGACCATCATTCTGAATCCAATGGTTGATAATGATAATGCATGATGCATATATGATTATTAGATCTTTTAGATAGGCAATCAAAATAATGAGTTACCACTACAAAATGAATGAATATATTAAGGTTCCCGTTATTGAATAATGGTCAAATTTAAAATGGCATCTCTTTAGCATACACTCAAAGGATACTCCAACAGCATGAGAAACCTCGTCCAAAAGCCATTGGATAATAAAGAACCTATATAAAAGTGGTTCAAAATGGAAAAGAATATTGATATAGGTATCACCAGATTGCTTGCGGGGTACCTCAAGTCGTTACTTCAGGAGATATATAAAATGCTCTACTAGCCCTAGCCCAGGGAGACGAGGATACTATCATCTGCATGTTCAGGTGGCTCCTCGAGGTCAAAGCCGTGTGAACAAGCAAGAACAGCATGACCTCAACCTCATAAGTCCCAGCTCCTCCGACTTGAAGACTGCTTCAGATGATGGCATAGACGATCCACTTCCAAGTGATGGTCCTTTGCTACCACAAGCTGTCCAATGACACGACAAGAGCTGGCTGCAGTACCTGAGTGCCTTCCTCCACGAGAAAAGCATCAGAGGACAAGCTTTGGTGACAAAAGCATCAGCAGTACCTATCGACTGAATGTCTTGGATCTCGAAGGATGCAAAGGCCTGAAAGAAGCACCACCTGAAGAGTATCTGCAAGGGCAAGACCATACGGACGCTTAAATATTGAGCCTCCCAAAAACTGGTGTTTTCAGTCTTCCCAAACAGATCTCGGAACTCTGGCTGCTGGAATATGCTTCGGCAAACCAAGATCCATAGCAGGAGCTATATAAAAGTGGGAAAGAATATCTAAACCCTGGGGTCATGATGGCACAATTTTTTGTCATTGTTTTCATCAGTTGGGAGCATCTGTGTGCTACTGTAACCCTTAACCTTAAGTTTATGATGCCATGCATCATCCTGCAATCATTGAACTTGAAACCCTATTTGTGCAGGAAACAATACACATTTCATTGGGGGTGAATTGATTGAGCTAAAAAGGTTCGCGGCAGTAAAACAAGTAGAAATTTTACTAAAAGGGTCACATGGAAATGTGAATTGTTTCAGGGTAGTGAAATAGACTTCTCTTTATATTTAGGCTAAATCGACATGGTAAAAGTAGACAAATTCTTTATGTTCAGAGTACTCATTGAAAGTAGTCCATACAGGTTCAGGTGTTGGAATTCTAGCGTTGGGATCACCCATATTACCCCATGCAATTGTGCCTTCCTTGACAACCAGTTCTGGTTTAGCGCCAATGAAAGAAGGCTTCCAGAAACAAGGTCAGCTATGTTTCCCACCTGTCAAAACATGTAGGTTCAGTACTTCAGTTAAGACCTTGAATTGAGATACCAATACAGGAAATGCTTAGCCAGCATTTCACTGGGTTTCATTACATATGGAAGGGATATTACTAATTAGATAGAAGTATGTCAATTAATGGTACAGAAAGTTGCATCTATGCGGAACCTGACTTTCAGGGATAAACAGTTTCTTGCCTTATTCCTGATGCAGAAGTATTTTAAGAGTGACAACTCAATCAACAGTTGCAAAACTGATACAGACATTTTCTAAATTTTATTTCATTTAAAAAATATTACTTTTGCACAGTGCATGAGTCTATCTGGTACACGGAGGAAATGAGACACAGTTACACATTGGTTTCTTACATCAGAAATACCCAAGTAGACAAATCTTTCATCTTTACTAGTATCATTTCAAGGTACATGGCACAAGACAGCACCGTCAAAGTTTAGTTCTTCAGTGATAAGGAGCAAATAATAGAATTTCTCAGTAACTAGAGAAGCACATACCTCAATAGAACCAACAAAGTCTGAAAACCCATTCACTATTGCTGGATTTATGGTGTATTTTGATATGTATCTTTTTATGCGGAGGTTTTCATTGTCCTGGGCAGCATTAGAGTCAGATCAAGGTAAACTACCTCTTTGGATCTTCATCTTTTTGCAGTTTGCCATGTCCGGGTTATCACCTAGAAAGCAAATGTTACATGAACCAACATACTGAATCAATATAGCTGTAATTTCATCACCAAAAAAGTAGTTACTCATGAGAAGGGCTATCTACAGGATCCATGGCACAGATGCATTCAGATGGTCACAAGCTACCTTTGTGTGTTCAACAAACTTGCACTCTGAACTCAACACAATTTTTCTCAAAAAAAAAACACTTAACATGTACAGTGATTCTTCAACATCTTCAAGCTATGGTTTCGAAACGCACACAAAAAAAAACTTCCAGCTATGGATCTTGAGTTTGTCCCAAAGACAAGATAGAAAGAAGAGGTTCATGAACAAAAAATCTCCTCGAGTTGTTCTTAGTATTGGCCTTTCTGCTTTTGGTTTAATTAAAGTTGCTAGGTGAAGTGGTCTCATTACAACATCAGCTCAAAAGAGAAGAGAAATGTAAGTTGACGTAGCAATCATCATATTTACTGTGTTATGTGAATTTGGACTACCAAAGCATGCACAAAGCTAGTATGCTTTCTAAGGTAAATATGTCAGCACCGATGGGCAAGGAGATCCAGGCTTTCCACAAACATTACCAAAACGCTATGCAATTTCTTAATAACAAGAAAGGAAATTTTAGGATAATCATGTGACAGACCTCTCCAATGCGCCCCATGGCCTGTGAATCCGATGATATGATACTTATGGCTCTCATGTCATGCAATATGTCCTCAGCAGCAGTAGTTTCAACTCGAATTCTAGACTCAGCAAGTGCTACATCTTCAGGGATCTTTTTATCAAGGTGGTGGCAAACCATCTGCACTATAATCAGACATATCACCACCAAAATTGTACATAATATATACAGTACTGGATTGGATAATTGCATACCAGCATATCAAGGTGCTCACCTACAGTGTTTGAAGTAAATGGCCGGGTAGGATTTGTTGAAGAGGGCAACACTTAATTTTTACCCCACAAACTTTCATGATATCTGGAGCATGACCACCACCTGCACCTTCACTGTCCAGTGTCCACAAGACAATAAGAACATGATGGGAAAATTCACAGGTATAATCCATTAACACCTGTTGCAGGTAACTATTGACACCACAAAGTAGGCAACATTATTGACAGAAAATTTATTCTCTCAGAAATAAGAGGTCTATCTAAATAGTGCAGATTTGTGGTTCTGGAGCTCTGGTGCAGTTTTTGACTCCTGCACAAAGTGCATCAATCTACGCAAGCTGAAGCATCTTCTTGCCGGTGATGGGAGCACAGCAAGCAGGACTGGGGAGTCGCTCTCCACTGTAAGGATGCCGGCCAACATCATTAAGATGACAGACATGAAGGTATATATATATATATAGGTCTTGCATCAGCATGTCCATAGCATTGCTAAAGTGTTTGCAACACTATATCATGCGAATAAAGCCCGCAACTCAAAATCATGCATAGAAGGTATGCCAGTTCAGATTGGCAACAGTTTTTGGCTTGGAATTTGCTAAAATCAGTCACCATTGAAATTTCTGACTTCAGATGCACACCTAAATATATGTTATATCTTAGACACATTGTAAAAACTATGCATCTAAAAAAGTCAAAACAATGTACAATCTGGAATGGAGGAAGTACCCAAAATATTTTCGTTGTCTAATTACACCAACAAACTACTCCAGAATAGCTAGTTTATCGTGTATCCTTCTAGCCATGTCATGTTCTTCTGGCACAAAAGGCGAAAGTTTTCTGTGTGTTCGATTGCTCATTATTTAATTCAGACTCATGCAGTTTATCATCACAATTAAAAGGCCAATAGAAAAGAAATTTAAAACAAAATAAAGATGCATTAATTTATTAGCATGTGCAACTAAATGTTCATCTACTACGGATGTATGATGCATCTACCTCCATCCTGAGTTTAATAGCATTTAGAGAAGTTGTAACAGAATAGTGCTTCTAAAACCAACACAAAAGTGATTCGTTTTTTCCACAACCCAAATTTCATCATTTTAGAGCAACGGAATTACAGCAAGGTGAGGGCAAGCTGCTCTCGCTCACTGTCAAGCATAGCAGTACACAGCACATACAAACCACAATTTTTCTCTCTGGTGCAAGCGCAGCATATACAAGCAGTGAGAAACAAACAATTTTATATAAGCAGTGAGGTGAGGGCACCTGCTGCGACTGCTTCTTAGACGGAGAGGAGGGAGGCCGGCCTCCGTCGCGGCTGCGTCAATGTCAAAGAATGAAGATGGTACCTGTCATCAGTCATCAGAAGATAGTAGTCCATCAATTCAATTTATCCCACCCCAAATCCTCCGCCTGGACCTCCTCCGTGGCTGTAGCATGCGTGGCCAGCGCAGCGGCACCAGCTAGCTGCCGTGGCTGCGGCCTGCGAACCTGCGGCTACCAGCGCGCTGTGGTGGCCTGCGGCGGCGGCGAGCGCGCGCCGGCAGCAGCGCAGCACGCAGCAGGCCAGCCACCAGCAGCTAGCACTAGGACCACAGTACCTCACCGCCCCGGGCATGGGCGCGTGGCCGCCCTCACGCGGGCCAGCCGTCGGCGGGCGGGCGGACCACAGATGCCGGACGGCAGAGCACGAGTGCGCGACGGCGGCCAGGGAGACTGGCGGCCGGGGAGACGCTAGTGCTATTGCTATCCTGTTGGGCCGTGGGCTATTGGGCCTAAACGTTTT
>CM041643.1:4387953-4401266 GCA_023333625.1 Bothriochloa decipiens | reverse complement strand
GCGGAGCATGGAAGCTAACCTCATCTACGCATCCTCGGGTGGGATTAGGACCTATCCTTCACCTATTAGATGGTAGGAACGCGTTGTAGATGCATATGCTGCTTTTATTACTCGCTTACATTGGCGCATGACAGAGGATGGCTGACCGTGAGTGGATGTACACGGGCTTGTCAAATAAGAGCTATGAATTTGTTAGGGGGACGGATGAATTCCTGAAGCAAGCATTTGGCCCAATTGCTAAAGGGTCGTGTCGGATGCCTTGTCCCTGCAGCAAGTGTAAGAACAAGAAAAAGAAAGACTTCACTCACATGTACAAAGATATTTGGACGAACGGATACGTTCCAAACTATACCCGCTGGATCTACCATGGTGAACGCCCTCGTATTACGGGGGAGGACGTGAGACATGACCTCCAGGAGTTTGATCAAGATGCCGGGATGGCAGAGTTCATGGCAGACATCACCGATGCGGGGTTGGTTCAGGAAATGGAGGTGGATGAAGAAGATCCAGAGGAGACCGCATCCGCATACTACACCATGATGGAGGCGGCAAAGCAGGCCCTTCATGAGAACACTTTGATCTCGCGTCTGGATGCCATTTCACGCCTAATAGCGTTGAAGTCTTCACTGGGCATTAGTCGAGAGGGTTTTGATCTCGTGTTGGCGACTGTTGGCGAACTGCTTCCGAAGGTTCACGTCCTGCCGAAGAACACGTACGAGTCACAGAAGCTCCTTCATGCACTGAAGATGCCGTATGACGCGATTCAATCTTGTAAGAACGGGTGCGTCCTGTTCAGGGGAGACCACGAGAACTTAAAGTACTGTCCAAAGTGCAAAGCCTCTAGGTACGTGGAGGTAGAAGGAAGTGATGGCATTAAGAAACAGTCTAAGATCCCAAAGATGGTCATACGACACCTTCCTGTCGTACCGAGGCTGCAACGGCTGTACATGACAGAGGAGTCCGCGAAACAAATGACGTGGCACAAGAAGGGCAAACGATACAATGACAAGATGCAGCACCCAGCGGATGGTGATGCATGGAAGTACTTCGATCAGATGAATCCTGGCAAGGCTGCGGAGGCTCGGAATGTACGCGTAGCGCTGGCAACAGATGGGTTCAACCCGTTTGGAATGATGGCGGCCCCGTACACTTGTTGGCCCGTGTTCGTGATCCCCCTCAATCTTCCCCCCGGCATCATGTTCGATCCGAGGAATGTGTTCTTGACGTTGATAATACCTGGACACCCGGGCAACAATATGGGTGTGTTCATGCAGCCAGTGTGGGAAGAATTGCAACGTGCTTGGGAAGAGGGGGTACTGACGTATGACCGAGCTACAAAGACGAACTTCACAATGCATGTGTGGTACCAGTACTCAATGCATGACTTCCTGGCGTATGGCTTATTCAGCGGGTGGTGTGTTCACGGGAAGTTCCCTTGCCCAACATGCAAGGAAGATGTGATGTTCACCTGGCTTGCCGAGGGTGGGAAGTATTCTTCTTTCGACAAACATCGCCAATTCCTGCCTGAGGACCATGAACTGAGACGAGATAAAAAGCACTTCACGAAAGGTGTTGAAGTCGTCGGCCCCATCCCTCGGGCTAAGACCCCTGACGACGTCCTTGACCAGATAGCGGCTCTCGAGATTGATGAAGAGAATGGTGGTTTTAAAGGTTATGGCATCGACCACATGTGGACTCATATATCGGGCTTGACTAGGCTCCCGTACTACAAGCACCTTCTTCTTCCACACAGCATCGATGTAATGCACACAGAAAAGAATGTCGCCGAGGCACTCTGGGGAACACTCATGGAGATTGGCAAGAAGTCAAAGGACAACGTTAAGGCTAGACTCGACATTGAAACGATTTGTGATAGGCCAAATCTAGTGATGAAGCCCCCTGTCGAAGGCAAGAGATGGAAAAAGCCGCCGGCCAATTATATCCTAAAAAGGGGAGACAGGAAGGAAGTACTGCAGTGGATCACAACGTTAAAGTTCCCTGATGGGTATGCCGCGAATCTGAGTAGGGGAGTGAACTTGGTTACTATGAAAGTCTTAGGGATGAAGAGTCATGACTTCCACATATGGATTCAGCGGATCCTTCCTGCGATGACACGGGGATACCTCACCGAGCCAGTGTGGCGCGTCCTGGCAGAGTTGAGCTTTTTCTTGCGCCAGCTTTGTGCCAAGGAGTTATCTCGGGATGTTTGTATTGAACTGGAGAAGGCTGCACCTCTGTTGCTCAGCAAGTTGGAGATGATATTTCCACCCGGCTTCTTCCTGTCCATGCAACATCTGATACTGCACCTACCGACCGAGGCACGGTTGGGGGGGGCCCGTGCAGCACCGTTGGTGCTATCCAATCGAGAGGTGTCTAAAGCTTCTTCGGAAAAAGTGTAGAAATAAAGCCAAAATTGAGGCTTCCGTGGCAGAGGCATTCGTGCTGGAGGAGGTGTCGACATTCACACAGGCGTACTATACTGAAAAACTACGCAAGCCGCGCGATCCAACCCCTCGTTACAACATCGATGAGAATTCATCGAACCTCACCCTTTTCAGAGGTGATCTCGGAAGAGGAGGCGCAGGGGTCAACAAGAACTTACGGCATGAGGAGTGGCACACTATCATGATGTGCTTGTTGTTGAACCTTGACGAATGCATTCCTTATCATAAGTAAGTTCTAGCCCAGCTTGTTACATACGCCACTATCCTTTACCTATCGATATAACCCCCCTTGCCTATTCTCTTTCCAGGGAATATATTAATGAACACTGGAGAGGCAGAACGGCTCCTACCGAGCAAGAAGAAGACCATCTTCTCAGACATGGAGTGCCTAGTTTCGTAAATTGGTTCTGTACAAAGGCTCTTCATGATGCTGAAATGAGTGATGAATTGAGACACGTGGGCAATGGCTTCGCCCGAAAGGTCAAGTCATTCAATGTTTATGATGTGAATGGCTATCGCTTTCGCACAAGAAGCTACGAAGAGAATCGTGGCAACCTAAATACCACGTGCAGTGGAGTTCGTACACCAGGCTCGGATGAGAAGGACTATTATGGCATAGTCGAAGAGATATTGGAGCTTGACTTTGGCAAAGACCTAGGTTGTAAGCCTGTGGTATTCAAATGCCATTGGTTTGATCCTAATGACACGAGAAAGGACCTTAAGATTGGCCAAGTCGAAATTAGACAAGATTCTAAATATGAACAAGACGATGTCTATATTATGGCTAACCGAGATGCCACGCAGGTTTATTACCTCCCATGGGCATGCCAAAAAGACGAGAATCTTGCGGGTTGGAGCCTTGTGCAGTCGGTACCGCCGCACAGTAAACCGCCTGTCCCAAACGATGATGATTACAACTTTGACCCAAGTACAGATGAGTTCTATCAACCTGAGGGGCTAGAAGGCAGTTTGGAGATAGACATTCTATCGCTGATGGGTATGGAAGTAAACAACGACATCGATGAGGACGAGGGTGATGAGGTGCACGATCCTGAGGACTTACAAATCCTTGAGGAGTGGCAGATGAAGCACAACAGAGTTGAAGAGGACGATGTAGAGCCTGATGACGATGGAGATTATCATGACGATGGAGAGCCTGATGAAGATGGAGATTTTGCCCAACACTTGCGCGAGCTCGACAATATTGATAGTGGTGATGACAGTAGTGATGGCGACGAGTACACACCAGCCATATTGCCGTTTGCGGAGACGATAATTTCTAATTCATGTAATACTATATTGTTATTATTTTTACCTTGCAATTATGTTTCTTTACAAGTACTAGTCATTTTCATACTAACGGTTTTAATCTTTGTCAATGCAGGCACTCGACAAGATGGTGGGCGGAAGGAGATCGCGGAGGATAGGGGTCCGCTCGACGTACATGACGACCAACGCCAACGCGGAGGCAGCGGCCGCCGACGGCGAGAACGAGGCGGGCGTCGACGAGGCGGGCGTTGACGTGGAGCACCCCCGCAGCAGGCATGGCACGTTGTCGAGGAGGCTGTTCGACGACGAGGCGACAACGACCGGTGACGGCGACGATGACGGCGACGGCGACGGTGACGGCGATGGCGACGGTGGCGACGACCTCAACAGCGAGGATACACCAGCCACGTCGAGTTCCACAGCTTCGAGCAAGCCCTACCAGCGCGGGGCCTCGTCGCTCCCCGACCCACCGCCCCTCGACCGCCGGCCAGTGATTCGACCCGCGGGCAAGATGTAAGTAACCATTGTTGATTTCACTAGTTGTTCATATGACATGTTGAGATTGAAATTTTCGACTAAGAATTGTTGTTAATGACTCGTGCAGCGGCTGGATAAAGATGACCGACAAGAAGAGTTCACGCCATGTCAATGGCATCCAGGGCTTGCTCATTAAAAAGCACTACCCTGGCTTGGTCACCATCGAGGGTCAGCAGATCGTCCCATACAAATGGGACGACTTCTACCGGGTGAAGGACGTATCTGGTGAAGTTCTTGCTCACAAGATCTTGAGGGAGTTTTGGGTGAGTCTTTGCATTGCACCGCATATTTCAATACCACGCATTCGTTGCTTTTTCTTGAAACAATGAAATGATGTTGTAATCATGTGTGCAGTTGTACTTCCAGTTGGAGGAGGGGCACGACGAGCAGCAGGCGACGCGGCGGCAGGATGCGGTCTGCCGCAGCCGTCTCAAGGACATGTACCACGAGGCGCATCTCCAGGCCGTCATCACCTACTACGCCGATGTGAAACGCGAGGTGGTGAGGAAGGAGGACGTCAGGGAGTTGCTACTGGAGAGGGAGACCGACCTCACCGAGGAGCAGTACATGCAGGTAATTAATTAAGTACGAACGTTATGATTCCTCTTCGAGGAGCAGTACATTCAATTCATCGCCTGGAATATCAAATACTTCAATGCCATGCAGGTGTGTCCAACCTGGTGCGATAAGTTCCCCGACTGCTGGCTTCAAATTGTGCGTGCGTGGCAAACGGACAAGGCGTACGCGGACCGCAAAGAAGATCGGAGAAAACGCCTGGAGCATCCTCGGGCAACACACCACCAAGGGAACAAGACGCTCCCTGAGTTCATGGAGGACTGGGTATGCTTCTGTTGATCCATTTATTATAGCTCTCAATTATCACTATTTGTAAGTTCTAACCATGCTTCTGTTGTCCTTGCAGAAGGAGTACCATCAGGGGCAGGAAATCAATGAGTTCACGGGGTTTGCCCTTTCTCGCAAGGGCAAAGCGTCAGCGCCGTCCACCGTCTACAACCCGGAGGATGGGCCCGACGTCTATGGCAGCATCAACGTCTACAACAACCTCGCCAAGTACGTCGAGGCGGGTGTCACGCTGCATGGGCCGACGTTTGACCCCACCACGGCCCCCCTGGACACGCGGCTCGTGATGAAGACAGGAGGAGGGAAGCAGCACGGCCGGTACGCTATTGCCAATGCCGCCATCGACTCGTCCTCTGTTCCGACACTGAGCCAGATCCGAAAAGAAGACGCGGAAAGTGGCGGGTCGGAAATCCCCATAGCGCCTCAGAGGCCGAGCAGCACGCAGATGATGATGTCACTCCAGGTAAGTGCAGTTTCATTCGTCGTTAACTCGTTTCACACATGATGTACCTTGCCTTCACATACAATCAACCTTGCGGGTGTAATATTGCAGGCCACGGTCGAACAGCTGCAGGCCAGCCAGGCGGCCCAGTCAGCGAGGCATGAGGAGATGATAAGGCAGCAGGAGGCGCTGCGTCAGCAGCAGGAGGCGGCCTATCAGCAGCAGATGGCGGCAATGTCGCAGCACTACCAGCGTTCGATAGCGCAGCTGACCGGCTACATCCGTTCCCAGATCCCAGGAACGGAAGAACCTCCTGCCTCGATCTTCGCTCCACCACCAGTTCCAGTTCCACTTCCAGTGCCTATTCCTGTACACATTTCATCGGTGAGTATATTGCATGTTGCTTTAGCTTGTGCGGCCATCCTGCAGGTACTAATTACATCACTTGGCCTTTGTGCAGGCACAGTCGGCGGGTTCGAACCCAACTCCAGGTGCCAGCCCTCCACTGGGTCCTTCTCCACCGCAGGGCAGTCCGACTTACCCGACCTACCCCGCCACCTACCCCACGCAGCAGTACCTGTGGCCTCCTCCAGCGTCGCAGCACAGGTACTCCTCGTGGCCACAGGGGCCGACGGAGCAGGGGCACTCCGGGCCGGCAAGCGTCCCAGCGCCACAGTACAGGTGGAACTACGGTACGTCTGCGCAGTCGGGTTGGGCTCCGTGGGAGCAAGGTGGGGGATCTGGGACACCTGATGACGACGCTGCTAGCTAGAGAGCCTTACTTCTCGCATTTGGAGCTTTATCTATGGGATTGTTGCACATTGGCCATGTATGGACTCTTACGGCCATGGTATGTGTATTGTGGACTTGTATCGATGGATTTGAGCACGATCATGTGTCGATTAATGTTGAAACTGAATTTCATGCTGAATTATGGTTTATATGTGATGAAATGTTTATTATGTGATATATATGTGCTAAAATGACGAATGAACGAAAGGAAATAGCAAAAAAAAAGTAAAAAAAAATTTTCCCAGCTTTGCCGACGGCTAGCCGTCGGCAAAGCTGGTTCATTTCACCAGCACGGCCCAGCTTTGCCGACGGCTAGGCCCGGCCGTCGGCAAATTTACCAAGTGTTTGCCGACGGCCGGCCGTCGGCAAAGAAAGTCGTCAATTTTTTTTAAAAAAAAAAATGCACTTTGCCGATGGCCGGCAGCGTAAGCCGTCGGCAAAGACCGCCGTTAGTGGGACGGCGCAGCCGCTGACGTGGCTCCTTCGCTGACGGGTGGTGTCCAATTCTTTGCCGATGGTCCTTTGCCGACGGCCGACGTGTCAGGCCGTCGGCAAAGCCTTCGCCGAAGGTAAACTCGTCTTTGCCGATGGCTTGAGGCCATCGGCAAAGAAGACGAGTCCGGTAGTATGTACTATTAACACAAGCGCCCAGGAATGTGTGTAGCAGCAGCAGTGTTATGTACTATTAACACAAGCCCAGGAGTGTGTAGCAGCAGTGGTGTAAAACCCAACATGCTAATGGAAGATAGTAAGGTATCATTAATCAGAACATATTTTAAGTATGAGCAGCGATGCAAACTCTGCCTGCGCATTAATTCGAAGGAACAGGCATACCTCAATTGATGACGTGCAGTGGTGCAGTGGCTGCCGGCGGCTATACGTAGACGGATGAAGCTCTGCCCTCTGCGACGTGGCCCTATTGCTGGCGTCGTGTGCAGAGATGGATGCAGGCCGCCCGTCGCCGTTGCGAGCACTTGTTCGCCCGCGTTGGAGTGTTCGTCCGCCTCGGAGTTATACGCGGGCAGGGCCTAGCGGCTCAAACCGGTGCGACATGCTGGTGCCGTAGTCCGGTACGTTCGGTGACGGAGTCCAGCGACGACGAAGCCGTGGTCCGCCCTAGCCACGCCGAAGTCGCAGGCACCGGCGAACTGTTGAGAGTCGCGACCATCGAACAGCAGACGACAAAGCCGCGCGCCGCCGGAGCATCGAAGAAGACGCTGGCGACGGCGAACTGCTAACTGCTGCAGAGGTCGCTGGCGACGGCGAACAGATGCAGAGGCGTATCCGCGGCGAACCGTGCGAGAGTGGCGGAGCCGTCGTGTGTTCGTGTAATCGTGTTTTCTGCCACGCGTGGGGATGTGTTTCGCGGGAAGGCACGGATACGTGTCACGTGGAGGGTTACACGCTGTCAAGTAGGGACGTCCCACCCCAACAATCATTGGATAGACAATCTGGAATCGATCGGACGGCTGAGATTTACGATGGATGTCTCTTTTGTAGTATAGATAGCATTTCTCTAAAACGCCTTTAGTTACCTTAACTTTTTGAGGCGTTTTTCAAAAATGCCTTTGTATCTCCTCCGATACGGACCGACCAGCCTCCCGTGCGGTACCGAATCCTCCGCCACCCCCGTCCCAAGGCACGGGCTCTCCCTCACCCCTTGTTTTTTGGGTTTTTTTTTTCGTGCAAACAAAAATGTCACAACATCGCCATCCTCCTTCCCCAATCGCACGCCACTCCCACAGAAATCCCCACCCAGATTCCCGCCTCCCAGATCGCCGCCCTTCTCCCGCCCGTAAACCCTAGCAAACGCAGGCGCGGTAGCTCGCGACTCCACTCGCTCCCCTCGAGCGATGGCGGCGCTGCCCTTCTCCACTCGAGGACGATGGCCCTGCTCCCCTCGACCGATGGCAGCTGCCTAGTCGCGGTTGCGGCCAGGGCGAGGGATGGTGAGAAGCAGCGCGTCGAGCGGATCCGACGCGGTCAGGCTCTATCGGGCTCATGGAGGGCGAGAGGTGGGGACTGCTGAGTTATTCGATCTCGATTGACCATCTGGACGCCGCCGGAGCCATCCTCCTGGGAAAGGTCGTCGGCTGCCCCATACTCCCCGACTCCGCATACCGCCGCAATGGTACCTCCTACCATTGATCCCTGAATTCTCTGGGCAGCCAGCTGAGTTATTCGATCTCCTTCCCCACAGCCCGCTAGATTAGTGTGTGGTTTGCAGGTTTGCTGTCGCTCCTGCTGCTGCCATTGATTTGCGTGTGCTCTACAGGTTCACTCTCGGTCCTGCTGCTGCTATCAATTTACTACCTATTTCCCTGAGTCTCTCCTACGTGTTGCAAGCACTTTGCATGGTTTAGGATTGCTAACTTGGTTTCAGGCTAGTCTATGTAGGTCATTCTCCTTTCGATTCTAATTTGACAATTGGTAACTAGGAATTGGATTCTAATTGGCAATGGGTAACTAGGAATTGGATAGATTAAACACCGTGTCAGGTTTAACTTCGTTCTTTTTCTTTTTTTGCTACACAATCTCTTCTCCAGTGTACTTCCATTTTCTCTCTAGGACACAGCAATCTGCCTATTCGACATCCATATGCAATTGCACTGTTATGAGGTTTACCAATTTAGGGGATGTCCTTCATATGTATTCATGGTGGATCAGTAGATGCTTGATAGTTTCAGCTGGGCTAATTGATTCTCAAATCTTAACTTTAAAAGTTTTTGGTACAAGTAAAATCTGCACCTCGCTCGAGCAGAGATTTTGGTACAAGTAAAATCTTCACTAAGACCAGGTTTTACGAACCCATTAGAAATTGATCTGCTATTAAGGTAGCATATGTCATACCCAATCTGTAAATCTTCCTTTCCCATGTACCTCAGCAAAGTTAACCCTAGTTTAGTGTCAACTAATTAGTACATGCGAGAATGCAGAAAATATGAAGCATCGAGCTGTGAACTGGAGTTTTTTAGCCCTCCAAAATTTTTCAATATTCAGTCGGTTTTTATTCTGCCATATGAGGCATGCAATTAATGGTGGATTCTCTTTGTATTTTTTTTGTTATGTTGTAGACAAAGTCAACCTAACAGTACGAGTTCATTGCATACTTGTCTTGCTGTTAGTACATTATAACTTCTCTTTTTTCTACTCTGAAATGAAATCTTTGTGTTCCAATTTTCATTGGAGGGATTCCTTTTTCGCATGATCTCTTTTCTGATCATCCATTGATGGATGACAAGGGCACTGAACAATAAGAAATGTCGACGCTGCTATGCATGATTTGGCCGGTAGCAGCTCGGCTACTGATCAGGTTAGTGTGGTGGCAAAGCGTTAGGCATAGCTTCAATTCACAAATAAGGTATTGGAGCACAGTGTTAGGCATAGCTTCAATTCGCAAGTAAGGTATTGTAGAATCTACTTGTAATTGTGTCTGAATGGGTTCTAGGTCCCTTATATTCCTTATTGTTCTTATGTCGTGCAAAATTTTTAGGAACTTGTTGCTGATCCTTTCAAAATTGTTCTTTGCAGTGAAGGATCATGCTCATCTGCTGCTAGTGACACAACATATATATAGATTGACCCATACATCTGTATATAGTGTCATGTGAACATGTCAGGCTTTTATCCACATGCTTTGAGGCTGTATAATAAGCACATATCGCCGCGCGTTGCCTGGCTGCCACAATGGCAGTGTCCGCTGCGTCGTACGTCTTGGCTAGCCGGTGGCCTCCCCGTTGCACCACGTGACCCGCCACTGCCTACGCCGACCGCCCGTCTGCAGACACGCCGCGCATCGTTCCATGGTGCCCCGGGCCCCGGCCAACACCTCGACCGCGCCGCCCGACAGCGGACGACGCTCCTTGGAGCCACGGCACGCCAAAGCGGCTGCCCGTGACCTCGCCCCGTCGGCCCGTCTCACCGCCGCGAGACACCCTGACACCACGCAGCAGACAGCCTGACCTGCGGCCCTCTGTCCCTCACCCTGTGCTAATGCCGTCGCCACCGTGCGGTCGCGCCGACTGCGTGAGCAGCAAGCCACGCGGAGCCTGAACAGGACAGGACCGCATCAAAAGTATTGCATGCACCAAATCCAAAATTTAAAAATGACGTGTAGCTGCTGATGAGGCTAATCGCTCGGGCTTCAATCGTCATAGATTCGAGTATTTTCTCCTTTTCAAATTATAGTTCACTGTGACTTTTTTTGTTGGTGCATGCACTTTGCTATGTATCTAGAGATATTATTTATCTAGGTACGTAAAAAAATATATACACTAAAAAATTAAAGTGAACTACAATTTAAAACGGAGGAAGTATAAATTAGAACGCATGGTTAGCTTTGCCCTCACGCCCGGTTCACTAAGCTGGAAAGTCAACCGCTGAATATACAAAACTTTACTCAGTCAACCTCCTCCCTCTCCACGGCCTCTCCGATCCCCGGCGCCATCAGACCCCCATGGAGCCAACCGATGATAACCTATCTGGAGCTAGGCCACTGCAGCCGCAGCTGGGACTACGGCTGCTCTGCTGGGACCTTCAACCAGCTGGAACAGGGAGAAGACCTGATGTCTTGGCTATGGCTGGAGGGGTTCGCTGGGCCGGAGAATTTCAGTGAACATGGGACCTTCAACCAGCTGGAACTGGGAGAAGACCTGATGTCGTCGCCATCACCGTCTTCGCTGCTACCCACGGAGGGGTTGGCTGAGCCGGAGAATTTCGGTGACGGGCAGATTTCACCTATGGATGAGAATGAGGTGCTCCGTATTCCTGCTGCCGTAGCTGAAGAGACCAACTATGCCGCCGCACGGGCACCACTTGAGGCCACGCATGGCACAGGGGCAGGTTAGTTTTTTTTTTTTTTATTGACTCGTTCTTCACTCCCATCGTCTGATAGATTCTAGTTTTTTTTCCAATCCAGACCATTACAATTTTGCAAGTTTGAAGATATGCAATTACAATTCATCTATTTGAAGAAGTGTCATTATAATTTTGTCTCTTCCTTATCTATGCCATTTTCTACGTCTCCTTATATGGGTCGACATGTACGGGTACAGGAAAACAAGTGCCATTATAAATACATCAAGTGCTAGCTAACCTTCACATGCTTGTTGGTGCAGGTTTGCAGTTTGCAGCAGGCCAGCGCAACGCTGTAGTGCCTGAACTTAGTAAGCTAGAAAAACAAAGTGACACTAGATCTCTAATAATAGCTCCCAAAAATTTTTGGAGGAGGGAGGTGTGTGGCATAAAGGCACATGAAAGAATTAGGGGAGATCTACGTGTCCTGCAAATTTTTGGGTGACGACTAACGAGCTACTTTTTTCTGGAGTGTGTGTTGGGGGAGGGTGGGGAGTGGCGGAGCGTAGAAGGAAATATTGTAGTACTACAATTTTCTCCTATGTGCAGATCTTCATTACTTGCTAAGTATCATCCTTAACAAATTACAATGGAGCTAGGGCCCACTATGGCCTAAGTGGCCTAAGTGGGGATGTAAATGATTAGGAAAAATTCCGGGGAGGAAAAAAGATAGATGGAGGACGGATTACCTCTCATCTTCTCCTGGTGTTGCTCTAAGGTCTCAAACAAATCTTAGCTCTTGATTTTTGCATGCTTGTAAGAATTGAGTGATTAGTATATAACTATAACCCTCAAGCAGTAACTTTTGTCACGTTGGAAAGAAAAGGTTGTCATGACCGATGTACTCAACGTAAAAAAAAAATTATCCAATATATATTCACAAACCACCTACATATAATCAAACTTTCGTTGTAATAAGATAGTTAATATTTCTCGTTCTTGCAACTCGTCTGCTCATGAAATTGCCAAAGTAGTTTTGAGTTGGGACCCGGGTCAATTCTATGTGTGGAATGATCCCCCTCTCGAATTTATTAAACACTCTGGTAGCTCATGATATTGTCGAGTTTACGCCCATGAATGAAAGGCCATGAAGGCCAAGTTGTGCTAAAAAAAATAAAAACTACTAAGAAGATATTTGGTGACTTATATTTTTCCTAAAAATGATAAATACGAATTTTATATTATCTCCTAGTACCACATATAGCAAAATCGTCAGATAGAGTAATGCACAAACTTTTACTAATAATGTCTTTTATGGTTCTGGCTGCCAGGGGTTGTTAGACTACTAATACTAAATTGGTGCCTATGTTGTTTTGCATGATTGTCTCCTGATGAAGGGCAATTTTCGTACAACTTTTCCCCTTTTGATGGATTTGACGACCTACTCAGTTTGCCGGAGGAGGAGGTCCAAGAGGTGATAATGCCATTGCAGCCTTTACTACATCCGCTGATGGCTCTCGATGCGTTGTCGAACACTACCAATGGTGGTCCAGCAGTGAGGAGCCATGCCGATGCAGTGCCACCGGTGGTCCAACAAGGCACCAGCACTACCGCTGGTTCGTGTGCTTAATTCTATTTCTTTCTCTTACATTTTCTTTACAAAGTTATACAAAGTGCGCGTGATATGCTAACTATATAATCAGGTCTCGCTATTTTTCTTCTTTTCATCTATGACACCTCCGGATCGTTCCGGTAGGGATTTATAATAATATATCTCAAGGTTAATTTCAATGCCGAGGTATAGTTACTGTTCATACTGTAATATATTTAACTTTGTTATGTGAATTCAGATTAGATGCCGTCTGATTACCTGCTCTCTGTGTAATCCATATTTTGTTTTTGCTTAGTGTATGTACTTGGAATGAATTAAAATCTGAACCGCCCAATTGGTTGTGTTTCATGATATGGTTGCAGATGAACTGCCTCACCCACAACAGAAGCATCCACTACCGATGAACAACTCGGAGGCTCAGCTAGATGGAGGCTGGACCTGGCCTGACCTTGAACTGGTCGATGAAGAAGTACATATAGAGCAGATGATGCCAACCATTTCTCCATCTCAGCCGCCCACTACCGGAAACGCCGCCTTTGCCGACGGCCAGAATCTTTGCCGA
>CM041643.1:4360686-4372710 GCA_023333625.1 Bothriochloa decipiens | reverse complement strand
GGGGGGGCCATGCTTTTGGGGGGCCTGCACTGTCGGCCACCTCGCACTTGCCCATCGTCGACGGGCTTGACGCCACTAGTTACACATGCTAGTTCATTTCTTTTTTCCTCCCAACACCATAGCTCTTCATGCACACTTCTTTTCTCACAATCGCAAGTGTCGCCACCCAACACCCATAACCCTAGCGTCAACACTAGAAATTTGACAGTCGGAGGCCCTTCGTTAGTTAACTGGTTGAACATTGACATGTTCTTATGCAGGGATACCTTCACTGATTTAAACAGGTTTCCTTTTCTTCCTTGTGTTTCAGCTCGATGGTTCAAAATGAGTCGAGCGACAAAATGAACTCTTTTATGTAATGTCTGTCCCACAATGGCACTGACTATCTATTATGTAAAATTAAATCATGCGTTCTTCTATCATCAAATCAGTCAATTAGCCCAAAGCAGGTACGTACTATCAAAATGATGGGCTTCACCCACTGTTTTGTTATTCAAAATTTAGTATAAAGTTTTCTATTAAATGTCTCCCAATAAAATTTTCATATGTTATGACTACTGACAGTGTTTTACTACTCTATGAGCCAGGCCAAAAATAGCTAGCCCAGGATGCACACGCACGCACGAACGCGGTTTGCTCACCCAATATACATGCGTGGACACGTCAAAGTAAAAGCGCGCGCGGTGGTTGGGTGCCTCGCTCCTGTGCGGTGTGCGGTTGCCGCCAATCATATCAAGTGTGGCGGTCCAGGTTGGTGCTTGCAATGCAGCTAGCTAGGTAGCAGGGGCCTTGCCGATGCCCTCCGATGTACGCAGCCTGCACTGCACACTGCACGTACTTGTACTTACATTTGGTCTATTACTGATACATACGGTAATTTGTCTCGCTAATCGATATGCAGCTACCTGAAGCTGATTAGCTGAAGCACCATGCAAGTTTAGCAGCCTGTTGAGTGCACAGTAAAATTCTCCTCTCTAGCGGGCCTACTGGCCTGGGTTGAAAGCCCACGTAGTCCACGTCTGGTCCAAAACCGCGAGGGTCTTACAGTTATTACAGCCCATTTAGTGCTGTGCACATAAATTTCTCATGTAGCGGCCTACCGGCCCGGGTTCGAAGCCCCCACGCGCTCCACATCTGGTCCGAAAACTGCGCCGAGCTTACAGTTACAGCCCATAATAATACTCCTATTGGGCTGGTCCTCCCCTCCCGCCAACTGATTTCCTTTCATTCCTTCGTGGACTTCACTCAGCAGCCCAGGTCGTCACTCTTGACTCTTGAGGCACTTTGCGTACACAGAGTGAATCACCCACTGCTACCAAAGCAATCCAAATGAAGCTACCCTCCCCCTTTTCCGCGTCCCTTGCACTCTCACTCGCAATCGCAATCTCAAGCAACCATGCATGCCAAACTGTAGACGTACGATCGGTAGTCAACGCGCAAGCGATCGCGAGCATCGATGTGATCTAGTCTTCTAGTTCTAGGAGTATCTAGCTCTGCATTTGCCTCTCTCGTCTGATCCTGCTTGCTTGCTAAGTGAGATCGATCGAGCTTCCACCACTAGCTAGCACGTACGCACCGATCGAGGCATCGATGATGGACGACGACGACCTCAACGGCGGCAACGGCAAGAACAAGCCGCCGCCGACTCGGCGGCGCCGGTGCTACTACTGCTGCAGCGGCACGACGGCGGCCACGCTGCTCATGTTCCTGCTCACCAACACCATCTCCATCCTCGTCGTCTCCTCGAACGCCGGGCCCTCCCTCCTCCGCCGCTACGGCGGCGGCTACAGGCCTGCCGCCACAATCGTGCGCCTCTGGGACGGCTCCGCGGCGCTCCACGCGGACCTCAACGCCACGCAGGCCGCGCTCGCCGCCGGCCGCGAAGAACTCGCGGGCCTCCACGCCCGCGTCCGCACCGCCAACGAGCTCCTCCATACGCTCCTCCAAGCCATGCAGGAACACGGCCCGGCGGAGGCGCCCACCACCGACGGCGGATGGAAGCGCGAGCCCGCCGGGGAGCTCAGGCTGGCCGTCGGCCCGCATCACAAGGTGGGCGCCGAGGCAGGGGCGGGGGAGGTGTTCCCGGCCGTGGGCCACGCGTGCGTCCGCGTCCAGGACTACCTGGAGCGGTACATGGCCTACGCGCCCGGCGGGGAGTGCCCGTCCGACGAGGCGCTGGCTCACAGGCTCATGCTCAGGGGGTGCGAGCCCCTGCCGCGCCGCCGTTGCCGCCCACGGTCACCGAAAGAGTTCCCGCAGCCGCTGTCGCTGCCACGGAGCCTCTGGACCACGCCGCCGGACACCACCGTCGTGTGGGACGCGTACGCCTGCAAGAGCTACTCGTGCCTCGCGGCCTCCCGCGGCGGCATCAGCAGCTGCGACGACGGATCGTGCTTCGACCTGCGGCGCGGGAGGGGGAAGAATAAGGCCGGTGGCGACATGTGGGCGCGCGACGATGGCGCGCTGTCCTACTCCATCGACGCCGTGCTGCGAACGCGGCCCAACGGCACGGTGCGCATCGGCGTGGACCTCGGCGGCGGCTCCCCGTCCGGCACGTTCGCGGCGCGGATGCGGGAGCGCGCGGGTGCCACCGTACTCACGGCGGCCGTCAACTCCGGCGCTCCGTTCGGCAGCTTCGTCGCGTCGCGCGGGCTGGTGCCGCTGCACGTCACCGCCGCGCACCGGCTGCCCCTGTTCGACGGCACCATGGACATCGTGCACGCGGGCCCCGAGCTCGGCGGCGCCGGCGCCGGCGCCGGCGTGATGCTGGAGTTCGCGTTGTACGACGTGTACAGGGTGCTCAGGCCTGGGGGCTTGTTCTGGCTGGACCACTTCGTCTGCGCCCCCGCGCAGCTGAACGCGACGTTGGCGCCGATGATTGATCGCGTCGGGTTCAGGACGCTGCGGTGGAACATCGGCCGGGGAAAGGGGAAGGACCAGTGGTACGTGTCAGCGCTGTTGGAGAAGCCCATGGCATGATGAGCGACAACATTGTTGTTTTTCCTAACAAAGTTTGTGGTTGTAATAAGAATTCTATTTTGTCTTGTCTTGTTCATGTTTGCTTCTAGTCTACTTTGTTCACTTGGCATAACAATTGACCAAATGATTCTTGAGAATCGATGCTCTAAGGCCCTTTTTGAATGCGAGTTGAAGCAGATCCTTAGGGTTAGTAGAAATGTGAACTCTTCCCTAGATTATTCCTCCTCTTGTGAAGCTCTTGTGGGTGACCAAGAAAGTTGATTTCTGATTTGAAGAAATAAGAGATAAAGACAAAAACCAAGCCCAATAACCGATAAAACAGTGCTTACGTATAGCCAGCTTATACCTCACAGTAATTATTTTCAAATTTATGCATATCGTAAAAGGCGAATGCCTCCTAGTTCTTTTCAAGAAAAGGAGTTCATACATTACGTCGGTCATTATACGCAGCAGGTATGCCTAATTTAATTCATTGTTGCCAACATATGGCCACCATATCCTCTGCTTCGCCTCTGCTGCTGGCTGCTGCTGAACACGTTGCTGCTCCTGCTGGTTAAAATGACGCCCAAGGGCAGGATGTGCCAGCTACTGTGGCACAGTCCTCATGCGTTGTGCCTTCATCTGTGCAAAGAGTGCATCCATCGTCCTTGGTGCTGCCTGGTTCTGCGGCTCCTTGACCTACAAATATATTAAGGACATCTCATAGTGATCAGCAATAAAAAATGACAGGACATGAATGATTCAACAAATATAAGTTAAGTTTTATTTATCATGCAACTTCTAAAAATAAAAATGGATCCAAGTATAGCATTCATCAAGGTGCTGAAACTAATACAAATAACCATACAGTGACGTGGGGATACCAGAAAAGATGAATTTATGTGAGAAAACTATACATTGAAACATATCAGTACAGAAATTCATGGAAATATAAACTACAATAGCAATGGTTATTCCAAGAGAAGTAATTAAATTGGTGAGACCAAAAGATCATTGTCTACATCTTAAGTTGATTATGCATCAGAAACAACACATTAGGTAACAATTTACTTTTCCAGCCAGTTTATCTTATTTACTCTGCGCTAAGGGTCATCTCATCGTGTGAATTGCGAACAGAATTGATAGTGAAAGCTCTTGACTTGTACAGTGCATTACCCACAAGCTTGGGAGAACTTCTTTTGTGGTTAGCTAGAACTTCTCTTAGGATTTTGGGTGCCAGGTTTACCGAGAGACTTTATATGCTGTGCATTTTTCCAAACTCCATTCATTTTCAATGTCAACTTTAGAAACACTCGTCACAGCTGGTTAATGCTGTGCTTTGAGTCCAATCCATTAAGTTTCTGGCTGAAATAGTTCTCTGTGTAGCGAAAGTCACCAAACTTTATGCCTTTGACATAAGTACACGAAGAGTTATTGGGCACACTTTCATGGTCATCCTGGTCCCTGTTTAAATTCCCAGTGCTTGAAAGACGAGCTGTACCAATGATTGAAGATGTATATGTACTTCTAAATTGTTCTGCAAGATGCTTCTGCTTTGCTTCCTCCTCTATCTGCTGTTGATGTTCCAGAATCTCTTCCAGCTTTATTTCCTCTGCTTCAAGTTGTACCCTATGCCTAAGTTCTTCCTCTTGTTCATTGAAGTAATCATCACTTGTCGAGAGTTTGCAATCCAAATCATCAAGCAAGCAATTGACTGCAAAAAGAAAATAGCATGGTCAAAATGAAAGGGTAAATAACTACTTCCAAGAAATTAGGTCAATGAAAGGATTATCATGTTGCAGCTTCCTTTTCAATAATATGGGCACAAGTTAGTTACTGAGAGATAAAGTTTGCAGTGAATTTCAGAAACACGTACAAGCATATATGACATAGAAGAGACAAACAAACATCTCAGGAGCAGAGGGCCATTAATGACACATAGAAGAGACAAAGTTTGGGTGACGCCACAGGGGAACAAGGCATTCACCATTATGTAACAATCAAGTAACATATGACCTGATATATAGAGAAACTTGGAGCATTCATTTATAATCTACACCAGGGTGGGTGGCTGGGGACTAGGAAAGTGATGTAGCTGGTTGTGAATTTAATGTGAAATTTTTTTTTAAGTTAATGTGAAATGTTGATAGGCAGCAGAAACAAGGTAATGTAAAGGGATAGTACAAGAGATTCATTTATTCTTCGGGAAACATCTATATTTGGGTAGACATAACATTGCTAGACCTTTGATTACCTAGATTAAGATCGAGTGGCCCCACACTCATTTCTGTATTGTATCTTGTTTCTCACAGCAATTACTAGCCATTGATCACCGCAAACAGAACAGCTTATATTAAATTTCTTATCAGATTGGCATTTAAAACCGTACAATCAAATATATCCCTCGGATGGTATAGGTAAGCATTCCTAACCCTCTGATCAAAATGATTAACTGGAATTTATGTCCCTGGTGCAAGCGGTAGAGCTTTACCGCCTGTGACCAAGAGGTCCAGGGTTCAAGCCCCAGCCTCTGCACATTTGTGCAAGGATGGCTGCTGGCTATTTTCCCTTCCCCAGACCCCGCAGTGCGGGAGCCTACGGCACTGGGTACGCCCTTTACATATGTAGTACCATATTTCAATATTATCCAGCAAGCCTGTCAATTCACATGACTAACTCAAACAAAATAAAATTACTGGGTACAGTTAACATGGTTTGGCAATTATAGAATTATAGAAATGAAGCATACCGCATAAATTGGCTGCTTCCTACTCCTGCAAGATGATATATTAATATATAACATGTTTTACGTAGATAAAAGAAAAAATAGAATAAAACAAAGCAAGCTTGTAATTGTGCAGTTAAGCATCTTTCCATGAGTAAATTCTGTTGACAGAATCTGACTTTCTAACAAAGCAACCATATGCTGATTAGGATGCCAGTTATTAATACTACAGAGTTACTACAGATACCCCCAAAAAAGGGAAAATAAGGATTCCAAACACTCGGAGGAAACATGTACAGTGCACCATACCCAATTAAGAAACTTGAACAAATATGCGGTCACAAAGAGCTCTTCTTTAGTAACCAAGTTCATGAGAATATAGGTACTGCAGAATCACTTACAATGTCTCTGCTGATTCCTCGTCAGCGCTGTCTTGGCGAATGAGAGACTGGTTACCCCAGTATGAATCCTTGGGAGAATTCAGAAGAATTGTAAGAAGGAAAATTCCTTTGTGCGAACACGAAAAGAGTAAAATGTATGGTCTGACACAAAATCACATCCACCTTGAGCACATTTGATCTTCAGGAAAACAGGGCCTTGTGCCACAATAATATGAAGTTGATTGTTCTTATAAAATTCCATGCATACACCAGCATCACAATCATTCTCAGCTAATAATAACCCAAGGTGCATGACCCAATAAATTTAACAGCCCCTTGAACGTAGTAAACTTGCTCATAAGTAATAAGATAACCATTCTTTACCTGTCCATAACAATACAATTTATTGAGATGAAAACATGGCTAAAGAGGTATGAGGAAAAAACATAGTGATTGATTGATACCTTGGCTTGTTCCATCAGAGAGCCTCATTGCACATTGGCATAGCAGCAATCTTCTTTGCAGCAGGGAACTGAATAACTGATTTCCACCAAGATTTGACCTTCACCTAAGCATCAAGAGAATATTAGAAAATTTTCATGACACAAGCTACAAAAAGAAAAAAAATTAGTGCCATTCCAACATACCTGTCTAATGCTTGATCTAGATTCCATAAACCGCTGAACCTTGCCATTCCCTTTATTAGAGTTGCCAAAAACAGTAGGGGGAGCTCTGTCTTTCTCCATAGCAAGTAGCATTTGAACACCAGTAAATTCAAGCTTGAGAGAAGTTAGCTAAAGTACAGTAAGCCCGAGCCAAAGAAGATAAAGATATCTACTACTTACTTCCAACTAAAAACTAGCAGTAAGACAACAGTATGCTTTTTATAAGCAAAACCAGCTACAGTAATTTTCTGTAACGATACAATCATGAATTGAATGACACTACACTCATATATGAAAAAGCCAGTCCGGACGACGCATACATGAACAGAAGCATTGGTACATTTATATTAGATGTATTCACCAATAATCTTGACAAGAGCACTTTCCATCCTTAAACTTATGCAAACAATTTGAATCCTTGATCAGTATTTGGCGCTCATATTTTTCTGAAACTAGCTTGGCAAAGGTGTGACAAAGGCTACACATCCTTAAGGTCTTTATTATCCGTATGCTTCTGAAAGGAGGGGAATTTGAAATTGCAAAAGCAATTGCAAGCTTCTCACATTGTATTCCAGATAATTCTTCTTTCTCTTCTTCAGCGTCAGTCCCATTACAGATATTCCGCAATGACATTCCGATCTGAATCATAATCAACTTCAATTCAGCTACTGTACTCTCTAATGCTAAATTACCACCAGTTGAGAACAAATAGACCTTGTTCTTGATTTCAACCAAACAACTATCAACATGTTCCAACTCTCTTCCTTTGTTGTATACCATCATGAGTGGCACCTCAACAGGCTTTCCAGTTAGATCCCAGTAATTAAAAACCAGTCTTTGGATTCTAGGGTCACTGGGATCGAGCAATGACAGTTCTCTTGCTGCCAGGTTTGCTAGCCTTGTATTTCCATGAACAGTAGCAGCAGTAAGCAGTGCCTCCCAGACTGCTACATTGGGTATGAGTGGCATATTATCAATAAACTCATATGCTTCTTGTAGACTCCCTGAGCGACCAAGGAGATCAACTACAGCTGTGTAATGATCTAAATCTGGAGTAATGTTGTAATCATGGGTCATATTGTAAAATATTTGTTTCGCCTCAGATACCTTTCCCTGGAGGCCATAGGCCTTGATTACCGCAGTCAAAGTTGTATGATCTGGCTGCATGCCTTCTTGTTTCATCTCACAAAAGCGATCCAGTGCTTCACTTGGAGAACCATGCAGCAAGTGTGCAAGAATTATACAATTCCAAGAAATAATGTTCCTTGATGGGTGCCTATCAAAAACAGCACAAGCACCAGCAAGGTCGCCAGATTTTGAATAGGCACTGATGAGTGCATTTGCTATTTTGCCATCCATTTCTAAATTGTTGTGAAAAATGCAGGCATGGATCTCCTGTACTTTCGAAAATGAAACTAGGTTTGCAAAGGCTGGAATGATACTTAATATCGTGATATAATCTGGTCTCACCAAGAGTGATTGCATCTGCCGAAATATTCTCAGGGCTCTATCAGAAAGGCCATTATGCACTGAACCAGCAATGAGTGCATTCCATGAAGCCGTGTCCCTTTTTACTCCGTAGCTTTCCATCATCTGAAATAGCTCAAAAGCTCTCTCGTCATCCCCATTTCTTATGTAACCTGAGATCATTATATTCCACGTTATCACATTGCGCTGAACACCAAGGCTCTCCATCTTACAAAAAAGCTCATATGCTTTGCCACAATAGCCTGCCTGTGCATACCCTGCAACCATTGAGTTCCAGGAGAAGATATCCTTCTCAGGTATCTCGTTAAATATTCTCTTAGCTGCTATAATTTCTCCACATTTTGCATACATGTCGACCAAGGAGTTCCCTGAGAGCACATTGTTCACACTCCCAACCTTAATCGCGTGGCAATGGAGCTCTATGCCCTGACTCAGTAACCTCAAACTAGCACAAGCTGAGATGGCACTCGCAATCGTCATGCCATTAGGTTCAACTCCAGCAAGACGCATGCGCATGAAACACCAAAGCGCATCGCCACCCCTATCGCTGTGGACAAAACCAGACACAAGGCTAGTCCAGGTGACGACATCCGGAGCAACACCGGACTCCTCCATCTGCTCCAGCATCTCCATGGCCACATCAAGTTCCCCAGACCTCGCATAGCTCGAGATCAGCGTGTTCCACGTGACAACCCCAGGCTCCGTACCATCACGCCTCATATCATCGAGCAGCCTCCGGGCCTCCTCCCACTCATTGGACTGGCAACACCCGAAGATCATCGAGTTCCACGTGCCCAGGTCCCGCTGCCCCATCTTCTCAAACAGCACACGCGCACGGCCCAGCTCTCCGCACTTGACGTACATCGCCAGCACCGAGTTCCCGACCGGCACGTCCCTCGCCGTCTCCGCCATGAAACCACTCCGGATCGCTAGTGAATGCATCACCACCCCGAGCTCCAGGTCCTCTGTGTACGCACAGGCCTGCAGAATCCGGGTGATCAGGAACCTGTCCGGAACGACCCCTTCCCTGACCATGGTCACCGCGAGCGCGACCACATCTTTGTACAGGCCCCTGATGGCGTAGGCGCCGATCATGGCCGACCAGGCGAGCAGGTCCCTGCACGCCATTCCGTCGAACACCTTGCGAGCGTCCCCGAGGCGCCCGGCACAGGAGTGCGTGGTGATGAGCTTCGTCTCGGAAACAATCAGGGGCTCACTGCGGGCGGAGGAGGAAGGGGAATGGCCAGGCGGCGGCGGCGGCGGGTGAGGTGGTGTTCGTTCCTGGGCGAGGGGACGGGGACGGGTACTTGGGCGTGGGGCGTGGGAGCTGCTGCTTCTTGTTGCTTCTTGGAAGGTGAGCGCAAGGGGAGGAGCCTGCGCGAAAGCAGCCATGATGGGCTCTTGGAGGCGGCCATGGCAGGGTCTGGAAAGAGCCAATTGGAGAGGTAGTTGGTGGTGGGATCTAGGGAGGAAAGAGGGGAAGGGAGCCGGCAGGAGCTCCATGGCAATGGGAGGGAAGAAAATGTCGGGATAGGGGTACGAGCCAACCCAACGAGAGGCACAGACATGGGCGGGGGCGATGAAGCTCACAGCGGGGGCCGCCGGAGTCCCCTCGCACGGGCTGAACACGGAGCCGCTGCTTGCCGTCGCGCCGTCGCGCCGTCGCGCGCCGGAGAGGAAGCTGCTTGCCTCGCAAACAGCTGCGGATAAAGGAGATAGAGAAACGACCGGATAAGGGCCCCGGCCTAATAAGTCGAACGATTGGATGCACACGGGGAAGAAAACGGGAAGAAAAATCCTAAAAAAAGAAGTTATTGTGAATTTGTGATCCGTGTCATTATAGTTTTTGCAGATTGCAGAATGGGTTAATATAATTCTTTTGCTCTGTAAAAATACGTTATTATTACAACTTCAGTCTCTAAATAAGTATTTTTTTCCTTCTACGTGGTAAGTTTGAATTGACTTAAAATATATGTAACATTTGTATCTCTAAATGATTTTATTATAAAAATAGATTCAACGATCTATGTAATGATATTAATTTTATATCACATAAATATTAATATTTCTTAATATATATTTAGTCAGAATAATTTTTTGAGATACCAAAACGATAATTTTTTAGAAGGGAGAGGAGTAATCTTCAAAACATGGTTCCGCTTATTCACCGACAACCTACTTTCGCATTACCATAATGCTCCTCTACCCTTCTCTCTCACCATGTCACTGACACCTACATGTCAACGCTACCGAGGAGGTGAGCGGGCGAGCTACCACAGTGTATAGGCACTTGGGTGAGCCACCACCGTAGCCACACAGGCGTGTTGGTGAGCAGCAGTCCTCGCCCCGCCAATAAATGTGTGAGCCCTCATAGCACGTGCGTAATGGGAAGAGAGGGAGAAGATTATGACCTTGTAACCTAGATGGTTTTGGCATGATTGGAAAAATGGGAAAAGAAATCAACGACCGGAACACTAAACAGTTTTGGAGCAAACCGTGGACACCCATAGTGAATTCACAACACGTATAAATGGCCGTGAGGCCCATGAACCATTATTGACCTATCCCTTTCTCTCTCTTTCACGCCTCCTTTCCCCATGGCACCCTGGCCCGCTAGGAGCCGCTCCCCGGTCGCCCCTTCTCCTCAGCTTGCCTCTGCCACATCTTGTGTCTCTTCTTCCACCCACCATTGCCTCCTCTCCCATCTCCCTGTCCACCTCAACCACTCATATTCCACTGTCATCATCTCCCTCTTTCTTCTTCAGATCGAGATCTGGCTGAATGCGGCGCTGGTCATTAGTGACCTATCTTTATGCATCACTAATGTGTTCACTTCAGAGACGCAATATAAGTGACGTGTTTTTTTCATATCACTAATGACAGTCTAGACGAGTCTCTAATGTGGAAATATGATATAGTGGCTATCTAGCAAGGGTAAGGGAGAGGGAAGGATCGAGGAGCAAGAGCGTTGACAGCGAACTTGGAAGAGGGTAACTAGGGCAGCTGGGTAGGAGATAAAGGAGGGGACAGGGAGAATGGGTCGGTTCCACACACAATAATGAAAAATATATTTTTAGAACAGAACATGAGAGTACTTCCTCCGTCCCGGATTAAATTGCATTATGGTTTTTGGTTGGTGTCCCTAAATATAGTGTACTTGAGAAACATGAAGATATTTTTTCTTAATAAAAATAGTGTATGATTGGCTGATTGATGTTTTCTTCTTATTTTGTATAAGGGAACTTAGATTGTTTCCTTTAATCATGCGAAATCGGATCAGATTTAATTATATTAGGGAGTTAAGTAAAAGGTATATGCGTCTATTATCATCTCTCTTGTTTTGTCTGAGAATAGCTAGAATGTACTTTAATCCAGGACTGAGGGAGTAGATTGTTGTATGACTTATCTTCTATTAAATTTTTTGTTATTGACTTAGTTTGTCTTATAGCCAAGCTTATTAAGTTTTCTAACTTAATTAGCAAAGTAATACAAAGCAACAAATGGCGGTGATTTAAATAGAAACCACATCCATAATGGAAACACAAATCTATTTATTACGACGCACTTATTTGGCTACAGATACTATATAGTTCTCGTAGAGTCTCGTAACCATTGGATATATATAGTAGAAATATGAAAGGTCCACATATCAACACATGCAGCGAAGCATCATAATATTGATCATATCGATCGTCTGAGTTCCAATGGACCTGGGCACTTGTCCAATTAATGACAAATGTTCTTGGACTCCGGCCGCTGAGGCACAAGGTAAGCACGTAGTGGACGTTCCATGCGGTTCAAAAACAAG
>CM041643.1:4338944-4360676 GCA_023333625.1 Bothriochloa decipiens | reverse complement strand
ATGCGGTTCAAAAACAAGATGCTGGTGTCCGTCTGGAGTTGGACAGCATGCTCACCCTCCAGTTCCTCCCACACAAACTCCCTCACAAGGTTTGCCAGGAAATAGCTGATGTGGAGTAGCGAGACGCTTATAGCAGGGCACATCCTCCTGCCGACCCCAAAAGGCATCATCTTCATCTCCGCGGCCATGGATATCAGCTTCTTGGTAGTGCTTTCTTCACCTCCACATCCATGGAAACGTTCTGGCTTGAACTCATCAGGGTCATCCCACACTGCCTTGTCCCGTCCCAGTGCCTCTAATAAGAAGAATATGTCGGTACTCGTAGGAATACGTTGGCCATCTTGAACCACTTGGTCTTCTTCCATCACCTTTTTGTTTTTGTATTCATGAGATTGGTTAGATAGTATATTATATAATGAATTATTTGGTACATATTAGGGCTACTTGGCTAGCTTATTATCTGCCTTAATACCCACATGATGGTGGGATGCAGCCTGAGCGCCTCCAAGATGACAGCGTTGAGGTGGTCCAGCTTCCCAAGAACCTCCTTCCCGACCTCCTCGGCGTCGGTGTCCACAGCAGCATTGATCTCCTCCCGGATGGCCTCCTGCATCTCTGGGTGTATGAGTAGGTAAGCCATGATCCATTGCAGCGCTGCGGCTGTGGGTGTGGATTCAGTGCTGGAACCAAGGAACTCGGAGCAGAGTCCCACGAGTTCACCTCCTCGAGCTTCCGCTCAGCCTTTGCTTATTGCCTCCACTCTTGTGGTCGTCTGCTTCTAATTCTACCGGGACAGCATGGAGTTCGAGGAGCGTGTGCACATAACTAGCGGCTCGTTAGAGTCCCTGCGATGTCTGCGGCAACCGTTGATGAGCGGGAGGTACAGCTCCTCCTGCTTCTTCCGTATCATGGCCAGCTTGTTCCACTGCTTGCGGTAGATTAGCCTAGACACCGACAGGAACGTTAACGGCACGCCTGCGAACGTGCGCATCGAAGGCAAGGACTGGATGATCTTGGTCTGGACGTCGGCCATGGCTCGAACCACACCGGCATCAACGCCGTCGCCGAAGCACATGGTGGAGGCGAGGCCAGACATCGCGTCGCGGATGCTTTCCGCCGCGAGCGCCACGCCGCTGGTGAGCTGCTGCTCGCCGAGGTCTACGACGAGGCCACGGAGCGCCTGGCGCCGTGCGGCCGCGTAACGGTGCAGGTGCGTCGGGTGGAGGACTCCCGAGGTGAGGTTGTGGCGGAGGGTGCGCCAGAGGTGGCCGGAGGGTGCTGACGTGATGGTGTGGTAGGGGCCCCCCGGTGATGATGGAGCTCGGTGTCATGGACGGCATGCGGCTGCCACGGACGAGCAGGTGTGATGCGCCGTTGCGAAGTCCTTGGTGATAACTGGCCTACGTTAAAGATGGGCAACGGGACGGCCCGGCCTGGCACGGCACGCCAACGGGCTGGAACGGCCCAATGGTTTACGGGCCGAGAAGGCACACGGGCCTGCGGGCCGTGCCTATCAGACACATGGGCCTGGCCTTCGGCCCAGGCACAGCCTGTTGGGCCGATTTTCGTGCCGGGTCGGCCCGTTGGGCACGGCCTCTCCGACAGGCCAGGCCAGCCCGAGGCCCGTGCTGAACATTGTCACCGCGTTGCGTCGCCGTCGTCGCGTGGGAAGCGCCACCGTCGCGTTGCCGTTGTCGCGTGGGGAAGGGCTGCCGTCGCGTCACAAGGGAGGGACTGGAGGATGGAGGAGCGCGAGGCCAGGCCCCGCAGCAGCGGCGCCTGAGGTTTGTTCGCGCTCACGTAGTTGGAGATGGCGGCGGCGCTCCATGGCTGGCTGCGCGACGCGGCGGTGCTTAGGGCAAGCGAGAGAGGCGGGGGTGGGGAGGGGCAGGCATGAGGGAAGGGGAGGGAGTCTTGGCGTCTCACGTACGCGGCAGAGGAGGTCGAGGCCGGAGGCGGCGCTCCCATGGCTGGCTGCAGGTCGCGGCGTGCCCATGGTCGGCTGCAGATTGTGGCGCACCCCGCCGGCGAGTCGCGGAGAAGAGAGGGAGCGAGAGAGATCGGCTGCTGGCTGCTCGGGCTCGGCTGCTTGCGAGAAGTGCGGGGAGGAGGCAGTGAGCGGCGGCGGCTGCAGCGTGGGAATGAATGTTAGGGTTTGTGGTTTGGGGGTGCTGCGGTTTGGTTTATATATGGTGCAACGAGTTGGGCTGGGCCAAAATGCCAAATTCGGCCTGCTAAGTGAGGCAGATTGCTGCTGTGGTCACCGGGCCGCTACGGGCCTGCCCTAATTAGCGGGCCGTGCCGGGCTAGCCTACGTGCCTGGGGTGCGGCCCAGGCATGGCCTGTCCTCCGTGCCGGGCCAGCCCGGGCCCGCTGGTCGACGGGTCGTGCCGTGCTTGGGCTCGGCCAAATTCATGGGCCTCGTGCCGGGCCGACGGACCCGGGCTGCATGCCCAACTTTAGCCTACGTGCACGTGCTAAGCCAGACTTGAGGGTGGCCAGACGTGTTCTGATTGGCAGCATTGCACGCCGAACGACTCATGACGCATAGGATGACCACCGAGAGAACCAACGGGAGCAACAGGAGAACTTGCATGGTTTCTTGATGCATATGGCGCCTCAGCTGCATGCAGCTACCTTTTGTATGCTAATATATATATATTATAAACATAGATAGCTATACGTATCTGGTCAGCCAAAGCGGATTTACAAACATACTCCCTCTGTCCCATATTGCTAGTCGTTCTAGCAGCTGGCGCATCTACTAAGGAAGCAAACGAAAGACCCTGCTGCCCCTATTGCCTCCGCCAAAAGGCTGTTGAATGAACAGGTAGAGTGTACTTAGGTGCCGAGCAGATAGAGAGTGGAATGGCCTTGCCGAGTACCGGAGTAGTACACACCTGTTGCGCCTGACATAGGCTAGCTAGTGCGCATTCACTGATGAAGGATTCAAGCTAAAACGTCTTACTTTTGGGGACAAATTTTAAAGGCCAGAACGTCCTTAATTCTGGGACGGAAGGAGTAGATAGCTATATATATCTGGTTAGGCAGAGCGGATAGTATTTTTAGTTTAGTTGTCATTGTCGATGACCGCTGGAGGATATGATTTTGAGACTTCGCCTCCTGTAAACTTGAACATGACTTAACATTTATTTTGATAGTTGGGTGCTTTAAGTGATTGCGTAGTGAAATTTTGTTGCAGTTTCGCTGCAACCTACGCTACCAGAGAACATGCATTCACTGCTGGCTCATCATTGAACCGACAATGCTAATATATCTATTCATTCATGACTTTAACTGTAGTGGGTGGGTTCAGATCTATAATTCTATTCAATCACAGTTATATCCGCGCGGACTCACAACTTAAACTCTTTCCCCTTCCTCTCTAATACTTCTCCTTTGTCCCGCCACACACTCACACAATCTCCTCTCTCCCCCCCCCCCTAGAATTCTTCCCTAGTTACATTGCCCTCTTGGCCACTGGCCTCACCCTAGTGCGTGGTGTGGCGGTGGCCGATGTTGACGAGTCTAGGCAGCCACAACAAAGGCGTGGTAGGGGTGACCCTAGTCCGGACGCTGCTCGGCGGCCAATACGCAGCAGTGGCCGCCGTGGGTGCGAGCAATGCAAGGGCTAGGGACCATGGGTTTTGGCAGGGAGGTACACAAGACCAAGAGATGAAGTTATGTACACATCCACATTCTTATTCATTTGCTTGTAAGTTTTTGCATGATGTCTTCGAATTGTAGATTGATTTATGCTTTGGATTCTTGCTGCATTATATTTGTGTTGTGTTTTCATTGTGATTAGGGTCTCAGGGGACGTGGGATACCAGCACGGTGGCAGAAGTGGAGTGTAGCGTGGGGACCTAGTGTGGTTGGTGCAGGAGGCCCCGCCACGGCTCGCAGTGTGGGGGTCCAACACGGGTGGATGGACGCAAGTGGCCAAAAGCAGCCTCAGCCATCGGTAAAAGCATTATGAGACGGTGTCTTTTTATTTTTATTCATTCATGACAATTTATCGGAACATATATTATCGATCTATTGGTTGATTTATGTTTTTAGATAACAATCGTTGCATTAGTACGGGCAACATGCTAGTTAACTGAAAGACTCCCAACTATCCCTTGTACGGTATAAAAAACAACTTCAACGTGTGGGGTAATATTCTTAAAAAAAAAGTTTCAGTGTACAATTTATTGTATTATGGTTAAAAACCAACTTCAACGTACAGAGTTTCCTTTGTACTCCTTGAATACGAAGCATACCCACCAATTGAAAGACTCCGACGATATCTTAATTAACATTCAAATGTCCACCTCCACAACTATATAGATAATAAGAAAACAGCCTAAAATCTCGTTGTACATGGTACAGAAAACAAGTTCGATGTACGGGAAAAATATAATCATCAAGGAAAAAAGAACGTACAAGAAAAGTTCCCAATACTCACGTTTACACAATTTCAACATTCAACATAGAAAAAATATAAAAAAAATTTATTCCCTCTAGAATGGTGAAAGAAGTCGTTTTTGACAAAGTTTGACTCAAACATTCCGAATATAAATCAATAATAACTATTAATAAGTTATTGAGTTTGTAAATATAAAAACCATATGAATATATTTTTCTTAAAATATATTTTCATAAAAACATACATATACCATTTTTAATAAATAATTTTATAGAAATATAAAGTAAAATTTTTGTTTTGGAGAGACCATGCCGTTGTCCAAGACGATGTCTTTTAGCAACCTGGAGGGAGTACGACCTTAATTTATTATGGATTTAGAAAAAAAATACGTCGAAAAATACGTGTACGATGGGGTGGTTGAGAGAGTACTGTATAGTATTAAAATGTTATTAAGAAGGTACGTACAATACCGTTGGGCAAAGTCAAAGCGCTGTGAACGTACTTGTCACGCGTGCACCCACATCTATGATCTATCATCACTTTCTCATGTGTCACACATCTATCCAGTTTTGTCCAGCACGGCTCTGACATGACAAAGGAAGGAATACCTACCACTTGGCCCTCGGTGACCACGTATATATACTAGTTCATTTTTTTAAAAAAAAATCAAAACAAAGTTGTAGAGCTCAAGTAGACAACAAAGTGTTATCCAATTTAAGTTATCAGATTTTGGAAGCTCAAGTATACTTGAGCTCTACATGACAAAGATTTTTTTAATTATCTTTATTATGGTAGAGGCGAGTGCAGATATAAGAGGATATTTAATTTAAATTATAGATATAAGAGGATATTTAATTTAAATTATCTTTCAAGAAATAGTGTTGTGGGGAGGGAGAAAAGAAATAGGAAAGGAAAAACATAAGTGGGCCGGGCTCCACTGAGTGGAAAGATGTCCATGAAAAGCGTATCTTTGAAAATGCAAACCAGAACAAATTACAGAAATACAAAAATAGTTTTCATCTGATTTTGAATACTAAACATGGTACATATAATAAAATGTAGCTTATCGCATTTATTGGACAAATTTCTGATAAAGAAAATTACTCAATGTAAAATTTTGAAAATAAATAAAATTCAAGGTCATATTTTACCTTTGGAACATTTATGATCTTTTAGAAAATTATCCCATTTATTCAGATGACCTTTAAAGTTTTGCTAAAAAGAAAGCTGACCTTTAATATTCAGTAGTCAAATAGAACCAGACAATCCCGTGCTATAGAAGTTGGAACTTGGAAACCAACATTCGTTTGTAATAATGGAAATCAAAGCTACTTGTTTCTTTACTCGCAAAAAGAAGAAATAAAGGTTCACATCTTACAACGCAGTTTAGTTGAGATATAAAAAATATCAAATTCCCACACATGTGTATGAACCTGCAGCCAGTAGCAAAAGCAAGCATTATAACAAGGCCCAAAGACAATGGATTGCCTGCTCCAATTGGACCAGCAGGACACTTGTCCATCCAACAAGTTAACGAATCCTTTTGGCCTCCGGTCGGCGAGGAACAAGGTGAGCACGTAATGGATGCTCCATGAAATTGAACAGCAAGACGTTGGCATCCGTGTGGAGTTGGACGGCATGCTCACCATCTGCTTCCCTCCACTCGAACTCCCTCACAAGGTTTGCCATGAAGTAGCCGATGTGGAGCAACGACATGCTTATAGCAGGGCACATCCTCCTGCCGGCACCAAAAGGCATCATCTTCATCTCCCCGGACATGGACAACAGGTTCTTGGTAATGCTTTCTTCACTTCCGCATGCTTGGAAACGTTCTGGCTTGAACTCATCAGGGTCAGTCCACACTGTCTTGTCTCGCCCTAGAGCCTCCATAGAGAAGACCATCTTGGTACCCGCAGGAATACGTTGGCCATTATGAACCACTTGGTCTTCTTCCATCACCTTTTTTCATATTCATGAGGTTGGTTAGATAATCTTGTATACTAAGTAATTGAAAACTGTTTCTGTGATCACTCTTCTTGAATTTAATTAGCTCCGAAAAACTGTAGTGAACGAAGGCAAAAATAAAGGTGGCAAGGAGAATTGTATAGAGAAACTTATAATTAATTTGTTATTAAATGTCTGGTGATTCGTATTTGGTACTAAGAGGATCTGCAATATATAGTTCCCAAATCCCACTTCCAGCCTTCATTTTTTTTGGCATGGTTGAAAAAAGCTGAATTTCAGCGAGGAGAACAATTTCCACGGAGCAATCATGGACACCCATCGTGAATTCGCGACACATATACGTGGCCATAAGGCCCACACTGCTGGCATGGCCCATGGCCCGGTGTTTCGGTATGGCACAGGCACAAAACGGCGCGATGGCCATCGGGCTCGTGCCAGCCCAGCCTAACTCAAGGGACATGCCTAGGCCACTATCTCAACAAGTCATGCCAGTGGACGCGAACTCGGTGGCCCATCATTGTGCACACGTGCTCTGTTTTGGTTAGATCATATCCCAGAGTGGCTGCTGGGTATGGCTGCCAACGATTAATGAAGCTCTAATTCTCAAAAGAAACAAGTCATGCCACTGTGACCCAACCCGATTAGTAAGTCTATCTTAGCCACCTTCACTTCACATATACATACACACACATCAAAACCCGAGCTCCTGACTAGTCCCCCAGCTCCTGGCTGATATCACAAGCCTCCTTCTCTCCTCTTTGTAGACTCGGTCCCCACACGCCTCTTCTTCTGCTCCGTGCCTCTCATTATTCAACACTCGGGTGCACCACTCCACCGTGACACCACCCCTCTCCTCCCTTCTCCCAATGCCACACTCCCATCCTGATGTCGGCACCTCTTCCAATCCCGACGTCGATGCCCAAGGCGGCTTCTGTACTAATGCACATAGGGTCTGTTTGGTTCATTTCCTAGAGTAGACTTGCCAGCAAAACTTAGTTAGGCTAGCCTAAGCCTAGCTCTAGCAAGCCAAGGCATGTTTGTTTGGTTCTCCGTTGTTGAACTTGGCTAAGATATATTTGTGTTTGGTTGGTTGGCTTGGTTAGCATACAGTCACCTCTTCCTTGAAGTCACCTCTTCCTTGAACTAGTGTGCTCCCCCCTCCCCCGTGACATATTTTATCAAACACATGATGGACATCTTAAGTTCAACACTAACAGCAAACTGAAGCAACACTTTGATCGCATCTTCAGACATTGGCTTCATCTTCTGATTATCAAGCTAACGGCACATGCTGCAATCCTCCCATTCGACGGCCCCAAAAATTTCATTCAGCACCAAAAAACACATAAGTTTCAAGTCCTATGCTGTATTCCGGCCAACACCTTGGCTGCAGCCTGTGTTACTTGCAAATGTCATTGAGGTGCTCAACAGCGGTTACCACCATCGCCGAGGACATCTGCTGGTACAGCACGCTACAGGCAGCATGTTGGCGTCCTCCTCACAATCCCCGGCCTCAAGCGCCATGCTGAGGTCCTTGACAATGTAGAGAAACCTACCCCGGTCACGCACTCGTAGCGGAGCAGGCGGTCGCAAAAGATGTGCATGATGTGCGAGCCCGCCGCGCCCTTGGAGACCGCACTGAGGAACACAGCGACTGCTCCTACCCCAATGAGGGCCACCTCCACTGCGCTCTACTCCCCGTCTTTCCTCACCACCCTAGCCGGATTCGTTTGTTCGCAGCGTGGGTGCACGACATCCAAAAGCATGGCGAGCACGACCGCACCACGGCAGAGCACAACGGCATCACACCTACACCACGTACAGGCCACGGCGAGCACACGATAGAGTGGGCCGCGTCCTATGTCTCCCATGCCTAGTCTGGTGGTGGGGTGTTCACCACGTCCAGCGCCGCTGGCTTCCTGTCCCCATCGCTAGCGCTAGCAGTGCCCAGGCCTTTGCGCCCGGCCATCTTGATGCCAATGCATCTCTGTTCCCTCTCCCTTTCTCTCTCTGCTTCTGCTTCATTGGATGGGGATGCAGCGTCGCTCGTACTCGTATGGGTGGAGGAGATGCGATGTTGTACCACTGCGCCTCCTCCTCCCCCTACCACCCCACCACCGCACCTGCCTCCGCTCCCACATCACACCACTGCTTCTCTCGTCATCCTCACTGTGTGCCAAGGCCTCTAGATTGACGGGGAGGAGGACCACTGCGTCGTGGCTTCTAGATCCGTGGGGAGGAGCACCACCATGGGGAAGTAGGAGAGCCGGTGGGGGAGGAGTAGCACCGAGCACTGGCTCCGCCTGGGAGGAGGTGCACGGCGTCGGGCGGTGAGAGGAGCAAGTCGCGAGGCTAGGCCTGGCCTGGCTTGGCCAGACTCGAACGACCAAATCGATCGTTCGAGTGGAGCCTGGCTAAGGCGGTACGATTGCATAGAGTTAGCCAGGCCAAAGCCCCTGGCCACCAAACCAAAAGGGCAATTTTAGGCTTGAAGCCTGGTTGGGGATATGCATCCAACCAAATACACCTATAGTAACGACCCTACGAATAGTGCATGAACATGCTTAACAAGCTAGGTCAGGCACAACATGTTGATTGGCCAGCCTGGCACGGCTTGAGCCTTGAAGGGCCATGCCTCTGTGGGCGGGCACGACACTAACCGATGAGTCAGCCATGTTGTGTCAGCCGGACCCCATCGAGCCATGCCATGGCCGATCCTGTGACGGGCTGGGCAGCCCATTTGGTCATCTATAGTGACATGTGTCTATGTGCATGCATCCAACAAATGAAACAATTGCTTAAATTTGGGAGGAATAGTTAGAAAGAAAAACTATGGACACATACCATAAGCCCACTGAGTTTTTTGTTATATAGAAAAGGCCCTCTCCAACTTTTTATCTCAACTCTGTGTGTTACCACACTTGGGAAAATCAATATGCATGCACATAATTTCTCCGGGCGTTTCTTCCTTCTCTTCCTCCACCGCCCTAAAAAGAGGTGAAGTTAATCACTATTGCCCTCCTCTTAGCCCTAGCCTTTTCCTAGCATGCCCTAGCTAACCCTAAAGAGACTTTTGGCCACCCTCAAAACCACCATTGGCGGACTGCAATGGCCACTGGGTTGTCGACCGGTTGTGGCCAGCAGGAGAAGGTTGTTGGCCGACTGTGGCCGGTGGCTAGGTGTGCCTGAGTGTTGTCAAGTGTAGAGGTGGCTGTGGCAAGGTTATGGGCGTAGAGTGCGATCTATGCGTGAAGAAGATTGAGTTGCCGCCGACAAACCTCCGCATGCGTATGGGACTAATTTTTTGTTTTTTTTAGTGAGATTAAACCTTGCTGAGTGGATCAGGCTTTGGCTCGAATCTGATGTGAAGCAAGGAGCAGAATCAAATGCTCTCTTTGATTCCTGATGCTATCTCGCCGCACATAATAAGAAAGATTCTATTAGAAGAAAATATAACAAAGCTTTACTAGGAATAGAATGAAAAATGAAACAAACTGTCGAAGGAGCCCAACAAATTATTCTCACAAGTTCTATCTTTTTCTAGCTTACTTGGAAAACTCAATGATTTATGAATTCTTTTTTTTCAGAAAGTATTGGAGATGCTCTTAGGACTAAGTAATTGGCTTACCTGCCTAAACACCCACATGGTTGTGGGATCAGCCGCAAGGCCTCCAAGATGACAGCGTTGAGGTGGTCTAGCTTCCCAAGAAGCTCCTCCCCGACCTTCTCATCGTCGGCCTCAACAGCAGCGTCAATCTCCCTCCTGATGGCCTCCTGCATGTCTGGGCGTTTCATTAGGTTAGCCATGATCCACTGCAGCGCCGACGACAAAGATTCAGTTCCAGAACCAAGGAACTCTGAGCAGAGTCCGACGAGTTCACCGTCCTCGAGCCTCCGTTTTTGCCTTTGTTGCTTGCCTCCGGCAGCTCCTGCCTCGTCTGCTTTGAGTTCTACGGGAACCTGGAGGTCGAGGAGCGTGTGCACATAAGTCGGGGGCTCGTCAGAGTGCCGGCGATGGCTGCGGCATTCGTCAATGAGCGGGAGGTACAGCTCCTCCTGCTTCCGTCGTATCGCGACCAGCTTGTTTCACCGCTTGCGGTAGATTAACCTAGACAGCGCCAGGAATCTCACGGACACGAACGCGCGTGCCGCAGCCAAGGACAGGATGAGCTCCATCTGGACATCAGCCATGGCGCAGACCACGGCCGCGTCGACGTCCTCGCCGAAGCACATGGTGGAGATGAGGCCAAACACCGCGCTGCGGATGCTCTCCGTGGCAAGCACCACACCGTTGGCGAGCTGTTGCTCCCTGAGGTCCTCTACAAGGCTCCGTAACGCATGGCGACGCGCGGCCGCGTAGCCGTGCAGGTGCGTCGGGTGGAGGACTCCTGAGGTGAGGTTGTGACGGAGGGCGCGCCAGAGCTGGCCGTAGGGTGCCGAGATGATGTTGTGGTAGAGGTGGCCTGAGAGGACGGCGCTGGGTGACATGGATGGAGGGCGATTGGAGAAGGAGCCGCCGTCGCCGGCGGCTCTGCTGCCCCGCACGAGAAGGTGATGCGCCGCAGCATAGTCCGTGATGAGCATAGATGGTGGCTTACTTGCTAGAACCAACTTTTTGAGGTTGGCGAGCCATGCCTTCGTCGGCGTTGCACGCCAGACGATCAGGATGACCACCGGGAGAAGCAATGAGAGCAACAGAAGAAATTGCATTATTGCTGTTGATGAGCCTCAGCTACGTGCAGGACGATGCAGCTGTTATCACTACAGAAAACAGGTTCTTTGCTGAGTGGTGGCAGCGCTCGGTAAAGCCTGACTCACACTCGGTAAAGGCTTTGTTGAGTGCCGTCCTCGGCAAAGATCACTCAGCAAAAAGAACGTCGGTAAAGAACACTTTGCCGAGTGCCACACGTAGGGCACTCGACAAATCTGACGTCGTTCTTTGCCGACTGCTGATGTGGCTGACACTCGGTAAAGATTTTTTATTTTTTTAAAAAGAGTCTTTGCTGAGTGCTGACATGGCTGGCACTCGGTAAAGATTTTTATTTTTTTTAAAAATAGTCTTTGCCGAGTGCTGGCATGGCTGACACTCGGCAAAGAAATTTTTTATCTTTTTTAAAAATGGTCATTGCTGAGTGCTGGCCTGGCTGGCACTTGGTAAATTTTTTTTTATTTTTAAAAAAATTATCTTTGCCGATTGTTGGCCTGGCTGGCACTTGACAAAGTTGGTGCGCTAGAAAAAATTTCTCTACACTCGGCAAAGCTGAGATATATTTTTTTGTTTTTTTATTTTTTTCATATATATCACATTCGGTAAATCCATATATATATATCGCATATATAACACAAATACACATATATATCACATTCATCCATATCATATATATCACAAATCTAACATGTCCAACATTCATAACAAATTCATCATATGTCCAACACTTCACAAGGTCAAAAAGTCCATCACAAACTAAACGAGAGGCACCTACTGTGTCGACCCAGCGTCCCCATGGCCCCCAGAGTGTGAAGAGCCTCCACCTTGCCACGGAGACCACCCTTGCTGCGGCGCCGTGTGGTACGTCCACCCGTGCGGTGGAAGAGGGCCGCTTGCCAACCCGGAGTGTCCGTGCTGCATAGGCGGAGGAGGAACGCCACCTGGCCATGTGTACTGTGGAGTCGGGCCAACTGGCAAACCATGGTGTGGAGAAGGGCCATCTGGAGTCGGGTTCGAATCCTCCGACTGTGCCTGCACAAAAGAGAAGCGATCTCATTAGTATCTGTAGGATGGTCGCACAAGCCTAAGCAATAAACAACCATATATACTCACTGGAGTCCCTATAGGGGTAGGAAGAGGGGGTGGAGCGAACAGCGAGGGAGGCAACGGAGGCAGGACGACACCAGGGATTTGAATGCCCAAAAAGTAGCTCACCACATCCCGCATATGACACACCGAGTGCTGCTGGACAGCCTCAAGCTGCCACCGATGGGCCTCCTCCTGGGCCACCTGATGGGCCCGCAACTGTGCCAGCTCGGCCTACAATATTACACCCACAATGTTTAAATAGCGCAAAGGCAAGGTACATGTGTAAAACCAATAAACAATAAATAAAACTATATTTACCTGAAACGCCACCATTATCTATGTAGAGCTCGGCTGCCGAGATCGTATGGGGACGTTGGAGGAGCTGGTCGCTAATTGAACCTGGCGGAGCGTGAAAACGGTGGCCGGGTCGATTGCGCTGTTGGCAATATAGTACCGACCGTGCTGCTTCCCTCCTCCTGTCCTCATCAGGAGGTCTGTATCTAGGGGCTGGGTGGCCAGATTGAAGTCCTCCCCAGAGCGCATGTGAGCCGTGGTGGTGTACTTGGCAAGCTTCTGGTCGGCGCTTGCGTTGGTGTATACATCGGCCTCGTTCATCGGGTTATAGACGTTGTCCGGTGCTGTCGCTTTGCCCTTGTGAGCCAGGGTGTACCCCATGAACTCGTTGATCTCCTGGCCACCATGCGACTGGGACTATGAGGAAAACAGAAAGATGATTGCGAGTAATGAGAATTGATCGCTAAAATAAATAAATAAATCAACAGAAACGTACCCATCTATCCATGTACAGTGGGAGGGGCTGGTTCCCTTGGTGGTGTGCCGGCCCTTGCATGGACATGCGGTGCACACATTTGCTTCTGCGCTGCTAGTATGAGTCCTTGGAGATCCACTTGTCCACGATCTCCACCCAATAATCTTTAAACTTGGAGCACCATTCAGGACAGATCTGCATGACAATATGTATTTGGCATATCAGAAGATGAATTGAAGCCTACTTATTTTTCATGGAAGGAATCAAAATTAATATTTCCTACTCACCTAGATGTACTACTCCCTGATGTACTACTCCCTAATGAGGTCAGTCTCCCTCTGGAGCATCATCTCCCTGGCTTCATTCTTCCTCACCACCCGACCAAGCACGTCAGCATTGTAGGTAATGATGCACTGGATACGTGCCTCGTGATACAGGTCCTTGAGTCGCTCTCTGCAGACCCTGTCCTGCACTCGCACCGCCTCGGCCTCTCTCCCCACCTCACACGTGAACTAGTCCTGCATACAGACATCATGTATCATTTCATTATTTCAAGAATGTCCAATGAATTCGCAGTATTGAGCAATGCAGTGCGATCAAGACTTACACAGAACTCTTCTTTGATCTTGGTCGTAATGGGGACATTGTTTCGGTCCTGGGCGCTGGCAAAGTGCTCCCACTTCCAGGATGGCCCTATCACCCCGACGTGGGTGACCCTGCTAGGGTAGTGCTTTTTAATCAGGAGGCTCTGGATGCCATTGATATGGCGTGAATTACCCCGTCCGTTCACAAGCATCCAGTTACTGCATGAGTCATTAAGAAGAATTGTTAGTCCGAAGTTCAATTTTTAACAAGTCATATGAATAAGTAGTGAAAACATAAATGATTAATTACTTCTCACCACAGGGTCAAATCAATGGACGGCAGGAAGGCACGAGTGGCGCTGAAGGGAGCTACGAGGCCCCGCGCGAGTAGACCTTGCTTGAACCTGAGGAAGGCGTCTCCCCTGGTGTCGCCTCGCTCCTGTGGTCCGAGTCTGACGAGGAAGAGGAACTATCGTCGTTGCCCTGCCGGTCGTTGTCGCCTTGTCGGTTCTCGTCACCCATCCGGTCGTCATCGTCCTACTAGGGCGTTGGGCCGGGAGACAGCTCCAGCCTCCTCATTGACTGGCGATGTCCGCGGGGCCCGATGACTGCTCCTCATCGACGGCTCCACCGACGGATGCTCCTCGTCGGTGGTGGTCCACTGGTAGATCGAGTTGACCCCCTGTAGCTGCTGCCTCCTTCTTCTGCCTGGCATTTTGTTGAGTGCCTACAATAACAAATATTAAACCAATTAGCACATATAAATGAGAAGTAAAGAGATGCAAAATGAATGGAACATAACTGCAAAGTAATAATAGTAACAATATAGTATTACATGAATTAGAAATTATCTCCACGGACGGTAGTGGTTGGCATGTCGTCATCACTATCACTATTGTTGTCATCACTATCAATATTTTTGAGCTCTCTTAAGTCCTCATTATCTCCACTGTTCTCATCATCTACATCATCCTTAACAACTCCATCGCTCTCCATTCTCCATCGCACAAGCATTATTAAGTCCTTGGCATTCTGCACCTCATCACCCTCGTCCTCATCGATGTCATTGTCTACATCCATGCCCATCGGTGAAAGAATGTCTATCTCCAAGCTCCCTTCTAGCCCCTCAGGTTGATATAACTCTCCGCTATCTATCTTTGGGTCAAAGTTGTAATCATCATCATTTGGGACAGGTGCTTTACCGCGCGGCGATACCAAATGCATAAGGTACCAACCCTTAAGCTCCTCATCTTTTTGGCATGCCCATGGGAGATAATAAACTTGTGTGGCCTGTTGAGCCACAATATAGACATTGTGTCCTTTATAAATGGAATCCTGTTAAATTTTGACTTGCCCAATCTCAAGGGCTCTTCTCGTGTCATCAGGATCAAACCAATGGCATTTGAATACCACTAGATTAAGAGCCTTGAGACCCTCAAAGTTGAGCTCGTATATTTCTTCGACTATGCCATAATAGTCATGCTCATCGGTGTCGGGCATACGAACTTTGGTGCACATGGTGCTTCGTTTGGGCCGACTCTTCTCTTAGCTTCTCTTGCGAAAGCAATAGCCATTTACATCATAAATGTTGAATGACTTGACCCTATGGGGGAAGCCCTGTGCAACCTATTTCAATTCATCACTCATTTTCGCATCTGTGCAGGCCTGCAAGGTGAGGCCAGGTAAATCATTACAATACTCGCTCCTAGGAGCAAAGTGCAATCTCAAAGTTGGAACGAGGTAAGTTGGATGGTACCTTCGTACAGAACCAGGAAATAAAATCAGGCACACAGTTTTTGAGAAGATTGTCTTCTTCTTGAGAGGAAGGAGCCTTATTCCCTGTCCAGTATTCATTAATAAAGTCCCTAAAAATAAGAGACAAGAGGGTTAGATCGATAGGTGGAGGATAGTGATGGCATATGTAACAAGCTCATTGAGAATTACTTCTAATAAGGAATCACTTCTTCAAGGTTCAACAACACGTAGAGCATGATAGTGCACCACTCATGATCTTGCAAGTGCTTGGGGGTACCTGCACTTCCTCTTTCGAGTTGCCCTTTGAAAAGGCTTAGGGTCGATGAACTCTCATCGGCGTTGTAACGAGGGGTGGATTGTGCACGCCGGGAAGGTTCTCAGTATAGTGCGACGTTGTGAAGTTCGACACCTCCTCCACTCTAAATGCCTCTGCCATGGAAGCCTCAATTTTGGCTTTATTTCTACACTTTTTCTAAATAATCTTTAGACAACTCTCGATTGGATAGCACCAACAGGCCTGCACGGGCCCCCTAGCCGTGCCTCATGCGGTAGGTGTAAAATCAGATGCTGCATTGGTATGAAGAAGCCAGGTGGAGAGATCATCTCCAACTTACATAGCAACGGAGATGCAACACGCTCTAGGTCAGCAATCACGTCTTGAGATAACTCCTTGGCACAAAGCTGACAGAAGAAATAACTCAACTCTGCCAGGACGCGCCACACTGGTTCGGTGAGGTATCAATGGGTCATCGCAGGAAGGAGCCGCTGAATCCATATGTGGGAGTCATGACTCTTTATCCCCAAGACTTTCATAGTCTTCAAGTTCACTCCCCTACTACAGTACTTCCTTCCTATCGCCCCTTTTACGATGTAATAGGCCGGGCCCCTTTTCCATCTCTTGCCGAGCGCAGGGGTCTTCATCACAAGCTTTGGTCTATCGCACATCATTTTCATGTCCAGTATAGCCTTAACATTGTCCTTTGACTTTTCCTTTATGTCCATGAGTGTTCCCCAGAGTGCCTCAGTGACACTCTTTTCTATGTGCATTACATCGATGTTGTGTGGAAGAAGAAGGTCCTTGAAGTAGGAGAGCCTAGTTAAGCCCAATATATGAGTCCACATGTGTTCGTTACCATATCCAACAAAATCACCTTTGCCTTTATCAATTTTGAGAGCCTCTATCTCGACAAGGACCTCAACACCGCTCATAATCTGAGGAATGGGGTTTGTGACTTGAGCACCTTTCATGAAGTGCTTGAAGTCTCGTCTGAATTCATGGTTGTCAGGCAGGAATTGACGATGTTTGTCAAACGAAGAATACTTGCCACCCTTGTTCAACCAGGTGAACATCACAGATGCCTTGCATACTGGGCAAAGGAACTTCCCATGAACACACCACGCGCTGAATATGCCATACGCTAAGAAGTCATGCATTGAATACTGGTACCACACATGCATTGTGAAGTTCTTCTTTGTAGCTTAGTCGTACGTCAGTACCCCCTTTGCTCAAGCATGTTGCAATTTATCCCACACTGGCTGCATGAACACACCCATATTGTTGCCCGGGTGTCCAGGTATTATCAGCGACAAGAACACATTCTTGGGTTCAAACATGACTCTAGGAGAAAGATTGAGGGGATCACGAACATGGGCCAACAAGTGTACGGGGCCACCATCATTCCAAATGGGTTGAACCCATCTGTTGCCAGTGCTACACGTAAATTCCAAGCCTCCATAGCTTTGCCAGGATGCTTGTCATCAAAGTGCTTGCATGTGTCAGCATCCGATGGGTGTACCATCTTGTCAGGATTGTATCTTTTGTCATTTTTGTGCCATGTCATCTGTTTCGCAGACTCCTCTGTCATGTACAACCGTTAGAGCCTCGACAGGATAGGAAGGTACCATAGGACCTTCTTGGGGATCTTAGACTATTTCTTCTTGCCATCACTACCGTCTACCTCCACAAACCTAGAGGCTTTGCACTTTATACAGTATGTTGCTTTCTCACGGTCTCCCCTAAATAGAACGCACCCATTTAGACAAGCATGGATTGGCTCATACGGCATCTTAAGTGCACGAAGGAGTTTCTATGACTCGTACGTGTTCTTCAGCAAGATGTGACCCTCCGAAAGCAGTTTGCCTATAACTGTCAACATGATATTGAAGTTGTCTCGACTCAGGCTCAACTGCGACTTCAACACTATTAGGCGTCCAATGGCATCCAGTTGCGAAACCATTGTCTTCTCATGAAGGGGCTTCTGTGCCAAAGACAACATTTCGTAGAACGCCTTTTGCGGTTTTTTCTGGATCCTCCTCCTCGAATCCTTCATTGCCACGTGCCTCGTTAAAGTCTACCATCATGTCAGCCATCATGACATCTCCATCATACTCTTCGAGGCGTGATCTCACCACCTCCTCTCTAATACGATTGCCTTCACCATGGTAGATCCAGCTGGTATAGTTTATAATGAATCTGTGCTTGTTAAAGATCTCTTACCACCTGATTCTTTCTTTTTCTTTTCGAGTTCTTACACTTGCGACAGGGACACAGCATCCAACTCGACCCTCTAGCAGCCGCGCCAAATGCTTGCTCTAGGAAAGCATCGGTCCCCCTACCCATTCATGGCTCTTACTTACGTGGTGTATGTACATCCACTCATGGTTATCCATCCTCTGTCATACACATATGTAAGCGAGTAATAAAACCAGCAATTACATCTACACAGCGCTTCTACCATCTAATAGGTGAAGGATAGGTCCTAATCCCTCCCAAGGATGCATAGATAAGGTTAGTTTCCATGCTCTACTCCTATCCGAGATGAAATTTTGACAGCACCTCCCCGCTGTTCTCCTGATACACGTCCTGGCAAGGAGAGTGTGTATCCGGAGAACAATGGGGAGGTGCTGTCAAAACTTTGACTCGGACGGGAGCAGAACATGGAAGCTAACCCATCTATGCATCCGCGGGCTATCCAAAAAATTGGACAATCCAAAACAGATACGGTCATAGATATGCAAAGACCTGCATACCTCCAACCATATCTCTTTTGGACGGGAGACGCCTAACTGGGTTACGCGACCTAAGTACAAAAACTATAAGGAAGAGAGTTATTATACCTAGGGTGGCGGTGAAGTTAGGCTAGCGGGGCAGTGGCGAGTCGGTGCAGTGGCGAGGTGACGCGGTGCAAGTAGGACCGCAGCGCCGATGAAGACGATCAGGGTGGCTGAGTCCCTCCCACGGGTCCTCCTGTAAAAAGGGCAATAGGTTAGTGTCGATTGAAAATTTTGGTAGCACCTCGCCTGCACGGGGAGGTTCCCAAAACTGCAGAAAACTTAGGCACGAAGGCCAACATTTACAACGGTACGAAGGCCGACCACCATATGGCACGAAGGCCGACATTTGCAACCGACACAAAGGCCGACATTCACAACGGTCCGTATACCTTCGGTGGTGCACGTGGAGAAGAAGACACCAAGAACGGGATGGGACGTTGCTGAGGAGGCACCACCTCTCCTTCAGCCCTTCTCCTCCTCAGCCTCCTACACCTCTCCTTCCTCGCCTCGCTGGCCTCCTCCTTCCTTCTCCTTCTTCTTCCCCTTTCTCCTCCTTCTTCCCCTTCCTCCTCCTTCTCCTTCTCCTTCTTCCTCCTCTTCTCTTCCCCTTACTCCTCCTCCTTCTTCCCTTCCTCCTCCTTCTTCCTCCTTCCTCCTCCTTCTTACACCTACCTCCTCCTCTTCCTCCTTCCTCGGCAGACGACGGAGGACGCCCGGCGGCCTCACCACCTGTCTCGCCGGGGCGTTGGGCACCGGCAGCGGGCAGGGGCGTGGGGGCGGGGGCGCACTGGCGCAGGCTGTGGGCATGGGTGCGGGGGCGGAGTGGGGCGCCTTGGCGGCGGATCCGACGTCGTGTGGGGCACGGGGGCGGCGACGGCGCGGTGGGGCACGGGGGCGGCATGGGGGTCGGGGGCGGGGGCACGGTGGGACGCGGGGCGGAGGTGGGGGCGGCGGCAGCGGCGCGGTAGGGCGCGGGGGCGGAGGCTGCAGCGGCGGCGGGGGCGCGGCTAGCTGGTCGGGCGCGGGGGGAACAGTGAGGATAGGGTTTGGGGTTCGGTGGGTTTTTTAGTTAGGTTTTTTTACTTTTTTTTTAAAATCTGTTTTGCCGAGTGCCACGGTGGACACTCGGCAAAACGTACTTTGCCGAGTGCCTCTTGGTACGGCACTCGGCAAAGAGCCTATTAGCCGAGTGCCAGCCCTGGCACTCGGCAAAATAATTTTTTTTATTTTTGGTCCGGTTTTTTTAGGACTTGTGATAGAACTTGCATGTCTGTTTGAAAATTTGGGCCCATTTTGACTTTGTTTGTTATATTTAATTGATTTATTTTGTTTCTTTGTATTTTTTTGGATAATTTAAATTTGATATCCGCTGATGTCACATGCGGAGATGTCAAATTTTACGAGGTGATCGACTTAAATAAATATGCATTCGGCAATCTTACGAGGCATGCATGCACTCTGTATAAGAAAACTGTTTTGTCGGGCAATATAGGCATGTATTTTTTTTAGAAAAAGGAAATCTAGGCATGTAATTAATAATAAGACGACGTGATATATTTACTCCACCGGTAACTAGAACAACTCTTTGAATTATGTATTTTTTAGAGAAAAATAAGAGATTTATGCATGTATTAAATTTGATCTGATATATAGTTTAGACGATGAATCGAGAGATATTTTTTTTTCGAGACCGAGACTTCGCTCGTTTTTCATTAAGAAGAATAAAAAGTAATACAAATCCGGACCAAATAAGGCAGCGAGGCGCGTGCGTTAGGTGGCCGGGAGAAAACACCTATCTACTGGATGAATCAAGAGATGTTTATACTACTGAGTTTGTATGGCCATCTAAAGTTAAATTGTTTACGTACTTGTGCTTCATTTTTCTCTTAATTGTAACAAGTGTTACGCTCGGGGCCTAACCATTAGCTTTGCAAGAGCAGGGCGGGGTCCATGGGGGCTTCACGGCGAGCTACTGAGGACCACAGCGGCTGGCACGCACGCAACGGCGGCGCATGAGGCACGGCGGCCGACGACGACGTCCGCGGGGGCAAGCAGGGTTCCATAAAAGGGGTGCATCAACACCACGGTGGTCCGGCGGGTACAGCAAGGGCAACAGGCTGGCCGGTGACGGTCTGCAGATGGATGTCCATGGCGGCGGTACCTTGCCGACGACGGCGACCGCGGCAAAGGAGGCTGGACGCCAAATTGCGCCACAACTCCTTGTCCATTCCTCGATTGCAGACGCCAGGGACTCATTGGTCCCGTCGGTGACGACCAAGGGCCGCGGCAGAGTCCGTCCGTGGCGAAGGCGCACAACAGCATTCCAGCAAGCACGGCGGCGCTCGGCGTGGCACCAAGGCGGGGAGTCCGGGCTTCATCAGTTGGTTGAACAAGTGAAGCAGGTCAAGGCGATCACGGCTCACCTAGCAGGTTTTCCCGCGGACCCTCCACGGCGGCTGCCCGCGGCAACAACGTCGGGCGGACGGGGGCGCTCGCAGAAAGGCACGACCGGGACAATTCGGCTCCAGCTCCGCCATCCGTTACGTGATTGGAGCTACCATGGACTCGTTGGTCCGCTCGGTGGCGTCCAACCGCCACGGTGAAGTTCATGCGCGCGTGAGAGCACGCGGCGGCGCTCCGGCAGGCTAGGTGGCTCCGATGGCCGGGTTCGGCCGCGGCGGCGGCATGGCGGTCCGTCCAGCTAGGTATCCACCGACGCCGAGTCATCCGGTTGGCTTTGTGAGTGTGGGTGCGCGAGTGTCCTTGAGCCGGAAACGGCTCACGCCTATGCGTCTCAGGTGTGAGACGCCATGGCGTTCTACAGCAGGTCCAGTGGGTCGGTGGCTAGGGGATTACGGCGGCGCACCGTGGGTCTCAGCGAAGAAAGGGTAGTGGTGCAGGGAGAGTTGGTGCAGTGACGGGCGGTAGCGGTGCCGTGCCGATCCGGAACTATGGTGCAGCCGCGCAGCGTGCCCCGGCGAGGTACGGTGGCAGCAGCAACTCCGGTGATGTGCACTCCTCCGGTGAGCTCTGCTTCTCCAATGTGGCGAGGAAGGCGCTCTATGCGGCTCGGGTAAACAGTGTTTATGAAGAGGAGCAGACGAAACCGGGATCGATGCGGCTCGACAAGGCAGTGACGTCGGGGCGGCGTGTTCGTGGTGGCGGTGTATGGTGAGGCAGGGGGCTCCCACGTCATCGCGGTGGTGGCACGTGCTACTCCCTCTTCTCTTGCTCCACCTTGCTCTCTCTCTCACACTGGCTAGAGAACGCCAGGGTTGGTGGTGAGTGCAAGAGCATGAAAACTAACCCATCTACGCATCCACGGGCTGTCCAAAAAAGTGGACAATCTAAAACATATACGGTCTTAGATATGCGAAGATCCGCATACCTCCAACTG
>CM041643.1:4301861-4312452 GCA_023333625.1 Bothriochloa decipiens | reverse complement strand
GTCCTTTTATTTCCATTTTTCCATCATATGTGTACGTTGGGGGAGCATGAACAAGACAAAAGAAAAAAAAAACTTTACCTTTTTAACAGTGGCATGAAAATGGTAACAGAAAAAATAGATATTTAATCCGTTGTTTCCTAGATGAATCATTTACATGTATGCATAGACAATGATGAGGAAACTGCGAATAACCAAATCAAGCCCGAGAGAGCCAAGTGTGCTGGCAAGAAGGGGCTCCGCCAGGCGAAAGTATTAGCTAGTGGATAGTGAGGTCCAGTTCCTAAATGGTAAAGGGCATGGGATAATACGGCTCGACATCCTTTGCAACAGTTGGGATGGTTTTGTGGCCATGTACCTGTCAGTACTTCAGTATGTTAAAGTTTAGGTCCGTTTCTAATTTTCATTACAAAATCTAATTCGTCTAGCATTTTTTTTTTAGTTTCTTACCCAGTCGATGGGGTTTTCTGTGTGTTTGTTTGTAATGGCTCTTTCCATTTTCATTCTTCTTCTTAATGTAATGATACATAGGTCTCCCGTGTTAGAGAAAAAGCGATGGGGTTTAGCATCAGAAACCTATTGGGCTTTATATTTGGATTTTGCTAATCAATTTCCTGGATATAACTTAAATGAAACATCAATAAGAAAAACAGTAGCTGACATTAAATCCTGCATCATTAAATTTGGTAATTTACAATGTGCAGTGCTCATCTTTCCACTTATTATTGGGCCTGTAGGCCTTTAGGAGTAGTTACTGTTGGTACTAGCACCTAGCGTCGACCACTGCCGACCACCTTAGGTAGGTGCCGACCAGTGGTACTGACCAGCAACGTTGGTTGCTGACCAGGTTTCAGGCGAGCAGCTCCTGCTCGACCTACCCTCAACTCCTCCCCTGTTCCAAGATAGAAGAAGAGGTTGAGCTCAAGAGCACACACACTCCCAGCACAGTTTCAGCGTTGGCTGAAACTTAGACTCAGAATATGGTGGCAAATGAACTACTTTTCCTCTATTGCATATGGTGTGTATATATATAGACAAGAAAGGTCGGTTTGTAAACCAACTTGCTGCCTCCTACAACTGTGTAATAGCTTGCTGCCCCAGCTGTGTAATAGCTCTACACTAGCAAAACCAAACTTGCCTACTTCTATGTGTTGTTAACAGCCAATAGTCATAAATCCCGGACCAAAATAGCCTTGATAAAGATGTTTGCGCTCAGAGAAAGAGACTGAATTCTAATTTTGCCTAGAAGTTTCTCCTAATTTGTAGGTTGATTGAGAATAGAGGTAGAAGCCAAAGAAAACAGATTGCTTTGAGAAGACGACAAGAGAGAACAGGAGAAAACAAAACCCAACTATTTGTCCATTACTCCTTATACCTTAGGCCTATAAACGAAATGAAATTATGAACAAAGCCCACAATGTCATTGCACTCATCACAAAAATCCTAATCACACATTATCACAATAATATTCAACTAGCACACCAATTATTCACACCACCCGACACTACACGTGCATTTGTAGCAATGGCGGCCATCCTAAGGAGTGGACCATAGATGATGAAAAGGCCATCGTGAATTTGAGTAAGGGGAGGTAAGAAAGGTTTAGTAAACCAACAAAAAAAAACATAAATCAAGGAGATAAGAAGTATTAGCTCAAAGGAAGCTATCAAGGAGGAGACAATAAGACAAGGATGGGAAATGGCAAATCAATGATCAAGGAGCTAGAAAAATAGTTTATTAGCAAAATAAGCTTTGTAAATCGACCATTACTAACTAGGCTTGCGTCCTACAGCCAGCATTGAGCTGATACCAACTTGTCACACCCGGTTCCAAGGACAAAATCAGATATACACTATATGTGAGTCTTAAAGGACAAATCTCACATATAGCTATAAATAGTATCAATTACAATGCTTTAAATTTAACGTATACAATATATAAAAGATCACCTATGAACAAACAGCGAAAAAATGACTTCAAACTCTGGGTGTAGACTTTACTCCACTGGATCCAACTGACTGGTTGATCATAAGCCTAAACTTCTCCTGAGGTGTGGGGGAATAGCAAGAGTGAGTCCATATCGAACTCAACAAGTATAGCAGAAGTATAGGTCCCAAAACACATGATCAATGCAACTTAAATAATATAAAGCATAAACGATAAATAATGAGCATCTTAACAAAACAAGAATCATCATCTTGATGTATATGTCTCCAAGGCCGCTCGTGTCCTTGAGCAAGGCTAGTATACCAGTTTATTAAACTCTGCGCAGAGGTGTACACTTTCATTATGAACCGTGATTTACCCTTTCGCCCGAGGTGATCAACCTCTTAGCCCACTACCAAGGAAGACCGGCAGGGTTCACTATGAAGTCTTTTAAAGGTTCATCTAGCTAATTAGGACTGCCAGATTATTAGATGTAGGAACCCCCCTTTCAATATGGCATAATCTTTTCCGGCTATACTCATAAGGACAGAGGCTGTCCTATACCCAACTCGGTACCCCTAACTAACTAGAAAAGGTCCTCATACTGAGCTAAAACCAGAGCTATATAGCCCTCACAGCTGTACTGTAAATCTCGGATGATCACGTACAGACAAGATCTTAATTTGCTAAAAAGTCATATTTTAACGTTTATTGCTTAAACATTAATTAAATCACAAGATCATGATCACAGAAGAAACACCCAAACTATACTTGCCTCAAGCTTGCTTAAACTTCCTCAAGCTCTGCTTCTAGTCATCTCAGCTCCTTCTTCTGATCTTCACCGTCCACAATCGGTTCTCGTTCTACTCGTAAAGCAAACACCATGCACAGGCAAACATACACGTACAAAAAAAAGACAACTAAGAACACTACACCACACAAGTAGACATCATACTAAAAGAGAACTCTAAGTGACATGATATGAACTAATGAAAAAGATATTGAATTGCATGAGACTAAAGAACGTATCATGCAGATTAAACAGTGCCTAAGCACCTTCAGAGTTATTTAGACAAATCTGTATCAACCCATCGACAACTGATAAAGGAAGAATTAGTATACCAGATAGGAGCTTAACTGGAAACGTGGATGCTTATTGTTAGCAGCCTGTGATCTTCGATGGCCTTGTACATAATTGGAACTTGGCCTGCATGTGCCTGACATGAACACGTGAATAGGAAGTCCAGTTTGCTGGTCAGTTGGAACACCGGCCTTGGACTCGGCGGACGGCCGGCAGACAGTGCTGGCTCCTTCACCGTCTCGGGGCAGGAGGAGCATGGCCCCGACTACCAGGCCAGAAAGGTCGGGACAGCCACGACGGCATGTCGGAAGGCGACACTGTGCACTTGATTGGCAACTGCCGATGGAAAGGATGGGGCACGTACATTAGGGAAACAACGCAGAAGAGATAGATCAATGCAAAAGATAGGTCTTCACGTCATAGCAGATAGAATTTAGAAATAGATCGAAAGGATAAATTATTTTGGTCCCAAATTATTGTACGAGATGATATTTGCATGACATATGGGATTATGGTTTGATAAATAATATGACGAGAATACACAAAAGAGAGGCACGACTGACCTTCAATCATGGACACAAGTTCAAGGTGCATGCTTGCATGGATGGGGCTTGCATGCTTCCTGGTGGCCAACGGCATTATAGGTTTTGTCAAGACCTGATCATATAGTTGCAGGGCAACTGTTGATGGCGGAAAGCGAAAGTGACAGCCAAGCGATACAGAGAACAAGAAGATGCAGGGTGGCCTCACCGACGACAAGGCAACATGCAGATGCCATGGAGCGTGCAGGCCGGAATAGGAGACGACGGGGGGCAGGGATAGCCTTGTGTTGCCGACGTTGCTTCGGAATTGTGAAGAGGCGATGGCGTCATGATGGCGACAGATCGATTGTGAATCCCCGGCAACATCAACAGGGACGGTGGCCAGCACAAGCTAGCATAGGGTAACCTAGCAGAAGATGGTGATTAGTTTCAGAGGCAAGGCGAGGGAGCAAATCCATGGTGGCTTACCCCGGCAGAATTCAGAGTAGAACATGCACGGATTACAGACCGTGAGCTCGGACGGTCGGTTCTTGGCGCTCGGCTTCAAACATGGCAGTGGCAGCTAGACCGTCTCTGCCTCGGAGATCGATGACGGCCTTGGATGAAACACGGATAGCTGTAGCAGATGAAACTATGCTGACCGCCACGGCATTGACGGATGGCCGCACCCCACGCGCCTGTCGGCGACAACGAGCTCCATGGGAGCTCCACGAACGGGCTTCTCTCCTCTATCTTCGGTAGATGACAAGGAACACAGCGGCGGCGTGCCTCATGATAGATTAATTAGGTTTGGAAAGGATACGGTCGATGGGCTGAGTATGCTATTTATAAGGAATATGTATGGGCACGTACACGTGATGGACCTGATGTCCTTTGGCCTGGTTACACACGACACAAGGAATAGGCCAAGGCCTTCTTCGACATGCTGGAGCAAGAGCACACAAGGCTAAGCCTTTCGGCTTAGAGGTAGAGAGAGAGGATTTTTTTTATAAAAACTAATTTTCCCAAATCATGTAAATACGGTTTTGAAACATATTTAATTTTCACTTCAAAATCACACAATACAGTAAATATGCAATAGCATGTATGCAAAAGCAGGTTTCTAAACCTTACGCTAAATTTTAATTTAATAAAAAAATAGTTTCCTATGTTTTCATGAGCATGAGAATCCATAAATAAATCATTTTGGCTCTATTTTCAAAAGTATAATTTTTGGGGTGTTACATCGAGGTGGTGAACCTGCCACTCCTTAGCAGCGGCGAGGGTGAGCAGGAGTCGCACCGACTCCATGCGCGCGACGGGGGAAAAGACCTCCTCAAAGTTGATCGCTTCACGCTGCACGAACCCTCGAGCGACGAGGCGTGCCTTGTGCTTCACCACGGCCCCTCGCTCGTCGCGCTTCACCTTGAAGACCCATTTGAGTCCGATCGGGCGGCAGCCTATCGGCGGATCGACCAATTCCCAGGTCTTGTTCTCCTCGATCGCCTTCATCTCCTTTAGCATCGCCTTCCGCCACGCCGCGTTGCGCTCCACAACGGTAAATGTGGTCGGCTCTTCTGTGCTCATCAAGAGCAGAGTCAGTCATCGTCGAGGTTCCATGCCGCCAGACCAAGCACCTCTATGTCACCGACGATGTTGTCCATCCAGCAGAACCGCACTCCTCTCCTTCGTGGTAGGCGTCCACAAACTCCGAGACGTTGGATGGTGGGGTCACGTACTCCACGCTTGCCACAGCCGCTGGTGTTCCGCGAGGTGGGGTCGTTCGCTGCGGAGTAGTTCTGTCAGTCGAGGCCCCTAGACCTGCTGTCGAGGCCCCTTGCGTAGTCAAGGCCCCCGTGCCTGGGTCGAGCCCCCGGTCTTTGGTCGAGGCCCTTGGTCCTTCGCTCGAGGCCTCCTGGCCTGTGATCGAGGCCCACCATCGAAGGGGTGTCCAGCGAATCGGTGAGCGGTCGAGGCCAGGGGACCCTGCTCCGGGTGGGCTGGGTGACTCCTCCACCCATGCCACCCTAGGCGCCTCTGCCTTCACTGTCGCGGACTCCACCCCCATTGGCTTTCCTGGTCCCCGGTGCCTCCACAGCCTCGCCTTGGCCATGGATAACCAGCCGCTCCACGACAAACGAGTCGTAGAGCCCGCCACCACCTTGCTCGAGCCCCCTTCTCTCGGCTCGTCCCAGGTCCAAGATGCCTCATCGAAGACCACATCCCGGGACATGACCACCTTGCCGTCGTCCGGGTCATATAGCCGATAGGCCTTCGACCCCTCCTTGTAGCCGAGGAACACCATCCGTGTGCTCCTATCTTCCAGCTTGCCGAGGCCCGGCTTGGTGGCCTTTATGTGGTTGATGCAGCCGAAGGTACGCAGGTACGAGACATTAGGCTTGTGCCCGTGCCACGCCTCGTATGGCGTCATCCCCTTCAGAGCCTTGGTCGGCGAACGGTAGAGGATAAACACGGCAGTGGTGACAGCCTCCCCCCAAAATGCCACTGGCATCCTCTTCGCCTTCATCATGGACCTTCCCATGCCCACGATGGTTTGATTCTGGCGCTCCACCACGCCGTTCTACTGCAGTGAGTAGGGCAGCATGAGGTGTCGACCTACACCCTCCTCTGCACAATACTCGGCGAACTCCACCACCGTGAACTCACCGCCACGGTCTGTTCGCAGCACTCGGAGTCGCTTCCTCGACTCCGCCTCCGCCCGCGCTTTTGAACGCCTTGATTGCGTCTGCTGCCTCACTCTTACTCGTCAGGAGCTACAGCCACATGTAACAGCTGCAGTCGTCCATGTAATGGCTGCAGTCGTCCATGAGCAAGCCGAGGCCCGGCTTGGTGGCCTTTACGTGGCCGATGCAGCCGAAGGTACGTAGGTACGAGATATTAGGCTTGTGCCTGTGCCACGCCTCGTATGGCGTCATCCCCTTTAGAGCCTTGGTCGGCGAATGGTAGAGGATAAACACGGCAGTGGTGACAGCCTCTCCCCAGAATGCCGCTGGCATCCTCTTCGCCTTCATCATGGACCTTCCCATGCCCACGATGGTTTGATTCTGGCGCTCCACCACACCGTTCTACTGCAGTGAGTAGGGCAGCGTGAGGTGTCGACCTACACCCTCCTCCACGCAATACTCGATGAACTCCACCACCGTGAACTCACCACCATGGTCTGTCCGTAGCACCCGGAGTCACTTCCTCGACTCTGCCTCCGCCCGTGCTTTTGAACGCCTTGATTGCGTCTACTGCCTCACTCTTACTCGTCAGGAGCTGCAGCCACATGTAACGGCTGTAGTCGTCCATGAGCAAGAGGAAGTACCTCCGACCACCATGTGTCGCCGACGTGATCGGCCCACAAAGGTCCCCATGGACCAGCTCGAGTGGATCCGCCACGTGGTACTTCGCCGTCTTGGGGAACGGCAGCCTTCTTTGCTTCCCCGCCAGGCAGCTGTTGCATAGCTTGCCATCATGCTTGCCGGGAAAATCGGTCACCATCTTCTCCAGACGGCCCAGGGCATCGAAGCTCAGGTGGCCATAGCACGCGTGCCAGAGCCACGGCTCCTCCGTGCCCTGCGCCGCCAAGCACAATGAGTGCTCCACCTTTAAGTCAAGCAAGTAGAGCTGATTACGTGAACGCGAAACCTTTGCTAGAAGTCATCGTTCATGATCCCTGATGCGCAACACACCATCGTGAATTAGCACCTCAGAGCCATGCTCGTCCAGCTGCCCCAAGCTAACGATGCTTGAGCGCAGCTGCGAGATGTAATACACATCTGTTAGCGCGCGGTGCTTGTTATTCCAGCACCGAAAGAGTACGGTGCCAAGGTTGCGGATGACGACTCATGTCCCATCGCCGAACTTGACCGAACCGGTCTTGTTCTCATCAAGGTTGGAGAAGGTGGCGCGGCAGCCCGTCATGTGGTTGCTTGCGCTGGAGTCGAGGTACCACCTCTGCTCCAGCTCATTGCCAATCATGTCTAGGTGGACTTGTGCACGCGGCTCATCAAGTTCGATGGCTTGCGGTGCAATCCTTTGCTCCGCCTTCACCTCCTCCTTCTCTGGTTTCCTCTCTAGGCACTCCAGTGCCCAGTGACCCACCTTCCCACACCGCCGATAGGCGTTGGGGTCGATGTTCCTCATCTTTTTCTTCTTTTCCACCGATGTCTTACCATGCCGCTTGTCGCCGTCACCCCCGCGGCTAGAGACTTCCCTATTCTGGCGCTTTTCCTTCATGTGCACGGTCCAGTACTCCTCGGTCAGCAACAGCTGGCCCTTGGCCTTCTCCGGCGCCGTCGACGCTCAATCCTCCACCGCCCGCAGCCGCCCCGTCACATCCTCGGCGAGAGCGTGGACAAGTCCAGCATCGTCTCGATGGACAGGGTGAGCTAGGCGTACTTGGCCGGCACAACGCACAATAGCTTGGACACAACGTCCTCGTCGTCGATCGGCTTGCCGTAGGAGGCTAGCTGGCTCGCAATCGACTGCAGCCGGAGCGCAAAGTCCTCCACTGGCTCCTCGGACTTGAACCAGAGATCGTCGAACTCCCACCAGAGTTGCTGTGCCTTCGCCTTCTTGGCTCACTCCGAGCTGACGCAAAAAGATGCAAGCATCTCCCACGCCACCTTGACCGTGTTCTTTCAGCCAAGAGCTTCATGGTATTCGCTTGGCGTGGAAGCCATGAGCGCTTCCATGACGCCCACCTCTGCCTCCTCACCAGCGTTCTTGGTTTCCACAGCCGCCCACCACCGGCGTGCGCGAAGCTTCCACTTCATGTGGACTGCCCACTCGCCATACTTGATGCGGGTGAGCATCGGCCAGGAGTTGGCTCCGCCGAACTCCCGCATCGTGCGCACCTCCAGCTGTGGCTGAACCACCGGAGCAAGCTGCTTGTCTTTCCCGTCACCAGCTCCGGTGACCGGCGCTCCAGAACCTGTGTCCAACATCATCGGCGGCTAAGCATGACGAAGCATATGGCTCTGATACCACGTGTTGGCACTAGCACCTAGCGCCGACCACTGCCGACCACCTTCGGTAGGTGCCGACCAGTGGTACTGACCAGCAGCGTTGGCTGCCGACCAGGTTTCAGGCGAGCAGCTCCTGCTCGACCTACCCTCGACTCCTCCCTTGTTCCAAGATAGAAGAAGAGGTTGAGCTCAAGAGCACACACACTCACTCCCAGCACAGTTTCAGCGTTGGCTGAAACTTAGACTCAGAATAAGGTGACAAATGAACTACTTTTTCTCTATTGCATATGGTACATATATATAGACAACCAAGGTCGGTTTGTAAACCAACTTGCTGCCTCCTATAACTGTGTAACAGCTTGCTGCCCCAGCTGTGTAACAGCTCTATACTAGCAAAACCAAACTTGCCTACTTCTATCTGCTGTTAACAGCCAATAGTCAAATCTAAATTGACTACCACTGTTATACAAGGAAGTCGACAGCAGATTACACAACAGTTACCATCCTGTAGCTTTTCTAGAAACTACTCCCTTCGTCAAGAAAAGAATGCAATTATGGGTTAGTTAAAGTTTGACCAAGGTTGTAGCGAATAATATTAAGATTTATGTCTCCAAATAAATTTATTATGAAAATATACTTTATTACTAATCTAATGATACTTATATTGTATCAATAATGGACTCCTCGATAAGCGAGAATTGCATGCTTCTGTGGATGGAGGGAGTATTTATTATTTTATAATCTAATCCTAGGCGATGCTATTGCGAGAATTAGGCTACTAGCAATGGAAGTCTACACCTGCTCTCAATTTAAAGAAGAATGTTGCACACTAAGTTCGTTCCTCGGCAGGATGATGTTGTGACAGCAAGGGAGAATGAATCAAGGGAATATGAGGTTTTACATACCGCAAAGAAACAGAAGCAAAAATACGCTAACAGAGTGGATGAAGAACAGAAGGTCTCATCCTCGCAGGTTAAAAGTTGCAGCGGAAATAGTAAGGTACTCATTTTCTTGTATAAGTTGTTTATGGCATTTTTTTCTTTTTAACTGCTTATGATTATAAGTGTTGTTTGATTGTTTCAATTATCTAGAAACGCAAGAAGAAGTTAACTGGGGAAAATGCCCTAATGTGCCACCAGTGCCAAAGGAATGATAAAGGGAGAGTGATCTGGTGTCAGTCATGCAGAAATAAGCACTTCTGCGTGCCACGCATGCAACGATGGTGTGTCAAGCTCTATCAACCTTGTTCTTACTAATGTGATTGCTCACCATCCGGGACATTTATGTGTACAAACAACGTACACCTTGTTTAGTCACTGAGTAGCATTTCCGGCCAGCCGGGGTTCAGATCCCGGCAAGCACAAAAAGAAAAATTCCCCTTGCTGTATCTCACATCCCCACATGTTCCCCAAAAAGAGTGACAAGGCGTCAGCCTGTGGTAAGGATAAGGTCCTACCGGGGTAGTGGTAGTGGTCACCGGCAGTTACGGTTCAGGCCTATAGGGTGATGCCAGGGTTTGGGGGGTTTCGCGGCTGGCTTCATTGAGGTTTCTTCTTAGTGCAAAGCCAGGGGGATCTTTCCTCGCCAGTTCAGTTTACTCTTTGTTCTCTACATGCATCCACTGATTTTTTTTTTCTTTGTGCTCAATTTAATAACTGCTACACAATTTTATTTTCTCAAATGACACAGGAGAACTGCTATCTAATCTCCTTCCAATATTTTCATTTCATTGGCTATAAATGTGTGCTATGTTATTTAATCTTGTCTTGTACAATCCTAATCTGTTTTCAGTAATACTAAGTAGGTATCCCAATTTGTCAGAAGAAGAATTTGCTGCAAAATGCCCATACTGTCGCAAGAACTGTAATTGCAAGGCATGCCTACGAAAGCAAGGAGCTAAAGAGGTTTACACTCGGCGCCCTGTCTCCTGTTTTGCCTTTTTTTTTACTTGAACACTCAAGAAAGTTGCGTATCATTAATATTAAGAAGATAATATCCTGTTTCGCCTTACATTTTTTCCTTTCCCTTTTTTCCCTGAAATTTCCTGTCTAGGCTTCCCTAATTACTTACCATTTCACATTCAGCAGCCTCCA
>CM041643.1:4285278-4301761 GCA_023333625.1 Bothriochloa decipiens | reverse complement strand
GTCTAGGCTTCCCTAATTACTTACCATTTCACATTCAGCAGCCTCCAGATATGAACATTTCTGAAGTAAATCAAATCCATTATGCTTGTCATGTTCTGCGCTTGTTGCTTCCCGGGTTGAGGAAACTGCTACAGGAGCAGATGGAAGAGAAGGAATTAGAGGCTAAAGTAAAAGGTACCATGTTCTGTGGTTGCATGACACATTCTGGTAAGTGGTAACTGAGTTTCTTTACATGCTTATTTGTTTTTATCTGCAGGTGTTTTGGTCAATGAAGTGAGGTTAGAACAAGCTAAATGCAATCTAGACGAGCATGTCTACTGGTTCGGTCCTTGTACTTCCTCTTTCCCTTAAATGTTATTGCCACAAGCATCTGATGTCTTATTATTCTTATACCGCAGCAATAAGTGTAGAACTTCTATAGTTGATTTTCATAGAAGCTGCAAGTACTGTCCTTACGATTTGTGCCTTGCATGCTGCTTTGAGATCCGCAAAGGTGAGATTCCTGGAGGAGAAGAGGTACAGAGAGTGTGGTGTGAAATTAGAGGCATGAATTATGTTTTCGGCTTTGATTCTTCCTCAAATAGGCACACTACGTCCCAAACCTCCAAGCCTTGCAATGACATAGCTGCTAGTGAGGACCCAAATAACACTTGGCTACTGTGGAAAGCAAATAGTGATGGTAACATACCTTGCCCACCAGAGGAGCTAGGAGGTTACGGGCGCTCAGTTTTGGACCTCAAACGCTTGTTCCCACAGAACATGCTTTCCGAGTTAGTAGAACGAGAAAACAGAATTGTTCAGAGTGAAATATTTGTAAAAGCGGTAGCTAAAAGAAATGATCAGTGCCCTTGCTATGATCATTCAGGAAAGGTAAGAAAACATGTTGTGAGAGGCGCTGCAAATAGGAAAGGACTGAGTGATAACCACCTCTACTGTCCAGTTGCCACTGGTATCAAGGAGGATGACTTGGTGCACTTTCAGAAGCATTGGGAAAAGGGTGAACCAGTTATGGTTTCTGATGTTCTCCAGTTAACCTCTGGTCTCAGTTGGGAGCCGTTAGTTATTTGGTGGGCAATGCGAGAAATAAAGAAGAGCAGCAACATAAAAGATGACCACTTTGCTGTCAGGGTAGTTGTTAGAGTACGAGTATATTAGGCCCATGAGGCTAGGCCCATGAGACCCATATATGACATGCTATATTGCTATCCTTCTAGGGTTAGCCATTGAAAGAAAAATCAGAAAATCCAACATGGTATCATGTTTGGGTTTCCTTCCCTCCCTCCTCCCCAGCCGCCAGCAGCCGGCCGGCCCGCCGCCGCCGCCGCCGCCATGACTGGCCGCCCTCCTCCTCCTCCCTCCCCCACCTCTTTCCACTGCTTCCCTCCTCACCCCAACTCCGCGTCGTGGGCGCAGGGGGCCCGGCCCTCTCCCGTCGCCGCCCCGAGTGCTCCCAGCGCCGCCGCCGCTCCTCTCCTCATGGCGGCGGGCGCGGGTGGCCCGGGTGCCAGCGCAGGTGGACCGGGCGCTGGCGCCGGTGGCCCTGGCGCGGGCGGGGGCGTGGGGCCTCTCCCGCAACCGCCCCGGCCACTCCCAGCGCCGTCGCCGCTCCTCTCCTCATGGCGGCGGACGCGGCTGGTGCCGGTGGCCCTGGCTTGGGCGCCGACCCCCCGGACGCAGCCCCCGGCGCCTGGGCGTGGGTGCAGGGGACGCGGACGCCCTGGCGGCCGCTGTTGCCGCTGCCGGCCTGGGCATGCCACCTCGGGGCGCCACCGTCACCTCTCTCATCCTGGCGGCAGGCGCAGGGGCTGGGGGCGTAGGTGCTACTCCTTTCCCCGCCCCACCTCCTCTGCCGCCCACTGCGGATCGATGACCACGTCCTTGTCGATGCCTCGGTCGTGGTCCAGACCCCCACGTGGCTGCGCCTTGACAGCATCATCCTTTCCTAGATCCTTGGGACGATCTCTCTCAACCTCCACGACCTCGTCCGTAACTCTGCTAACGCTCGGTGGGCCTGGCTTGCGCCCGAGGGCCAGTTTCTGGGCAATGCTGAAGCCCGTGCTCTGCGTCTTGATGCGAGCTTCTGTACCTTCGTCCAGGGTGACCTCACCATCGGTGAGTTCTGCCGCCGGATGAAGGGCATGGCGGACTCCCTCGGTGACCTTGGCTTGTCCATGGAGGACCGCATCCTGGTCCTCAACGTCCTTCGTGGGCTCAGTGATCGCTATGCCCACCTCCGGATGGGGATCACCCGTCAGCGGCCCTTCCCTACCTTCTTGCAGGTCCGTGATGACCTTGTCATGGAGGAGCTCACTCAGGGCATCCATCGAGGTCCACCTCCGTGCTGGGGTCCTCGTCTTCCTCGACTGCCCTTGCCGCCACTCCTCCGCCGTGTCTGTCTGCTCCATCATCGTCGTCTCTTTTTGGTCCTCCTCCCCCTGGGCCGAGCGGGGATGGGGGGCCGTGGCGGCCGCTGTTGCCGCGGAGGGGGGGCGTGGTGCGGGTGTGGGCTGTGGGAGCAACCTGGCATCAATGCCTCCACGGGGTGCACCTGGCCCTCTTTCCACAACCCGTGGTTGAGGCGCATCTCCATGTAGCCCTTCCAGGCTCTCGGCGGTGAGACTCATCCGCCGGCGGCCATGCTCGCTGGTGCTCCATGGGCTACACCTCTCGGCGCCTCTCTCGGGCCGTGGCCGACACCTCCCAGCGGCTCGTCCGAGCCTGTTGGTTGGAACCCGGCGGCCTTGGCCAGCTCTTTCAGCACCATGGCCCCGACACCACCTGTTGGTCCAGACTGAATCGCCGACTGGGGAGCCACTTACCACACCACTCCCGACTCTAGTATACTCTCTTCCGTTCACCCTCCTTTTTCCTCTCACCCTTCGTCATCATGGTCGCAAATGGTTCATGTGTTCCTATCACGTCCGTGGGTGCCGCTGGCACTCATGGTTCTTTTCGTCTTCCTGATGTCCTTGTTGCCCCTTCTATGGTTCACAACCTTCTTTCTATTCATTGATTTATAGCTGACAATTTCTGTTCTGTTGAATTTGACTCTTCTAGTCTTATTGTGAAGGATTTGGCTTCCCAGCATCCTCTTCTCCGATGTGATAGCATGGGGCCCCTTTACACCCTTCGGTTTCCGGCGTCTGCTTTGCCTTCTTCACCGTCCACTTTGTCAGCTGCTTTTGCTGCCACTACTTCCTCCACCATTTGGCACTGTCGTCTCGGCCATCCTGGACGTGATGCTCTGATGCACCTTAGTCGTAGTTTCGACATTCGTTGTACTCGGGCTCACGATGAGCACTTGTGTCATGCGTGCCAGCTGGGACATCATGTTCATCTTCCTTTTCATTCTTCTTCTTCACATGCTACTCATGTTTTTGATCCTGTACACTATGACCTATGGATATCTCCTGTCATCAATATTTTCGGCTATAAATACTATCTTGTGGTGGTTGATGATTACTCTCATTATTCATGGACATTTCCCTTGCGTGCGAAGTCTGATGCTTTTCCTGCACTTCTCCACTTCTTCTCCTGGGTGTCTACTCAATTTAGCCTCACCATCAAGGCCGTCCAGTGTGACAATGGCCGCGAGTTCGATAACACCACCTCGCGTGCCTTCCTCTCTCACGGTGTCCAGTTACGCATGTCTCGCCCGTACACCTCCTCCCAAAATGGCAAGGCTGAGCGCATGATTCGCACCACCAACGACACCATGTGCACCCTTCTGCTCCAGGCGTCGCTCCCTACTCGCTTCTAGGTGAGAGTCTGCACACCGCCACCTATCTCCTTAACCGCCTTCCTTCCGCTGCTTGCCCATGTCCTACGCCACACCACACTCTTTTTGGTACCCTTCCTCGATATGACCACCTTCGTGTCTTCAGGTGTGTGTGTTACCCTAACACCACTGCCACTGCTCCCCACAAGCTGGCTCCCCGTTCGACTATATGTGCCTTCCTCGGGTATTCCCCGGATCATAAGGGTTACCGCTGCTTTGACCTCACCTCTCATCGGGTCCTCATCTCTCGCCATGTGGTCTTTGATGAGTCCGTCTTCCCCTTCTCCACCACCACCACGACCACTTCCACCCCTGACCTTGACCTCTTCTCTCTATTTTCCACTGACATGGTGGTCCAGCCACCTTTACCGCTGTCTCTTGCAGGTACTACTCCTCCGTGTCCTTCGTCGGGCCTGTGCCCCAGCTTGCTGCCCACCAGTGACACCCCTGGCCCTGCGCCCTGCCCGGGTCTGGAGGCGTCACCCTCCGGTGCTGCTCCTGCCCCTACGCTGGACGCGGGTCCGGGGACGCCGGCTTCTGCACCTCCTGTGCGTTTCGTCGAGCCGGTGCACGTCTACCAGTATCGTGCGCGGGCGGCTCCACTGCCTCAGTCGCCACCGGTGGCCTCTTCTCCACCGGCGATGCCTACACCATCGGTGGCCTTTTCTCCGCCAGGGACGCCTACACCACCGCCGCGGCTGCCGGCTGCCCGTGTCGTCCCGCCGGTGTACCACCCACCGCTTCTTCACTGACACCCACGGCATGTTCACCCTATGGTGACGTGGCACACGGCTGGTACCCTGCGGTCCTGGGCTCTTGCGGCGATGCCCGGCAACCCACAGGTCTCTCCAGTACCCTCTTTCATTTGCGACGCCTTTGTCGGACCCTCACAGGAGCCGCGTGATGGAAGAGGAGTACGCGGCTCTCCTTGCCAACCAGACATGGGATCTAGTGCCCTGTCTGCCCGGCTCCAACATCGTCACCAGCAAGTGGATCTGGACATACAAGCGGCGGGTTGATGGTACCCTTGAGAGGTACAAGGCTCGCTGGGTTCTTCGAGGTTTCACTCAGCACCCTGGAGTCGACTATGATAAGACTTTTAGCCCTGTGGTGAAGCCGGCCACCGCCCGCACGGTGCTCTCCCTGGCTCTTGCTCGCTCCTGGCCCGTGGATCAGTTGGACGTCAAGAATGCCTTTCTGCACAGGACTCTCAGTGAGACAGTCTACTGCAGCCAGCCGGCAGGGTTTGTTGACTCTCGACATGGTCTGCCGGCTCAACAAGTCTCTCTACGGCCTCAAGCAGGCCTCTCGAGCGTGGCACTCTCAGCTTGCTGCTTTCCTGTTATCACTGGGATTTGTGGAGGCCAAGTCAGATACGTCCCTATTCATCTATCACCATGGAGCTGAGACTGCCTACCTGCTGCTCTATGTTGATGATATTGTCCTCACAGCGTCCAGTCCGTCACTACTCCACCGCATCATCAGCTCTCTTCAGCAGGAGTTTCCTGTGAAGGATCTTGGTGTACTCCACCACTTCCTCGAGGTCCTTGAGGTCACTGTTGAGCCTCGTCCCACCGGGTTACTTCTTCACCAGCGGTACAGTCTTGATATCCTGGAGCGAGCTGGGATGACTAACTGCAAGCCCTGCTCCACTTCGGTTAACACACAAGGCAAGCTATCAGAGGCCGAGGGCAACCCAGTAGCAGACCCCACTGCATTACTGGAGTCTTATCGGTGCACTTCAGTACCTCACCTTCACCAGGCCAGACATCACCTACGTAGTGCAGCAGATATGTCTTCACATGCATGATCCCAGAGAGCCCCACCTCACTGCTCTCAAGCGCCTCCTCCACTACCTTCGCGGCACTATCGACTACGGCCTGCTCCTTCACCGGTCTTCTTCCACCGAGCTTGTTGTCTACACTGACGCTGACTGGGCCGGGTGTCTGGACACTCAGCGCTCCACTCCGGCTACGCTGTCTTTCTGGGCGGCAACCTGGTGTCCTGGTCATCCAAGCGCCAGCCAGTGGTCTCTCGCTCCAGTGCCGAGGTGGAGTACCGCACTGTCGCTAACGGTGTGGCTGAGGCCTCCTGACTCCGACAGCTCCTTGCCGAGCTCACAACCCTCTCTCCCGGAGCACGCTGGTCTACTGCGACAATGTCAATGCGTTGTACCTCTCCACCAACCTTTTTCAGCACCAGCGGACCAAGCATGTGGAGATCGATCTACACTTTGTCCATGATCGATTCGCCATCGGCGATGTTCGGGCGTCCCGACCACCTCCCAGTTTGCTGACATCTTCACCAAGGGTCTCCCGTCCTCCACCTTCACCGAGTTTCGCTCCAGCCTCAACATCACCGGTGGCTAGTTGCGTCTGTGGGGGGCTAGTGTGTGTGCTTCTTTTCGTGTTCAGTCTGTAACTCCGCTGCGCTGGTAGTTCAGACTGTGGCGGGGTGTTGGAGTATGAGTGTATTAGGCCCATGAGGCTAGGCCCATATATGACATGCTATATTGCTACCCTTCTAGGGTTAGCCCATGGAAGGAAAATCAGAAAATCCAACGGTAGTGGATTGCCTTGATTGGTGTGAGGTTTGGAATTCTATTTCCCTGAATGTCTGAATGCATTTTAGCGGATTCGTTCTTATTCTTTGAATTTGCTTCAGTGTCTGTTTGAAATTTCCTTGGAGTGTGCTTTTTACTTTTCCTATTCATTGTCAGTTACATGGAGTGGGGTATGGACATATCATATTCCTGCATTGTTGATGCTTATGATCTGTTGTGCATCTTTTATTCCCACGTTGATTTTCCTGGTGGTGGTATAGTTCTGTAGAAGTTCTGTTTACCGTGTCAAGAAATAGGACATGCCTTACAGGTAGCAAAGAAGCTCGTTGATTGATCAGTGAATTAGCTGCAATTTTAGTATTCAAAGGATGGTGTTATATGTATCCTGCAGATAAACTATGTGATCTATTGTTCACAGTATTAACGATTTTAAATCACAATTTATTGTTGCAGGTGGAAATAAGTATATACCAGTTTTTTATGAGATATAAGCAAGGCAGAACACACTCCACAACACACAGGTCTGAGATGCTTAAGCTAAAGGATTGGCCACCACCTAATATGTTTGATCAGAGATTGCCTCGCCCCAGTGCTGAGTTTATCAGTGCTTTGCCGTTTCCTCAGTACACTGATCCTGGATATGGTCTGCTAAATCTTGCTGTCAAGCTTCCTCGTGGTGCCCTGAAGCCAGATCTTGGGCCAAACATTTGCACAGCTTATGGATTTCCCCAAGAGTTAGGCAGAGGTGACTCTGTGACCAAGCTTCACTGTGACATGTCTGATGTGGTATGTATTGTGTTGTTAATGGTATTTATTTTTCAGTTTATAGCATTTTGCAGATGTCTTGTACCTTGAAAGTAGGTTAGAACTTATGCAAAGCTATGTCTTTATTGCTAGATAACTTGCATCTTGCTTTCTTTATGTCTCATTGCTTTTGTTTCTCGAACACGCTTGCTATCTCTGATCTGATACTCAAGCTGTATCTGTATACACATACACTAACAATTGGTAGTTCTGTATTTCTTATCTAGCAGTTGATTGGGTTTCATTAGTTTGTCATGGCAGTAACAATTGTGGGACTTGCCTGTTTTACCAGGTAAATATTTTGATGCACACAGAAGAAGTGTCCTACAAGGAACATGAGCTTTGTGAGATCGAGAAGACCAGAAAGAAAATGAAAGAACAAGATCTTCGGGAACTTTACGGTGTTTTAGAAGCAGGCACTGAACATGGCCTATCACGACCTTCTACTGAATCCAGGAATATAGCTTTTGATGAAACATCAAATACCTTGTGTAATCCTCTGACACATAAGGGTACTGGTGGTGCTTTATGGGATATTTTCAAAAGAGAGGATTCTTATAAATTACAAGTTTATCTGAGGAAGCATGCCTCAGAGTTTCGGCATATCTACTGTAATCCTGTGAAGCAGGTAAGTTTCCCTGTGCACCTTTTTAGAAATGTATTTCTGTTATTTTTCCTATTGTCACCAACCATTATGGTAATGATGCAGGTGTTTCACCCAATTCATGACCAAGCTTTCTACTTAACTGACGAGCATAAGAGAAAGCTCAAGGAAGAATATGGTTAGTGAACTTGTTTATGTGGCGTATTCAGTCTTCACAAATGCAGTGTCTGTCTGGTGCTATGATGCGTCTTCCTTATGTAGTGGCATGCTCCTTTCAGGTGTCGAACCTTGGACGTTGGAGCAGAAGCTTGGCGAAGCTGTTTTTGTTCCTGCTGGATGTCCTCACCAAGTCAGGAATTTGAAGGTGTGGCATAACTTAGACTGCTATAATGTTTATTTTTAATGTAGCACAAACTGAAACCATTTCCATTGTGCAGTCTTGCATGCAGGTTGCAATGGGCTTTGTTTCGCCTGAAAATGTTGGCGAGTGTATTAAACTGACTGGAGAGTTTCGACGACTTCCATCTTATCATCAGGCGAAAATTGATAAACTGGAGGTTGGTATGGCATATTTTCAATGAACTGGTTTCTGTGTGTTATGCTTTACTAATTGATTTGATGACTAACAGGAGGCAAATCTGGTACTTTCAGTAAGAAGATTGCCCTTTATGCTCTGAAGGAAGTGATAGATCTCTTGGATCCTTCTTGCCCTGAAGGGTAAGCAATAGTAGGCCTTTTTTTGAGAGATATAGTAGGCCAGCTTTAAATGTTGAAAGGTCTAGAACTGTATGAAAGCAAAGAAATTTCGGGGGACATTTTGGTATGTGGTCACTGATAGTTGCGTGATTGATTGATCATGTCAAGCAGTGGGGAATAGCGATCATTCTGTCATGGATAGATCGACCGAGATCAAGTATCAAACGAAAAAAATCGAAGAAGAAAAGGCTTGAATCTGCCTGGAGGATGAGCAATTACTAGTTAGTAGTAGATCACTACTCTTGTTTCCTAATATATGTGGAATCCTAGATATGCATGTACCTATCAAGTTAGATATGGTTTGTTGTGTGCCTAATCTGTAAACAGCACTACTGATTTGCTTGTTAGTCGACTTAGAGCAGATTCGCACGCAAGAAGCTGATGAAGATGGGTACAGCTTAGAGATTTGCTTGTCCGTTCGCCTAGAGATATTGGTGTTAATGTTATGCAAGCCCAGCAATTGTAATTGGTTGTTTAGACATAGCTATAATTGCACTGCTTGAATGTAATCGTTCCTCTAAATATCGACCCATCTGTATAAAGGCTTTGTCTGCTTGAATGTAACTCGTCAAATAGAATTGACTAACTTTCTCGCCGGTTTAACCTTTTGGGTCGAACACTTGAACTGAATTGCATACATAGATACATACACTCATCAAGTAACTCAATGAGAAGCACCGTAAAACAGAAAGCTGTGACTTGTGAGTTGTGTCGTTCTTGGGTACGTAAACGGTAAGCATGGGCATCCGTGGTCAGTCATCACCTCCTGGGCTTTTGGAGCAGCGCGGAGATGTACCACTCGTCCATGTGGATGCCCCTATCGAGCTTCCTGCCGGCGTTCCACCGCAGCTTGTTGAACCCGATCCGGTCGAACATGGGCAGGTACGTGGCGTCCAGCTGCGTCCCGAGGCAGAAGAAATGGTCCAGCCAGAACACGCCGCCGGGGCGCAGCACCCGGTAGACGTCGAAGAGCGCCGACTCGAGCATAGCGTCGGGGATCCAGCTGCTGAGCACGTGCATGGAGTGCACCACGTCCAGCGTGCCGTCGAAGAAGGGCAGCCGGCTCGCCACGCTGAGGTGCATCGGCACCAGCCCGCGCGACGCGATGAAGCTGTTGAAGGGCCCGTCGAAGTTCATGGACGTGGTCACCACGGTCACGCCGCGCTCGCGCATACGCGCCGCGAACGTCCCGGACCCCGCCGCCGATGTCCAGCCCGATGCGCACGCTTCCCTTCGGCAGCAGCCCCAGCACGCCGTCGATGGTGTAGTCGAGCGAGTTCCGCTCGTTGTCGTCCTTTTCGCCGGAGGTTCGGCGGCGGCGCACCCAGCGGTCTTTCTCCCGGCCCCGGAGGTCGAAGCAGTCCTTGCAGTCGTAGCTGCCCTTGGCCTTGCCGCGGTTCACGAGGCAGCCGTAGGACTTGCAAGAGTACGCGTCCCACACGATGCTGGTGTCCGGCGGGATCGCCCACAGCGGCGTGGGCTCCACGTAACCTGCCGGGGTGCGCGGCCAGCACCCTCGCCGCGGCAGCGGCTCGCAACCCTTGAGCACCAGCCGCTGCGTGGCCACCTCGTCGGACGGGCACTCCCCGCACACCGTGTAGTTCATGTACCGCTCCAGCTCGTCCCGGTACCGGTGGCACGCCTGCCCCAGCGCCGGGAACATCACCGCCTCCGTGCCGCCGGTCAGCAGGCGCTTGTGCGGGAGCCTGTGCGGGCCGACCGCAGCTTCAGCTCGTCGCCGAGGTCCTGGTCCCGCTTCCAGAGCCCGCCGGCCGCCGCCTCCATGTCGCGCTTGGCGGCCTTGCCGCCGAGGATGGCCTCGAGGACCTTGTTGGCCGCGGTGAGGCGGCCCGACAGGTCCACCACCTCGGCGTGGCTGGCCGCGAGCGCCAGCCCGGTCACGTTGAGCTCGCGGAGCAGCTTCGCCGAGCCCCAGGCGTGGAAGACGGTCGGGTAGTGCCGCCCGATGTGGGCGTGCAGCGCCGCGCCGGCCCCGGAGAAGATGAGGACGGAAGCCACGTTGGTGAGGACCAGGAGCAGGAGTGTGATGGCCCTCGACTTCCTGGATTGCTGCTGCTTCCTGGGCTTCTTGTCATTGTCGTAGTCCATGCTTGGTGCAGCAGCGAAGAATGTCCAGTACTCCAGTTCTTGCACGTACGCGGTGACATTTTTGCCATGGTGGTGTTTATAGGGGCGTGGTTTTGGTAAGTCGTACTACTCCATAGGTGATCGAGGTGACGATCAGGGAAGGAGCAACTGAGCCGAGATCGATGTTGTTTGATGAGTGAACAAAGTAGAGATGGCCGCATCAACTTGTCGAGTTTCTTATCTGGAGTGGAAGGATTTCAGCGCCTGCTGACTGGCTGAGAGCTTTGCAGGAGGTCATGTTAAACCCAGCCAGCACTGCAGTAGTATTCAGGCCTCGTTTAGGCCTCGTTTAGATGCGCGAATTTTTTTAAGTCTGACACTGTAACGCTTTCGTTTGTATTTGGTAATTATTGTCGAATCATGAACTAACCAGACTTAAAAGATTCGTCTCATGATTTATAACCAAACTATATAATTAGTTATTTTTTTACATACATTTAATGTTCCATGCAGGAGACTAAAGATTAACGTGACGAAAAGAAAGCGAAAAAACTTAAAACTTTGGCATCTAAACGAGGCCTCTCTTGCAACATGCAGATGCAGTAGTGGTAGTCAACGCATACACCTTGCCGTTTTGGCACGCCTCGCTGCACGGCCATCCACTTTATCTGTTTGTGATCAAGAGAGGTCATGAATGAGACGAGACTTTTCCAATGCCACTATGGCGAGATGGCGATGCCTTTGCGTGCCCGAGAAAAGAGCCCGCATGTGTCTCCATGTCACAGCGTGTGCTTTGACAGCAAGGCACCGTAGGCACGGGCCAGCTGCTACTGTTTTCCCAGCTCAATTTAGCACTGCTCACACACAAAAGAGAAAGGGGTCTAGCAGATTCAGAACTGAAGATGCAGTCAGGATGAGATCATGCATTGATTCTCAAACTCGTGTCCCTGTTGCAGCCACCTGCTGGCTTCTTGCCTTGATGACATTTGACCCTTCAATGCAAAGCCACATGCCCCTGTTGCAGCCACATTTGGTGCTCTAAACTGTAAGGAGGCACACTTGCAGACCTATGGTTTACTATGATAGAGGTCGTCTAGTCATTTTTGCTTGCGAATGGGATTGCTTGGGAACCTCAACTATAAGAGACACCTTTTAGTAAATGACTCATAAACTTCACCCATCATGGTTCATATGTATACGTAATAAACAGCATTGTTGTTATCAAATCAGCTAGATCAACATTTTCCCTCCCTCTTATTTTGGCTCTTACTACTAGTGGGCAAGCCGTTCTACAGAATCCTACCAATTCCCTAAAAACAGCAGTCAGGAATTCAGACATTCAACTTCACTTCCATTGTGTACTGTTTACAGTTAATATCATAACGAGCATCTCATATGTACAGGCAGATCAACAACTGGAGAAGGTGAATCTGTACACAACCATTCCCAGATTTAAATGCACCCACCAACAGTAAACAAAATTCCCAATGTCAAATCCGACAGTAGCCAGAACCTGTATAGCTAATCTTACCTCCAGCCGAATATATGTAAAAGCATTTACCTAATCTTGTAAGCCCAACCATGCTCGCTCAAAAATGCATGTACAGCTTCCTTGATGGCAAGATTTGGAACCAGTTGGTGTGGTTCAAGTGCCTCACGGGTCACGGGGTCAAACTTCCCCACCTATAAAGATTACAAAGTTTGTAAATTTGATATGTAAAACACAAGTGCTTTGCAAAGAAATTGCTGATGCTTGTGTCGGTTACCGTTTGAAGGTGGTCAAGAAGTACAGCCCTCTCATAAGTAACCCCGCTTGGGGTGATCACTGGGTCTCTGAAGATATCAAGTGTAATTTTGCAACAGAGATGGTCAGGAACCTGCAAATAAGATAGGCTGAGTGGTTAGACCAGACAAGACGGCCAGAGTAAATATTGTGTGAGGCAGTGTAGTACTTCTGCTGGAGTATCAGCTTTTGCAGCTCTCTTGAAAACTTCGTCGAGCTCATTTAGGTATTCTACTGGCACACCTGCGTATGTGCCACCAATGCTGTTGTAATTGTAACACGCTATGGCTTCTTTACATGCTATCCTGGAAAACACAGAACCAATACATTAGGGTACTACAGTATAATCCTGTCCGGAAAAAGAGATTCATCACGCACTGTAGCTTTTGCAGTTGACAAGTTCGCTCTCTTGATAAGCTCTCCCATTCAATGTATTTTGCTTTAGAAAGCACCTGCCAGATCTCTTCAACCATGTAGCTTGCAGGATGTGCACCCCTTCCAAGCTCCAAGGACTAGTTTTTGAAAAGTTTTGATCATCATTAAAAACAGAATAAAGAGAAACATAATTCTAAATTCCCAACTCAAACATAATTTGTCTAAAGAGACAACTACACTGGCACTAGAAATTATAGTTTCCCTGCTTTACGTACGTGCTGACTGATGTCTAATTGTCAATTCAACTATTCGTAATTCAGACACAGGACAGAACTGTTGTCTTTACCAGATCGGAAGAAAACAAGGACAGTGTATATGGATGATAATATTTTGTTAAAATGGTATTCTACTCTCTTTTACCACTCCTGTATCTAGACAGCTAACATTGTATGTGACAAGGTGGAGCAGGAGCAAAAACCAGCTTAAGGCCTTTATTTATACTCAAAAATTCAATACTAGGACCAAAGGAATAAATTGGTCAGCCCACCATGAGAACATTATTTTATTTATACACTGCTGAAGCTAGTAACTGTGGCAGCTCAGCTTGATAAAGGTTTGGAAGAGGGCAACTGTTGATGGTTGGCAAAAGAAAGTGTTCAAAACTGATTATAGTTAAAACAGCAAACTAGCAAAATATTACAAGGTACAAGCACACATGATTGCAAGGGAGGGGGGATACCTTCTCCAGTGCTTTTATTCCTTCTGACAATCTTTGGCTATTAACAAGAGCTAGCCCGAGCATGTAATGTGCCTGCCAACAAAGTAAGCAAGTTATCATCTTAAGACGAGATTAGGAGTATTAACATTATGGGATAGGATAAATGTGATGTTTGGCTCGTCCAGGAAAAAAACTATGCTGAAATGCAGTGCCATCTTGATTTCAACGGTGAATCAAGGCCAGTTCAACGATCAAAGCCAGTGAGTTGAAATGGATTGAAGTTTGCGAACAAGTAACAAACAGATTATGTGGCGTTTGATTTGAGTTATATGTTCCTTCTGATCCTTCGACTCCAGAATATTGCATCCCAAAATGTAACTATAAGTATATATACCCCTAAAAGACACTATAAAATTATATTACAGGCTCCCTTGAAGAAGTCAAAGAATCTTGGAATAAACCCTGTACTGCTGTAGATGTATGAACCATATCTTACTGTATACGACATCAGGTCATCACTAGATGTAGTGAACTTGAGGTCAGTTTCATTGTGCTAAGTCATGCAATCAAGTTAGCATACAGAATCTTGACAATCCAAAAAAAAGTTCCATCTTGTCTTGGCTGTAAAATAGATATTCTTAGTTCTCACTTGCATTGGAGTGTGCCCACATGTGAATGTGAATGCAGCCATGCAGGTGCTCCCGTGGACTCCAGTGACCCAGGTTCGAGCCTGCATCCTCTTAATTAAAATGTGGGTGTGTGGTCTGCTCCTTCTCGTCTAGATTTTTTTTCACATGTGAATGTGAATAGATCATAAAAAATTCAATACAAATGGAAACTTCATGGATAATATTTCTACAAGTTTTCACTTCATCCTACTTGAAAAGAAGCTGGTTCCCACAGTATCAAATGAAGCATAACTTAAGGTGTGATACTGGTATGCTGACTCTATTACATATTTGGTCAATGAGACATTCTGGAAATGAAATTACTTTTTTTATGAGAAAACAACGAATATAGAATGCATGGAGTGCTTTCTCGATAATTTGTTATATGCCCATGGTCAGATGGGAACAAAAATGCATACAGGATAATTAAAGACGAGTCAAGGCATCCACTCACCTTAACAGACTGGCTGTCAAGCTGGATAGCCTTTCTGCAATCTTCCTCAACTTTAGCCCACTCACTGGCCATTTAGATAGGAACACAATAGGATGCAAACACTCAGATTGTGCAGCAAATTGATCAATAATATATGAAACAATATAAAGGGACTAGCAATTTACATACTTCCGTTTCCTATAGCAAAGTGCTCGGTTGGTCCAGTATACTGCAACATTTGGGCAGAGAGTTATGGCCTGTCAACCAAAATAGGCACTGAAGTTAGCAAAGGGAAATTGCCAAAATAGCCTCACATGCATTGTCAAGATATACATGGTTTGAAATACAGATGACATCTGTTTTACTAACATTTAGTGTTCATTGATTCAACTATGTATGTGCATTTACTATAACTGACATCAGTTTCTTGGAAATGCCAGACAAAAGCATGCTACCCAAGGTAACTAGAGGTAGGCTATAACCTAAGCTGACTGGTTAAAACCAACTCATCCGATGTCAGGTTCCTTAATCTAGAATCAACAGTCAATAAGTCTGTGGTTTGCAAGGATACAAATGTCAGAAGCCTATGATGTGTGTACACCCTGGCAAAAAGATCAAAAAATTCTCTATCAACTCTCCATTCAGTAACCCCTCTTAATCCATTTCCCTGCCTAACATTAAGTGTCTAGCAAACTACAAAGGACAGCGCATTAGCCCTAGCCCCACCCCCAAAATAGTTTAAAAGGAAAAATTCTCTGCAACCTGCATTGTTGCACAGCAGCTTTCAACTAGATAGCAAGTATCTCTGTTTTAACTTTCAAGCAAACAAACTACTCCATAGAGCAGGAAGCAATATTTAAAGTCAGTAATCAAACCACCTAACCACTGCCCACAAATAAGCCTACATCACCAGTTAACCGTCTTCAATCTTCAAGTGTTTTCTTCAACACAAGAGCCAAAAACACATCACGTGAACCATTCTGAACAGATGGACAACACCACAAACCAATTCAACAGCCCATGGTTACCACGCAGTAGCATTCTGGAACTGGAAGCAATAGCGGATAATTCAGCATAGATTCAGAGAATTTATCAGCGGGACGCACCAAACGCACTGACCCACTCAGCAAAATGCTGCGCACCACACTCGTAACTTACTCACTCCATAGCGCATCGACTGAACAGGGGAACAGAACGGACGCCTATATTATATAACTGCTGTTTGGAACAGACGGCAGGCGCGCAACACGCGAATCAGGCGGAGAATCCGGCCGCCAGGAGCGGGGAGCCAGTCAGGCAGGCAGGCAGGCAGGCTTACCCCGGTGTAGGCGTCGATGGCGGCGCTGAGGCGTTCCTTCCTGAAGAAGGCGTTGCCCTCCTGCTTGAGCAGGTCCGCCTGCCGCTGCGACTCGGCCCCACCGTCCGGCGCCGCCGGCGCCATACCCGGCGGCCCGGGTCGCCTCGCCTCGTGCTCCGGGGAGGGGCCCGGGTGCGTGCGCGGGGAGGAGGCGGCGGGATTTGCTCGTGCGAAACCGTGGCGTGAGGCTGGAGACTTCTGGTGGAATGGGAAATGGAATTGCAAGGGAAGGGAAGAACAATTGGAACGGAAACGGACACAGGCGAGGGTTCCCTCTGGGACGCGGGAATTTGGGGATTTTACAGTGAGATCCCTGTATTTGACTATGCAGGGGCTAGGATGCAAATACAGATACTTGTATAGAGTAACGGTTGAATGTCTCCATCGCAAAATCATATGTACTCCCTCCGTCCAAAAATGGATGTCATTTTCGCTTTTCGAGAAGTCAACGTTTTTAAAATATCAATAATTTTATATTAAAATATATAAATATCTATGCTAAGTGATTAATATCATTGTAAAGATCTTTAAGTCTAGTTTTTTAATAAATTTATTT
>CM041643.1:4179841-4285268 GCA_023333625.1 Bothriochloa decipiens | reverse complement strand
ATATCATTGTAAAGATCTTTAAGTCTAGTTTTTTAATAAATTTATTTAAAAATATAAATATTGCACTTATTTTCTACAAACTTAGTTAAAGTTGAAATAGTTCGACCTGTATGCTTCCCATAGTGTCATCTTTTTTAGAACGGAGAGAGTTCCTGTCTAATGATAAACAAGTATATAAACATCAACTTCTCGTTTGCAAAAAACTTATCAATCCCAAACGTCTACTCTATTTAGAATCTAAGAACATATGAATTTCGAGTTTCGACACAGAACTCACGCAGAGGATGAATAAATAGATGATGCCACAAACAAGCCATGATGTGACGAAGAAGTCAATAATGTTATTGTTATTTTTATCACTCTTTTGATATGTTCAACGGTTACACAACCAAGTATATATAATCGGAATACACCAGAAAGCTTTTTGAATAGTCAATCCATTGCTTGCACGGTAATTGACCAAGCTGTCACAACAAGAAGGGTTTCTTTTTATTGCACTAGCTCTTATATCCATGTTTATTTTCTTGATAGCTATCATCTTACAACACAAACATTAGAACAAAATTTTAACGATATTTGTGTATATATGGTTTACATGAGCAATTCTATGAGTGAAGCACATTTAATTCCTAAACTTGTCACCGACCCCTGAAAAAACTCAACTCTAGCGTCATACTCTACTGTCACACTCAAAAAAAAAAGTCCCCCAACTTTAAAAAACAACCAAAATCCCCTATTACATGAGCAAATTTATTTTGGCTAACATGGCATGTGAACCTCACATATTATCATTTTTACCTATTTTATTTTCATTAAGTATTGAGCTCCTTAATATATTTTTAGATAATGAAATTGTTTCCATTATCTAAAAGACAATGGCTTAAAATGAACAAAAACAATAAGAAAGCTTTATATTTCAAAACGTTTTTTCACGTGCTTTTTGGGTAACATGGTTTGTGTACCTTGTAAATTATGTTGTTTTAGCTATGTCTTCGATTATTGAATATTTGAGCTCTTATAAATAATCTGAAATGAAAAAAGAAACAACGAGAAAACTTTATACACCGTTGACTACTGTGAGATCATTCATAAAAAAAATGAAGCAAGAAGCCACCAACCTATTTAGTCAAATTAAATCGACAAGGTTCTTTCTGAAAAGAAATCAATTCATGAACCGCCCTCGTCTGGAAATTCTAGATTTGGGGAAAAACGAATCGACCTCCACCTGACTCCTGAGATTGCTCAGTTGCTCATTGGCACACGGGCACGCACGGGAGACATGGCGACGGAAGAGGAGCTGCCGGAGGTTGCCGAGGCGGCGGCGGCCGCGCCCGCGCCAGCAGGTGGAGACGACGCGGAGATGCCCGATGCGGCCGCGCCGTCGGGCTCTGACTCGGACTCGTCGGACTCTGACTCCGACGACGAGGGAGCCGCCGCCGCCGACGAGCTCCGCATCCAGGCCCTGGAGAAAACGCTCCAGGAGCAGCCACTCGACTACGAGACACACGTGCAGGTATCCTCCGCCCTCACTCCCGCGCTCTCCCCATCTCCGGCTGCCATGGCGCGCTAGGGTTTTTGAGTGGGTTTAGCCATAAGTGTTGGTTAGGGCACTTGCTGGTAGCTTCCCTAGGGTTGGAGTAATTGTGTGCTCTTACGCATTGGATCCTACTTGTTAGTCTAACTGGGTGTTGTTGCAGTATATCCAGTGCTTGAGGAAGTCAGGCAACATTGAGAAGCTTCGTGGAGCAAGGGAGGAGATGAACAAGTACTTTCCTCTGACCCCGAAGATGTGGCAGGAGTGGGCCAAGGATGAGATCTCATTGAGCTCGAGGTTTGTGACTGTTTTCTACATTTACGCCTTCATGAAGTACCCGAATCGTGTCCAGTCTCTGCATGAAGCACTGCTCTTCAATCTTGTGGGGAAATGAGGTTCATTCTGTGATTTGTATTTTCTGTCTTGTTTGTGTTGTTACAGTGAGGAATCTTTTGGTGAGATTGAAAAGCTCTATGAGCGCGGGGTTCAGGAATACCTGGTATGTTGGATTGTTATTGTGATATTGTGATTAAACCATTGAGCATGTGGGTTGTGGAGTGCTAATTTACCATGGTGGTTCTGACATTGCAGTCCATCAAGTTATGGCGGGATTACCTTGATTATGTTGAAGAGCATGATCAGTCAGTGTCTCAATGTACACCGTCTGGCCTCTCCAAGATGAGAAATTTGTTTGAAAGTGCTATTACCGCAGGTGGGCTGCATGTTACTAAGGGAAGCAAACTATGGGCAGCTTATAGAGAATATGAGATGGCCATTTTGATCACCATTGCTGATGCCAATGACGAGGAGAGGGAAAAGCAAGTTCAGCGTATACGCACGCTATTCCACCGCCAGTTATCTATTCCTCTGGCTGATATGGAATCTACACTTGCTGAGTACAAGAGCTGGGAGGCTGAGCAAGGGAATGCAAATGATCCAAGTGCAGATTTTGATGGTGTCCCCTCAAATGTCATATCTGCTTACAAAAAAGCCAATGATATGTACAATGAAAGGAAGCAGTATGAGGATCAACTAAGCAATGCAGGCACATCTGAAGCTGACAGACTGCAGGAATTTGTGGTATGCTGAACATAATTTATGATCTGTCATTGCTTAACTTAAAACCTTGTCTACATTTCATCCTGCTTCTGTTTACTTGATAATTGAGATGCACACCTATTAGTGTCATTTCATTGGATATTTTTTAAATCAAGTCTGTCTGAGACTCTGAGCAGTTCTCCTGTCTCAAACTTGTGTTGAAAAGTTACATCTGTGTCGAAAAACATGAATTCTTTGATTTTTTTAATGCAATTTCTATTTTTTGTGGCTTGTTTCACTTTGTAGACCTTCAATTTCATTTGATGTTCTTGCTTGGAAAACATTTCATTCTTCAGTTCCATCCTTTGAAATTTGGTTTATTTATTCCAGTTGCTTATGTTTTGATCTGTGGCCCTGCTTGATAAATATTTTTGGGGAAAATTTTATTTGGAAACCAAAAGGAATCAGTTTGCCCCTTGTATTGGGAATGACACAATGTGAGTTGTTAGGTTCCTTGCCACCTTACAGTCTTCCTAAGCTTAAGTTTCATATGGTGCTTACTCTTTTTTCAAGTGCTAGTTCACCAAATTCATTGCCATTTACTTTACCCGATTCTTGTTATTAGTAAACTCAATGCTGTCTTTTGTTGAATGAAACAGAAATACATCAAATTTGAGGAGTCTTCTGGTGACCCTGCTCGTGTTCAAGTCCTGTATGAGCGAGCTGTTTCAGAGCTTCCTGTTTCAATTGATATATGGATGGGATATACAAGTTACCTGGATAGAACCCTGAAGGTCCTTTTAAAATTTTCTTTGGTCATAGATGTAGATTCAATCATGATGATACGTTTCTCTTTATAGTATCAAGAGATGCTTTTTTCTGCAGGTGCCTTCTGTACTCAGAAGTGTTTATTTCAGAGCCACAAGAAACTGTACATGGGTTGGTGAGCTATGGGTCCATTATTTGTTGTCTTTGGAGCGTATTCGTGCTTCTGAAGAAGAGCTGCAGCATGTAAGTTCTATACAACTACACTGTATATTGTGAATGTCTAATGTGTTCACTGCATTTCTTTTGTTATATATACTCTTTTTGTAGTTTTAGAAGATTGTTATTTGTCTTTATCTGTTTCTTTTATTTCTAATTGGGAGCTAAATGTACGTGCTTGTACATGCTTTTAGGTATTTGAACGGGCAATACAGTGTTCCTTATCAACCATACAAGAGGTGAGCAAGAATGTGCATGGTTTATTTTTGTTCTAGTCTTCTAGAGTGTTGTGGGTGTTTGTGTGTGTGTGAGTGTTGGGGATTTCTTCCTTGTGTTTCAGACCTTTCTTCTTATAATGAAATGATATGCAGCTCTCCTGCATGTTCGAGGGGGAAAAAACTTTCTACGTAAAAGCAGATAATTCATCAAGAATTTGTTCTCTCCAGCGTCTGTTGCTTGTTAACTGTTCTGGTGGGAAGTGGTTCTCATTTGTCTTTATTTGGTTGTCTGAACAATTGCAGTATCTCAATATTTATCTTACTCGGGTTCATGGTTTAAGACGGAGGATTTCTGATGGGTTGGATTTTCAACTCATTAGGCAGACATTAATGGTACATTATTTCTATCACCTCATCATTTTCATATTTTCTTAGTTCTTCCTATAATTAATAATTAATAATGTTTTATAATACCAGGATGCTGCAGAATTTCTCTCATCTCAACTGGATACCAAGGAGTTACTGCGCTTATATGCTTATTGGGCCAAACTAGAGCGTAGTCTTGGCAAAGATCTTTCCGCAGCTCGTGGAGTTTGGGAAAACGCAATCAAGAAAAGGTTTAGTTTCTACTCTGAAAATTAGTCTTTTGTTCTTTTATCTGCCGTCCCTGAATCAGCTGTTATTCTTCCAGTGGGTCTGTTTTTGAAGTTTGGGAGCAGTACATTTCAATGGAGATAGAAATGGGCCATGTACATGAGGCGAGGTCCCTTTATAAGCGTTGTTATAGCAAAAGATTTGCTGGTTCTGGATCAGAGGTAATCTCTTCTCAAACAAATATGATAATATGTATGGTTGCTTCCATTGACACTACCTGAGTTCCTGTGTTATGTAGCTGCTGCTGCCTATGAACCAGACTCTTAAATAGTAACTTAAGTATTGATGTTTCAACATGATCATTCTCATTAATACTAATGATATAATTTTCAATGCTGTGATCTGAAACTTGCTAGGAGATATGTCACTCATGGATAAGGTTTGAAGAGGAGAATGGCACCTTGGATGATTATGACCTTGCTGTAAAGAAGGTATTCTTCTGTTTCGCTTGTTCACTTGGTTTATCTGTTTATAAACTGGATTTTTTTTCTTGCGAACATAAAGTTAAACTGGCATATTTTGGTGATGGAATATTCAACATGTGATGGAATATTTCTTCAGTTTGTCATCAACACCAATGTTTTTAAGGCGTCGCTTTGTCATCGCTTTGTCGTCGCCTAAACGCCAAGGCGCTCAGCGGGACGCCACAGCAGGCGACTCGCCTTAGATTCATATGGCGTCCGCCTTAGGACCGTGGCGTCCAGAAATCGTCGCTTTGGCGTCCGATTCATGCCAAATCGTGCAAGGCGGGCGCCATACGGGATGGTTCCTCTGTTCTGGGAGGCGGGAAAACGCGGGCGCACGGGAGAAGGGTGGGGAAAACAGCAGGCGCGCGCAGAGAGAGAAGAGCGCGCGGGGGAAACAGGCCTACCAGCGAGCAGGTTAAGAACCCGAAGCAACAGCTGGTCCGAGCGGACGCATTCACCCCCGCTGCCGGGGAAGTTTCCGCCCGCTCGCCCGCCACCGAACTGTGCGGCCGAGCCGCGGCAAGGAGCGTCCGTCTGCGTCCAATCGAAGAGGGGACACCTCCTCTGTTCCTCCGTCGAGCAGCATCCAAAGCCCTTCTAGAAGAGCAGCGCATCTGGATGAGGAAGGGAGAGGGGAGAGACAGAGGAGAGTTGCGGCGGCAGCGTGGCTGGAGGGTGAGGTGCACATGGGCTGCTTGGTGCACGTGGGCTGGGCCAGACCACTTCGCTCTTATTCCTCCTTTCTTTTTCTTTTTTTCTTTCCTTTTTCCTTTATTATCTACTACTCTGAGCTGCTGTTTTAAATTTTGCTTTACTTGTTAAGGCGTCGCCTCGCCTTACGCCTCGCTTAAGCGTAAGGCGGTACTCAGTCGCCACGCCTCGCCTTACCACCTTAAAAACATTGATCAACACATGAATCACTTATTTTGGTGCGCGATAAAAAGGAGCAATACGTAAGATCTGGCGTACCATTTATTGATAATAACCATGGAATATAATTTTCTGAAGATTCCTGGTTCCTTCTGCATAAGTTTGATTATCATGAAAGCTTTGACATCATCCAGATTTTTCATGTGATTAAATCCTATGTGCAATTATCAGCTGTTGGCCCCTTGGGTTTGTTATTGAATCTTTGCAGGGATTAAAGTTCTAGCATGATAAGTTGATATCTGTTTAACTGTGTAAATTGTTTCTAACTGAACTGTGTACATTTGATGATAGCATGGGTTATCAACTTATCATGTCCACTGCCTTATTATCCTTCTATTTGACCAGGTTACCCCTCGGCTAATGGAGCTTATGGCGTTTAAGTCTCAAGAGGAGGCTAAAGTTGAGGCTTACCCTAACCCCAATGATAATTCTAATGCAAATGATTCCTCTCAAAAAAGAAAACCAAGTAAAATGGCCAATAAACAGCAGCCCCCTGCTAAGAAAAGAAAAGAGAATCCACCAAAAAGCACCATGCCATCAGATGGCCAAGGATCAACTGTACAAACTGGGCACAGTGGTGCTGTTACTGCTGTAGAAGTTGGAGAGGCCAGCAAGGAGAAGGTCGTGGCATCTATGGAGATGAAAGTGGATGGTGACAGACAAATAGGGAAATCGAGTTCAAATGAACCAAAGCCATCCTTCTATAATGATAAGTGTACAGTTTTTGTGTCAAATATCGACTTGAAGGTATGTCATTTTCTGTTTCTTAGATGCACTTGGCTCCTAAAATTCAATAAACTAACTCACCCCTCTGTACAGGCAAATGAGGAGGATCTCAGACGATTCTTCTCTGACATTGGTGGTGTCACAGCAATAAGATTGCTGAGGGACAGATTCACCAAAAAATCAAGGGTATATGTTACACTTAATTCTTCCTTTTTCTTTTTGCCTCTAGTGTCCCATAGTGTAATATGCTTTGCATGTTTGTTGAAACCTGTACAATGCATCTTTGCAGGCTGCATTATAAAATAAGGCCCTAATCAATGATTCTTGCTCCAGGATTAGTTCACTGGATGCTCTGGTAGTTTTTATTTCTTATGCTGACGATGCAATATTAGGTTGAAGAGCACATGGCATATCGAAGTACAGATTTGAATGTATCTTACCCCTCGCAGTCTGCCTGAAAAAAGCATTTTTCATCCTTCTCCAGCTTTTGTGATTCTCCACTGCCCCAGCTTCCAGCCTGCCCAGGGACTTACATTACCAGCTGAGCTAAGGACCGACTCAAGCAACACCCTGTCTGCTGATGATGGGTAAAGACATGGGGCTGTTGCTTGCTGAGAAACCCGCTAGATGATCTTTTAATTCCTAGGTCAAAACTGCAAAGTCAGGTTGCCATTAAGTGTTCATGGAAATTGACTCTTGGACTTTCATGTTTTCACCATTTTGTTGCTGTATTCCCCAAATGTGCAAGACTATTTTTCTTCAAATAGAAAAAGGGGTTCAAAAAAATTCCCCTTGTCTGTCCCATGCCAAAGCACACATCTAAGGTCTGGCCCCGGTCGTGGTTGTTCTCACATGGGCTATGGTACTGTTGTGTTTGGGTGGGGCAGGGTTTGGGGTTTTTTTGACCTGCATGAGAATGTCTTAGCAAAATGTTTGGGGTGCGTATGGTGGGGCAGGGTTTGGGAGTTTTCTTGGCATGCGTGAGAATGTCTTCTTAACAAAATGCTCAGGGGCTATCTAAACCCCACAGGTGGAGTTTTTTTTTCTTCAAATGGTCCTTGTGAAGTTGTCATCAGGGCATTTTAAAGTGCCCCGTCTTTAGTGCTACCACTATCATCATCTTGCTTTCTTTTTATGTTCATGGGTATTGCTTTTAAGTGCAGAAAATCTGAGTCATCGTGTTTTAAGTGGTTACTAAAGAATTTGAATTACACTTTTCGTTGAATTGTCTTCCCTTATTATTTTGCAGGGGTTGGCCTATGTGGACTTTTCCGACAACAAGCATCTTGAGGCAGCTATTAAGAAAAACAAACAGAAGTTGCTTGGAAAGAAAGTGAGTATCGCACGATCAGATCCAAGCAAGGGTAAGAAGAGCCGCGAAGCAAGTCAAGCAAACCAGGGTACGTTCTTTGCCAGTGCAAGACATTCAGTGTTTGGCATTTTTTATATTTTCGAAATCGCATGAATGGATGAACCGAAAGCAAACAATTACTTTGTAAAAAAAAATGATTAAGAACTTTAGAACTGCTATATTGTCCCTTGAGAGTGAATATTGGTGCCAGCTCATTAACAGAGGGAAGAACACTTGATCTTTTACTCTTCTGCACTAAAACTTAAGCTCCGTAAGCTATGTGTGCGGAAGTTGTAAAAATAAATGTCAAAAATACTAGTTAGCCACAGAAAATTGAATAAACTGTATATATGATTTTCTTTAGTAGAGTGGTGTATCTTCTGTGCATGTGCATCAGCCTAGAACTAGAGACCTGCACCACTTCTGCATGTACGCCACTTCTGCATCAACCTCCGGCTAGTGCCGTGTTCACCTTTTCCTCGGCGCTGCGGCGACTCAAGGCGATTCCCAGGCGATCTGGGTCCCTTCCCCACTCTCATCCGCCGCCACCACCTTCGCGAAGTCCGGCCGTCATCCTCCGTCCTCCGCCTCCCATCTCTCGCACCAGTGCCCACCTCGACACCTCCCAAGCATGGCTTCACGGGACGGCGGCGGCGCACGTCTTTCTTCCCCACCGGCGGCGCACACGGCCAAGCTTTCCAGCAGCAACGGCGCAAGCCTTCCACCGGCGACGTGTGGACTTCCGCGTCCCATCGCGGCCCCTGTCTTCCCAGATCGAGCGGCGTCGGCGCTGCCCCGCCCCTCCTCAACCGGCGGCGACGCGACCCGTTCCCCCACCGGCGGCACGACCCAGTATCGTCCCCAGGAGCGGCGGCGTGCAGGGGAGTGGCGGCCTGCGGCACGCCCTACCTCGACGGCCGGCCCTCCATCGGCAGCCGCGCGTGCGGCCCACGCGCCTCGTCCGTGTGCCGGCAGCCCTTGCCGGTCCTCGCGCCTCGTCCGCGTGCCTGGTGCTCGTGTCGTCCGCTCGTTCATGCGAGCATGATTCGACCCCAGCTTTGCCGACCTTGCTGTGCCGGTGGCCAAGACCATCGTCCCCGCGCACGCCAGCGAAGCGCCAGAAGCCGTGTCCGCCTGGGATCCTCTCCGGCTGGTGCCAGGCTGGGCAGCCTGGCCTGACCCTCATCCACTCCACCGCCTCTCAAAGGCTATACTTCGTGAGTAAGCTTCTTGCCTCTTCTCATCCTTACTAGAATCTGACAAAGGTCTCCGGCAGCATTGGCCTTTGGTAACAGCTGTACAGGCGGCATCCAAAAAAAAAAAGCTGTACAGGCAGTAGCAAAATTGGTTTTTCGATTGGAAGACACAAGCAAAATTGCCTTTTGCCTCGGGGCTTAGGAGGCACAAGGTGTTTTCTCTATGAAAACCTTATGCCTGAACTGCCGGGGACTAGGGCGGCCCGAGGCAGTTCGTGAGTTACGTAGCTTATGCGAGTTACATCGTCCAGAGGTGGTTTTTCTTTCTAAAACTAGATTCTTTGATAACAAGGTGGATTCTCTGGTGGGAACTCTGAGTATGGCTGGTGGAATGGGTGTGGGTTGCTTTGGTAGAGGTGGTGGCTTGGCTCTCTTGTGGTCTCGAGATGTCGAGGTCAAACTAGAGAGTTACAATGAACTTCACATCGACGTCACTGTACATATGATGACCTCCCCAGAGAAAAAATGACGATTCACGGGGTTCTATGGGGAGCCAAACCGTGATCTTCGACACAGGAGTTGGGATTTGCTCAAGCTGCTTCAATCCAAGAGCCAACTCCCGTGGCTTTGCGCGGGAGATTTTAATGAGGTGTTGAATGCCTGTGAGCACATCGGTGGGCAAGGACGGGCGGATAGACAGATAGAGGGTTTTAGAGAGGCCGTGGAATACTGCGGTTTCTCTGATCTAGGGTACATTGGACTCCCATATACTTGGGATAATAGGCAGGAGGATGGGCGTAATGTCAAGGTCAGACTTGACAGAGGCCTAGCGAACTCAGATTTTCTGAATTTGTATCCTTCAATCAAGGTATGGCATGTCCAGACTACGGAATCAGATCACTGCTGCTTGGTTCTGGAGTGTCTACATGAGTTTGTCCCAAGAAATAGGAAGAAAAGAGGCTTTCGATTTGAGAACATGTGGAGAAGAGATCCTTCATATAGCAGGATGGTGGAGATAGCTTGGGAAAGGATGGGTACTCCAATCTCGATGTCACAACTGTCAGATCAACTCGAACTGTGACCGAATCCATGAAACAATGGGAACAGTCCAATTTTGGACATGTGCGAAGGGAGTTGGGAAGGCTTCGTCGAGAGTTGGAGGCAGTCAGACGCTCTAATATACGATCTGGCCCAAACCGACAAGAGAGAAGACTGATGGCGCAGCTGTCAAAGTTGCTCTCTCGGGAGGAGATTATGGAGAAACAGCGTGCCCGGATTGATTGGCTTAAATATGGCGATCGAAATACTGCCTTCTTTCAGGCTCGATCAAAGGAGAGAGTCCGTATCAATAGGATATCTGCGCTAAAGAAAGATGATGGGGGTATTGCTACATCCCAAGATGAACTGGAGACGACAGCCTTGGAGTTTTACTCTAGGCTGTTCACTAGACAAGAGATGCTTGATCCTGGACCGATTCTTGCACATGTTCAGGAGAAGGTTACGCCAGCAATGAATGAGGAACTTCAGAAACCCTTCACGGCAGATGAAGTCTGGAAAGCGATCTTTATGATGGGAGCAAATAAAGCCCCGGGTCCAGACGGGCCGACGGCGGGGTTTTACCAATTCCATTGGGAAACAGTAGGGGAGGGAGTCACAGCAGCGGTGCTAGACTTTCTGAATGGAGGGGATATGCCAGCATCGATCAACAGCACTACGCTGGTACTAATCCCAAAGGTCAAGAACCCACAAGAGATGAAACAATTTCGCCCAATTTCCTTTGTAATGTGATCTACAAAATCTGTTCAAAGGTGATAGCTAACAGGCTCCATGGGTTTCTTGATGAAATCATTGCCGAGGAACAAAGTGCCTTCATCCCTGGCAGACTGATCACTGATAATGTACTCGTCGCATATGAGTGCATTCACTATTCAAAAGGAAAAAAAGGCAAAACAGGAGCCTGCGCAGTCAAGCTTGACATGGAGAAAGCTTATGACCGTGTCGAGTGGGAATACCTCAGGGATATCATGCTCAGACTAGGCTTCCATGAATCCTTTGTCTCACTGATTATGAGGTGCGTTGTCACAGTTTCCTTTTCAGTTATAGTTAATGGGATACCATCTGCTGCTTTCAGACCAACCCGTGGCATACGGCAGGGTGATCCCATATCACCGTACCTATTCCTCTTGTGTGTGGAGGGCCTGTCCTCTCTGCTGAAGGCTGTCGGCCCAGTGTTCTTATCCAGGGGTGTTCGCGTGGGCATCCATGCTCCATGGGTATCACATCTTCTCTTCGCGGATGATTGTATAGTTTTCTCTGAAGCATCGTGGAGAGGGGAAGCCAGACTTCAGGAGATACTTGAGGTTTATAGCCGGGGCTCGGGACAACGAGTTAACAAGGAAAAATCAGCTGTTTTTTTCAGCAAGAATTGTCTGGATGAAGCTAAAAACGAGGTTCAACAAGAACTGAATATTGAAACGGAGGCATTGACTGATAAATATTTGGGATTGCCCACAGCTTTGGGTCGATCCATGACTGAAGCCTTCCAGTTCATGCCGACAAGACTGAAGAATGTGGTAGGGGTGTGGAGTGGACGACATGTGAGCAGTGCAGGGCGTGAGATCCTGCTGAAGTCGGTGGCTCAGGCGATACCCACATACTCAATGAGTTGCTTCCTGTTGTCAAAGACCACATGCAAAAAAATGAGATCCACGATTGCCAACTATTGGTGGGGGGATCGGGGGAGAGCCATCAGATTCATTGGATGAGATGGGAGAACCTACAACAACAACAACAACAACATAGCCTTTTGTCCCAAGCAAGTTGGGGTAGACTAGAGATGAAACCCAAAAGAGGCATGAAAACAAAGAACACATAAATGGTACAAGAAAAAGATTACGGTTCAGGCACATTAATTGCTAGTCTCCAAGCGCTCCTATCCATAGCTAAATCCTTAGGGATATTCCACTCCTTATGGTCTCTCTTAACCGACTCGTCCCAAGTTAGTTTAGGTCGACCTCTACCTCTCTTTACATTATCGACCTGCTTTATAACCCCACTACGCACCGGTGCCTCAGGAGGCCTCCGTTGGACATGGCCAAACCATCTCAACCGGTGTTGAATCAATTTTTCCTCAATTGGTGCCACCCCAACCCTATCCCGAATATCATCGTTCCGGACTCTATCCCTCATTGTGTGCCCACAACACCATCGTAACATACGCATCTCTGCTACACTCAATTGCTGGATATGTCGCCTTTTTGTAGGCCAACATTCAGCACCGTATAACATCCGGACGAATCGCTGTCGTATAAAACTTACCTTTTAACTTCTGAGGCACCCTTCTGTCACAGAGGACGCCTGAAGCTTGACGCCATTTCAACCAACCGGCTGAAATTCTATGCCTAACATCTTCATCAATGTCACCATCCTTTTGTAGCATCGATCCTAAATACCGAAAAGTATCCTTCTTGGCCACCACTTGCCCATCGAGGCTAACGTCTCCCTCATTCCTAGTCGTGCTGAAATCGCACCTCATGTACTCGGTCTTGGTCCTACTAAGTCTAAACCCTTTCGACTCTAACGTGTGCCTCCATAGTTCTAACTTCCTATTAACCTCTGCTCTAGTCTCATCCATTAGCACCACATCATCAGCAAAGAGCATACATCAAGGGATATCACCTTGTATGTCCCTTGTGACCTCATCCATCACCAAAGCAAATAAATAAGGGTTCAATGCCGACCCTTGATGTAGTCCTATTTTAATTGGAAAGTCACTGGTGTCGCCATCACATGTTCGGACACACGTCACCACATCCCTGTACATATCCTTGATGAGGGTGATGTACTTAGTTGGGACTTTGTGCTTTTCCAAGGCCCACCACATGACATTTCTCGGTACTTTGTCATATGCCTTCTCGAGGTCAATAAAGACCATGTGCAAGTCCTTCTTCTGCTCCCTATACCTCTCCATCAACTGTCGTAATAAGAAAATTGCCTCCATGGTCGACCTACTAGGCATAAACCCAAATTGGTTTTGGGTCACACTTGTCACTCTTCTTAGGCGATGCTCGATAACCCTGTCCTAGAGCTTCATCGTATGGCTCATCAACTTAATCCCACGGTAATTAGTACAACTTTGAACATCTCCCTTGTTCTTGAAGATCGGTACTAATATACTTCTCCTCCATTCTTCAGGCATCTTGTTTGACCGGAAAATGAGGTTAAAAAGCTTAGTTAACCATACTATCGCTCTGGCACCTAGGCATCTCCACATCTCAATGGGGATACCGTCAGGGCCAGATGGGAGAACCTAACACAACACAAAACCAAGGGTGGTATGGGTTTTAGGGACTTGCATATTTTCAACAAAGCCATGTTGGGTAAACAAGGGTGGAGGCTGGTCACCAGACCTGACAGCTTGTGTGCAAGAGTGTTGAAGGGAAGATATTTTCATGATTCAGACTTCCTTAACTGTAACCGGAAGAAGCATGCTAGCCATACGTGGACGGCCATTCTTGCCGGAAGAGAAGTTCTGAACCGGGGTTGATTAAAAGGATTGGGAATGGAGTTTCCACGCATATATGGAATGATAGATGGATCCCACTCCACTTTGATGCCAGGCCGATCACACCCAGCAACGGGCAGGAGGTGACCATGGTTTCAGACCTGATGAATGCTGATGGACAGTGGAATGAAGAATTGATTAAGGAAATTTTCATCTCTGTAGATGCAGTAGCTATTCTACGGACCCCAGTGCGACCACAGGATGATGACTGGTGGGCATGGGAACTGGAGAAGCATGGAGGATACACAGTGAAGTCGGCTTATAGAAAGCTTGCTGAGCCAGACATGATGGATCCAGGTACCTCGGGGGATGAAGCCTGGAAGAGGGTGTGGAAGATGAGAGTTCCCCCGAAGGTCAAGGTTCTCTGGTGGAGGGTTCTACATAATTCCCTCCCAACCAAAGACATCTTGAATCACCGTCATGTTGAACCAATAGCAGCTTGTGATGTTTGTGGTGCCGAAAGAGAAACTACAAAGCATATATTCATGGAATGCACTATAGCTTCTGCTTTCTGGAGGGAAGTCAGGTGCTTGACAGGGGTTAAATTACCCCGACTGCATCCCCACACATGGGCCAGCGACATCCTAAGAGATGAGGTATGTTCAGAGAACACTCGCTGCATCCTGACCATTGGAATGTATTCGCTTTGGTCACAGCGGAACCGGCAACGCCATGGTGAAGCATGGCTTCCGATGCGGGTGGCAGTTAAATGGGCGGTGGATGTTGCCAATGATCTCTTGGAAATATCCAAACCCCAGGGCCAAAAGGTGAAGAACGGCAGCAGTCCAGGGTGGCGTGCACCACATGTTGATTGCATAAAATGTAATGTGGATGGCGCCTTCGATCCAAGGCTTGGTCATGGTGCTACCGGGGCCGTCCCGCGTGACTCTGATGGCTCCTTCAGAGGGGGGCGCGCGGTATGGTATCCGTATGGTATGGATTCATTGGCAATGGAGGCTTTGGCATGCAGAGATGGCATCCGTTTAGCAGTGGAAAAGGGAGTTCAGAAGTTGCAGCTGGAAACAGACAGCCTGGAGCTGGTTAAGCTATGGTCGGAGATAGAGATTCAGCGATCACGCATCACACCAATTCTGAAAGAAATCAAAGACTGTAGTGCTTTTATTCCTGTTTTCTTGTTAAGTTTTGCTAGTAGAAATTGTAATCGTGTTGCCCATGAACTGGCTAAACAGGTCTCAGATGCTAATAGGATGGATGAGTGGCAATCAACACCATCCTGTGTAGCGCATCTGCTGACCGATGACTGTAATTCAGGTGTTTCATGATCCAATGAAAGTACCAAGTCGAAAAAAAAACTAGAACTGGAGACCTGCTACATGTACATTGCTTCAGATTATCAACTTATCCGAATTTTGTAATTATTCCTTTCTCCAGATAATTTACCTAAGAGTGGTGATGGTGATGCAAAAGCAACAGCATCCAGTGGACCAGACAATGAAGCACCCAAGGGTGATGCAGAACCCACTGGGAAGATTACCCGTTTTGCACCACGAGCTGTGGCTAAACCTCTTGGATGGACCAACAAGGAGAAGAAACCAGAAGGAGCAGGGGAGTTGAAATCAAATGAGGAGTTCCGAAATCTGTTACTTAAGAAGTGATACCAATAGGCAGGTTAGCTTGGTATCTTTACAGATCATGTTCATCTAAAGATGCAATTATTGCCTCGTGCTTGTCAAATAATTATCACTTACCATTTCACGATACTCTTGGTGATTAAATTGCTCGTTTTTCTCCTGAGTTATTTTCACATTCACACATCAGTTAATATGTTTGGGTACTTTGCCTGCTGTAGGCCACAAATGGAGGTCCTGCCGTTCTGTTTTCTTTTCAACTTGAAGAATCTGACACATGCATAACCATGCTGTAGTACTATGTTTCAAACTTAGTTTGTCTTATATATTTCTTGCACTCATAGCTACTCTTGTGTGCAGGTGCGTGGATCTCCATGCCTCATCCAGCTTTATCTGCCTAGACTTCTGGTGGCTTCATCTATGTTAGAATGATGGGACCTGTAGTAGCAGTTTGAACTAGGGATCTACAATCGTTCTGTCTTAACCCGCTGGAGCAATGGATATTTTCTTTCCGCTGGGGAGATCGCATGAGCTATGTTGAATTGCTGGGTGGTGAATGTGACGTTGCGTCCGAGCAGAAAACCCCGCCCATGTAAAAAGAATACATCGACCTTATGATATCTAAGTTTTTCAATCGTACGCAGTGCTGGTGAAACGTCACAGCATCTCAAAATTGTGTGATCTACTCTACGTGGATTGATTGGAGATGCTGAAATTTTGATTGTACGTTAGACCTTGCAACTGCATTTGGTACCTTATATTTGATAGGGTAACATCTTTTCAGAGCGGCAGCCCAACGACACCAAATTGGACACACGTTTTAAATAGTGATGGTTGAACTCAAACCATATGGTAGCTGAAGAGGGAAATTTGAACATTTTGAGCGGTCGGAGACTTAAATAGAAAATTGCTAGTGGACTATAGAGAATTTTACGGGTTTCCTCATCAGAAAAAAAAAAACTAAATTTGTATTGACAGATTTTAGCGGGTTTTATAGAAAAAAAACTAGATTTCTATTGAGAGATTTAACAGGTTCTGAAGAAAACTAAATGCATATCGAGAGATTTTAAGAGGTTCAGATTATGAAATCTAAATGTCGACAGTGAGAGCGGGGTCTTTTGGGGGGGGGGGGGGGTGGGGGGGGTGGGTGTTGTGGAGGAAACTAGATTTTAGTAGCTTTCTGAAAAAACCGAAACCATGTCTTCTGAGATTATGTAGCCTTTTCACTAAGACTAAACCATCTTTGCAGCCAAAGAGAACAATATTAGCACATAGGAGCTATCAATGGAAGCCAACGTCACAATTGTACGTTTGCATCTTTTCAGAACGGTGGATGCTTACGACAGGACTTTAAACTCTCTGATCGGTCAGAGACAGAGATTTAGTGCAAAACAAATGTTTTCACGGGGTCATGAGGGATTGTGAACTTTTTGACGGGTCAGAGACAAATAGAAACTTGGTCAAAATAACTTAACTTTCGAGTTCTTGGTTCAGAGTCTTCAGAAAAACATCTCTATTGTGAGACTTTTGTGGGATTTCATTAAAAAAACTAACCTATCTTTGTAGCCAAAGAGAACAATATTTGCAGATTGGAGTCATACCATACGCTGATCAAATATAAGGCATTCATTACACGATAGTACGTTTCCATCGGATGAAAGCGCCGATTGAAAACTCTGATAAAAGTGGCTTGCAACGAAGGCATTGGACTTCCCAATCACACGACACCCAACTGATCGAAGCTAAATAAAAACGAAATTATCCACCACGCATGCCAACATTTTATTGATGCCCCGGGGCGAAAAAACCATGTTCTTTCTCTCACACACAGCACAAAAGCAACCTAAATTAATTAACCCACCAAACCGTCTCAGCTTAAAGCAGAGACGGACGCTAACACTTCTCCCTAATGATGAATTGAAATCGAGGACGTCGACAATCGAGGGGCGAAGAAAGCGACGGGGTGGAGCTGCGGCCGTGCCGTGGGCGTGCGTCTAGTTGGCCTTGGCGATGAGTTCCTGGGCAGTGGCGACGGTGGGCAGCGCTGGGATGGCGCCCTTCTTGGTGGTGCAAATGGCGCCGCAGGCGTTGGAGAACTTGAGCGCCTCGCGGAGCTTCTCCTCGTTCTGAAAACACATCAATGGCAATCATGATCAGCAACACGTACACACATGAATAAATCAAACAAATTTGACTTATGATAGGAGACGAAGATCAGTCTGTGTCTTACGTGGAAAATGGAGTCATCCTTGGAGACGTTGACAAGCAGGGAGCCGACGAAGGCGTCACCGGCGCCGGTGGTGTCGATGGTGTCCACCTTGAATCCAGGCACGCTGCCCTTGAAGTCCTGAAAGCATTGGACAAATGTCAGTGGTTGTTCATTTCTTATCCTCGAAAGAACACAATCACATCAAAAACCAAAAAACAGTTTAAATAAGCAGGGTTTATACCTTGGTGAAGTATCTGCACCCCTTATCTCCATCGGTAACAATGAGGAGCTTGAGCCCGTCAAACCACAGCGAGAGCACATTCTTCTCATCATTGGCATCCCCCTTGGTCAAGAACGCCACCTCATCATCACTAACCTTGATAAAATCCGCCTCCTTCCAGATACTCAGGATCCCCTCGCGTGCAGCCTCAGGTGAGGGCCAGAGCGGGAGGCGAACATTGGGGTCGTACGAGCAGAGGATGCCCGCGGCCTTGGCGGCGCGCATGGCGGCCAGGTGCGCGGTCCGGACGGGCTCCGTGATGAGCGAGATGGAGCCGTAGTGGAAGATCTTGGCGCGCCGGATCAGGTCCAGGTTGAGCTCGGCCTCGGTGAGCAGCATGTCCGCGCTCGGGTTCCGGTAGAACATGAACTCGCGCTCCCCGTTCTTCTTCAGGGTCACGAAGGCCAGGGCGGTGCGCGCGTGCTGGTCGAAGAGGCAGCCCTCGGAGTTGACGTTGTTCTGCTTCAGGATGTTCACCAGCATGTGCCCGAACTCGTCATCGCCGAACTGCAGGGCAGTGGAGTAGAAGCATTAGTTTTACAGCGTCATCAGTAGCAGCGTCATATGAACAAAAAAAAAAGAACAGAAGTAATTTGCAGATAAGGAATCGACAATTGAGTAAGAAGTGTGTGTTAATTAATCTATAATATTCAGAGATGAAGCAACACGTTTTGGCTTGGTGCATGGTAGTATATCAGAGCAGGTGGGACAATTACATCACGTAGTACATTGTTTAGTGATTCATAAAAGGGTTAAACCAACGTTTTTTTTTATCTACCTAATGTCACTTGTGATGATATTAAAAATTAAAAATCCCAACTTTTTTCTTGGGAGCTGGCTGTTGGAGGATCCGATTCTGACGGGACGGCCAAGCGGGTGTCAGATCCGAGTCAGCCGGGACCCCACCCCCGGCGCTGAGCGGCGGGCAGTGACACATCGTAATCCCAGAGGTCAGAGGCCAATAATAATAGCGTTAACAATAATAATGGCCCGTGCGTGTGCAGTAGAGAAGACACGAGCGGAGTGGCAGGCAGTGCAGTGTCGTATGCGTATGTGTAGGCACCCTCCCAAAGGCCAACGACAAGGAGGACAAGGAGCTAGCTGGCCGAGGTCGTCTCGGCTCGTCGTGGAAACCCATCCCCATGGCTCATCCCACCCCATGTGTATAAAGAAACAACAAAATCATAGATTGCTTTTCTTTCTCCCGATTATCTTTCCTCGTAAAAAACCCGCCACGTTTGCAAACTATTTTTAGCATGGCTATTTCTGAGAATAGTAGCAAAACAAAAGAATCCAGAGTTCTTTTTTGTTTCTTTTGGCTCAAACGAAATGACAGCACGCATAGAAAACGTCAAGATCTGAATACATGGAGTAAAGTTAGCCGGCGCTGCCGCCGCCGTCGGGCATAAGAAAGAAAGAAAGAAAAATGGTGACAAGTTGGGGTGAGGTCACGCGGCGACAATAACAAACGAGTCTCTTGTCTGCCTCCGGCGCCCACCCACCCACTCCCAAACAACAAGAACGAGCGAGCTGGTCCTACTCATAAGACTATCACTGGCATCCGTCGAATGACACAGCTAGCGCTCCAACGATTTTGCCGCCCAAGCAAGAAAAAGAAACGCATCGCCATCGGTGGGTTCAAATTTAGAAAATGAAAACAAAAAATTGCATGAAAAAATAATGCCATGGATGGATGGAACGCAGCGAGTCAACGCCCGGCCCGGCCCGTGCCGGCGATCACGAGGATCCGCGGACGATCATCAGATCCGGACCGAGATCACACACTAACTACCAGATCCACCCACCCGCCGGCCGCACACTAGATTCCTATCGGACCGGACCGGATCTGAAACACTCGCGATGGTGCTACACATGCGACTTTGAGTAAGTAAGCCGTCGACGGGAACGGGACGTACCTTGCCGAGGAAGGCGGCGGATCCGCCGAGCTTGGCGATGGCGCAGGCGACGTTGGCGGGTGCGCCGCCGGGCGCCTTGACGAAGCCGCCGGACTCGGCCAGCGACACCCCGGCCACGTCGGGGACGAAGTCGATGAGCATCTCGCCGAACGACACCACCAGGTTGTTGCTGCTGGCCGCCGCCGCCGGGCCGTCTCCTAGAGGCGCCATTGGAATTGATTGGCTTGGCTTGCTACGACGACGAACGAAACGAAAGAGATGGCTCTTGTGCTGCTGGTGCGCGCGGTGCGAGAGCGAACTATGGCGATTGCGATTGTGAGGGAGACGGGGGAGGTGCCCGGCCGGGTTTTATAACGGGACGGGAGGTCGCCGACGGGGACTAGGATTACCGTCGTTATCCGATAATAACACCTCCTTGTTAAACAAAATAATCCTACTCGGATCGGGGGTGAATAAAAACAGATAATTTCTTTTACTGCCCGGTGGGTGGGTGCGGTGGCGCAGGGCCCCACCGGTCGGTAGCTAGGCGCAGATTTCGGAATCCAATCGGGCCATTGGCCAATCCTATCCTGTTGGTTTTCTATTTCTTCTGCGCGGTGAATTTTATCTGGATTTAAACTACATTGATCTTTGGAAAATAATTATTAAATAGAAATGAATCTAGTATTTTTTTTTATTTAGCTCGAACCTAAAAAGATATATATGGAGATCTGAGCTGAGCTGGCACTGCAGGGCGTCTTTGTTTGAGTTTGCAGCAAGCAAAGTGCACGTGCATCGGATAGGATATGATCTGCCTCTGCGACGACTGCGAGTAAATCCAGCTAGCATTATTGGCCGATCATCGGTAGCGGTTCGCATTGCATCCGCATCGCTGAGCTGAAATAGCAGTGGTGGTTTGGATGGACGAAACCATCAATCAATACCGTCAGTTGGTCACAACCACGCCTTGAAAAATACTCCTATTTATTTATTTATAACTCCGGAACCAAATCAGATCGGAACGCAGGACATTCATGCATGCTGATACATGATCCTATTTATTTATTTATTTATTTCTCAAGTCTGAGCTGAAGAAATCACTGGACTGGTCGGACCAGCTGACTCGCGTGTGGGTGCGCCATTCCAAGCAGAGGACACGCTCGACGAATTCATTTACCAGGTTACCTGCCTTTGCTTGTGTACAGCCAAAGTTTGCATATGCGAATTTCAATTCTACACAACTTTATATAAAATTCGCAGTCGGTAAATTAATTGCAATTTCACTGCCTTATTACGACGTTTAGAATCGGGAACAAGTGGGTGCCTTATTACGGCGTTTAGCACAGACGTGTACGCAGTACACGTAATCGTCGATTAGTAATACAATCTGGTAGTAAAAGATTTTTTTTTTTTGCTTGAATAACTGCAGGTTGACCTGAAAAGCCAGGGTTATCGATGTTGGAAGAAAGTGTGGCGCAAATACTTGACTGGTTTCTGCACCCAAATTACCGGTCGACATACCTTGTCTGCCCGAATCAAAAGGATCAATATAAGACTTGCAAAAATTGCAGAGCACTAAAAGGAGTACAATGTCGGGCATACACCATTAGCGCCAGTGATATCTTCCACTACAGCCACTTCAACATGGTATGAGACTCACTACTCGATCAACCAGTCAGCACTTTAACTATATTTTCAGTTATCATTGGTGTTCTTTTTCTCTTTTTCTTTCTAAGAGCGTATAAAATTGGCTAACTTAGAGGAGGACACATGATTCTTAGAAGACGTGATAGGTCTAGTCCTGAGTTTTTTGATCTAGAACTGAACATGATAATACTATTAGAGCAACTCCAAGAGACATGTTATTCTTATTATGTAGGCTATTTTTATAATTTTTTTTTCAAAAATTAAACTCCAACGGCTTTGCTATTTTATTTTGTAAAATAGAAAGCTGGCTATTCCTAAACTCTCACATGCTAAATATGGCTTGCATGTGCTGCTAGCTATCTATCCTTGCCATAATGGAAAGGCTGTTGAAATTTTCTGTTTTTTTTACAAAGTTTTCGATTTTAGATGTTTGCTAAATTATGGGTTTAGCCATTTACTTTTACCAATTTTCTTGGAGTTGCTCTTAGTAATAGGAAAAAATCTATTTTTAGCCATCGATAATTGTAAAACATAAACTAAAATATCCCTCATATCAGTGTGGAAGTTACCAATATAAGTTACTATGGGAATAAATAAGTAACCATAAAGTATATTATATATTTCTAAATTACATAACACTGTTAAATACGAAGTAAATATAAATGCTATGTGTTTTTGCTGTATACCAAGTATAAATGCATATAATATGGTGATATACATAATACATATTTATAGTTTATCAATTATGAAAAAATCGTTATGTTAACAAACCGCATGTCATTGACCAATAAAATCAATTTAAATTATAAAACTCTAAAATATTGTATTTTTTTATTTTAGAAAAGGTCAAATATTTTGGCTATAATATTTTTAAATATCAATATTGGTAGTTTAATTGTACACACTCATTTTTTTAATAAAACAATAGTGCTACACTTAGAGGAAATTTAACATCTTGAATGGTAAATATCATCAAAGAATAACTTATGAGATCTCACTATAACGATTGTACTAAGAGATTACTATACCTCCTACTAAGTGATTTAATATAACATTATGGTAAATTTCATCATGATTTATAGTAACAAACATAGCATAAATACATTCACTTCACTGTAAATTCGTATGAATATTATCGTAAACTATAAGGAGTAAGCCAATATATTGGGTTGAGAAAATAATTTGGTTCGAAACCATGATTCAGTTTCACTTTAAGCACAAAAAGAATCAAGTAGTATTATTTACCTTTCAATAGTAAATGTAAGCACAAAAGGAAGTAATTCGTTAATATATTTGTACACACACTACTGATCCGCCTCCTTTGCCGAGCGCCGACTGCACTCGGCAAAGGAACCTTTGCCGTCGGCAAAGTCTTTGTCGAGTGCGGCTCTCGGCAAAGAGCACTCGGCAAAGAAGTGGTCGGCAAAGGCTTTGCCGAGTGCCAAGCCAGCACTCGGCAAAGGTAACGGGCGCCGTCAACCTGACGGCACTCTTTGCCGAGAGCCGACGTGGCAGGCACTTGGTGAAGGCAATTTTTTTTTCAAAAATCCTTTGCCGAGTGCCACGATGGGCGCTCGGCAAACGTTTGGTCACTTTGCCGAGTGCCACCCCAGCACTCGGCAAAGCTGGGCTTTGCTGGGAAAAATGCCCAGCTTTGTCGAGAGCTGGCACTCGGCAAAGCTGAATTTTTTTGGTTTTTTTCTGTTTTCTTTCATTCCAGACATGAAAATTCACATATATTCACGAAAATAGACTAGAATATCACATAAAAATCATATTTTATTAGAACCATGATGTCTCAACACGAATTCATACATAAAGGTCCTCAAGTTCATCTGTTACATCGATACAAGTTCATAACATGTCCAAAAGAGCGACAAGTCCATCGATACAAGTCCACAAGCGGGCAGTAGAGGTACCTAGCTCCTCTCGGCGTCCCAAAAGGCCCCAGAGCCCCAATCTTGCTCCCACGGAGACCACCCTGACCGCGGCGCTGACTGAAACATCCAGTAGGACAGCGGAAGCAGAGGGCCGCTTGCAGGCCCGGAGTGCCCCTGCTGCGTCAGTGGAGGAGGAGCGGTACCTGGCCACGTGAACCCCTGAGTCGGGAAGGTCAGGTGAGCCGGCCACTCGTGCGGTGGAGAAGGGCCCAGTGGAGGGCTGGCACCAGCAGGAGTCGGGTTTAAACATGCTGACTGTTCCTCCACAAAGGCCAAGTGATCTCATTAATACCTGCAGGATGGCCGAACAGCTAAAGCAACAGGCAATATACTCACCGGAGTCCCTATAGGAGTAGGCACAGGAATAGGAGGTGGAGCGAAGATCGAGGCAGGGAGCTCGGCCTGCTGCACTCCCGGGATCTGAAGGGTCCAGAAGTAGCCGGCAAAGTCCTGCATCTGACGCTGGTAGTGCTGCGTGATAGCCGCCAGCTGCCGCTAATGGGCCACCGCCTGGGCCTCCAGGTTCGCCTGCAACTGTGCTATCTGGGCCTGCAATATTACACCCGCAAGGTTGATGGTATGTACAGGCAAGGTACATGTGTGAAATGAGTGAACGACGAATAAAACTGCACTTACCTGAAATGCCGAGAACATCTGCGTGTTGCTTGGCTGCCAAGGCACTATGGGGATGTCGGAGGAGCTCCTGGTCCCATCTTGTCAAATCTGGCTCAGCGTGGGAACAGAGGATGACTCGATGGCGTTGTTGGCCATCCAGTACCGGCCGTGCTGCTTCCCTCCTCCTAACCTCATCATGAGGTCTGTGTCCAGGGGCTCGTTGGCGGGGTCAAATGTCTTCCCATGGCGCTGGCGAAACACGGAGGTGTACTCGGCGAGCTTGGGGTAGATGCTCACGTTGGTATATGCGTCTGGCCCGTCCGCCGGGTCGTAGACGTTGTCCGCCGTTGTCGCTTTGCCCTTGTGAGCAAGGGCGTACCCCGTGAACTCGTTGATGACCTACCCACCATGCGACTGGGTCTGCAAGAAAAACACAAACATGGTTACGAGTAATGACAATTGAGCGCTAGAATAAATAGATCAACAGAAGCGTACCCATCTTTCCATGAACAATGGGAGGGACTGGTTCCCTTGGTGGTGTGGTGCCCCTCGCATCTGCAGGCGGTGCTCCTGATGTTCTCTGTGCCTCTGGTACACCGCGTCCGTGGTCCACTCATGCACAATGGCCGCCCAGTAGCCGCAGTACTTGTCGCACCACTCTGGACACATCTGCATGACATCAAGTATTTGACATTCCAGAAGATGAATTGAATGTTTCACGGAAGAAGTCAGAATGAATGTTTCCTACTTAATTACCTGCATGTACTGCGCCTCGGTGAGGTCGGTCTCCCTCTAGAGTATCATCTCCCTGACTTGCGGCTTCTTCACCACCTGGCCAAGCATGTCGGCGTAGTAGCTGATGACACAATGGAGATGCGCCTCGTGGTACAGGTCCTTGAGACGATCTCTGCAGACCGCCTCCTGCACTCACGCCGCATGCTGCTCTCTCCCCTCCTCACACGTGAAGAAGTCCTGCACACAGAACTCACACAGAACTCATCATTGTTTCAAGAACGTCCAACGAGTGCGTAGTATTGAGAAATGTGGTGCGATGAAAAGACTCACCCAAAACTCCCTCTTGATCTTTGGCGCAAAGGTTTTGCCGTTAGAGTCCGTGACGCTGGAAAAGTGCTCCCACTTCATGGGCGCCTGTACCTCACCCTTGTGGGTGACCAAGCCAGGGTAGTACTCCCTAATCAGTAGGCCCTGGATGCCATTGATATGGCGTGAACCGCTCCCTCCACTCACAAACGTCCAGCTACTGCACGAGTCATTAACAACAATTGTTAGTCTGCAGTTCGATTTTCAACATGTCATATGAACAAGTAGTGAAATCAACAATGGATACTTACGTCTCACCCACGGGTCGGATCACCGGGCGGCGTGAAGGGAGCGGCCGTGGGTCAGGGAGCGACGAGGTCACCTGAGGAAGCCATCTCGTCTGGTGTCAGCTCGCCCCCATCGTTGTCATCGTCGTCGTCATCGTCGTCGCCGCCGTCGCCATCATCGGTCGTCGTCGTCCCCCTTGCGGGGCCTCCTGGAACCGCAGCCTCCTCGTCGACGTGCGACGTCCGCTGGGGGCATCCCCCCTACTGGTCAACGGCTCCACCAACACCTCCTCCTCCTCGTCATTGTCGACGGTCGCCTGCTCCTCATTGCGGATCTAATACTATGAGCGGACCTTTCATTGCGGCCGCTGCCGCCTTCCGCCTGGCATTTTGTCGAGTGTCTGCAATGACAAAGATTAAAATAGTTAGCATAAATAAATGACAAGTACTTGTAAAGAGACATAATTGCAAGGTAATAATAATAACAATATAGTATTACATAAATTAGAAATTATCTCCGCGAACGGCAATATGGCTGGCGTGTAGTCGTCATCACTATTTCCGTCATCACTATCAATATTGTCGAGCTCTCTTAAGTGTCGGGCATCATCTCCATCGTCATCATCTCCATCATCATCATCATCTACATCGTCCTCAACAACTCCATCACGCTCCATCTGCCATCGCTCAAGGATTCGTAAGTCCTTAGCATCCTGCACCTCATCACCCTCGTCCTCATTGATGTCGTTGTCTACTTCCATGCCCATCAACAAAAGAATGTCTATCTCCAAACTTCCTTCTAGCCCCTCAGGTTGATAGAACTCATCTGTCTTTGGGTCAAAGTTATAATCATCATCATTTGGGACAGCTTTACTGCGCGGCGATACCAAGTGCACAAGGCTCCAACTCGCAAGCTTCTCATCTTTTTGGCATGCCCATGGGAGGTAATAAACTTGTGTGGCGTCTTGGTTAGCCACAATATAGAGATCGTCTCCTTTATAGTTGGAATCCTGTCGAGTTTTGACTTGCCCAATTTTAAGGTCTTTTTTGTGACATCGGGATCGAACCAATGACATTTGAATACCACTGGCTTAAAAGCTTTGGTACCAAAATATTTGAGCTTGTATATCTCTTCAACTATGCTATAATAGTCCTTCTCATCCGTGTCGGGCGTACAAACTCCACAGCACGTGGTTTTTAGGTTGGGCCGACTCTCCTCGTAGCTCCTCGTACGAAAGCGATAGCCATTCATATCATAAACGGTGAATGACTTGACCCTACGGGAGAAGCCACCGCCCACCTGTTTCAATTCATCACTCATTTCCGCATCCGACTGGGCCTGCAAGGTCAGGACAGGTAGATCGTTACATTACTCGCTTCTAGGAGCAAAGTGGAATCTCAAAGTCAGAACGAGGTTACTTGGATGGTACCTTTATACAGAACCAGGAAATGAAATTGGGCACACCATGTCTAAGAAGATAGTCTTCTTCTTGCTCGGTAGGAGCCCTATTGCCTCTCCAGTGTTCATTAATATATTCCCTAAAAAAACAAGAGACAAGAGGGTCGGATCGATAGATGGAGGATAGTGACGGTGTATGTAACAAGCTGATTGGGAACTTACTTCTGATAAGGAATGCATTCATCAAGGTTCAACAACAAGTAGCTCATGATAGTGCGCCACTCATCATGGGTCAATTTCTTGTTGGTACCTGTGCTTCCTCTTCCGAGATCCCATTGGAAAAGGTTGAGGTTCGATGAGTTCTCATCGGTGTTGTAATGAGGGGTTGGATTGTGCATGCTGGGAAGTTTCTCCGTATAGTACGCCTGTGTGAAGGTCGACACCTCCTTCAGAATGAATGCCTCTGCCACGGAAGCCTCAATTTTGGCTTTATTTCTAAACTTTTTTCGAAGAAGCTTTAGACATCTCTCGATTGGATAGCACCAACTGGCCTGCATGGGCCCCCCTAACCGTGCCTCGCGTGGTAGGAGCAAAATCATATGCTGCATCGACAGGAAGAAGCCGAGTGGAAATATCATCTCCAACTTGCAGAGCAACAGAGGTGCAGCCTTCTCTAGGTCAAGACAAACATCCCGAGATAACTCCTTGGCACAAAGATGGCAGAAGAAAAAGCTCAACTCTGCCAGGATGCGCCACACTGGCTCGGGGAGGTATCCCCGGGTCATCGCAGGAAGGATCCACTCAATCCATATGTGGAAGTCATGACTCTTCATCCCCAAGACTTTTATAGTCTCCAAGTTCACTCCCCTACTTAGATTTGTCGCATACCCATCAGGAAACTATAGCGTCTTGATCCACTGCAGTACTTCCTTCCTATCTGGCCTTTTCAGGATGTAATCGTCCGGGCCCTTTTTCCATTTCTTGCCTGGCGCAGGGGTCTTCATCACTAGCTTTGTCTATCACAAATCCTTTCCACGTCCAGTCTAGCCTTAACGTTGTCCTTTGACTTCTTACCAATGTCCATGAGTGTTGCCCAGAGTGCCTCGGCGATATTCTTTTCTGTGTGCATTACATTGATGTTGTGTAGAAGAAGAAGGTCCTTGAAGTACAATAGCCTAGTCAAGCCTGATATATGAGTCCACATGTGGTTATTACCATATCCAATAAAACCACCGTTCATTTTATCAATTTGGAGAGCCTCTATCTCGGCAAGGACGTCGGCAAGGCTCTTAACCTAAGGAATGGGGTCGGTGACTTGAACATCTTTCGTGAAGTGCTTTTCATCTCATCTCAATTCATGGTTCTCAGGCAGGAATTGCCGATGTTTGTCAAAAGAAGAATACTTGCCACCCTTGGCCAGCCAGGTGAACATCACATCTGCCTTGCATGTTGGGCAAGGGAACTTCCCGTGAACACACCACGCGCTGAATAAGCCATATGCTAGGAAGTCATGCATTGAATACTGGTACCACACATGCATTGTGAAGTTCCTCTTTGTAGCTCGGTCGTACGTCAGTACCCCCTCTTCCCAAGCATGTTGCAATTCATCCCACATTGGCTGCATGAATACACCCATATTGTTGCCCCGGTGTCCAGGTATTATCAGTGTCAAGAACACATTCCTGGGTTCAAACATGACACCGGAGGGAAGATTGAGGGGGATCACGAATACGGGCCAACAAGTGTACGGGGCCGCCATCATTCCAAACGGGTTGAACCCATCTGTTGCCAGTGCTACGCGTACATTCCGAGCCTCCATAGCCTTACCAGGATTCATGTCATCGAAGTGCTTCCATGCATCACCATCCGCTGGGTGTACCATCTTGTCACTGTATCTTTTGCCATTCTTGTGCCACGTCATCTATTTCGCGGACTCCTCTGTCATGTACAGCCGTTGGAGCCTCGTAGGAAAGGAAGGTGCCCTATGACCATCTCGGGGATCTTAGACTATTTCTTCTTGCCATCACTGCCTTCTACCTCCACAAACCTAGAGGCTTTGCACTTTGGACAGTGTGTTGTTGTCTTGTGGTCTCCCCTAAACAGGACGCACGCCTTCGGACAAGCTTGGATCCCCTCGTACGACATCTTAAGTGCACGAAGGAGCCTCTGTGACTCGTACGTGTTCTTCGACAGGGTGTGAGGATTCGAAAGCAGTTTGCCAACAACTGTCAACACAAGATCAAAACCGTCTCGACTAATGACTAGTTACGACTTCAATGATATTAGGCATGAAATGGCATCCAATTGTGAAACCATTGTCTTCTCGTGAAAGGGCTTCTGTGCCGCCTCCATCATGGTGTAGAACGCCTTTGCGATTTTCTCTGGATCTTCCTCCACCTCCATTCCTTCAACGAACCATGCATCGTGAAAGTCTGCCATCATATCTGCCATCCCGGCATCTGCATCATACTCCTCGAGGAGGGGTCTCACTACCTCCTCCCTAATACGATGGTGTTCACTATGGTGGATCCAGCGGGTATAGTTTGGAACGAATCCATTATTGTGAATATCTACTCCCACCTGGCGCTTTCGTTTCTTTTTCTTGTTCTTACACTTGCTGCAGGGACACGGCATCCGACTCGACCCTTTAGCAGCTGGGCCAAATGCATGCTCCAGGAAAGCATTGGTCCCCCTAACCCATTCCAAGCTCTTACTTGCGAAGCCCGTGTACATCCACTCACGGTCAGCCATCCTCTGTCATTCGTGATCACATATGGAGATGTCTGGGTTTTGGGCATCTGACGTCATAACTTGCTCAAAATTTTCTCAATTTTTTACCACTGCCTCCACATGCGACGACAAGACACCTCGACAAGTTTCATCATTTTCGGACTTCGTTTGGATTTTATATAATTTAAAAACACTTTCCTCGAATGTAACTCGTCATGTTACGACACCAACATGGTCGTAATTTCATGCGAGGTGCTGCATACAGCCTCAACATACTCCGTCATGAATACCATTTTTTAATGAAAAATTCTATTATTTCATGTACCTACAGTTCAAATTTGGAGTTGTCAGAAAAATTCAAAGAAACAAAAATAATTAAAAAAATATAGCAAAAAACTTAAAATTGTCCCAACTTTTAAAGTTGAGATGTATTTATTGTAGGAAGGACCCAAAAAAACTGTGAAGACAAAATAAAAAACAAATATTCTTTGCCGAGTGCCAGGGGAGACACTCAACAAAGAATCCTTCGCCGTGTGCAACGCATTCCGGCACTCGGCAAAGGTTGTTGCCCTGGCCGGCCCTGAACCTGCCACGTGGCAGCCTGTTGCTGAGTGTCCGGAACTCGGCAAAGGTGGCCATCGTTGGCCAGGAACCCTTTGCCGAGTGCCTATATTTTGCCGAGTGCCGGGCACTCCGCAAAGATCCCCTTTGTCGAGTGTAGTTCTTTGCCAAGCGCCTGACACTCGGCAAAGAGATCTTCGCCGAGTGCTTATTCTGGCACTCGGCAAAGAGCCTATTTGCCGAATGCCTGGGTTTTGCCACTAGGCGAAGATTTTGGCACTCGGCAAAGATGGCGTTTCCACTAGTGACGTAGATTCATCACATGCTTTTGGGAATATAAATTCGTCAGCATTTATCATGTGATCTGATCATCACGTCTATGCACACATTCGTTTAAATCACAGGCTCACAGAAACCAAGAATATTTTAAACAAATACAACTAATTAATTGATCCCACATATTCCCAGAAAAAAGAATTAATCAACACAAAGCACATGACCATGCCCGGCGAGAGAGGAGCACTACACCACAACACCACAGTTAGCGATGGGGATACGATGACTTCTGAAGGTCCAGTTTTTAATTATACTACTGCGCAAACTGTGAGTTTTAGGATTAAAGATTATACTACTACGGTAGTGGTCCTGTGGAAAGCAGATAAATTCTGCGCTCTAGTCATCGTGATTTTGTATTTTACTGTAGTGCAAGTGGATGTTGGTTCGTAGGGTGTGTTGAATATTTATTTAAAGCATTGGTTTTAAAGATATTGTGTGTGTATGTTTATATACGGGTGTATGCTTGTACTAACAAATATTAAAACTAGGCGAATTCTGCGTGCGTTGCTGCGGGAATGCGTGATGACTCTCGTACTATTATTAGGTCAATCTCAATGCAATTTTTCATATCATTATTTCTAATACTATATGGATTATGACGTAGATTGTATCGATTTCTTTTTGAATTTCTATATGTGTAATTACTTCAGAACTTGAGTCTGATTCTATTTTTCTATTCAAGCCTTTTTTCCTATTCTTTTGTATATAGTTCTTGATACAATTCCGTATTTTTTTATCTTCCTGTAGACCTTCAGAATAATTTTTTGGTTGTGCGAACCAAAAGAAATGGTGATTTTGGGTTGTACCAAGTCTAAAACCGAGTGGATTTATTTTTTGTCCCATATTTTTCTATTATATTTCTTTTTTTTACTGGGAATCAAAATTTTAGATTGATCTAATGATTATTTAGATTTCTTTACTATATTTAGTACAATTGTTATATTACACATCGTTTTTTTTACAGAATAACTACGTTCTCGAGCTTGAGGTCTGAATTTTTTCATAATAGTACTCCTATTGACTTCGGCTTTAGTGATGAATAAATTCATTTAGTCTTGAAAATTGGAACATACAACACCAGCTCTCAATGATATAGTTCCGTTTTACGGTTTTATAGATTTGTTATAGCACTTAATTCTTACGTTTTGTTGCGATCAAATATGCTAGATGCCTTTAAACTGCTGGCGTGTACGATTTTCATGCTAGGGAACGGATCAAGTTATTTTGGTACATGCATCAAGTTATTTTCTTGCGATGGATAAAGTTATTTTCGTGTGAGCAGAAGGTGGTATCTCAACTACCTCACCAGATTAATCTTCCAGCGATGGATGAAATTAAAATCGAAGCATATATAAAACATGTGGAATCACCTAACAACTTGATGCGATGCTAGGCATTTTAACTTACAATTGCACATGAAGAGCGTCTGGATGGGCAGCATGGTGTGCCGCTGGCGAGCGAGAGGATAATCTGTTGATGGGCTTGGGCTACTGGTGCATGTCGCCGTTCAAGCGGTGGCAGAGGCAAGGCGTGTCCCTGATGACGACGGACCTGAGGCTGTCGCAGCACTTGCCGGCGGATGGACGTCGGGGTGCCCAGCAGGCGGGTGCAAGTGATCACGGTCTTCGTGCTCTACGACAATGCCCACTCGCGAGCGATGGGGCTGTTGCGTCTCCTCAAAGTGTGGCTGGCCGCTAGCTAGGGGCATCCGCGAGGCCTCGTTCTCTGCGAATGCCAGGTCGGACTGCTGCCACCAGAACCACCATTGCCATTGTTCTGGATCTGAGAAGAGGAAGAAGTTGCCATTGTTCTGGATCCGAGAAGAGGAAGAAGTGGTTTTCATAACAGACGTGAAGTGGTTTTCATAACAGACGTGATGGTGCTAGACGATTATAGACATGGCAGTACACGTATTTAAACGTGAAGGCATGCAGCGATGGTTCATTTTCTTTTTGCATTTGTGGTGGGCTGGTGGCGAAGGAATCAAAGCGACGATAGTAATGGCCATGCCTATTCGTTTCGTGTGCTCAACTGTGTAGTGCCAGCGAATTAAACCATGCATGTTCAGCCGCATTGCAGGATGGAAAAGTGGGGCCAGCTGATGAGTGGATGATGTAAGCAGATGATGTGGCGCTATGAAAAATCAGAGAAATCCCTTAGTGGGTATTAATTTTATAGGAGTTTAGGATTAACAGGTCGGATGATGCTGTGGGTTTTGATGATGATGTGATCACACTAAGGCAGTTGCTGCTAAGTGAAGATCACAAGAGGCAAATGTTCATCTCCATACTTGGGGAAAGTGGTGTCGGGAAGATGACCCTTGTAAAGATGATGATGCATTATAAAAAAGAAATGGCGAAGGTTAGACATGTGTTCGAAGTTCCCTTTTGGTTCCAAGTGCCGGCGGATGCCACAGTGGATTCTGCACTCGAAGGCATCTACAAGTTTCTAATATCAAACCTCAATCTGCCAGAGACGGAGAAAGAAGGCATTAATGATATCACTGGCAAGCTCCAAAACCTCTTGGCGGGGAAGAGGTATCTGGCGATTATCGGTGGCATATCCCCCAAAACCATGCCCAATACATGAGGGCAAGCCTGCCTGATGACAATAATGGAAGTCGAGTGTTGCTCGTATTGGACACTGAGAATGAAGAAGTTGCATGGCATGCTAATACTATGAACCAAAAGGGCTTCAACGGAATCCACATGTTGAGCAGTCTGGATGAAAAAAGAAGTGGACGATTGTTCCGTTCGAGGGCCTTCAGGAGAGAAGAAGTATTTGATGGATCAAAGGAAAACATGATGATGACCAAAAACGACATGTATGACAAAATTGTGTATGATATAACTGGGGGTTACCCTCTGGCTATAGTTGTTCTGGCAGGAATGCTCCGATTCAAGGAGAGGCCCGTGGGAAGCAGTACTACAACAACTCAGGCCTACTGGACCAAGGATGGAAGTACTACTACAAGGCAGCAACAATGAAGGCAACCATCAGATAATTGAAGCTGCACAGTCCACAAGTCATGCTAGACTTGTGTTGTCTACAAGAACAACTATTGAGAGGGTCTTCTGGGCAAGCTTTGAAGACCTTCCCAATGACCTCAAGTCATGCTTCCTCTACTTTGCTGCTTACCCAAAGAATACCAGCGTGTTTGCCAATAGCATCTTGAAGATGTGGATGGCCGAGGGATTCATTAAACCACAAAAGGGAAAGACTATTGAGGAGCTAGGTCATAACTACCTCAAGGAACTAGTTTTGAGATGCCTTGTTCAGATTCATGAGACGAACGATGCTGGTGGCATTGAGTGGGTCTATGTTCACTGAAGGCTCTATGGGTTCCTGCAGTCAGAGGCTCGTGAGGCTGGCTTCATGGAGGTTCACGACATGAATCATGTCTTTGTTCCATCATCAGTGCGCCGCCTCTCTTTCACCACTTTTGGCGGCAGATATACTCCATTCACCAACAGGTTTCCTAAGTTGCGTTCCTTCATATGCTGGGTCCAGGAGGAGCAACATCATCAGAGTGACGACAGCCAAGACACGAACAAGAAGCATTGCCATGATCTCAAGTTTTTGTGTGATTCCAAGTTCCTTCGAGTAATTGGAATATGGGGAATAAGGATTGAGGAGTTGCCAAATAAGATCGGTGACATGATCCACTTGCGCTACTTAAATGTTAACTGCAAGGACCTGAAGGAGCTCCCATCCAGCATTAAGAGGCTGCTCAACCTTCAGACACTGGACATAGAGGACACTCAAGTCGAGATGATTGACCCAGGCTTCTGGAAGATAAGGACACTTCGACATGTGTTTGCAGAGAAGCTCACGCTGCCAGAAACCATAGAGGAAGAACTAGGCAAGCTGCAAACTCTATCTGGCGTAAAGCCTCCTGCTGCCCAAGGAGAAGAATGGAAGAAACGGAATTGCCCACTGCACAAGATGCCCAATCTCTGGACACTGAAGCTGCATGGAATCAAACATGATAAACATGGGGCGGCACTGGAGACTGCTCTCGAGGAGATGCATCTCCTTGGTGACTTGAGTCTGCGAGGTCATGTGATTCCTTCATGTGTCTTCACCGCTCGAAGCCTTCGATACCTTCAGACGGTAAAGCTGTATGGCACTGTGGAATGGCCTGAGGTCGGGTGGGATGCTAGCAAGGTCCGACCGAACCTTGTTCAGATCGAACTGAGAAATAATGAGGTGCCCAAAGCCCCAAACACATCCAAGAGGAAATTGACAAGATTCATAAACCTAAAGTTGGCTTGAGACATGAGATTTCTACCCAAGCTCAAGGAGAAGTGGAGGAGATACTTGTCGAAGAGTAAGCAGCACTGTACCATGGGTGAAGGAATTGAAGGGGCAACACGCATGATTTGGTTTCGTGGTATTTATATATATCTGCATCTGTTCCATATTTCTTCAGTTCGCAAAAAAAAAATAATATCGTGTGGTCATGAATTTATTTGATATATGTATCACTATCTGTTTATACATGTTATTGCGTTACCATGTGTTGCTGTAATCGTGAACCGTATTATAATATTATTAATAATAAAATGGTGCATCAGTATTCATCAGACCATCTGTCAGGTTATTAAATTTCCAAGAGTTGTCTGGGAGAGGGAGGGAGACCAATATGTTTATGGACACAGTACCTGCTAGGTAGTCTGCTTCATGTATACTTCCAGGTACAAAAGTCATTGGAACTTTATGCTATCCTTCGGAGCTTGTGTTTTCTGATGTTTGAGGACTCTATGCTGTCTCGGACAGATAAACTCTGAAGAACTATGCGGTTGTCAAAATCAAAATTGAAGACAAAAAAACAATCGGCCTGTTGTTACATCTAAATGGCCGCCCAATCAGCACATTCTAGATTATTTGCCACATTTAGACCATGTGAATATATAAAAGAGAAAATTAAGCGGAGTTGTCCTATGCAAAAAAAAAAAGACTTCTGACATCACTTAAGCCTGGTCAGCAAGGCAGTCTCTGTCCTCTCTAAACATAAATCTCTATGCTGAAATCTGAATTGCCAGCTCTCCACGGGGCGAGCACGTCGAAGCCGCACGTACGGAGGATTCCGACTGCGAATCCAACTATCCGGCCGATGTAGGATCGGATTAGGTAATTTTTTGATAAATAATCTATAGATGGAAATGTCATGTCCATGAGAAAAATAAAATTTCTTTATATATATATACCGGCCGGTCAGGGATCTTCCCAGGGCTTTTCACAGTCCTGCTTCTTCATTGTAGAGATATATCGAACAAGAAGGCGACTGACGATGGAGCAAGGAATAAGGACGATGCCAAAGTGGCGGCGCAGTGAGCATGACGACGGCCGCCGTGCGGCGCCGGCAGCAAAGAAGCATAGTCGGGTGCAGGGGCAGCAGCGCCTTTACCTCATTTTTTTTCGAAATCGTGCATTGCACGTACTGCTTTAAGAGAAGTGGGAGTGACTAATAGACCTATATAAAGTTAATACAAGATGATTCATTGGTAATCCAGAAATTACAGATAAAATCCTCAACATAAACACAAAGCAAGAAACATAAGGGGGAACCCTCCACCTAACAACCCCCAGAAAGCTGAACCCAATACAAAGATCTCGACACCCAGGTAGCTAGCAGTGAGCGGAGCCGCAAGTTCCAGACGGCAAAGCATCCGTCCAATCCCAACTAAGACTTGGTGGCAAAGCATCTGCCCGAACTTCGACGGCCAAGCATCCGTCCCCACCTCAACGACCTCAACGACCAAATCACCGGAGACACTTCCTCGGTGGCAAAGTACGCTCCTCCGAGTCACAAGGGCCAAAGCCCTCCGGACCATGGGTGAGGAGGACATACCTAAAGAGAACACCTCGGCGGCAATCCGCCGGAAAAACACTTCGGTGGCAAAGCGTCCACTGGGAAGACCACCGCTGCAGCTACAACAGACACTAGCTGGCATACCTAGGTGAGGAGGAACATGAAGCACAATCAGACGCAGCGCAATGACCAAAGGTACCGCGCGGGCAGTAGGCGATTCTTCCATGGCATGGACTTCAAAGACAACGCCCTCAAGAAGGATTGCGACGCCGTAGCGCCACCGCTGCTTGCCCAAGCCGGGCTAGGTTTTCACCTCAAAGATCCATGTAGGTCGCCAACCTTCCAACCCTGGAGCGGAACGGTGCGAAGAGCGGCGTGCACCACCCGCCGTGCCACCATGGCAGAGCACGTGGACCACACACCACCACCGGTCCTGCCACCACGGTAACACCAGAACGGTGCAAGGAGCGGCATGCACCACCGGCTCTGCCACCATGGCAGAGCCCGAGGCCACACACCATCGCTGGTCCCACCACCACGGCAGCACCGAAGCACCATCAACGCCAAGCTCCAACTGGATGAGACTTGGGGGGGGGGGGGGAAGCGGCCGGCGCCAGATCCGGGGCACCAGGACCCAAATCCGGCCGACCCTCACCCGCCTAGGCCACTGGAGGGCCTCCAGCGTGCCATAGGGGCCCGCCGAGCCCGCTCGAAGCCGCGCTGGAGAGGGGGGTGGGGAAGCTGGCCGGCCGGCAAGATCCAGCGCCAGGGGGCCCGGATCCGGCCAGCCAGCCCCCTAGTCGGACGCCGGAGAGCCTCACGATTGGGCGGGGGCCAGGTGCGCCAGCAGACCGACGCCTGTCCGCCAGAGGGGGGAAGGGGCGGGGAGGAGGGCCCAGACGACGGATCCGGCGCACAGGGCCCTAGATCCGGCCACTGGCCGGCCACCGGCCGCAGGGGAAGAGGGAAAGGGGGGTGGAGGAAGGGGCGGAGGGGCGTACAAGGCTCCTTTGTGGAGCCGCCGCCGCCACCGAAGCTACGGCGGCGGCGGCAGCCGGAGGGAGCCAGCGAGGGGAGGTGGGAAGGCACCCTCCGAGTCGCCCTCCCGAAGGGGAGCGGTCGAGGGGAAGGAGAGTATCCCTTTACCTCATCTTCGATGACTGGCCATGGGGATACAGCATCCGCGAGATCAACCTGCATCAGGAGCCGTTACCGCGGCGCTTGCCCCGGCCTTTCATCCAGATAGAAGTGCTGCGAGGGTACCCCAACTTCTTCGCGGCCGTCGGCACCAAGATCCTGGTGACACACTGCCGGAACCGCTGGGACGTCGACTCGGTGCCGGACGGCTTCCTCCCCATCATCAACTTCGGCCCCGGCGAGGTCTACCAGGACATCCCCATCTTCATCCCCGTCGGCGACGACGAGCTCTTCTCTCTGGACACCTTGGCCGTCAGGGCGCTCTCGCTTAAGCCGCTCTGGCCACCGCGGCAGGAGGATCCTGACAGCGGCCTTGTCCGTTGGTCGTGGCGCGAGCGAGAGTTCGAGTTCTCGCGCCCGCGGCCGTTCCAGAGAAGGCACGTCACCTCCTACGCCGTGCACCCTGATGGACACACCATCGTCGTCAGCACCGGTACCAGCGAGGAGTTGGCCGCGTTTAATTTGAGTGCAGCGGAGGCCACCTTTGCCATGGACACCGACATGTTCGACGACATGGCGGAGAGGGAGGAGCTTGTGTGGAGACGGCTAGGCGAGTGGTCGCTGCCGTTCGCCGGCCGCGCGTACTTTGTCCACTGCCTGGACGCGTTTGTCGGGCTGTCCAAAGACCCGGCCACGCTTGGACACCTCTGCTCCTCGTCGTCCTTTGACTGTGAGGCGGCGTCGGCGTCGGCGTCGGCCACCGACACTGACAGCAGGCCTCCTCCTGCGTGGAAGCTCGGCAAAGAGAAGCTGTTCAGTGATGACCCCGGCTGAGACTCATGTAGGCTCTACTCTTGTACATATGGGAGGAAGCGAGTTCTGCCTTGTGCAGTGCGTCGGCATTGCCATTGGAGACGACGACGGCAACGCTACTGATCATGATGAGCTTATTGAGGAGCTTCAGCACATGGATACTAATAACGAGGAGGGTCCTGATAAGCTTGAGGAGTTTGAGCACAAGGATGTCATCATTCAGCATAAGGATACCGCCAAGGAGGAAGGAGACAGCACCGCCGGCGACCATGAGCAGCAGCCGGTCGAGGAGGAGGAGGGTGGACTGAGGAGCTATCTTTACCGGTTGACGACATTCTCTCTCTGCTATGACGACAATGGAGATCTGACAACTGGCGACACCCGTAGGATGCAATGGTACAAGGTGCCTGAAGAAATCACCAAGGATTATTTATTCCTTTCTGATCCTGTGGCATTTTGGCTGTAATAAAATGCTACAATCATGATGTTCTTCTGATATAAAATGAGACGGTTTCGTTCGCGCTTGTAAAGTAATATAATGGAGCTTCACCCCATAGACGTTTTAGACTCATGAACTGCAATGAATTAATCGCGGTAATTTCTTTTATAACTGCAATATGTGCTAACTGTTGCTCGTGCAAATTCAACAATTGCAGCCCTGACGAAAATTATATAAATCCAGACGCTCGTAAAAAAAAGACGATGCTGTGGAATATCTCGTGGACTACAGAATAAACAAAAAATAAAAAAGAAATAAATAAAATATTTGATTTTAGAGTAAAATAAATGAAAATCAAAATGAAAATTTGTACAAGTTTTTTTTTTTTTGAGAAAGAAAATTTATAAGTTGATCCAAAGCATCCAATCGAACTATCCAAGTTTTTTTATTGAGTGGAATCCAACTCTCCACCTTGGCGAGTTTGACATGTCCGATGGTGGTTCGGCCCGGCCAACGAGTACCCGTATCGAATCGAAACAGCCTAAGATTACCGAACCGACCTCCTCGATTTCGTTATATATATACGAAAACAAGCGTCGGAGCGACGGCTGCGATTATTATCAGGGACGGACAGGACTACGGGCCAATCCTCCTGCCTCCTCGATCCAAACCCTAGGAAATCAATGGCCGACGGCGTTAGCGGCGAGCCGGGAGCAGTCGGCGGATCGGCCCCGGTGTGCAGTTTCGTGAGAAGACCACCGAAGAACATGCGGAAGCGCCCCACCGCTCCCGCGGGATCTGACGACGACGACGACGGCGGCAGCAGTGGCGCCCTCGCCGCTTTGCGCTCCAAGAAGGCGCCGCCGTCCTCAGCCGCTGGCAAGCTCGTTTTCTCCACCGTAGACTCCTCCTCCGAGCCGCGGCGGTTCCAGTACGAGTCGTCCCGGACGATCCAGTCTACGGACAGCCGCGCAACCGCCATCCTCGAGACTGAGACGGAGCACGACCGCGATGCGCGCGCCATCCGCGAGAGACAGCTCAAGCAGGCCGAGGAGTTCCTCAAGAAGAATCCCTCCAGTGCCTCCGCCTCCGCCTCCTCCTCCGGGGAGGTGTACAAGGGGATCCACGGCTACATGGACTACAAGGCTGGGTTCCGGCGGGAGCACACGGTGTCTAGCGAGAAGGCCGGCGGTTCGCACGGCCCGCTCCGGGCGGCCCCGAACATTTGCGTCTCCCAGCGGTTCGACTACCAGCCCGACATTTGCATGGACTACAAGAAGACGGGGTATTGTGGCTACGGTGATTCCTGCAAGTTCTTGCACGACCGAGGGGATTATAAGTCCGGGTGGCAGCTCGAGAGGGAATATGAGGAGGCCGAAAAGGTCCGCAAGCGGCGCATTGCCATGGGTGTAAAACCTTAGCCATTTGGTTAGGCAACAGCGGCCCTTGTGGTGTCGTTCCCCTCGTTGGAGACGTCGCTTTAGAAGCTCGTGCTTTGCCAGTCATGGAGGTTGCCGACGAGGTAGAAACCTAGTTGAGGATTCGAGGTTCAGTGTCCATTGTGTCGGAAGATAGCTAGGAAGAGGATGTTGGCGGCTTGGCGCTGCGTTTGGAAGGTTTGGCGTCTATTTGGTGGAGGGCGACGGTTTTTCTAAAAATGGGTGGTGAGGATGGGAGCGATGGTGAGGCAGCAGATGAGGACGAGGATGGGCTGCCCTTTGCCTGCTTCATTTGCCGGCAGCTATTCGTTGAGCTGAAACTGGATTTACTTTTACTTATGACATAGCACATATCTGATGTTTTCACAAGATGAGAATCACACACTGGATTGAGTGGAAGTATTGTTGAGTAGGATTACTTTCACAAATTTAATTGTTGCTATTTGGTGTACTGGATGTTCCACCAAATAGCACCCTTGCTTCTTCGCACTTCTGCACATGATTCTATCACCAGACTGAACCATAATGTTTGTCAAATCTATTCTGAATGTCATTCCAACCATAATATTTGTCAATTCTGTTCTGGATGTCATTCTGGTTTTCCTCTTGGAACGGAACGTCTCAGTACCGCATTCCATATGTATATACAAACTAGGATAATACCCGTGCGTTGCAACTAGAAGCAAATGATATGATAATTCAAATTTAAACGTGTTCTGTACTATTTTAAAAATGGTACTTAAGAATGATCTTCTTTAACACTCCATCATCAAAATATTATTACATATTACCGAAACTTTAACTAAAAGTATAATTCAGATTTGATGCCCAATCACCTGAGCTCGGCCCGAGCAACTACACTGTTCAAAATCAACAGACATACAGGTACACAACTTTAATGGCACCTCATCAGCATAACTCATGAAAACACAACTTGAGGACAAATGCTACAAAGCCTACAATGTACCTTCGGATTTCTCAGAACAATTCAAAAAAAACCAATGCAGCAACTTAAACCTAGGCCGATAACTCACAGAGAAGAATGCTACAACTGTACAACCTGGTCAGTTTCTGAAAATCTAGCTTTGCCAAGGCCTGAAAAGGAGGTCAAAACAAGACATAACTGCTTGAGGGAGATTCATATTTTCTGCTGGAGTTCTTATATCGCACCTTCCCCTGAATGCTTAAAGCCAATTGCCATTGTGAAACTTTTGTAATAATAATAATATATATTCATATCAAAACTTGACATGCTGGATTTGCGGCAGCCATAATTGCAGTTCTTGCATTAAGAGAGATGGTGATGTCAGCCTTGGCAATGCTAACTCTTCTCTGCGCCATAACCTCATGAGTAGCTGTCCTGTCAGTCTTCCGTCTTGTCAAATGCATCTATAGCACAAATGCCCAAATCTGCTGGCAATTGGAACCCGAGAGTTTGTGCTATGAGATAAGTTATTAGCAACTTTGGATCCAAAATTGTAGGAGCATGCACAAATCATTCATGTACTAACTTGTTAACATTTTAGATATCTAAGAAACCATACACCATATACAAGAAACCTTTTTTTTCCCAGAGGCTTAGAGGTGCCCATTTATAGGTAGCTCTGATTGTAGGAAGAAATTGAAGCCACACAAAATTAAGAATAGGTTCACTACACCTAACCAAAGCCCTACGGGAAACAACAAATCAACCTCATCAAAACCCAATTAAGAAATATACATGGCACCCGACGCACATGTAATTGGGTCAGATCCGAATAAAAAATAGCAAGCATACTAAACATAGTCTGATGGCACTAAATTAGCTTCTCACCACAACCAGGCTCAGAAAGGCAGCATCACAAACAGGGGCCAACCATTAAAGGACCTAAGCCCAGCAGGGGCCAACCATTAAAGAATAGTTATATATGTTTAGTCTCAGATCTATACATTTTAAGCTTTATTATCTGATCTCTTCTCTTTGGACACCAGTTTAGGTTTTCTGAACGTTTTTAAAACAAACAAAGCATCATGAGAACATTTTTTACTGCTCAAAATAGGATTATTGTACTAAGCAAATATTTTGTACTGCTGAAAACAAAAAATATATAGAACATGCCTCCTTATTGTCAGAGAAAAAGAGAGCAATCATTTACGGTGATGGCATCACAATGATTACGGTAAACTATTTCTTGTACCATTTGCAGTAAACCAAAGGTCAAGCATAAATTTTGTGAACTGCTAAAGATTTTCGTAGATGGTTGAGAAGGTAAAGAAAGTAGATGCCATTTGTTTCTCTCCCTGCCATAGGGATTGATTAGTTAGCTTGAAGGTCCTGGCTGTGAAGTAGATTGACTCCTATAGGCTGGCTTAGCTCAAGGGCCCTTCTGTTCTCTGGAACATCTCCTGCCAACAAATTGGTAAATCATAATACCCTCAATAAGAAGTTCAGCAACATAATGAACAAAGCTATACTCGATCGTGCTTTTGTACAACCCTTAACTGTGTTTACTGATGGCCATGTACAAAGTATAACAAAAATTATAACAGGCTGTTAAAATATAACAATTATTTCCATCATTAAAAAGTTGATAATCAACCTTTCTAGGCATCAACACCACCAGTAGAAAACAAATTTCAGAATCGATGTTTTGTTATACTTTTGAGAATCCGTCCATTGGATGCATAATTGTTCAGTTCAATCTACTATGCTTCATCACTGGCTTTGTGCAGCAAAATTTTCTATGCAGCAGTAGCAACGGTGACATTAACTAAATTGTAGCAAAAATAGCATGACTTGAGAACTACTTCAACTTCAACACAGGTGGCAAAACTTCTATTGAGGACACTGGCAGCAGTGCATGGAGGTGCTCTCATCTCAACGCAAATTTTCTACTTGAAGTGTTGTATTCTCCTCAGAATAGAAAATTGTCACAACCTTCTCACGGTAGAAACTCGTTCAGTCATTTCAACAAATACATGGCAGGTAGAATGTGGCTTACACTGCACGGGGCCACAGTACAGATTGGGCGCTCCTGGGCGAGTGGCTGCCTCCCTCCCTGCAGCCCGGGACGTTGCAGAAGCTCAGTGGCCGGCCGCGCATGCAGCACCTCCGGCAAGCCAGGTGCGGGCGCCGCCTGAGACCGCAGCAGCTCGGCGGCCGCTGCTCTGACGGGCGGTCAGAGGTTCATGCGCACTGCCTGCCTCGCTCCCGCGAGATCCAACGGCGAAGCCGCCCCGACCCTCGGCGTTGGCTGACTTGCTTCTGTAATCGAGAACCAGGAGCCGGGAGCGACGGCGTGGCGGCGGCCCTCGGTGGGGCCGCCCTGACCTCGGCAGCAGGCGTTGATGAGGGCGGGCGGCGGCAGGCAGGTACAGCGGTGGCGGCGGCGTGCGGTCGGGGGCGACCGGGCGAGGACGTCGCTGCCGAATGGGAACTGAGGGTGGGCGGGTGGCACTGCGACTGGCCCCGCTGACTGTGCTGACCCTGGCGGATGAGGGCGATGCGGACGAGGACGACGGCCGAGGCACGCGCGACGGCGAAGGCGAATCGTGGGGAGCGAGGTTTCCTTCGCGGACCAATCGTGCGGGAGGCGAGGTGAAACCGGGCGCCCCGTGTTTTACCGGGAAGCGAGGTTAAAAGCCGGGTGAACGATTTCCTTTGGTAATTTTTAGTTGTGGAGAAGAGATTAATTAGTAAGCACTAGTGAGCCTTTTGCGTTGTGAATTTTGTCGACAAACTCTGCCTGCCACCTAATGATTGCTTGCTTTGTCCACCGGCCGCAGCCAGAAGCACATTCACAGCTTCAGTGGCGGCGTCCGGATCGTGCCCACTACGTGCTTCATCATTGGCCCGCTTCTACCCTGCCGGCCGCCTCGCCGTCGAGGATCAGGCCACCAGGCGGTGGTCCGGGCATCGTTGTCTCGCTCCGCTGCAACGGCGAAGGCACCGTCCGTGACATCATTATCACACCCAGCTACCTCTATTATATCCCCAGCTAGCTCCCTGGTGTGGCCGTTGTTCCTTTTGAACGGGGCCCTGCCTGGGCGCCGACGCGATGACTCCATGCGTACAACCGGAAGTGCCAGCCACCAGCTTTACCGTCTCAAGGAATCCAAGGCTTGGTGCGGTGAAGACGCATGAAGGAATGGCATCACCTTTCAGCTTCAAGTAGCTAAGGAGATCCATCTTCGCGAGAGCACTCTTCAGTCCCGCCCCATGTTTTCTATGTTCGATTCTGTGCAACTTCAGTAACCGAAGATTGGGCATCTTGTGCAGTGGGCAATTCTGTTCTGTCCATTCTCCTCCTTGGGCAGCAGGCTTTACACCAGACAGCGTTTGCAGCTCGCCCAGTTCTTCCTCGATGGTTTCGAGAAGCATGAGCTTCTCTGCCAACACATGGCCAAGTGTTCTTATCTTCCAGAAGCCTGGGTCAATCATCTCAACTTTAGTGCCCTCAATGTCCAGTGTCTGCAGGTTGAGTAGCCTCTTAATGCTAGACGGTAGCTCCTTCAGGTCCGTGCAGTTAACACCTAAGTACCGCAAGTGGATCACGTCACCAGTCCTATTTGGCAACTCCTTAATCCTTAGCCGCGTCAATACTTTGATTACGCGAAGGAACTTGGACCCACATAGGAACTTGAGATCATGCCCATGTTGTTTCTTATTCTGTTCTTGGCTGTCATTGGTGCCCTTATGTTGCTCCTCCATAACACAACTTAGGAAACTTGTTGGTGAATGGGGTGTATCTGCCGCCCAAACTCATGAAAGAGAGGCGGCGCACCGACGGCGGAACAAAGACATGATGCATGCCATGAACCTCCATGAAGCCAGCCCTGCGAGCCTCTAACTGCAGGAACCCAATGAGCCTTGGGCGAACACTAACTCCCTCGATACCACTAGCAGCACTTTTATTTTCAATCTGGACAAGGCACCGCAAGACCAGCTCCTTGAGGTAGTTATGACCCAGTTCCTCCATAGTCTTGGCCTTCTGTGGCTTGATGAATCCCTCCGCCATCCACATCTTGACAATGATGCCGGCAGGCCAAGAAGTATTCTTTGGGAAAGCAGCAAAGTAGAGGAAGCATGACTTGAGGTCGTTGGGAAGGTCTTCAAAGCTTTCACAGAAGACCCTCTCAATGGTTGTTGTTCTTGTGGACACAAGGTTAGCATGACGTGTGGACTGTACAGCTTCAGTTATTTGCTTGTTGCCGCCTTCACCATCGCCACCGCCTTGTACTAGCAGTTCTCCTTCCATCCTGCTTGGTCCTGGCCTGAGATGTTGTAGCACTGCTTCCCACTGCTCGGGCCTCTCCTTGAATCGGACTTGTCCAGCCAGAACCACTATAGCCAAAGGGTAACCCCCAGTTATATCATACACAATGTTTTTGTACCTATTGGTCATGTGTTCCTTTGACCTATCTGATAGTTCCTCTTTCCTGAAGGCCCTCAAAAGGAACAACTGCCCGCTTCTTTCTTCATCCAAACGGCTCAACATGTGGATTCCGTTGAAGCCAGCTTGGTTCATGGAATTAGCATGCCATGCGACTTCTTCATTTTCTCAGTGTCCAACATGAGCAGCACTCGGCTTCCATTATTGTCATCAGGCAGGCTTGCTCTCACACAGTTGAGCATGGCTTTGGAGGATATGCCACCGATAACCACCAGACACCTCTTATTTGCCAAGAGTTGTCTGTGCTTATCGCTGAAATCATCAATGTCATAGTCTTTCTTTGGCTGAGGGAATATGTCTGCAATTTCCTCTGCTGTGCACTTAGATATTAGTTTCCTTAAAGAGTTCCTCGAGGATGCTACCCAACGAGGAATCCGCTGGCACGTTGTATCGAATGCCAACTTTGAACACAGGTGTGGTCTTCACCATTGCCTCATATAATATTCGTACAATGGTAAGCTTTCCAACACCGCTCTCCCTGAGTACAGAGACAAACATTTGCCTCGTGTGATCTCGGCGAAGCAACAATCTCATGAGTGTTGTCGCATCATCATAAATACCCACAGCATTATTCGACCTGTGAATTTAATTAATTGGTGACTTTAGTATTGATACTCTGAATTTAATAGTGATAATACAACATGATAATTTAGAAACATATATAGTTTATACTTTGTGGTTTAATTACAATTATTACTACTTGCCTACAATCTGCACCCCAATGTGGCCTAAAATCTTACATTGCATAAACACATTGAGAGTTGGGAGGACATATTAATTTGGTAGGTAAAAGTAATTAAAATTGATCATTTTTACTCTCCCCTCTATCTATCTCTATTCATTTCCTTACACTACATATTCAAATACTCCATCCATATAGTATATATCAGATTGTGATGACCTCATTATTTACTCTGTATGGTTTTCATCATTTTCATTCTACTCTAGTAGGTTTTTCAATATGTATTTATTTGAAGCTTAAGCTTAAGCTATATCAATTCCTTTTGGACCATTTTTATTACATCATGAATCTATATTTTAGCTTTCAGGTTTTTTATATTACTTGTTCTTGCATTTTAATTTTATCCAAGTGTTAAGTTCAAACTCTATAGTTTATTGCATCTTTTATTCAAGGTTTTATTTTATATTTTAGCAAGCGGTCACTAGTCCAGTTTGTCTAGTTGAGCGCCTTGCACCCAGTCGGCTAGAGTTCGAACCCTCTTGGAGGCAGATTTGTTGGCTAGAGGAGGCGTAGTTTATCTAGGCGTTGAAAAAAATCTCCTCGCTTGTGAAAGCTCTTGTTTGGTTTTGGCTAACTGATGACACACCTAGTTGCTAATAATTTCACTAAGTGTATGTAGAATATATTAGAAACATGTTATGAAAGAGCATGGTGGCATGGAGATGACTACAAGATTATGGTGATGGATATGGTGATAACATGGTGTCATGTTCAAGCTCTGAGGTTTCAAAGAGGGCCCATGGAGATCAAGGCAAAGGTATATCTTGATAGGGCCTTTTGGTTTGATGATCGAGACACTATAGAGAGTATGATCATGTTTAGGATAGATAGCCATACTATCAAGAGGAGAAGTCATGGTTATCTTGATGTTGAAGTGCCACTAGGTCTATTGCTATTTTCTATTGCATCAGATGCAAATCGTTGGTGAAGACATGCTATCTCTTGGTCACAATGTGCTACTCTTGTTGGTTAGCATGTTTTTGCAAATATGGAAAAGGAGGAGTTTCTGACGAAGTGTTTGCTGCTATTTGACAAGCGTCGGATGCTAGGTTGTAGAGCGTCAGACACTGGCCCTGTGTCTGACCCCTTGTCCGGTGAATGGCTGCTCTGGAGCTGGCATCAGACGCTTCCGAGGACTGACCGTCGGACGCATGACGTCAGCGTCCGGTGCTGACTTTGTGGCGAGCGGCTTCCTCTTGACTACGTCGGACGCTGCACAGGACCAGCATCAGACGCGTCCGGTGCGCGTCGGACACAGTCCAGAGAGGTCTGCAAAATGGGGTAGCCATCGGACACGTCCGGTGGTAGGGCGTTGGACGCAGGGTCCGAGCGTCCGATGCGTCTAACGGCTAGTTGGCTCCGCACGAGATTGAACGCATCGGACGCATCCAACGCTTGGCGTCTGGCGCGTCCGACTACCTCGAGTGAGATGATTCAAATCGTAACGGTTGGATTTTGTTGGCACCTCTATAAATAGACGGTGACCGACCATGGCAGGCATCTCTTGGTGATTCTAACACACTTGTGCATCCTTTGAACTAGAGACTCTCCCCACTCATCTCCTTGCTTGATTGACCATCCAAAGTGAGATTGAGTGAGATTGAAGTGCATTGCTTTGACTGTTGCATCTAGAGGCACTTCTTCTTTGAGTTGGCTACGGGTTTCTTGTTACTCTTGGGTGATTTCCATCACCCTAGATGGCTTGGAGGAGCGGTGGTATTTGAGCTCGAGTTGATGATTGTTTGAGGCTACACCGGTGATTTATGAGGGGGTTCTTGAGCCTTCCACGCGGGAGATCGCAATTGGCTACTCTAGTGCATTGCTCGTAGATTGGAGGATCCCCATCTTGTGTTGATAGTGCGGCACCCGGTTGCGGGTATATGGCTATGTGATGTCATTCTAATATGCACATCTTCAAGTGAGTGTATCGCCACAACGAGGACGTAGCATGCCGGGAAGCAAGTGAACCTCGGTAAAAATCATTGTATCATCTTGATTGCCGAGGTTTCTATCTTGTGATTGTGTTTGTTATTGATTGGTTCATCTCCACTACATCGGCGGTATAATAATCCAATCCCCTCTTGTGTAGTGCTAGTTGTCTAGTTTAGCTTCTAGTGTAGTTTAGCTTCATAGTAATAGTGTTCTTGCTCTCTAGAAGTAAATTAGCAACCTAACCTTGTTGGTGTGATTAGTGATCATAGCTTATTTTTGCTAGAATTATTTAGAAGGCTTGCATTGCTTAGTTGAGCTAGTGCTAGTGAGCTTTGCCATCTTAAGTACAAAACCTTTGATTTAGTGCTTTGCAAGAAATTTTTATAGGTAATTCACCCCCCTCTAGTTATTTAGGACCTTTCAGTTTGTCCCACGCCAAAGTACAGGTCTAAGGCACCCGGTCTCATTGGACCTACGGTGCCGCTGTGTATGGGTGGGGAGGAGCTTCAGGGATTTTCTCAGCCTGCGTAAGAAGTTATTCTTCTTCTATGCACAATGCCCGAAGTTGTCTTCCTGGTAGGTCAAATTTTTTAATATTTTATCTCCCATAAATAAAAAGACCAAAACGTAGACATCTTTTGGTGTGACATTCTAACGTGGGCCCGTGACTCTTCCCATGCGATCCCGCACCCGCTCCCTCTCCCTTAGTCATCGTCTGTGCGATCGCATAAAATAGGAAAGAAAATTAATCATGCATGCGAGAAAAGGAAAGGCTCCCATGTTCCTGGCGCATGCGTAATATGGGAAAAAAAATTAATCTCGCATGTGATCGCTCGCCCCCGCACGCATGGGAAACCCTCGTCGTGCTCTGCCCCAGCGAGAAAAAGGAAGGAACATTTGAATTTGAATCTCATGCACCCGTGATCCCTTCTCCCTTCCTTTATTTTGCGACACAAACAAAAAAAGGAAGAAAATTCCCCTGTCCCTCCCTTCTCCCTGGACCACGCACGTCTCGGCCTCCCGTCTCACCCCGCCGCCGCACGCAAGTAGCGACGACGTGTCGTCCTCCGCCTCTCCTCCTCCTCACTTCCTCCCTCGCCCTCCAGTTCCCCGCTGCCGCCCTAGACGGAAGGAGCAAGGACGCGCCGGGACAGCCGCCACAAAGATCTTCAGCGCCATCATCCTCGCGCGCCATCCCTAATCACGCCAGGTCCAGGACACGCCGGCCAAGCCCTTCACCGCCGCCACAAAGGTCTTCGGCGCTGTCGTTGTCGCGCTCGTGCGGCTGGTAAGTCTTGATCTACTTCAATGGCAGATCCCGCGCAGAGTTGGTCCTGGATGCGTTAAGAACATAGACGGTTCCCTATATGGTCGTCGCGTGTGCCGAGGGATCGGTGTGGCGGTGCTTGTACCCAGGCCGGGGCAAGATGTCACCGTGATCTGTGTGATCGCTGGGTGCATGCCTGCACTGGGCAGTGGGTTCAGTAGCGTCGCGAAACGCTGATGGCTGGAGCGATGGGATCGTGTATTTGTGGACAACACCTGCCTACATGCTTGCTTGATGTGCTGGGCTTTGGTAGGCAATTGCGCATGGTGGGGTTAGGTGGTGGAGAACGCCGACAAGCAGCTGAACTGAATGACTTCGTTCAGTCACGATGTTACATATGTCTCTTCCTGGTTCTCTCAATTTCTGCATAAAACATAGGCAACTTGCACTTCAGCCATTCTGAGATCCATTAGTTTGATCTTCTCTTAGTTCATATAAGAATTGTTTGTTTAAAGAGGGAAAATTCTTTCAGGTCGCAGCTTGCCATGTAAATTCAGTTCAGCAAGGTGAAATGACTCCCTTGGGTCCAAATTAAGGTAACCTGATTGTTCTCAGTGCTGAACATATTAGTGGTTTATTATAACATGCTTTTAAGTTTATTGCCTTGAAAACAATATGGACAATTTCCTAATGTTATCTACATCTTGATTTAATTTCTGATAGCTATGTGCTGTTTTCAATATCTCTAATGTGAATATTTGGCCCTGTGATCTAGGAAATTGAAACTGCTAAGACATTTCTTCTATAAAACAAATTCATGGTAGCACCTAAACACGCTGCATCGATAGTGCCTAACAAATTTTTTTTCGAAAGGACGGCAAATCAAAGTCCGGATGATTTTGGGAAAGGAGCAATAGCTCACTTGGCTAAGTGATCAAATGTGGCACTACACCTAGCCATCTAAGTTCGAATCTCATCGGGAGCGAATTTTTTGGGTGCCCATTTTCTTCTTATTAAAATGTCACCTAGCTCCTCCTAGGTTGGTCGAATTTTTACTCCTATACAACAATTTGGCAAATAAAAAAGTAATAGCAAGTGCCTAACAAAATGACACATTCTTTTAACACGCAAACAAGCATAGCGATTTGCGAAGCGATGGTACTTGCACATGTTCACCATCATAGTACTGGGAAGGAGTCAGTTATCAGGTATTTAGGTGCAAGTAGACGAGGTATGTGTCAGTTAAGCTTTGCACTATAATTAGACTTGTATGTTTTGATTCCTGTTATGCATGTGCACACGAGCACCAAACTCTGTGGTTGCCGTGCGCTTAGAGGAAGTGGCCGAGAATAGCTCACCGCTATCTGGGAGATCGGGAGTGGACAACGTTGCACGCCTAGGGATGGACGAGCTGCAAGGCAACGTGCAGTCAACCTCTGACAGATGCGCTCTCTTTCTGTAAGTTTCTGTATTTATTCAGTCAAGAAGCATTAGAAAATCTGCCAGTTAAAGCAGCACCAAAAGCTCAAATGTTCGCATTAGTGTGTGCGTTGTTCATATTCTCCGGCGTGCTCCAGAGCTCGCCGTCGGCATTCACCGCCGCCCCGGGCCTGACAGCATGCAGCCTGCAGTAGTGCTGTTCACGGCTGACTGGCCATCTGCACATCCAGCCTGAGGCCACGGAAAAAGTCAAACCTCTGACAACTAATGAAATATTTAGAAGATATTGATCCACGCTCAGATGGTCTGAAGAAGAGACATCACATATATTAACCTTAAAGTTGAGCCTCAGTTTCAGTTTATGAAAGAACCAATTGTACTCTATGCATTGTAATTTGTGTTATCCAGAGCACTCGAAATCATGAAGATATATTAACTCTAAACATCTAGGCAACCACCATAATCTAATTAGAATTTATGTAGTTGGCCTTCTTGATGCTGAAGGGCAGTTAGCTAATTCCTATACTGGTTCATTGCTTATGATCTGGAAACCTTTTTTGTTGTCAACCAAGCTCTAATTTGTCATGTAAATTTTCGATACTCATGTCGCTGACTCAATGTTCCTGCAGTTGAGAATTGCCATCCAACATTTGTGAACTGAATGGCTATGTGTTATGAGTTATTTTTTAGTGACATGATAGTACATTAACTATAAATTACATTTTGGTTAAGTATGATTTTGATTTTGCAGCAACAGCTCATCCAAACGGCACACACCTTGGCCGAGGCAGCGAGCTCCCCCATCTCCACCATTGAGCAAGGTGTGTTGTCTGTAGCTTGTACTGAAGATGGTTAATATTTGTGATCCTCTGATTGATCATAACCGGTCAATATAGGTATACCGTATCACTATAGATTCGTACTAATTATATTGATCAAATGTTCCTACCTTTTTTTTTTACCATTTTTACAAAATGAGATGAGAATTTCAGTGCCTGTGTCACATTAGAGTAGGTTTTTAAATCTGGTAATTAGTGCTTGGTCTGGGATCTATTTCAAAGAAAATTTCAATGCCTTGTCTTTGTTTCAATTCTTTTTATCATACACGGTGGAACTTTTTGTCTCAATTTCTAGAGCCATGTCAAGAGCGAACATCAAGATCCTTGCCCTCCCCCCTGATGCGGATGCATAGGAGGAGGAGGCTAAAAGCATGGAGAAGAAAAACGTTAAAAAGATTGCCGAGGGAAAAAAATAAGAATGCCGTAAAATAAAAAAATACAAGGATAAGAAGACCACAATAGTAGATGGAACTTTCACGAATAATATTGTATTTAAGGAGGTGTTAACGCCATAGGCGTGGTAATATAAGATTATTAATCGTATACACTACATTATTTTATTTAATTTATATTGTACAAATATTATTTCACTAACGTCATATTTGTTTTTGTCCCTAGGTATTTTTACATGGTTCATCAGACTTAACATGGAGATGTTATATACACGCCACAAGACAACTGAAAAATTATTTGTACATGTTATATTTACACTTTAGGAAAAATGCTATGTAACACGATTATATTTACTCGAATATTATATTTAAGTTTGTATATATGGCCGCTTGTGCATGGTGTATATCCTAAACGTTTGATGGCTAATAATCAGTCTGACACATATGTTTGGTTCATGTGTTGTGTTGGCAAGTCCGAGTCCTATGCAGCTCTTGCGTGGTCGTGGGATGGCAAAGTCGTAGTAGCGCTCGTGCCGCACATTCTTGATCTTTTATGATCTATAATATGTGTAGAGTTTATGAGCCTACAACACCATGATTATGTGACCGTGTTAATTTCATAAACTTTGCTTGTTTAGATTAAATGTCACTTTATGTCATTATTTAATTTCATAACGTTGTTTTCTTATTGTGCGATCCACATGTTTTATACAAAAGCTTGTCAACCCGTAGCAACGTACGGGCATGATACTAGTTGAAAAATAGATTCTAACTCCGATATACTCCACTCTTAGTTACTTTATTATAATCATAAGCAGTCCTTGTGTCAACCCATACCACAACCGTTAAGATGATGAATTTCTTAATTAATTTATCATGTTGTTTTATAAAAACAAATAGAGTACTTATAACTAAACTACCAATACGGATATGGCATGGATCAAGTGCAAACCAATCCCTCCATACAAACTATGTAAACCAACTACGAAAGAGAGGTGGGAGGGGATTTGCAAGATTTGCAATAGTATAATTTTGCACTTAATCGTTTGGTCCTAATCATACTTTTGTAAATCCCTCCTCCCACCTCTCTCCCCGCAGTTGGTTTACATGGTTTGCACAGAGGGGTTGGTTTGCACTTGATCCGTTGCCTACGGATATGGCATAATGCTTTAGCCAAAATACATAAACTTTCCTTGAAGTAATATATCTGTTGGTAACATTAGTAGTACAAAAGTTGTGAGATCATGCGAAGAAAAATTGGGTTGAGATGAAAATGGCATAGCATAGGGAGATATGCATGTGCGGCCAGCGGCTTATTTATGTGTAATAACATGAAAACCGGGTATGCTAGTGGTAGTGTAGTGATTTTGATATTGTTGCATGACATGCTCGTGTGTGAGGTGTTAGTATGGATTGACTTAAGTCGTGGACTTTGCTCGGACATGGTTGCTGTCTTTGTCATGTGTAAGTATTATCTTTTTTCTATATGACACGTAACTGAAAATATAATTAAACGGCTGCTTCTCAAGGAGCGATTCGCGTACCATGCGGAAGTGCCTGTAGTGGAAGACGTCACAGGCGCTAACGGTGTATGCCCGATGTTGTACTCCTTTTGGTTCTCTGAGATTTTTGCAAGCCTCGTATTGACCCTTTTGATTCTGGAAGACAATGTATGTCGACTAACGATTTGGGTGCACAAACCAGTCAAGTATTTGTTCCACGTTTTCTTCCAACACCGATAACCCTGGAGGCTTTTCATGTCAACCTGCAATTATTCAAGCATAAAAATCTTATACAAGTTACACCAACATCGATCAACACATAAGTACATATAACACATATATATAACCCCTAAAGGCAAATCACAACAAGAAAATTTAAAGCTTAATAATTATAGGGGTTTCATTGACGGTTTGTAAACAAAGTTTCTATATATATTACCTTTGAATTTTAAAATCAACTGACAATGACGATATATTATCCCCTCTATGGCATGGGTTGGAGTTTTTGAGATTAACACACGTACGTAAACCCTACCCCTATGAGCACCTCCAAAGCACTGAACAGCCGACACATCTAGATATTCCCGAAGTCACTACTAGCACCTCCTAGAATAAATCTAGAAAAATACGAGTACCAATGCCAATCGAGGACTTGATCCCTGTAGGTAGGTTCCACCACAAGAAACCTAACCAGCTGACCTATGATTAGTTCGCCTACTCCACGTATTTGTAAGCCAAGTTATATATATGATCTATGGTTATCATTTGCATGAATTTTATCATCTGGAGTCTGCACAGGCAAGCCTTGTTTCTACTATGTCAATTGCAAGCGGACTGTTCCTGTTTAGTTCATTGGTCACCAGAAGTAATCAAATATTTGGGTTGCTATATACCTGCCTTCGTGGGCTGACTACTGCATAAATAATCAAAGATTCCATTTGATATTGCCGCTCCTGTTAAGAACATGCTTAATTTACTACAATTGCTGGTCGTCAAGAATATTCGGTGGAGAGCAGATTATCAGAAATGAAACATACTAGCAATTGCATTGTTTGCTTCTAGGTTGCCCAGATCGTCAGTTTGGTCTGTTACTGTATTACAAGATCCGTCCAATAGATATATCTCTATTATATGCTAATATTAATAAAACAGAATTAAAAGCCTTCACGTTTGCCGTTTGCGGAGCCAGGGGACCAACAAATTTCAAAATGATTAAAAAAATAAAAATGTTCACCATTAGATTTTATGATGATCTAATGGCCAAGAATAATTGAGTATAAAAAATAAAATAATATACACCGTCAGATTTTAATTTTTTTGCGAAAAAAGAGCTTTATTAAAAGTTAAGTAACGTCCTTACAAGAGAGTGAAACAATCCACTCTGGAAAACGATAAAAAAAAACACTGACACATCCTAGACCTAATAGCATCTTGCGCCAACTCATGCGCCACATTATTTTGATCCCTACCAATCTTAACAAACTCAAGTTTAGGCAACTGGGCCCCAGTATCACGAATCTCCTCAACGATTTGCCACAAAGCAGACCAATCCCATCCCTAGGTTAGGAGCTTGGTGACCACCGATTGGCAATCAGACTCAAGGATCATTGGGGTTTCGGGCCATCTCAGCGCCATGTGAACGTCCTCCAGGCATGCTCTTGCTTCAGCATCTTCCGCATCCCTACAATGAGACATAATACGGCCAGCCGTTAGTTTCAAGGACCCCTCCCAATCTCTAATGACAACGCCCACTGCAGCCTCTCCTGACAAGGAGTTAAACGCTGCATCAACATTGATTTTGAACGTTCCCTGTGGTGGAGCCACCCAGCGTTTACATCTTTGAATTGATGGCCTGAACTGTTTGTTGCTGGGGACTTGAGCCAAACTGCACTTTCCTTTTGAATCAGCATAAGCACCATGTTGCCGTATATTGTACAGTGCATCCATGTATCTGGTGAGGAAAGTGACAGAGCTGGTAATGACCGGAGAGGCACCTTCATGAATCATCTTATTATGCACACTCCAAATATGCCATAATAGCATGAAGACATTTGCCAGGACCTCCAGCGAGTTGTTATGCACTAATAATAGTAGCCAATCCGGGCCAGCCATGGCAAACTCCTCTGTTGGCAAGACCCAGTGCTCCCTCATAGCCTGCCGGAGGGCAAAGGCATGCGGACACTCTAATAATGCATGGTGTGCATCCTCTGAACATTGACCACATATCTGACAGACGTCCTGCTCCTCAAGATGGCGGTATTTCTTATTAACTCGGGTTGGCAACCCATTATTAGCGACCTTCATAGCAAAGATGCTCACCTTGGAAGGCACCTTAAGGTGCCACAACTTTTTATAGCCTATGCGACCTTGTTCAGAACTTGAGCTGCTCCCAGTAGTACCAACTCCATAGAAGTTTCTGACAGCAAGTTTATATGCACTCCGAACACTAAAAATACCAGTTTTCTCATAGTGCGAAGCCACAAAATCTGAAGATCCCTTTGCAGGCAATTTAATTTTAAAAATTTCAGCTGCATCACAGGGGAAAAAAATACCTTCGGATAGCTGTTTCATCCCAATCTCCACGATCATCAATGAGGTGGTGAACCCACCTAAGTCGACAAGAGCGTCGGGGGCCAATCGCCTTCAAACCATGCCCTCTGGGTAACCAGTTATCCCTCCATATCTGGGTGGATTTACCATCGCCTATACGCTGGATTACACCTTGCTTCAACAACTCCAAACCATATTCAATAGCCCTCCATGTCGGCGATGCCTCACCCGCCGGGACTCTATCCAACAGGTTACTGTTAGGATAGTATTTTGCTTTCAGAACCCTCGCATAGAGACTATCAGGAAAGGCCACCAGTCTCCATGCTTGTCGAGCCAGCATAGCTTGGTTCATCAACCTTAGATCCTTGAAACCCATACCACCAAAGTTCTTTGGCATCACCAATTTCTCCCATGGTATCCATTGTACCTTCCTTCTACCCTTCTTAGCACCCCACCAGAAGGCTTGCACTTGTTTCATGAGTTCATCACACAGGGACAGAGGAATCTTGAAAACACTCATAATATAGATGGGTAAAGCCTGGGTTACTGATTTGATCAGTACCTCCTTCCCCCCTGCTGATAAATATTTTTCCTTCCACCCAATCATCCTTTTATGGAAGTGTTCCTCAAGTGGCTGGAACATACCACGACGAACCCAACCATTTGGGGTCGGCAGACCCAAGTATTTTGCCTTAAAATCAACTCTTTCAACTCCCAGAATAGCACAGACAGATTCTGAGATGCCCTGATCCGGGTTTTCATTCATTAGTAACGAACACTTGCTTGGACTCAGCAGCTGACCTGAGCAGTGCTCAAAAGTGTTAATTATAGATTTGATAACCTGGGCTTGTTCCACATTAGCTTTAAAGAATAAAAGGCTGTCATCCGCAAATAAAAGGTGAGATACACTTGGAGCCCTTCGGCACACTTTCAAGCCTTGGAGATAGCCAAGATCCTCATTATGCTTCAGTAAAGTAAAAAGACCATCAGCCACTAGCAAAAACAAATATAGTGAAAGCGGATCACCTTGTCGCAGACCGCGTGACGGGGAAAAGGAGTGCGAAGGCACCCCATTGAAGCGTATTGAGTAGCGTACAGTTGATACACGTGACATGATCCACTGCACCCACCGACTCTGAAAGCCCAGCTTCTCCAATAACCTTTTTAAGAATCCCCAATCCACCTGGTCATACGCCTTCGATAAATCCAACTTATACGCACAAAAGTTCTTGCCACTGTCTTTCTGTATAGCATTAATACATTCAAAAGCAATTAGAGCATTATCTGTAATTAACCTTCCAGGGACAAAAGCACTCTGCTTTACTGAAATAACACTGTCCAGAATGGGTCTTAGCTGATTCACCAAACACTTCGAGATCACCTTATAAATCACGTTGCATAAGCTAATCGGTCCAAAGTCTTTGAGCTTCACTGGATCAGTTCCTTTTGGAATAAGCACGATGGCAGTATCATTGACTCTAGGAGGAAAATATCCATCATGAAAGAATCCTTGAACTGCAGCGACAACATCCTCTTTAACCACCTCCCAATGCCTCTGAAAAAAACATGCCGGAAAACCGTCACGCCCTGGAGCTTTGGCGGTCCCATTTGAAACAAGGCATCTGAGATCTCTTCCGATGTAAAAGTTCGACACAGGTCCTGATTCATTGCATCTGAAATTTTAGGTTCAATAAGGTGTATGAGCTCATCAGGGACCACACTTGGATCGGCTGTGTACAGTTCTAAGAAAAAATCAGACACCATCTTCTGCATTTTCTTTGGATCATCACACCAATCACCATTTGCATCCTTGAGCTTCTTAATTTTATTTTTGCGGGCACGCTAGATAGCCTGCCTATGAAAGTAACTTGTTTTGATCACCCTCCTTCAGCCAAGCTATCTGAGATCGCTGCAACCACATCATTTCTTCGCTGTATAAAAGCTCATCCATATGGTCTTAGATTTGGCGAATCACTACCCCAGCCAAGTTTTTTCGTGACGGACTTCCATCAGGGAAAATTCCCAAAACCATCAGGGAAGAGTATCCATGACGGTTACCGTCAGGGATAAGCCGTCAGGACAAAAAACGTCACGGAAAGTCGACTTCCCTGGCGGAAGACCGTCAGGGAGTGATTCCTGACGGTTGCAGCCGTCAAGAAAGACTTCGCTGTCAGTTTTTCATGTTCCGTCAGGAGAGGCTTTCCACGTCGGCTGCAACACCGTCAAGGAAGGATTAGACGTTCCCTGACGGCTTCTGTATCATCAGGGAAGCTTCTGCTTTTCTGTGTCAGCCAACAAACCGTCAGGGAAACCTCTTTTTCAGTATAAAAAACTCGTTTTACCTATTCAAATAATTAGCCGATCCTTTGAACCGCACCAGCAAGCATTAAATGTCTGATACATGTAACTCAATTGTCTATAATCATTATTGAAATCGTCCATACATGATAGTTGAATGGTTAACTAAGTTTAAGCTACATTCTAAAGGGCTTGCAAAATAAAGTACGAAAACCTAAGTTACAATGCTATTCATGTAACTAATATATTGTAATTGCTACTTCCTAAAGCCCTTCAACAGCAATACACAATAGCTGCTACACATTCATTCATCTCCATATCCTTCAGTCAAAACAAGATAAAAATAACAGTTATGAGAAATCCTGTTAAATATGCATTAAAACAATATAGCTGATTGGTTGTTCAATGCCTTTAAATTAAAAGAGTAACATAGAGAGCACAACAATATATTGGCAGTACAACAGATTCTTGTTGGCAGATATAGTTACTCTTTAATGTTCATTCACATGTAACTCTTAGTTTTACAAAATTGGTTATCCAGTGATCCAATCAAAAGAGATCTTGATGGCAGGTACATAGCTAAATTGATGCACTATGCAGATTCTAAATAGAAAACAACAATGAAACAAAAAGGATTGCCAGCTTGTAGGTAGAGACACACCTTACTGGCTTTGACTTGATGCAGTCCTGTTCCTAGTTCCTACAACAAGGATTGACAGTTTGTCAATACTCGATAGACGCCCATTCATGAAAAAAAATAGCAAGTTCACACTTATTTGAATTATTTCAGCCACCTCCTATCCATCAAACCATATCAGAGAGCACATGGTTCTCACAAAAGAAGAAAAACAGTCACACAGCAGTTCATAAGTTTATTAGCATATCAGCTAGATTCAGGCAACACTACCATTGTAATTCTGTTAGGAAATAGAATATCCCCTGCTAATTATGGATAGCATAGCCATAATTAGCAGCTGTAAATCAGACAATTAGCAGATGTAAATCAGCGATTAGTTGCTATAGTTAGCAGATGTAAATCAGGGAGATTACCCCCTGCCTTGTAAGCAAGGCCAGCAGCTATATAATAGAAGGCGCCCCCCTCACATTGAGGTGTGGCCAATTGCCCCATTCTCTGTCTTTCTACAAATTCTATAACTTAGATTGAGGCAATGACCCATACAAATATAGATAGATGCAGTTCAGCTAGTATACAAACCAGACGTTAGAATATATGTTGAGATGACAATGGGTGCCTAGCAGTGCGGCACCTTGGATGCAAGGGTCACCTAGCAATCCCGCAGCACCACAGCAAGCTGCAGCTCATCTCATTGTGTACAACTATGATATTTGTAACACAACTTTAGCATCAAGTGATAAAAAGAACCACATGAGAAAGATAATTTAAGGTTTGCTGTAAATAGCCTGACTTAACAATAATATAGTTAACATTTCGAAATGGAGTACATTTTATAGTAGTGACATGCTGGCAGCAAACAAAAAAGATTGCAGATACCAAAGAATCCAACTTTGATTAAGGTGGGTTTGTCAGTGACTGCCTTGGCTTCCTTAATAGCTGCACGGATGTTTCTCAGCAAGTGCCAACCCAACTGCATTGGTGATACCCTGACCAAGAGGTCCTGCAGAACCATATGGAAACATTTGACCTCACATTATCTTATATGAGGTACAGGAGAATGTTTCTTATATGATTCCTATGTGGAAATCAGGGAAGATACATGTTTGATATCTGAATCTAATAATAATATTATGAAGATACATGTGCTTCACAATGTCTAGTAATAGATGAGGCCAGTAGATGTGTGTGTTGATAATTATCTGATTATATTTCCCTCTTCCATATATGGGTGAAAGAAAATATTAAAGAAGCATGTGGTAGCTAATTGCTATGAGTAACAGTTTAAGAGGAAAACAGAACACCAAAAGTAAACACTGCTAAAGAATGAACCCACTGGTTCAAGATGATGCTCCTTTATGCATAATAGTAAGATATTTATAATGTTCTAACTGTAGTTCAGAAAACTTGCAGTTGCATGGAAGTTCATTCAAATAAAATTCAGTGTACTAGCACTCTATATGAGGATAAATAAATTACCTAAATTAGTTTGATATAGACTACAACAACATTAAACAGAACTAGAGAAAAAATTAAGATGGAAATATTACCACGTCATTTTCTTTTCTCCAGGTATGTCATATGGTGTCATCTCTTTATTGTGTCAGCTTGTGAGTAATTAGACAATAGAGTTGTCTGCATCAGTGGGATATAATATAACAAATTACATCAGAAAATCAGTTGAGAAAAGCCTTATCTATTCAAATAATAAAAACTTCCAATTATCTCCATACTTTGCAGATCTGGCCTATTCAAACAAGGCATATTGATACAAGAAGCAAGCTTTTACTTAACTGTTGAATAAGGAACATTGGAGACAGATCTCGCAGGGCTGTGTGCCTCCATGTCAAGGATCCGCCGGATCTGGCATATACCTTGTGCCATGGACCTGCGTGGGGAGAAGGGGCTAACCTTGCTGGATCCCACCATAGACATGCGTGGGGAGGACTAGAGGAGCAGGGGCTCGCCTTGCTGGATCCAGGGGATGTGAGGCCGCTGTGGACCTTGCCTGTGTTGGGCCACCCTTCGTTGGAACCTCGCCGGCGCACTCATGGCTGCTGGATTAGCCACATCCGGAATCTCTTGCATGACCGACACCTCACGGGCCGCCGTGACCCATGACCCTGTGTGGGAAGTAAAGGGAGAAGCTGTGAGAGGGAACAGAGAGAGACGGAGCAAGGGGACTACCTCGTACATGCGTCGGCGTCAGCCTCGCCTGGGTTGCGTTGTGCTCCGGCCCTCCGCCGCCGTCTTTCCGCAAGAGAGAGAGGAGAGGGCGAAGAGATTAGGAGAGAGAGGAAGAGTCCGCCCAGGTGATGAAAGGATAAGGACGGGGGATTTTCGCAGCCGCATGCGCCTCCTTCGGCGCCAGTTTTTCACCTCCTCTCTCTAACACGTGGGCCTTACCAAGGCCGAGAGCGCGCGTTTCTGATTTTTCGGGGGCTGCTGGACCGTCCCCGACGGTGTGGACGCTTTCCGGTCGGTTTTGCCGCACACCTCAGAGACGCCGTAGCGCCCGTGACGGGAGGTTTGGGCGGACGGGAGTAGTCCAGGCCGTAGGGAAGAGTCAGTCTGGGGCAGTGAATAGCAGCTTTGCTGCAAAGCGGATCCGCTCTAGCTTCTGCCAGCTTTGTCCGAAGCTCCTCCAATTCTAAAGTGACCCGGCCAAAATTATTCTTACTCCATGATCGCGGAGCAACCTGCACATGTTTTAGAGCTGCCACCACGCCTCCTAAGCCTTCCCTGCTAGGATCAGTACACCATGCTGTCTTAACTTCTGCAACAAGAGACTCAAGGCGTTCTTACATAATCTCATATCTAAAAATTCTAGTTTTGTGGCGTTCCTAAATTTCTTTCCGTATCTCTATCCGACCGTGATGACACTAAGTGATGAAGAACAGTCTCCCCAAACAAATCCCGCCATTCTAAGCAAGCCACTGCTCTATCCAACCTGACCTTCACATTGTCATTACCATCACGACCATTGTCATAAGTATAGGGTAGCCCCGAGAAACCCAGGTCTGTGAGCCCACAATCGGCCAACACATCTCGAAAAGCGGCCATCTGCCGCTTAGGACGCTCGCAAGCTGAGAAATGCTCATACCCCCACATGGCCTCGTTGATATCACCAATGAGGAGCCATGGCTCCATCGAGGCCCTCTTCAGCCGCCGGATCAACTCCCACATCAAGTGTCTATTCTTTGTACATGGTTCCCCATACACAAACGTGACCCTGAACCGAGCAGAAGTCCTAGGCTCGCGAACATGAACATCAATGAAACGCTTGTGCTTCTCAATAAGCGAGACGTCAACAGCTTCATGCCAAAACAGAGCCAAACCACCGCCACCTGTGCTTGAGCAATCAACAGTAATACAATTTTTTAGGCCCAAGCGCCACCTCAAATTCGCAACACGCGCACGCACCCGACATTCTTGTTTCCGATAAGAACACCAGGCGGGGGTTTTTTGCTCCAACTAGAGCAACAAGCTCTTGAACTGTCCGAGGGATCCCCAACCTTCGGCAGTTCCAACTGAACATATTGATGGCTCCTGACGGGCCTCGCCTTGAGGACCCGTCAGGTTAAGAAGGGCCGTTCACCTTCAGATTTTATGGTGATCTAACAACCAATAATAAATATAATATAAAAATAAAATAATATGGACAATAAGATTTTAGGATGATCTAACCGACGAGAATAAATAGAGTGTTCATATAAAATAAGACCTAGAAATTAAATTATGATATTAATAAAAATGAAAGAATATGCTTGAATTTTATGAGGATAATAGACAAGAATAAATAGATTATCTTATCAAATACAAGGCCTAGAATTTTCAAAATTAATCGAAAAAATATGCACAACCAGGTTTTTAGATGATCTAACAGCTAACAAGTAGAGTACTTTTGTCAAATACATGGCCTAGAAATTATGAGATTAGTCAGAAAGAGACATAAATATGCATTGTTGGATTTTATGATGATTTAATAGCTGTCATGTCTGTCATGTATGGCACTGTTTTATGCATGCAAATATATACGTTTTATTTGAGCACTGCTTCTTTGATTAATTTGGATTTTTTGTAAAAGTATCAAGTATTTGTGCTTGATAATACGTTATTTAACGAGACATTTTTCAATAAATTTTATTCATATTGTATAAATCAGTTTATGCTTATTGGAAAGTGTTATTTAAGCATCCTTTTATTAAATTTCAATGCGCGAGAAATAAGTGAGTTTCACAATGTCATATAGGGAATTTTCTCTTGATAATAACGTGGAAGGTACCAAACATCAAGTTGCGGCACTAAAGGCCTTGGACCATCAGCTACAAAGAAACGGATTTCACCTTCTTCAGCTTCAGGCAATATATCGGGTGAACAAAAAAAAAATTGGGACACATAAATATATGTATCGGACAATCTCTACTATAATTAAAAACTTCTCCAATCAAATCCTACCTTTAAGATCAATGACTCACAGCACACCTCCTACAAATACCACGGCTCAAATTAAAAATATGATTCAGGACCTTACACCTCTCACTCGCGACCCTCACTCTTTCCTCGTGCGGCATCCTGTCGATCGCAAGTTCGAATCCCGACTCGCAGGTTGTTAATATTTTCAAAAATAATTAAAAAATGGACCACATGATCAGGATTAAAAGTTTGAAACACTAAACGCCCAACGCTTGGAGCCGCCGCCGCCATGGGACTCATGGTCCTATCCCGCGACTCTACATCTCCTCTCCGCTATCGGCGAACATCAGATCGGGGCACGAGGCCGCCGGGCGTCGACTGTCAGGATGGGATGCCGACCACCAGGCCATGCCGTCACGCTGACTGTGAGAACCTAAGACAGCGCCGCAGTCACCCAGGCCAGCCACGGGTGCAAGCGCCGCCGTGGTCACTTGGTCTGGTCGGCGGCGACGGACAGCCAGGATCACGATTCTTCAGTGCAGGTGCCCTCATCTATATCCCCTTTTCTATTTTCTCCTCTGATTTCCCTGATTTGTTCATGAAGATCTCTAATTTCAGGATTGTTCAATGTGCCCCATGTTGCTTTTCCGTTCGATTGATGCACTGCTTTTTTGTTCACGCAAGTCGTCGTCATGCGGCGGAAGACTGGAAGAGGGTGAGCGTTGCCGACGGCCACTGCAAAGAAGGCAACCTGCTATGCAGCTCCCCTGTGCCTTCGTGTCCAGTATCTATGCAGCGCCCTAGCAGCTGCAAGCGACGGTGCACACTTCATGCTCGATGGAATGCCTACGAGATTTGGCTCTCTCTCTCTCTCTCCCAGCGGGCTAATTCTTTTTCGGATGCAAAACTTTTGTCTTTGATTCCTTAGCATAAAATGTTTTCCCAGTCGTTTGCCATGATGAAAGTTGGATGCAAAACTTAGTTTAATAGCTGAAGTCCAAGAACAACATGCACTACAAATGGTTAAGCAACTTGCTTTCTCTATTTATTTAATAGCTGAAGTAAATTTAGTTTTAGAATGGTACTGCATAACCATACAGCCTTCCTCCTTTTTTTCAAAATTTCAAAATACAAAATCTATTTGGATGTTGCCAGTATTTCCTTTTATATAATTATTTTATTGTTATTTATATATCATGACCATGATCCAGGGTATTTTCATCAGTTTTGAGGATCTTTTTGAGAAATTAACATATCTTAATTCAGGGTGTATGAGATGATTCTCTTGTGTAATTTTATATTTCCTATCATTTTTGTTATATCATTTTTATATAATAATATTCATGACTGTTGGATGAAATTAAGATTGATGGCAGAAATTTCTTCATGAATTTGGTCTGAAAATCTTTTATTTCAAGTTCAGAGAACATATTCTGTCCAAGTATGCTTTCATTGTTTTAGTTAAATACTTTACCAGGTTGACATGGACAATCTGGAACTTCACCGGGTTCATTGGGAAGAAGCATTACTCAGAGAGTTGTGGTTGATGGATTTAAATGGTGAGCTTCTGATCCCTTCCATTGTTTATTTTATATTTTATCATAGCGTTAGCATGTGCAGGTACGGCCGTCAACTGGCTTTATATGAAACCTGACATGATCTACACGAATCAAAATGAGCAAGAAAGTAATGAAATAAAATGTTAATATAACACCAGTCATGTGTATGTGCTTGCATTGCAGTGACTGATGTCAGTGGTGCTGGTTCAACTCTGTTCTTGATAAATCAGTGGTGCAGGTTCACCGGATCATCGTCAATCGGGACCTCAAGTTCGCCAACTTCATCGAGGCAACCAGGTGATCGAATTTGTTAGAATTGTTTATTCTCAATGAAAGTCTAGCCTGACCAGTGGCACTGAAACTCGAGTGAACAGCTATTCACTGTCCAAGTGCAGTTTCGTGTCTACAAGACGCTCATGTTTTACTCATAAATTGTTCAGTACCTCCGCTATCAAATGTTTGTCGTGAATTAAATTGCTTTATGGCCATCTGCAGGTAATTAAATCTATATAGCTCGCCTCTGCATTCAGGTAATCTACGATCATAAGGTATCTCTTGCTATGCATGGGCTGCGCTCAATCGATAGTTTTAGTGTGTTGGGTGCTTACGCTGAGACCAGGACCCCGGTTGCCAATCTGTATTGTACCTTGGATAAATAATCTTCAGGTAATGTGCACTGATGTTTGTATCTCTTGATATGGCAAGAAAAACACCCAACAGAAAAACAATTAGTATGCTCATGTCTCGAGTATGCTGCAAGCTCATACACATGAGTGGCAAATCAAAGTAACAATGAGAAAGCACAATTTGTCAATATACATTTAGACTCTGATTTAATGATACAATGCTTGGTATGGATGACAAGAATCACAGAATAAGATTTAATGATACAATGCTTGGTATGGATGACAAGAATCACAGAATAAGATATTAAAGGTGGCTCCAGGCACCCAGCAGTTGTTTTGTCCAACCTAACCTTGGTTCTCAATTTTGCAGGGCCACATATATAGTTACGGAATGAAAGGTTTGGCTTTGTCAGCACCATACAGGATTGTAGTGCGATGCTGGCCACATAAATAGAGAAGAAATGGAAGCTTTGGCTCTGTCAACACCATACAGGATTGTTGAGCTGTTGGTAGAAGAATAGTCTTACATTCAGACTTGTTGTATGCTAATCTGAGCCAATTCAACTTGCTGTCTGGTAATTATATGGCATCAAAAATATAATTTTTAACTATCATGATAGCAAATAGGAAATGATTAGTTCAACTTACTGTCTACTAATTATGGCGTAAAAATTAAAATTTTGCCGCATGATAGCAAATGGGAAATTTTTGGATAAATCGCAAGTTGCCCAATTGGAGCAAATGGTGGCATGACCACAAAGGATCCCCTAGAGGAGTACGGTAACACTAACATGAAGGAACCCGTGGACTTCAACGTGTGGGTGATGGCGTCAACAGCAGTTTGATGTACTTCATGAGTTCATGATGTGAAGAAAAATTGATAAGAGTGTTGCTCGAGATAGCAAGTCCCGGTGGAGTGGCTATCTGGCTATGTTTTCTGTTTATCTTTATTTTTTTATAACGGTCCTACAGGGAAGTGATTTCCAGTTTGGATTGGTCTGAAGCCTAGAACTTCCAAGCCATTTAGCTGTTTTTTTGTACCTGATGATGTAATCTTCAACATTGTCCTGATTAATGAATGATGCATGGGGAAGACATCACTGTAACTCGAGGAAAGGAAATTAAGTTTGTAATAGAAATTAAGTACTGATTGTGATCCCGATTTTGTCTAATGTCATGGAGATAGTTTGAACATAGCTCAATGCACAATTAAAAAAAAAACAGATTTGTGTATTCAATAGTATATAGGAGCTATGCTTGACTAAAGAAACATATATACCTTCTTACAGTAGTTTAAATTTGCATATTCGCTAATGTCAAAAGTATTGTATATCCGAAATGTAACTGTAGCGTTAGCGTGGCAAACTAATATAAGATCTCTGATACATGATTAAGGAGTTAGCCAGAATGTAATTTTGATGGTTAATGCGAGAAAAAACTTTGTTATGTCTTCTATGCAAGTGTCCCGAATTTTATACGTGCTCAAATGTAAAAGTTAAACTTTATAAAAAAATATTGATTATTTTTATAAGCATTCTAAAATAAAATCGTAGCGTTAGCACGGGCATTAACTAATCGAAACAATGACTACTCGTATTCCTTCTAATCCACAGTGAGCCTGGCCGGCATGCCGACAGTATTGGTGTTTTCTCTTATAAAAACTTTGGTCGATCGATCGTACGTACGTAGACAAGCAAGGCCGGGCAGGCAGCCCTAGCTAACCTGGTAAACGTATTCGTCGAGCGTATCCTCGGCTTGAAAGGAGACCTCGCGCGTCTGGCGTACCCACACGCGAGTGAGCTGCTCGTCGGTGCCGGAGCGGCGCCTCCGGTCGGCGTCGCGGATGAAGGCCTGCAGCCACTCCAGGCGGTCCCGGAGCAGCGTCATGTTGTCGCCAGCCTCCAGCAGGATCTTGGCCTCGCTCGCCGCCAGCTCGCCGAACTTGGACAGCGCCGCCGTGATCGCCGTCTCCGCCATGGTTATTGCCGTCTAAGCTTTATTTTGGTTTAACTTATTAAACTCGATCGGTGTGTGTGGAGTACTGAAAGCAAGTGCTCGCGTTAGCTCACGCCGCCTCGATCAGCTTGGGGTGTGTGTGTGTGTGTGTGTGTGTGTGTGTGTGTGTGTGTGATGTGGCTGTAAGTAGCAGCTATACACATTATGACTTGAAGATCTATCCTCTACGGCCAACCCAAGCAGCTTGCAAGAAACGAACACGAATGCCTTTCTTTTTGTCTGGAGATTCGGCAAGGTGGATATGGATTGCCGGGTTATTCAGCAAATTTAGCAGAGAGCAACAATCCACCTTTGTTCTTCTGCAACGGCGACCCCCGGCCCCAAGCAAAGAATGAACCAGGCCACACGCATGGCATGCGCTTGGCTTTTCAAAGACTGGTCCTAGCACTTTTACCAAGGTTAGACAAAACTCCTCTCGACTTCAAGTAGTGTGTATCAATAGATGAATTACAAAATATATTTTTGAATAACAAATTGTACAACGGAGATGGCAGAATAAATAGGCCAACACAGGGCCCAAGAAAGGGAGCAACGTTAGCAACAAGAAAGGGAGCAATGTTAGCAACGCGGCTATGTGCCGCAAAAATCCTAGCTAGGCGCGCGTGCAAGGATGCCGGAGGCATAGCCGCCGTCGTCGTCTACGAAGGTCGCCACGTTAGTAAGGTAAATTAGGAAATTAGAAATGTCGGTGTTTGGATACGTGGATCCTAACAACTAGTAAATTTGTGCTACGTGTCCCTAATTCGGATGGTGATGCAAAGAGAACACAATATTTATAGTAGTTCAGGCAAGAGAAGGCCCTACGTCAAGTGGGGAGGGAGAGTTTGTATTTCCTTGCACCTAAGTGCTTGCGTACGGGTTACAAGCAGATGAGAGAGGGAGCTGGTCCCAAGTCTCAAATGGAGGATGGGGTGGATTACTTGAGATGTTGATCCCAAGTGTGTGATGTGTTGTCTGCCTGTGTAGAGCTAGCCCTGGCACCCTCCTTTTATATGCGCAAGGAGGGGCTTAGGTTACAGAGGATATTCTATGTGCAATTCCTTGTAGGAGAAGGTGAGCGCGAGCCCTGTAGCATCCCTGTAGCGACATGCCCTTAGCAATGGCCTTTGTCCTTCAGATGTCACGGCGATGGCAGCGATGGAGTGATGGCAGACATCTATCCTTGTGCAAGGCGTGCGAGCCCCTGTAGAAGACGTGCTGATCCTATTCACGCTTTGACTAATGGGAGTCGAGGCGTAGTGGTTGGAGTCGAGGCCTGGAATCCTGGTACTTGTCTGTTGTCGTATTGCGCTTGAGGGGGCCTCTCGGGGTGAAATAGTGTCTGGTAAGGCAACATAGTGCCAGGTAATCATAGCACGACCCCGTCGTGGGCGGTAAAAGTTGATTTGACATTGGTCTTTTCGTTCCTGTTTATGGCGCCGTAGCCATAGGAGTTGGTGGGAGTTGATAGAATGCATTGAATGACTATACTTTTCCTGTCAGAGCAATTGGTCGAGGCTAGCTCTGCTGTTCTCGAGCCGGCCTCGTGCGAATCAGACTTTTGCACTCGAGTCCCGGTGTCGAGACAGGCCTTGAGCGAATCGGAGCGATCTCGAACCGGGCTCAAAATGAGATGACTAACATCCATATCAACCACACCACATTCGGCCTCATCAAAAAAAATTTGTTACCAATAGAGAAGGACACCAAGCATCTAAATTTAACCTTTGATACTTTATCAGACTTGAACCACCTCATATTATACGGATGAGGGTGTTTGACTTTCTCATGTCCAAGTTTAATAACAACATCTTCAGATATTATGTTCTCCCAGCTACCATTATCTATGATGACATGGCATACCTTAGCACCAATGGTACAACGTGTGAAAAAGGCTCTGTCTTTGCCAGTCTTCATCATTCTTGGTCGTGTTACTAATACACGCACTACAGGGTTCGCTCTCTTTGTCAACTACGATGCGCACTCGGCAAAGGCAGAATAGCAGTCGGCAAAGGCTTTGCCGACTGCAATTCCACGTGGCAGTCGGCAAAGAGCTGTCGGCAAAGAAAACGTCGGCGAAGGCGGCTTTGCCGAGTGCCACGTGGCATGCAGTCGGCAAAGGCTTTGCCGAGTGCCATGTCAGCACTCGGCAAAGCCACGTGGCGCCGTCAGCCTGACGGCTGGCTTTGCCGAGTGCTGACGGCGAGGCAATCGGCAAAGAAAAAAAATTATTTTTTTTGAAAATTTCTTTGCCGAGTGCCAGCTCGGCACTCAGTAAAGAAATTTTTTTTTTACGAAAATTCTTTGCCGAGTGCTGACACTCGGCAAATGCATGACCCCTTTGCCGAGTGCCACGCTAGCACTCGGCAAAGCTGGGGATTTTGTGGCCAGATTCCCCAGCTTTGCCGAGTGTCAGCACTCGGCAAAGCTGGAAAATTTTTTTTCCTTTTTTTTCTGTTTTCTTGCATCCAAACATTGCAAAATCACAATTTATATCACAATTTCACCAGGACCACAAGTAGCACCATTTATATCACAATTTCATCACATTTATTATCACCGTCACCATATATATCACAATAACATATATATCTCACAATAGCATCTCTTATCACCACCACAAGTCCATTACAACCATGAAGCTCAACGCAACGAGTCGAACACTACAAGTCGAGGTCCATCACATGAAGTTCAACACAACAAGTCTAGGTCCATCACGAAGAGAAGAAATACATGACAGAGACTTCGACGATACTCAAGTCCAGGAGCATAAGACAAGTGACAAGTACCTAGCTCGTCGCGCCGTCGCCGGAGCCGTCAGGTTGTCCGTCCCCAGAGCCCCCAGGGTTTTCCCACGGAACCCACCCTGGATCACGCGACGCCGACCAGTACGGCCGCCCTCCACCCACCGGCCACGAGTAAGGTGTAGGAGGGCCACGCGGAGGTGGATACGGTGGAGAAGGGCCACCCAGAGGTGGATACGGCATCATCTGAGGGCCGGCACCTCTAGGAGACGGGTTCGAACCCGCCGACTGTACCTACACAAGTTAAAGGCCAAGTGATGTCATTAGTATCTGCAAGATGGACGCACAAGCTAAAGCAAGAGTCAATGTACTCACCGGGGTCCCAGCAGGAGTGATAGGAGCAGGCACAGGAAAAGACAGTGGAGGAGGCGGTGGAGCGAATAATTCAGGCGGTGGAGGCGGCCCGGGATCTGCAAGGATTAGAAGTAGCCGGCAAAGCCCTGCATTTGACTATTGTAGTGCTGCTGCAATGCTGTCAGGTGCTGCTGGTAAGCCATCTGTTGCGCCTGCATCTGCGCCTGCATCTGCGCCTGCACCTATGCCTGCAATATTACATCCGCAGTGTTGATTGTAAGTATAGGTGTGAAACGAGTGAACGACGAACGAAACCACACTTACCTGGAACTGCGACATACTCAGCTGCCGAGACGCTATGGGGATGTCGGTGGAGCTCGTGGGCCTGGATCGAACCTGGCTTAGCGTGGGAGCATCGGACGGGTCGATGGCGCTGTGGGCCATGTAGTACCAGCCGTGCTACTTCCCTGGTCCCAACCTCTGCAGGAGGTCTGTGTCCAGGGGCTCGACGGTGGGGTCGAACGTCTCCCCGTAGCGCTGGCGAGCCGCGGCAGTGTACTCGGTCGCCTTCTCGTAGGCGGTGGGGTTGCTGTACGCCTCGGGCCCATCCTCCAGGTTGTAGACGTTGTCCGGCGCTGTCGCCTTGCCCTTGTGGAAGAGGAGGTACCCGGTGAACTGGTTGATTTCCTGCCCACCGTGCGCCTGCGTCTGCATTGAAAACAGAAACATGGTTACAAGTAATGACAATTGAGGGCTACAAAAAAGACATGAACGGACACATACCCATCTTCTCATGTACATTGGGAGGGGCTGGCTCCCTTGGTGGTGTGGCACCCCTCGCATCTGCAGGCGGCGGCCCCGACGGTCGTTGCGCCTCGCGTACGCCTCGTCCGTTTGCCACATGCGCACAATCTCCTCTCAGCAGTCCCTGTGGTTGTCGCACCACCCCGGACAGAACTGCATGACATCAAGTATTTGACATGCGAGAAGATTAGTGTAATGTTTCACTGAAGGAGTTTGAACGAATGTTTTCCTACTTAATTACATGCACGTATTGAGCGAAGGTGAGGTCGGTCTCCCTCGAGTTCATGATCTGGCAGATTTCGGGCTTCTTGATGGACTCTGCATGCACGTCAGCGTAGTAGTCGCGGATGGCCTGTATGCGTGCCTGATGGTACAGGTCCTTGAGACGATCTTTGCAGACCGCCGCCTGCACTCGCGCCGCCTAGTCCGCTTTACCCTCCTCGCACGTGAAGAAGTCCTGCACACAGACACATCATGTAGCATTGCATTGTTTTAAGAAGTCCGACGAACGAGTACTATTTAGCAATGCGGTGCGATGAAAGACTCACCCAAAACTCCCTCTTTATCTTTGCCGCGAGGGTCTCGCCACCCACGTTGACGAGATAGAAGTGAGCCCACCTCGTGGGCACCTGCAACTCGCCGTCCACGTTGATAAGGCCAGGGTAGTACTCCTTAATCAGGAGGCCCTGGATGCCATTGATATGGCGTGATTCACCTTCTCCGCTCACAAACGCCCAGGTACTGTACGAGTCATTAAGAACAATTGTTAGTCTACAGTTCAATTTTCAACATGTCATATGAACAAGTAGTGAAATCAATAATGGTTACTTACGTCTGGTCCACGGGTGTAATCACCGGGCATCTGAATACCACCGGCTTGAAAGTCTCAGCACCCTTAAAGTTGAGCTTGTATATCTCTTCGACTATGCCGTAGTAGTCCTTCTAATCCGTGCCGGCCGTACGAACTCCACTGCACATGGTTTTTAGGTTGGGTCGACTCTCCTCGTGCCTTCTCGTGCGAAAGCGATAGCCATTCACATCATAAACGGTGAATGACTTCACCCTACGGGAGAAGCCACGGCCCACCTGTTTTAATTCATCACTCATTTCTATATCCGTTTGGGCCTGCAAGGGTGAGGACAGGTAGATCGTTACATTACTCGCTCCGGGGAGCAAAGTGGAATCACAAAGTCAAAAAGAGGTCAGTTGGTTGGTACCTTTGTACAGAACCAGGAGATGAAATCGAGCACACCGTGTCTAAGAAGATTGTCTTCTTCTTGCTCGGTAGGAGCCTTATTGCCTGTGCAGTATTGACTAATAAATTTCCTGAAAGAAGCAAGAGACTAGAGGGTCGGATCATGATAGGTGGAGGATAGTGACGGCGTAGGTAACAACCTCATTGAGAACTTACTTCTGATAAGGAATCACTTCATCAAGGTTGAGCAACAATGTGAACATGATAGTGTGCCACTCCTGATGGGTCAACTGTTTGTTGGTACCTGTGCTTCCACTTCCGAGATCCCCTTGGAAAAGGCTGAGGGTCGATGAGTTCTCGTCGGCGTTGTAACAAGGGGTTGGATTGTGCACAATGGGAAGATTCTCAGTATAGTACGCCTGTGTGAAGGTCGACACCTCCTCCAGAACGGAGGCCTCTCCCACGGATGCCTCAATCTTGGCTTTATTTCTACACTTTTTCCGAAGAAGCTTTAGACACCTCTCGATTGGATAGCACCAACGGGTCTGCACGGGACCCCCCAACCGTGCCTCGCGCGGTAGGTGCAAAATCAGATGCTGCATCGACAGGAAGAAGCCGGGTGGAAATATCATCTCCAACTTGCAGAGCAACAGAGGTGCAGCCTTCTCCAGTTCAACACAAACATCCCGAGACAACTCCTTGGCACAAAGATGGCGGAAGAAAAAGCTCAACTCTGCCAGGATGCGTCACACTGGCTCTGGGAGGTATCCCTGGGTCATCGCAGGAAGGATCCGCTGAATCCATATGTGGAAGTCATGACTCTTCATCCCTAAGACTTTCATAGTCTGCAAGTTCACGCCCCTGCTCAGATTCGCCGCATACCCATCAGGGAACTTTAACGTCTTGATCCACTGCAGTACTTTCTTCCTATCGGCCCTTTTTAGGATGTAATCAGCTGGGCCCCTTTTCCATTTCTTGCCGGGCACAGGGGTCTTCATCACCAGGTTTGGTCTATCACAAATCATCTCCAAGTCCAGTCTAGCCTTGACGTTGTCCTTCGACTTTTTACCAACGTCCATGAGTGTTGCCCAGAGTGCCTCGGCCACATTCTTTTCTGTGTGCATTACATCGATGTTGTGTGGAAGAAGAAGGTTCTTGAAGTAGAGGAGCCTAGTCAAGCCCGATATATGAGTCCACATGTGGTCCCGAGCATATCCCTTAAAACCACCTGTTTCCTCAACTTTGAGAGCCTGTATGTCGGCAAGGACGGTGGCAGGGCTCTTAACCTACGGAATGGGGCCGGTGACTTAAACACCTTTCGTGAAGTGCTTTACATCAAGCCTGAATTCATGGTTCTCAGGCAGGAATTGACGTATGCTCCATCACAAGCATCGGCCCTGTCAACCTCATCTTCCTGTTCATCATCATAATTTTCATATATAGGGTCACCTCTCTGATGACTTTCTTCATCAAATTCAGCCATTAAGCCCTTACCATCCCTACTGTTATTCTTTGGACAGTCTCTTTGCAGATGGTCTGAAGAGCCACACTTGAAACAATGACCACTCCTAGAATTTGATGATCTGGATGCTTCAGTAGTTCCCCTGGCCTTAGGTGTAGAGCTTGTAGATCGCATATCTCTGCTGTCAGTAACCTCCATTGATGAGCTTGGGCTGTCAGACTGTGGTCGCGATGGAGTGGTATTTGAACGCCATGCTCGCTGTTGTTGTTTCTCAATAGTGACTGCCTGCTGATATGCCTCTAAAAGTGTGAAATTTGTATGCAAAGCCGACACATCTTGGATCGATTTACGCAGGCCACCAACATACCTCACCACCAATTATCTTTTAGAATCACTCAAGTCATTACGTGAAACCAATTGGTAGAATTGATTTGTATATTCATCCACACTCATGGTGCCTTAGCGAAGACTTTGGAGCTGCATAAACAATGTTTCCTCATAATTGAAAGGAAGAAATTCCCACTGCATCTTTTCCTTCATGGCCAACCATGTAACAATTTTTGTTTTGCCCTGAACTCGTCGACCCTTCTCTAGATTCTTCCATCATACAAAAGCACGCCCCTTTAGTCGCATCGCAACTGCAGGGACATGCTCTTCCTCAGGCACATCTGCATATTCAAATATACATTCAACCTGATTCAACCAATCCACAAAATTTTCAGCAGAGAGCCCTCCTGGAAATTAAATTAACTCTAAAACAATGCTAGTTGTCTTCACGTCCAGCAGGACCACGACCCCTTCCACGACGATGCCATGCAAAAGGATTGACTTCAGGACGCCTCAGGTCGCTTTCTAAAGAGTTGTTACTGTCATAATCAGCGTCTTCCTCATCCTGGTCTTCTGGCGAGTCCCTCCGTCGCCTAGTGTCAGCAAATTGAGCCATCTAAATCTGCATGCCTCCATTTGCTGTACTAGGGTCTGCACTCGATGTCTCAACTCCCGATCTTGATCTCTTAGTCTGGCATCGATGTCGTGCAGGTTGTGATGATGATGGATGAGACTCCTCTCCCTCAGTGTCACCATCCTGAGTGTCTCGCTGGGATGGACGACGGCCTCGATTTCTTCGCCCTCCTGGCATAGACTCGAACCTCTGTTCTAAATACCACCAATAGATCAATACAAGAGGCACACGATCAAGACAGATAAACTAGATGAAATTGTAACTCACAATTTCCTTCTAGTGGCCGCCAGCGATAGTGAATAGGTTTATTATCTCAAAAACTGTTCTCCTTCCTAAATCTCTAAAAACTTGGCTCCGATACCAATGTAGACAAATAAATAAACTCAAATAATATGTTAGTTACTACTTACATATCCTTGGAAGCCTAGTAGCTATAGTATTTATTTTCCAATAGAATTTAAGAGTTTTACATGCATGCATTAGTTTAAACTTTTCAGCTGCTATCTTAGTGGCCCCGCGTGGTCTATAGATTGATGGCCGTGTGTGGCTTATTGCTATATATATGTATGGAGATTTAGGAAGAAGAACAGTTTTTAGAAACAATAAACCTATTCACTATCATTGGTGACCACTAAAAGAAAATTGTGAGTTACAATTTCATCAGTTTATCTGTCTGGATCGTGTGCCTCTTGTATTGATCTATTGGTCATTCTAATCCACTACATCAGGATCCACTTTAATTATTGAAGCATCTCTTTCATTAATGAAGCAAAATTTGAGTGCCTTAGAGCAAGGCTAATAGTTAGAGTATGCAGGTTAGCTCTTCATAATAAATACGTGGCCTACTTGTTTCTCATATAATTTTTTTAGTTCTTGTGCCTAAAGCTTATAACCCGCTTCTTCTCCGCTTTTCTCTCTTCTCCACGGAGCATTTAGGAAGCTTACACTCTCTCTTATTATACTTGCTCTTAGTATCCTACAGCAACATATAGGTGTTTACGCATATATGAAGTGTTTCCTCCTCTTCCTGCAGTGATCCGCTTTAATTAATGAAGCGTCTCTTTCAAAAAAAAAAAACTGCTGAGGTGTCTTGAGCATGACCGGGAGCTGTCGACAAACTCGCATGAATGCTCCAAAGCCTCAGCTTTGTCCACCGGCCGCGGCAGGAAGCACATTCAAATTCACAGCTTGTTGATCAAAGTAAGTAGTGTAGTGGTGACAGGAAATGGAAGGCTTCACCAGCGGCGTCCGGATCGTGTCCAGGCGTCTCATCCGGCCAAAGCCGCGCAGTACGAGCTCTCCGCCGCCAAAGATGGAGGATGAGACCATACACCTGACGCCGTGGGATCTCCGTAGGCTCACGCTGGACTACATCCAGAAGGGACTGCTATTGCCCAAGCCGCCGGCAGCGGCAGGACGAGTAGCCGCACAACTCGTGGACAACCTGGCTCTGTCCTTCACGCGCGCGCTGGCCCGCTTCTACCCTCTGGCCGGCCGCCTCGCCATCGAGGATGAGGCCACCGGCGACATCGTCGTGTCGCTCCGCTGCAACGGCAAAGGCGCCGAGTTCATCCATGCCGAGGCGCCGGAGGTCACCGTCACCGACATTTTCACGCCCCCTGCAAGTTATTACATCCCCACCACACTGGTGTGGTCGTTGTTCCCTCTGAACGGGGCGCTGGGAGTGGACGCGGCCCTGCTGCACGACTCCATGCGCCGCCCCGTGCTAGCGGCGCAGGTTACCGTGCTCGCCGATGGCGTCTTCGTCGCCATGTCGCTCAACCACGGCGTCGACGACGGGACGACGTTCTCGCACCTGTTCAACACCTGGTCGGAGATCAGCCGCCGAATGATGAGTACAACTGGCTGTGGCGAGTGCGGCGAGCTCTCGACGACGCGGCCAGCGTTCGACCGGTGGTTCGTTGAGACCAGCCCGGTGACCATCCCTCTGCCCTTCCGCAAGCTGGAGGACATGGTCCGGCGGCCCGTGTACCCGCCGGTGCGGGATTGTTTCTTCCACTTCTCGGCCGAGAGCGTGAGGAAGCTTAAGGTGAAGGCGAACGCCGAGATGGCCAGCACGGCGGCGGCCACCGTGACACTGTCGTCGCTGCAGTCCTTGCTGGCGCACCTGTGGCGAGCGTCGTGCCGGGCCCGCGGGAGCTGGCGCCGGACCGGGAGACCACGTACTTCCTCCTTGTCGGGTGCCGCGACGTGGTGAGCAAGGGGCTGGGCTGGGCGGCGTGGCTCCTGAACCGCGCCGTGGCGGCGTTCGACGAGGCGAGCGTGAGGGACGACCTCGCGTCGTGGGCGCGGGACCCCAGGTTCACGTACGTGGAGCCGGTTCCCAGGGACGGCGCCGCGACGATCGCGACCGGGAGCTTGCCGCGGTTCGACGTCTACGGCAACGACTTCGGGTGGGGCCGGCCGGTGGCTGTCCGTAGCGGGGCCGGCCGGTGGCTGTCCGTAGCGGGGTCGGAAACAAGATGGACGGGAAGGTGACCGTGTACGAGGCTACGAGGGCCGCGGCGGCGGGGGAAGCATGCATGGCTCTAGAGGTGCGCCTGGCGCCCAAGGCGCTCTCCAGGCTCGTCGCCGACCAGGAGTTCACGGAGGCGGTCAGCGCCGCCGAGGCGTGAAGGACGAAGCTTGTGGCTTTTCCCGGCTGGTGGTTGTGATAAGCCCTATTTTATTTGGCCTTGCGTTTTCAGTGATGCTGGGATTAAAACGACGTCTTTTTTTTTAACGAAGGACTAAAACGACGTCTTGCTTGCCAAACAACATGCCGCCGATCTTTCGTTCTCAATTGACCTTGCCTTGCATGGGAAAAAGAGGGTGACAACACCTTTTTTTTTTAAACGTAGAACTTTGATCCAATGGCTAACACATGTTCTTCTTCCTTGGTCTTTCAGGGTGTATCTTACAAAATGGTTACCTTTTCTTTTAAAAGATCTTGTGCGCGTATGTATCATGAATTCATGATTTTCGTTCAAGTTAAAGACTCTTGGTTAAAATATTTACTTTTTTTTGAAAATGCTATAATATTTACTTTTTTTTTGGAAACGTGCCTTAGCACGTGCTTCATTAAGTGAAATCAGGATAATTTACGATCTCCAAGAATAGTCACGGCGGAAAACCATAGCCATCTTGAAGGGCACACATAACACAAATCGCCACCGAGTGACGGAGTAGCAAGGTTGTACTAACTAAAAAACTAATGTCGCGACAAAGGGGGCGGCTCGCACTCATTCGAAAGCGAGCAGCTTACCACGCTGGGAGCACAACAACTCTCGCATGGCCTCCCTCGTTACCGGGGAGACTGGCTCCCCGAACGCCTCATGGAATTTTACCGGAATCGTGTCGTCCGGGATGTAGGCGTCCTCTGGCCTGTGCTCCCACTTGTTGAGCATCACGCGAATGGCCTGCAACTCTGGATTGGGGTCCCGAAACACCGCCTTGGCCGCTAGCCGGTCGCTACGACGAGGAATCAGACTGGCGGGCTCCGTGCGAGCGCGTCGTGGAGCTCGCGGCGCCAGGTCTTTCTGTAGGGGCAGCAACAACGAGTTGATGAAGAGTGCACCGGCCACCTCCGTCGAGTCCAGCCCATCGCAAGGGGGCGCCGGGGGCATGACCATTCCCGGATCGGCCACAGGAGTGGAGGCGGCCATGGCAGAAGCGACGACGGGCGTAGAGTGGAACGAGTATGAGGACGGCGTGCTCGGTTCCACCACAGGCTCGGGGGCAGGCGAGGCCGGAGCGATGGAGAGCTCGTCGATGATCGGAAGAGCGGGCGTTGCTGGGGCGACGAGGGGCGCGGAGTCGGTCGTGGCCGAGTGAAGCAATGACAACTTGGGCAGTACACCCAAAGCATTGATCATTCAACTGCTTTCTACTGTTTCTTTTTCTTTTTATTCACACACTCGCTGGTTTTCTTCTTCCCTGTTCATTTCTCCGGTCTCCGACTGATTTATTCTCTGGCCTCTGTGGGATGCTATAAATATACATATAAAAAACCATGTGCACAAACAAATTTGCTATCAGCAATTCAGCATAGAGTTTTATGCTTAGAGAGAGGACAGAGAATGCCTTGCTGAGTGCTGACAGCCTTAGGTGATGTCAAAAGCTTTTTTTTGGCACAGGAAAGCTCTGATTAAATTCCTCCTCATGTTCACGTGGTCTAATTGTGGCGAGTAAAAGATATTTTACCACGCTTCAAAATAAAGTGAGCCACCCGTTTCCTTAGATCTAACGGTCTAAAAATAGGTTGAACTAGATATAGATGGCCATGCAGCCTGTGGGCCGCGGCTCGGCACGAGGCACGCCCTTTTGGCCCGGCCCGAGGCCCGGCTCGGCACGGCGGCCACCAGGTGCCGGCATGGCCCGATGAGCAGGACATGCCTGGGCCGTCACCCTGGCACATGGCACGGTACAGGCACGGCCCGCTCCAGTAGGCGGCCCGGTGGTGTCCCGTTTTTGAGAACAAATTCCAAACAATATGAAGATTTTGGCCCAATCCATCACCATATACAGTATATAATATTCCAATTCCAACCCTAGCTTTTCATCCTCCCCACTCCCCACCAAAACATCCCGACCCGCAGCAACGCCGCAGCTGCGGCGGCCAAGCCGCGCCCCTGCGCGACTGCGCCTGCGCGAGATGGCGCTCGACGCCCCTCCGACCTCCCTCTCTTCTCCGCTCCGCCCGCCTCACTGCCTCACTCTCTCTTTCTCTCGGGATCGGGAGGCAGGCGCGTTGGTCCGCTGCCACGGCTACACGCCCCCGCGCGAGCCCGGCCTCCTCCACCGCGGTGGCGAGCGAGGAGGCGAGGTGACCGCCGCCCCCTCCCCGCGATGGAGAGGCGAAGCTGCACCCCCCTCCCAACGATGGCGAGGCGACCGCCGCCCCGTCCCCGCGATGCCTGGGCACGAGCTCGGCATGGCGACACGGCAGCACGCCGTGCTTTCGGGCCGGCCTGATGGCCCATGGGCCGTGCCTTGGGCCGATGGCTAGGCACGAAGCACGGCGAGGCACGGCCTGACAGGCACGACGGCCCGTAGAGGCATGACGCCCTATCGGGCCGGCACGGCCCGATGGCCATCTATAGAACCAGATGGGAGAAACCGAAGCTGTAGACAGGAACTAAAAAAAATTAGTGGGCCTGGAACCGATTTTAAAGGGTACTATCGTATTTTAGCGTCCTAGAAGCAGCTTCTCCGAACTAAGATTCTCGATCGTATGAATGAAAGAAGTTGATTTTTGAATTGACAAAACAGAGAGCTGCTTCTTATCCGAATGTTCTCCCCAATCCATTCTCTCCCGACTCGCTGGGCAGTCGCGCCCTCGCGGCCGCCGCCGTCGGCGCCGCCGCCATCTCTTCTCCGGCGGTCGCGACCCTCCTTTATGCTCGCGTGAATTGCGCGGACACCGCCGCCACACCTGCTGCTCGTCCCCGACGGGCGCCTCCTGCTCGTCCTGTCGTCCGCGACGCGCGCCCCCGACGCCGCTTCCTCTACGTCGGTCCGTCGCCGCCGCCGCCGCCGCCGCTTACCTTCTTCCCCTCTCCTCCACCGTTCGAGCGCCACGTTCGAAGCCTGCCCGCCTCCTTCCTCGACGTCGGCGAGGCCATGGCCATGGCCATAGAAGCCGCGACAGAATGGGCCCTTCCTCTCGACGCGCCGGCGGCGGAGGCAACCAGGGTTCGATGTGGACTCGTGGGACTGCTCGGCTCTGTCGGCGGTGGTCCGAGGTCTGCTGGCCGAGCGCACACGCGATCCGGTCGTATGCAGGCCGGCGGCGGCCGCTCGGTGGCACCGTGCGGCGGAGTTGCTCCGGCGACGGGGTCTTACCGGCTGAGGAGCGATCCGGCCTGCGTCCCGTCCGAGCAGCAGGCCGACAGCGTCGGCGAACGCGCGGTGCGCCAGCTTCCTCTAGGTCCGGGCGATAGGCTACTCGGCTCGAGCAGAGAAGGAAGGAGGGAGCTTGACGCGTGCCTCTGCTCGGCAGTCCGCGACGAGCAGGGTGACGACGGCGGCTTGGGCGTGCGGCCGGTGCCCGGGTCCTTGAAGATCACCTTCGCGGCTTCACTGACACAGGTGAGGAGCACTCCCATAGTTGGGTTCTATTCAGTGTGCAGTCAATTTTCTAGTGTCTATGTGGATGCCGATCTGGTGTATTCGCTGCTGCATTAGATAGAGCTAGATGGGATCCACAACAACTAAGTTGTGTTTCTGCATAGAATTTGAGCACCCCCAGATTGACTAGGACATAGTAATGCCGCATTTAGTTTGGGACAAGAAATCAGTTTTTCTGGAAACGGAAAAAAAGGCCCATGACACATGACACTTTGTCTACAGGACTTAACTGACAAAAATTGCCAGCCTTGACACAGAGTTCATTCTGCATTTTTCATTTAGGTGGGCTGGGTTAAGCAATTTAGACATGTTCAAAGCTTGTGCATGATTTGGTACGGATAACTGGCATGAAAAGGCTAGCTGAATAGAGGAAAGGGTTGCAGCAACTACTGGGATGGTGATCTGCAGATCATTTGAATGTAGTGTTTGACGTAAACAGAAGGGTGGTAGAGTGTGATGTGTTCATTTTTTAATTTATAATTTAGAGGATTAATACTTGTACGGAGCCAGAGAAACCATTTTAGTACTTTTTACTTGTATTTTTGTCTTAGTGCTATGCCTGGAGGTACTTGGAATGCTCCACTGTAATGTCGGAAGCACTGCTTCGGTTGCACAAATTAGAGGAAGCTGATTCGACTATTACAAGCTTATTGAAATTGGATAATGCATCATTGCCTTCAGAGCCAACCAAAGTCTCAGGCATTTCTGTTGATTCTTATATCCATATTTTGGCGATGACACTGAATATAACACACCAGGTAGGTGGAACTAGCAGAATAACCAAAGTCTCAGGCATTTCAGCTGATTCTTATATCCATATTTTGGCGATGACACTGAATATAACACACCAAGTAGGCGGAACTGGTAATTCTGCTGCACTTAGGGGTTGCATTCTTTCTGCTCAGGATGCATGTTGCATCAAGAATTTCAAACTTACTAATTACCAGAGCATGCACGCACAAGCATAAAGGGTTTGAGTATTTTATAGCCGAACATAGTTTAGTATAGCTGCCAGCTGAATCACACTGAAATTGACATTTACAAGATCGGTGCATGTCATACATCAAGGATTGAATTGTTCACTAAATTGGAAGGAATCACACAAAACAAATCTAGGCAACAAAAAGTGCATCACAGCTTGCAAATAGAGGAAGGTAACAATCTTCAGTGGGCTCCAAGTCCTCCATAGCTCTAGGAATCACATAGCCTGGACTCGAAGGCCTGGTACAAGTGAAAAGAAAACGGAAACGAATGTTAACTAACAGTATGTCCAAGAAATCCAAGTCATTACTATTTGTCAGTGCATCTGTACTTCCTAATTAAGAGTAGATGTGAAGGAAACAAATCTGAGTAAGAAAAATTTAAGATAAACTTGCATACCCTTTGACCATTACGGCTGCCTAAACGGGCTCATGCAAAACTGGCTGGGAATGGAAACTCTGCGATTTTCGCGATGCATAGTTGGAGCAACTGTGTTGATATTGTCTGTGCTATTCTTGTTTGTTGAAGCTGTCGTTTTTTGTGCATCTTTTCTTGGCCGTCCACGCTTGTTTGGCGTTTGAGATGATTGACCTGATTCTTTTTTTTTTTTGGTACCACTGGCGTTCTTTGCTCCAATCTTGTGTTTCTTTCCACCAGTTTGTGATTCAAATATGTAGACATCTCCATTATCAGACTCTGCTTCTGGATTGTTGGCCAAATATTGTACCTTCTGAAAAAAAATAAATAGGAAACCTTTAGGACGTGTTTGCTGGAAATATGAGAACAGCAGCCAGGAAACTAAACAAACCGTGATGGGTTGCTTATACGAAGGTCTTCGACTTTTGTTACTCTCTGAATGCAACAACCTAGTACATATCTTTTTTTTTTTGAAAGTGTTAATTTGATCCTGAAGACGAAGGCATGATGTTTAGCGAAGCTTTAAACGTATCGAAATAGAAAAATTGAACTGTCAATTGTAGCTATGCATGCACCTGTGAGAAATTATGCCTCATTTCATGCCCATTCCACTCCAGCATGTACTTTATCACAAAAGCACCACAAGAATTGCTACATTGTAAAGGTGATTTGTGAATCACCATGTGAGTAGGTGGCAATCATATGTAGAGTATTATACTTACGTGTCCTTTTGTTGGGGAATGTTTGGATAGGCTCGTTTCTGCCATAGAGCAAGGTTGACTGGATCTGTAATTTTTTCCAAGCCAGTCTTAATAGCTTCGTCAATATACTGGTCAATACACTGCTGTAGGCCTATTGCATATTTCATAATTACTAGTAAAACCATGGTGATTGAGATCATTTGTGTAAAGAGGTATTAGTGGTACAGGCAAGTTACCATCGTATTTTCCATTTTCTCGTTGCGGAAATGAGGTACAGATGCTAAGCAGTTGAGAATCTGGACCTCCTTGCGATCCTTATTCAGCACTAATAAGCTCTAGTGGCATCCCCAGACATTCATGGGGACAAATATCTATCATTGGAAGCATGTATATTAGCTCTCCTAAGTGGAGTGGTTTGTACTAGAAAATATGTATACAAATCACTAGATGCATTGGTGCTAACCATTTGTTGTGTTAGACATCTTTTACCAACACTTTTGATCCACGACCTTTCGTTTTTAGGATCGAATTCACCATGTTCCTCTGAAAACTCTTGGCTCTGGAAAGTGGAAATGAATGTTGTTTTGTCGTTTTCTACATTAGCAATGTATGCATAAACATTGATCACCTGCAAAAATTGATAAGAACACATGTAAGCAACAAGGTGGCAAACAAAGTACACGCGAGATATCAAACATACTTACATCATCACATAGCCATCCATCCATGATATTTGGCCTTAAGAAACTAACTGTAAGAGAAATTTGCGCAATATCAACCACAACAGCATATTCATAACTCTTCTTGATAAAATGTATGGTATCTTCGTCATCCTTTGTTAGGGTGTAGTCATTGACAAAACTTGCTAGTCAAACATATTGAACGATGTAGTTGAGTGTTGGCAAATGGACACACGGTTTGTGAACTGCCAGAGGGCCTGCTTGGCTCTAGGCCTTGCTTTGATTATATAGCAAAGTTCAACTTGGAGTACAAGAAGCTCATAGAGCATATTCTCAGGAATAAAGCATAAAGTGATAAAGGTAAACCCTTGGCTGCCAAGGAAGCTCTAGCTTCAATCCTAAGCAACCTAAGCATGTGCATAAAACAAACTACATGATTACTTAGCTAACTACTTGGATAACTTGGTAATTGATAGGCTTATCCCACAGTTCTCCCCCTAAGCCTAGTTGTTACTGCTCTTGGTAGTCATCTTGAGCCCAATCCTTCCCCCCATCTCCTCAAATTTGGCCTTGCCGAGAGACTTGGTCAGGATGTCAGCTAGCTGATCTACAGTAGGGATGAGCTCTGTCCTGATGCTTCCATCTTCAACACAATCTCTGATGAAGTGGTATTTGGTCCTGATGTGTTTACTCCTGTCATGGAAGACAGGGTTCTTTGCCAAGGCCAGAGCTGACTTGTTGTCAACTCTGAGCTCCACCACCTCCACCCTTCTTCCCAGCAGCTCTGCAAGGAGTCTAGACAGCCACAAGGCCTGAGTTGCAGCTGTTGTCATTGCCACATACTCAGCTTCACTGCTTGAGAGGGCAACCACCCTTTGCTTGATAGATTGCCAGCTGATCAGACTCTTGCCAAGGAAGAACAGGCACCTAGTGGTGCTCTTGCTGGAGTCCATGTCACTAGCTAAGTCTGAGTCACTGTATCCAACAAACCGAGCATTGCTAGGAGCTTTGGTTTAGCAGAGACCATAGTCAATGGTGCCAGCCAAGTATTTGAGGATCCTCTTCACTGCCTGAAGATGTTCAGTAGTGGGTAGCTCCAGAAACCGGCTGACAAATCCCACAGCAAAGGCAAGGTTAGGCCGAGTATGCACCAAGTACCTCAAGCTTCCCACAAGCCGCCTGTACTGAGTTGCCTCGACTTTCTTTGCTATGCTTCAGATGCTCCTCCATGGGGGTGGAGGCTGGGTTGCAGTCAGCCATGCCACCCAGCTCCAGAATTCCCTTGGCATAGTTGCTCTGACAAAGGGTAATGCCACCATTGCTTTGCTGAACCTCAACCCCAAGATAGAAGCTTAGTAGCCCGAGATCACTTATCTCAAAGATGGACTTCATCTTTGCCTTGAATGCCCTCACATCCTGCTCCTTAGCCCCAGTGATGATGAGGTCATCCACATAGACCCCAACGAGCAGCACTGACCCGCCGGAGCCCCGCCTGTACATGGCCACCTCGTGGTTCTTCTGCTCAAAGCCCATTTCAAGGTGGCATCCAATTTTGCATTCCATGCCCGAGGCGCCTGCCGCAGGCCGTAGAGTGCCTTGCGAAGGCGGTAGACCCTGGTTTCCTCCCCGGCGACGGCGAAGCCAGGTGGCTGACATACGTAGACTTTTCTTGGAGGTCCCCATTCAGGAACACGGATTTGACGTCCATGTGATGGACCGACAAGCCCTCATGTGCCGCCAGAGCAAGCAGGACGCGCACAGACTCCATGCGGGCGACCGGTGCGAAGGCGTCTTCATAGTCCACCCCCTCTTGCTGAACGAAGCCACGGGCGACAAGGCGAGCCTTGTGCTTGATCACGTCCCCGCGCTCGTTCTTCTTCAATTTGAACACCCACTTGAGGGTGATCGGGCGGTGGTCGGCACGGGGAGACACCAGCTCCCAGGTGCTGATCTGTTCGACGGCGCGTAGCTCCTCCTTCATCGCAGCTTGCCAGGCGGGGTCATCCTTGGCTTCAGCGTAGGTAGCTGGTTCGCCGGAGTGGGTAAGATGCAGCTCCACATACAGTCGCTGCGCCGGCGGCGGAATTGACTGATCTCCGAGGATGCCGTTGATGGTGCCGTAGAGCAGCGGCTCTCCATCGTAGTAGGCGTCCAGCCGATCTTCATTATCCTCCAGGGGTGTGACGTGCTTGATCTGGGCACTAGGAGTGGTCGGCGGCACCAGGTCGGCACTGGTGGAGGTGTGGTTGGCGGCGGTGTAGGTGATGCCCTTGAACCTCCCGACCAGGTTGGCACTGGCGGAGGTGTGGTCGGCGGCGATGTAGATGCCTCCGCTTCTCCAGCTGGTGCAGAGTCCGACGTAGCAGAGCGTGGCGGAGGGGATGGTGATGGCGATGCCGAGCTATGAGCTCCAGGCACCACCTTCGACCACGGGTACTTGACGGTGAACTAGCTGCCGGCCGCCTCCGATGACCTGGGCTCCGGCGAGGCCCAGTCCCAGCCGTGGTCCTCGTCGAAGACGATGTCCCGGCTGATCCGCACGCGCTGGGACACCGGATCGTAGACGCGATAGTCCTTGGCCCCTTCCGCGTAGCCGATGAACACGCCGGCTTCACCGTGATCGTCGAGCTTGCAGAGCTGGGTCAGCCGCTTGGTGTAGGCGACGCAGCTGAAGACCTTGAGATGGCCCATGGTCGGAGCACGGCCGTGCCAAGCCTCGTAGGGGGTGATGCCCTCCAGAGCCCTCGTCGGAGAGAGGTTCAGGAGGTGCACCGCCATCATCACGGCCTCCCCCCCAAAATCGAGCCGGCAGCCACCTCTGTTTTAGCAGGGCGCGCCCCGTGGCCACCACCGGCTGGTTCCTGCTCTCAACCACACCATTTTGTTGTGGGGTATGCGGGGTGGAGAAGTGCCGCTTTATACCTTGCTAGGCGCAGTAGGACGTGAACTCGGCAACGATGAACTCGCCCCCATTGTCCGTGCGCAGAACCTTGAGCTTGCAGCCGCTTTCCACCTCTGCAGGAGCTTGGACCCGCTTGATGGCTTCTCCGACAGTGTCCTTCGATAGTAGAAGAACAACCCACATGTACCGGGTTGCATCGTCCACCAGGAGCAGGAAGTAGCGGTTGCTGCCGGGCGTCGCCGGCGACACCGGCCCACACAGATCACCGTGCATCAGCTCAAGCTGCCGCTGGGCACGATACTCTGTCCTGACCGGGAAGGGGCGCCGCCTCTGCTTCGTGGTGAACCAGGTGTCACACACCTGCTCCACGTGGTCGATCTTGGGGATGCCATGGACTATCTCGTCCTTGCCGAGCCACCGGAGAGCGTCGATGTGCAGATGGCCGTAGCGTTCATGCCACTGCCAGGCCATGTCGTCCTTGCGCGCCGCGAGACAGAAAGGCTGGGTTGCATCAAGGTGAAGAATGTACAACCGGTTAGCTCCCCGACGTACCTTGGCAAGCAGACGGCGGCGACGATCCCAGATACGCAAAACGCCGTCGTCGATCTCAACCTTGGATCCATCCTCGTCCAGCTGCCTAAGGCTCATGATGGAGTTCTTCAGGGCGGGGATGAAGTACACCCCGTGCAGGACCCGATGCTCGCCGGTCTTCCGTTGGAAGACGATGGAGCCAACGCCACGGATGTCCACCTTGGACGCATCCCCGAAACGTACCGTGCCGCGGACGTCGGTGTTCAAGTTGGCGAAGAGCTCGCGGCGGCCCGTCATGTGATGTGTCGCGCCGCTGTCCACTTACCATCCTCCAGTCTTCTCTTCTTCTCCATCGACGTCGAGGTAGGCCCGAGCATGTGGTTCCTCCAAGGTGATGTCCTGCGCGGCGAAGGTGTGCGCCGACGTGCTCTCGTCCAGGTCGACGAAGCCGTGCGCTAGGAACAGGGCGCCGTCCTCTTCTTCCGCCTAGGCGTACTGGGCACGCGCTCCATGTCCACCGCCGCCATGATGCAAGCTGCGCTGGCCGCCTTGATCTCCTCCACGGCCTCCGCCGCGGTGGCCGCCGCGGCCTCCTCGGTCACCACCACCGCCGTCGCGGTCACCACCACGATCGCGGCGCGGCTGGCGGCAGCCACGTGCCCAGTGGCCCTCCTGACCACAATGGAGGCAGGTGTCACCTGGATCGGGCCTGCAGTCGTCGTCGGCGGCTCTTCCATCATCACGGCCGCCGCGATCGCCACGGCCTCGCTGCTTCTTGCCACCACGGCCGCGCTGGCGGCGATCCTTGGAGCTTGAGCCGCCGGAGTCGTCCGCGCCCTTCTTCTCCTTCCAGCGCGCCCACCACTGCTCCTCATTGTATATGAGCTTGCCACCAACGGTGATGGGCTCGGTCGGCGCTTGCTCCTCACAATCGTCCACCGCCTTGAGCCTCCTGGTCACCTCCTCGAGCGTGAGCGCCTCAAAGTCGAGGAATTGCTCGATGGCGACGACGATCTGGGCGTACTTCGCTGGCACCGTGCGCAGGAACTTCTCCACCACGCGCTTCTCGTCGATGTCCCAATCTCCATGGACGACGAGCTGTTGATGCAGAGTCGACAGCCGAAGCGCAAAGTCCTCGACTTGCTCGCCGGGCCGCATCCCGACATTCTCCCAGTCACGGCGGAGGCGCTGCAGCGTCGCCCGACGGACCCTGTCCACGCTGATCCGGGCCGCAGCTATGGCGTCCCACGCCTCCTTCGCCGTCACCTTGTCGATGAGCGGAATGCCCATCTCCTTCGGCACAGCAGCCACGATCACCTCGAGCGCCCACCGATGACAAGTTGTTATCACATGTGGAGATGTCCAGGTTTTAGGCATCCGACATCACCATTTGCTCGAAACTTTCTCAAATTTTTACCACAGCCTCCACATGCGATGGCAAGACATGTCGTCAAGTTTCGTCATTTTTGGACTCCGTTTGGATTTTATAAAATTTAAAAACACTTTTCACGCGCGCGACTCGGCGTGTTCCGACACCAACACGGTCGAAATTTCACGCGAGGCCCTGCACACGGCCTCAACATGCTCCAAACATCATGAATATCATTTTTTGAATCACCGGATTCCATTATTTCATGTACCTGCAGTTCAAACCTGGAGTTGCCGAAAAAATTCAAAGAAACAGAAAAAATTAACGGAATATAGCAAAACAAATCAAAATTACCCTAAACTTGGAAGTTAGAATGTATTTACTGTAGCAAGGCAACAAAAAAAACTGGGATTGAAATTAAAAAAAAATTTGCCGAGTGCCACGTGTGGCACTCGGCAAAGAGCTTTGCCGACCGCCTTTGCCGACTGCTGACAGCGTGGCAGTCGGCAAAGGTGACAGCGTGGATGCCGTCCAGGACTAGCAGCCTTTGTGGAGTGCCAGGCTTTGCCGACTGTCTGGCACTCGGCAAAGCTAAGGCTTTGCCTTGTGCCTAGCAGTCGGCAAAGCCGGATTTGCCGACTGCCCACCATGGCTCTCGGCAAAGGCAGCTCTTTGCCGAGTGTCGACAAAAAACAGTCGGCAAAGTATTTGACATTCGGCAAAGCTAACATTTCTTGTAGTGTCAACTTGTTTGTCTTTCTTAGGCGCGCCTTTAGACTTCACGACCACATGATCTAGAACCATGTCCTCATTAGGTAATTCAGCATGCGAAGTCTGCGCTAACACTGGGCCACAGCTCACATTGTTTACTTGGGCATTAGAAGCATCGCCGCTACCAACTATTTCACAGAGAACACTCTTCATGTACAAAAATACGCTTTCATTTGATAGGGATGATTTGAAAGATGCCTCACGACTCAAATTGCGAAGCTCACGATACTTCTCTAGGCTTCGAGAAGTATCGTACATGCTGCTTTTTCCTTATTGGAGGAAATCCAGCTTTTGCTGTCATGCACCACCTACTGAGCACACAACAACTTGGAACAGTTTCTGCACACAATACCTTCAAGACACAGAATATGTGACCACAGGGTATGCCATCGCGTTCCATCTTACAACAAGAGCACCGAATCATACTTATTATGGACTCATCGTCACTCAACATCAACTTTGAACTTCCACTCCCTTCTGTTCTCAACACTAATGCCATATGTCAATGATATCACATCCATCTTCAATTTGCCAGATAACATACTTACCTGTAGAATCCATTTTTTTCCTTCACCAATTCAAAAACTTTAGGTGTAAAAACACTGGCAGCATGTTTCTCCATAGGATCAGCTAGCTTTTCCGTGAATGAATCAGGGTTAGCCGCCGGAGCATCTGGATACGCCTCATTTCAACACAGATTGGCCAAGCAATGCTCATAGTGTTCATACATATCTAATAGCGTCATCTTTCTATCCAGATTTTTATGCAGCTTGGAATTAAGACTCTCACTGCATTGGTGGCTCCTCAGGCCTAAGAAACATCAGCCGACCTGATATGCAGCACACCATAGGTTCCTAATCTGGTACATTTGATACAACCACTCATACTTACTTGAGATTTTGTTCCTTTCCAAAAGTTCAACCCATTTCCTCTCAACCTCTTCTATGGAACACCGATCGTACAGGAATTTTCTGAACTCTTCACTGATCTTGGAATTGTACAAATTGTGCAGTATATTCTGCTCAATATGCCATGTGCACAGCCGATGGTTCGAATGAGGCAAGATTGTTCTGATAGCTTTCTGCATTGCAAGGTCACCATCTGTGATCACGGATATTGGATGCTTCTGAGCCATGGCAGTGAGAAATGTTTGCAATAGCCACTCATACGACTCATTGTTTCATGGGACATAAGGCCACAACCAAATACAACTGTGCTCCGATGGTGGTTTAACCCAACAAAAGGCATGAAAGGCAAATTGTATCGATTTGTCCGGTATGTGCTATCAGAAACAAGAACATCACCAAATGCTTCATAGTCAAAACAAGACTGAGTATCAGACAAGAACAAGTGCTTTAGATGCCCCTCCTCATCAAGCACATATCTAAAGAAAAAATCAGGATTGCACTCATGCTTATACTTCAAGTGACGAATAACCGTTTCAGCATCGCCGCTTTCTATTGCTTTTATCTTGTATCGATAGCAAAAGTTATATAGATCCCTTGATGTACATCCAACCTTATCATATCCACCATATTGCATTTTCAGTATATTCATGATTTGGTGTTTACGAACTCTTGCGATTTCCATTTCAATGATGTCAGCTTTCTGCTCATTACTAATTCCTTTGTGAGACCACAAGAGACAAACTAAATCTGGTGAGGCCAATGGATGGTTGTGTTCATCAGTTAAATCCTTAAATCCTTGACATACCACTGTCTTGTCTCCTTGTTGAGTTTAATCACCGTTTTGGCTGCACATCCACAACGACTCAAATTCCGTGGCTTCCTCTTCTTAGTTGCTCTATTCATGTGCTTAGCATCATGGAATCCCTGGCGACTGCACACATATTTCCTTAGACATATTTCCTTAGTTGCCGTGTCTCTTTCCACATAGCATCTCCTCATGGAAAACCCTCTATCAAATGCGTAGCTGTTGTAGAACCCATAGCCTTCTTCCTCACTTCCGAACTTCTTGCTGACAATTTGGTGATAATCCAGTAGAGCCTGTTCACTCAGATCAACCATTTTTTCCTGCATAATGTAAACTGGTCAGGACCAAACAATTAACATGACACCATTCACTATGTATCGCACCACTACTTCAGCATATGAACAAAACATATGGAGTGCTGTGAGGGAAAAGAGATATACATGACACACGCCTACATTCATATAATAAATCAATTTGGGGTGTTCATTTGGAGATCTACTTTTGTAAATAACAAGCCGAGCGATTGATCGCCATTAGCACGAAATTCAGAAGTTCAGAGCACGCAAGTGAATTTAAATTATCAGAAAATAGGCTGCGCCCATCTGAACATATACTCTATTGTGTGTCTAAACATCAATACTCAGGACTATAAATGGAACTTACAAATCCTATAATTAATCACCACTATTAATTGCCGTGTAATATTATTTAACAGGACAGATCAACATGACTATGAATAGACGACTGGAGATGCACTTTTATCAAATTGAAATGAAGTGGCAGCAGCAAGAGGATTATTTCCTTTCAAGAAAGGAACATTGAAAAATATTGCAACGCACTGTAAATAAAGAGGGCAGCGACACCAACAGAGACAAAGCATATACTCCTCTATTGAATTTTCATCAACTGACTACATCCAGCAACGATTCACTTACATCACAAACACATAATTTAATCAACCTAGGGATTTAAGATCTATCGAATTGATAATTTTCACGCTTCTACCTATGGCTAAATTGATAGACGATGAATGGAAAAAGTCTACATCACCCCATGAACTATGGGGTGGTGTCTACTTTACCCCCCGAACTATGAAACAGTCTAATTTACCCCCCTGAACTATCCAAAACCATTCAAATCACCCCCTGGGCTGTTTTCGACGGTGGTCGCTACAGTAACCATGGTTGCTACAGTAACCACGGTTTTGACTTTTTCTTTTTTTTTCTATTTGTTTTTGCTGAATCTTTGAATAATCATAGTAAACCACAGAAAAATCATAAAATAGAAATCTAATTTTGTTGGACTCTGCATGAGTAGATCTACACAATGAATATATAATATTGTATACTTTAGTATAAATTTCATACTCATTGGATCATATATAACTTAGTTATAGATTTATTTCAGTTTATGCTTGTTAAATATAAATAAATCTATAACTAAGTTATACATGATCCAATAAGTATAAAATTTTTACTATAATTCAAGCATACAATAATTAGTCCACCATAAAAATTTCACCATAATTAGACGAAGCTTCAGCTATGAATTATTCTAATTAATTACAGATAAAGATTAATTTTTCTACCTAATTTAAAGCTACAGAAAAATTTATACTAAAATATACCATATTATATATTCATTGTGTAGATACTCATGCAGAGTCCAACAAAATTAGATTTCTATTTTATGATTTTTCTATGATTTACTATGATTTTTCAAAGATTTAATGAAAACAAATAGAAAAAAGAAAAAGTCAAAACCGCTGTTAACGTAGCAAAACCATGGTTACTGTAGCAAAACCGTTCGTCAAAAACCGCCCACGGGGGTGATTTGAACGGTTTTAGATAGTTCAGGGGGTAAATTAGACCGTTTCATAGTTTGGGGGGTAAAGTAGACACCACCTCATAGTTCAGGGGGTGATGTAGACTTTTTTCGACGATGAATCTAGTGATTGACACTAGATGCAGATGAGGGCCACGCAATGGCAGGGATATCATACCTGTAGCACGACGGGCACCTGCAGGAGCACCCCTTCCTCCTCCGTGACAAAGCCAAGTGCACAAGGGCATGTGTCCTGCCACCAATAATCCTGTCACCACCTCTCTGCTGCAGCCGTCGGTGACCCACACAGGTGAGCGGTGGAGAGCCTAGGGAGGCGCGTGTTGTTCGTGAGGGCGCTGGTGACCCAGAGAGGCCGCGAGGTGGGCGGCAACCCTAGGGAGATCCAGTGGTGAGGGCGGCGCCAAGGATCGGCCGGAGAGATGGAACTCTGTGGTGCTGATGGGAGGCGGTGGGCTACTCGACTGGGGCGGAGAAGTAACGAATTCGACGCATGCCTCTGCTCGGTAGTCTGTGACAAGCAGGGGACTCCGGCAGTGCTAACTAGATCGGCGGCGATCTGGGAGCCTAGGAGACGACGACGCAGGCGATGGGGGAGGAGAAGGATCGGTGGCGAGGCTCGCGTCGTGCTCGCGGCGGCGGAAAGGGAGCAGTTCGTTTTTTTTTTTTTTGGGGGAGGGGGGAATAGGACCAGTACGTGGATTCAGCGCTGCGTGGAATGGACACAAAACTGAGAAGCTGTACGGTAGACAAATTCCTTAACTACCCTTAATTATGATTAGTGATTTTTTACGGCGCTTGGAGAAAACATGGGCCGTCCACCTTGATCGGAGTTAGAGAGGTAGCGGAACCAAATAAGAGGAACTTAAGCTATGGATCGGAACCAAAATAACATGAGCCTGGAACTAATTCTAAATTAAATCTAAAGGGTAGAATGGTAGTTACTCGTCTCAGAAGTTTTCTCCCAGCGCGATCTCTCCTTCTCTCGTGTATCTGCAGCACTTTCTCTCTTCTAGTGTGGAAGGCGCGGCAGCCTCCGGCGAACGCGGTTCGTATGCGCGTGCGGCTCCTGGTAGGCGGTGCCCGCAGCCAACAAGTCCCCTTGGCTTCATGTTCAGGCGCTGTTGGAGACAAGAGAGCATTGGCGAGGCAGAGCAAGACTTAGGCAAAAGGGCAGCAAGGCCGAGTACCATGCTGGAGGTGGAATACATGACAGGATAAGAATCCCTCCTCTGATCATGAAAATTCCTGAATAAAATAAAATACTTACACCAGCATGAAGGGTGCACTATTTCATACGACATTCTGGATGGAATCAATGGCTGTTCAAATGTCTCTGCTAGTGCCTTCCTCAAATTGCAGAAATTTCGCAAATGCAAATGCGATAGAAGGAGGCGGACGGGCCACTACCGGCCAAGGTGATGACCTACCTACAGGTTGCCAGCCGAAGAAGATGGTTGGTGCCGAGCTCATGCAGGTGGCCGGCGGCAATCTCTACGCTTGAGGCAGCGGCGAGCCCACCCTTAGATGCGCGCTTTCAGTTCGTCAGAAAGAAAGAAAAATGTCGGGCAAACTTTTAAATGACCAGATTACCCTTGGTTACTATTAATTAACGAAAAAACTCCTCGGGGAGGAACCACGGGTTCCGCCCAAGAACCGTAACAAACCTCTTATGATTAAGGGGGAGGAACTGGCTGCACAGAAGATTAACGGGAGGAACCACCCAATCACAGTAAAAATTCTCTTTCTTCAGAGTTTATCGGTCCTAGAGAGAGCATAGTACTCAAACATAAAAAAAAACACATAGCTTGATAAACTTGTAGATTTTGGATATGTCAACTAATGACTTTTGGCTTGTTGACAAGCATTACATACAGTCTTTATTGTCAAAAGAACAAGGAAAATCAAAAGAATACATGGAGCACACACCAAATGCATGGCTTGACCGTATTTAGCTTTGGTTGTTGCCACCGGTTTTTTTAGGTATATACACCATCAAGAAGCGCACAATATAATGCACGGTAGAACAAATGAAACCACACAATTCTCCAAAACAATGCAGCTACTATCCATAAACATATTTTGGTCTGCCTCACTCTCCCGGATAAGCAGTGGAAATTTAATAACTCAAGAGACGGTCTGCTAATGCAACTTTTCTTTTTTTCTTTTTTTTTACAAATTACACCCTTTTATTACAACGCAATGTACAACTTGTGTCATATGTCTTGGAATCAGACTCGTATTGTTGGACGCTTATACTGTTCTAAATTTCTTATATGACCATGTATGTGTCGTGAGTTTGTATCATGGATGACACAGTAAACAAATTACGAGCCAACTTGCCATGTCACAAGTGAGGCATGCCATAATTTTTTAGACGTCGGTTTGGTTCACTGCTGTAACTATAGCAATGGCACACTTTCTTAACACCTTGTCCACACGTGACCTCATTTTGTTGCCAAACTTTGCCACAATTGTGGCTGTTTTTGCTCGCCTCACTTTTCATCTCTGCCATAGTTTGCCAAAAGTTGGGCATGACAAGTTTGGGCATCTCTTATATCTAATTCACACGTAACACTATTAGTTAAACCATATATCCATGACTAAAATTTAAAGAAAGAAATTGGTAGATATAGATTAATATAATATATATGTGCATGTGAGTGGACAAATGGTTCACGATTACATCAACACGTAGTATTATTAGGACATGGATAAATACATACAGGTATACAGCAAGTAACCTATGACAAACATGATATATACAACACATCATCTGTTTTACAAACTGAAGAAGTATGGATATATAGGATAGATGGAGATGTAGAAACCGTGAAACCAATGCAAATCATGCAGGTCGCAGCTCTATTGCTTCACCCATGGTGCTGCTCACTCTTTTTTGAGTATATTGTTGATTTTCTTTTGGATGTGTTGGGGCACCTCATTGCTATTTTTCAGTGTAACCTGAATGAGGTTGGGTCTGACCTTGCTAACATCCCATTCAGTGCCAGGCCATTCTGCTACAGTGCCATCAATCTTTACCGTCTCTAGGAAAAGAAGGCTCGGTGCAGTGAAGACGCATGAAGGAATCACATCTCCTTGCAGGCTCAAGTCACCAAGGAGATGCATCTCCGTGAGAGCAGCCTGCAGTGAGGCCCCATGTTTATCATCTGCGATTCCATGCAACTTTAGTGTCCGGAGATTGGGCATCCTGTGCAGTGGACATTTCTGTCCCTTCCATTCTCCACCTTGGACAGCAGGCTTTACGCCAGATAGAGTTTGCAGCTCGCCCAATTCTTCCTCGATGGTTTCTGGAAGCGTGAGCTTTCCTGCAAGCACATGGCGGAGTGTCCTTATCTTCCAGAAACCTGGATCAATCTTGTCGACTTGAGTGCCCTCTACGTCGAGTGTCTGCAGGTTGAGCAGCCTCTTAATGCTGGACGGGAGCTCCTTGAGGTCCTTGCAGTGAACAAATAAGAATCGCAAGTTGATCATGTCACCAATCTTATTTGGCAACTTTTCAATCCTTAGATTCCATATTGCGATTACACGAAGGAACTTGGACCCACACAAAAATTTGAGATCTTGCCAATACTTCTTGTTGGCGTCTTTGTTCATCAACCAAGCATATGAAGGAGCGCAACTTAGGAAACTTGTTTGTGAATGGGGTATACCTGCCGCCAAGAATGGTGGAAGAGAGGCGGCGCACCGACGGCGGAACAAAGACATGATGCATGTCGTGAACCTCCATGAAGCCAGCCTCGCGAGCCTCCGACTGCAGGAACCCATAGAGCCTTGGGTGAACCCTGACCCTGTCAATACCACCAGCGGCATTCATACTATAAATCAGAACAAGGCACCGCAAGACCAGCTCCTTGATGTAGTCATGGCCCAGCTCCTCCATAGTCTTGCCCTTCTATGGCTTGATGAATCCGTCGGCTATCCACATCTGCACAATGGAATCGGCATGACGAGTAGTATTCTTTCGGAAGCCAGCAAAGTAGAGGAAGCATGACTTGAGTTCATTGGGAAGGTCTTCAAAGCTTGCCCAGAAGACCCTCTCAATAGTTGTTGTTCTTGTGGACACAAGGTCAGCATGACTTGCGGACTGTACAACTTCAGTTATCTGCTTGTTGCCTTCACCGTCGCTGCCTTGTACTGATGCTTCTTCCATCCTTGGTCTAGGCCTGAGTTGTTGTAGCTCTGCTTCCCACTGCCTGGACCTCTCCTTGAATCGGAGTAGTCCAGCCAGAATCACTATAGCCAAAGGGTAACCCCAGTTATATCATACACAGTTTTCTTGTACATTTTGGTCATGTCTGCCCTTGATTCATCATTAGATACTACTTCTCTCCTGAAGGCCCTCGAAAGGAACAATTGTCCGCTTCTTTCTTCATCCAAACGGCTCAACATGTAGATCCCGTTCAAGCCTTGGTTCATGGAATTAGTATGCCATGCGACTTCTTCGTTCTCAATGTCCAACGTGAGCAGCACTCGACTTCCATTGTTGTCATCTGGCAGGCTTGCCCTCACACAGTCACTACTGGATCCGCCTCCTTTGCCGAGTGCCGGCCATACTCGGCAAAGGAACCTTTGTCGTCGGCAAAAGCCTTGCTGAGTGCGGCTTTCGGCAAAGCGCACTCTGCAAAGAATTAGTCGGCAAAGGAGTCTTTGCCGAGTGCCACCTGGCAGGCACTCGGCAAAGGTTTTGCCGAGTGCCACGCCAGCACTCGGCAAAGGTAATGGGCACCGTCAACTTGACGGCACCTTTTGCCGAGTGTGACGTGGCAGGCACTCGGCAAAGTTTTTTTATTTTTTTTGAAAAATTCTTTGCCGAGTGCCGGCTCTCGGCAAAGATTTTTTATTTTTTTTGAAAAACACTTTGCCGAGTGCCGGCTCTCGGCAAAGATTTTTTATTTTTTTTAAAAATCTTTTGCCGAGTGCCGGCTCTCGGCAAAGGTATGGTCACTTTGCCACGTGCCACGCCAGCACTCGGCAAAGCTGGGCTCTGCTGGGAAAAATGCCCAGCTTAAGCTGGAAATTTTTTTTGGTTTTTTCTGTTTTCTTCCATTCCAGACATGCAATTTCACATATATTCACGAAATAGACTAGAATATCACATAAATATCGCATTTCATCAGAATCATGACGTCTCAACACGAATTCATACATAAAGGTCCTCAAATTCATCCATTACATCGATACAAGTTCATAACATGTCCAAAAGAGCGACAAGTTCATTGATACAAGTCCACAAGCGGGCAGTAGAGGTACCTAGCTCGTCCCGGCGTCCCCAGAGCCCCCACCTTGCTCCCACGGAGACCACCCTGACTGCGGCGCCGCCTGGAACGTCCAATAGGGCAGCAGAAGCAGAGGGCCGCTTGCGGGCCCGGAATGCCCCTGCCGCGTCGGTGGAGGAGCGGTACTTGGCCACGTGAAGCCCTGAGTTGGGAAGGTCGGGTGAGCCGACCACCCGTGCGGTAGAGAAGGGCCTAGTGGAGGGCTGGCACCTGGAGGAGTCGGGTTCAAACCCGCCGATAGTTCCTGCACAAAGGACAATTGATCTCATTACTACCTACAAGATGGCCGCACAAGCTAAAGCAACAGGCAATATACTCACCAGAGTCGTTATAGGAGTAGGCACAGAAATATGTGGTGGAGCAAAGATCGAGGCAGGGAGCTCGGCCTGCTGCACTCCTCGGATCTGAAGGCCCCGGAAGTAGGCGGCAAAGTTTTGCATCTGACACTGGTAGTGCTGTGTGACAGCCGCCAGCTGCTGCTGATGGTCCAACGCCATGTTCTCCTGGTTCGCCTGCAACTGTGCGATCTGGGCCTGCAATATTACACCCACAAGGTTGATGGTATGTGAAGGCAAGGTACATGTGTGAAATGAGTGAATAATGAATAAAACTACTTACCTGAAATGCCGAGAACATCTGCGTGTTGCTCGGCTGTCGAGGCGTTACTGGGATGTCAGAGGAGCTCGTGGTCCCGTCTCTTCGAATCTGGCTCAGCGTGGGAACAGAGGATGACTCGATGGCGCTGTTGGCCATCCAGTACCGGCCGTGCTGCTTCCCTCCTCCCAACCTCATCGAAAGGTCTGTGTCCAGGGGGTCGGTGGCGGGGTCGAACGTCTTCCCATGGCGCTGGCGAGCCATGGAGGAGTACTCGGTGAGCTTGGGGTAAACGCTCGCGTTAGTGTACGCGTCGGGCCTGTCCTCCAGGTCGTAGACGTTGTTCGCTGCCGTCGCTTTGCCCTTGTGAGCAAGGGCGTACCCCGTGAACTCATTGACGACCTGCCCACCATGCGACTGGGCCTGCGAGGAAAACACAAACATGGTTACAAGTAATGACAATTGAGCGCTAGAATAAATAGATCAACAGAAGCGTATCCATCTTTCCATGAACAATGGGAGGGACTGGTTCCCTTGGTGGTGTGGTACCCCTCGCATCTGTAGGCGGTGCTCCCGATGTTCTCTACGCCTCTGGTACGCCGCGTCCATGGTCCACTCACGCACAATGGCCGCCCAGCAGTCCCGGTACTTGTCGCACCACTCCGGACACGTTCGCATGACATCAAGTATTTGATATGCCAAAAGATGAATTGAATGTTTCATGGAAGAAGTCAGAATGAATGTTTCCTACTTAATTACCTGCATGTACTGCACCTCGGTGAGGTTGGTCTCCCTCTGGAGTAGCATCTCCCTGACTTGCTTAAAATCTTTGGCACCCAAAAATTTGAGCTCGTATATCTCTTCGACTATGCCGTAATAGTCCTTCTCATCCGTGCCGGGCGTATGAACTCCGCAGCACGTGGTTTTTAGGTTGGGCCGACTCTCCTCATAGCTTCTCATGCGAAAGCGATAGCCATTCACATCATAAACGGTGAATGACTTGATCCTACGGGAGAAGCCACCGCCCACCTGTTTTAATTCATCACTCATTTGCGTCGTATGACCATCTCGGGGATCTTAGATTGTTTCTTCTTGCCATCACTGTCTTCTACCTCCACAAACCTAGAGGCTTTGCACTTTGGATAGTGTGTTGCTGTCTCGTGGTCTCCCCTGAACAGGACGCACGAAGGAGCCTCTGTGACTCGTACGTGTTCTTTGGCAGGGTGTGAGGATCCGGAAGCAGTTTGCCAACAACTGTCACGTCTCGACTAATGCCCAGTTGTGACTTCAATGATATTAGGCATGAAATGGCATCCAGTTGTGAAACCATTATCTTCTCATGAAGGGGCTTTTGTGCCACCTCCATCATGGTGTAGAACGCCTTTGCGGTTTCCTCTGGATCTTCCCCCACCTCCATTCCTTCAACGAACCATGCATCGTGAAAGTCTGCCATCATGTCTGCCATCCCGGCGTCTGCATCATACTCCTCGAGGAGGGGTCTCACCACCTCCTCCCTAATACGATGGTGTTCACCATGGTGGATCCAGCGGGTATAGTTTGGAACGAATCCGTTATTGTGAATATCTACTCCCACGGCACGCTTTTGTTTCTTTTTCTTATTCTTACACTTGCTACAGGGACATGGCATCCGACTCGACCCTTTAGCAGCTGGGCCAAATGCATGCTCTAGGAAAGCATTGGTCCCCCTAACCCATTCAGAGGTCTTACTTGTGAAGCCCCTGTACATCCACTCACGGTTAGCCATCCTCTGTCATACGCCAATGTAAGCGGGTAATAAAACCACCATTTGCATCTACAAGGCGTTTCTACCATCTAATAGGTGAAGGATAGGTCCTATTCCCACCCGAGGATGCATAGATGAGGTTAGCTTCCATGCTCCACTCCCGTCCGAGATGAAATTTCGGCAGCACCTCCCCACTGTTCTCCCGATACACGTCTCGGCGGGGAGAGTGCATATCCGGAGAACAACGGGGGGTGCTGCCGAAACTCCAAGTCAGACGGGAGCGGAACATGGAAGCTAACCCATCTACGCATCCTCGGGCTGTCCAAAAAACGTGGACAATCCGAAAGAGATACCGTCACAGATATGCACTAATCCGCATACCAACGACCGTGTATCCTTTTCGGATAGGAAACGCCTAACTCGGCTACGCGATCTACGTATGACAATGGTAAGGAAGAGAGGTGATTTATACCTAGGGTGGCGGTGGAGATAGGCTAGCGGGGTAGTGGCGACGAAGACGATCAGGGTGGCCGAGTCCCTCCCACGGGTCCTGCAAATAAGGGCAATAGGTTAGTTATTAAAACTATAAGTTACCCACGGGTCCTGCAAATAAAACTACAAGTTATTAAAAATTTCGACAGAACCTCCCCTATACGGGGAGATTTCGATAACCTGCAAAAAAAACGGCACGAAGGCCGACATCCACAAACAACAGGACGAAGGCCGACAATCACAACGGCACGTAGGCCAATGACTAGAGCGGCACGAAGGCCGACAAGCAGAGAAGGGTGATAGACCTAGTCACGACACGTGCATTGACAGGGATGCCATGCAGAGAAGACGGCAGGGTGAAGGCCAGCGAACCTCCTCCTTCTCCTCCTCTTCCTTCTTCCTCCTCCTCCCACCTTCTTCCTCTTCTTCTTCCTTCTTTTCTTCCCCTTTTCTTCCTCTTCTCCTTCTCCTTCTCCTTCTCCTTCTTCTTCTTCTTCTTTTTCTTCTCCTCCTCCTCCTTCTTCTTTTCTTCTTCTTCTTCTTTTTTCTTCTTCTTCTTCCCTTCCCTGGCGGCGGGGAGGCGGGGCAGGCAGCGGGCCGGTGGGGCGGCGGGCCGGCGGGGCGGGCGGCTGAAGGCGGTGGGCCACGGCGGAGGTGGCGGGGCGGGCGGCTGGCGGCGGTGGGGCGCGGCGACAGCGGGGGGGCTCGGGTGGGTGGTGGCCGGTTAGGGTTAGATAAGGCCCTGGTGGGCCTTTTAACTAGTGTCACCTTTGCTGAGTGCCACGTCTGCGGCACTCGGCAAAGATTCCCTCTTTGCCGAGTGCCACGTCGGCTGCACTCGGCAAAGAGCCACTTTGCCGAGTGTCAAACATGGCACTCGGCAAAGATTTGATTTTTTTTAATTTTGAATTCAAACTTTTCTATAGCCCAAGCATATTGTATTGAAGCACGTGTTCGAATTTGGGACCTTTTTATAACATTTTGCTATATTTTGTTCATTTATTTTATTTACTTGAATTTTTCCCGATAATCCAAGTTTGAACTGCAGGTGCATGAAATAATAAAATATAGCCATTCAAAAAATGATATTCATGTTGGAGAGTTTATTTTGAGGCCGTGTCTATAAACTCAACCAAAAGTTTGCACGCCATGTCCATGAAACATGACTATCCAGGTGTGATAGAAGTATTTTTTAATTATACAAAATCCAAACGAAGTCCAAAAATCATGAAACTTGTCGAGGTGTCATGTTATCGCATGTCAAGGCTATGAAAAAAATTTGAAAATGTTCGGAGCAAGTTACAATGCCAGATATCTAAAACCCACACATCCCTACATGTGATCAACTGTGATCACATGTGAAAATGTCTGTATTTTAGGCACTCGACGTCGCAACTTGCTCGAAACTTTCTCAGTTTTTTACCACAGCCTCCACATGTGATGAAAACACACCTCGACACGTTTTGTCATTTTTGGACTTCGTTTGGATTTTATATAATTTAAAAACACTTTTTCGCACGTAACTCGTCATGTTACGACACCAACATGGTCGTAACTTCATGCGAAGTTCTAGATACGGCCTCAACATACTCCGAACATCATGAATATCTTTTTTGAATGACCAAATTCCATTATTTCATGTACCTATAGTTCAAATTTGGAGTTGTTAAAAAAATTCAAAGAAACAAAAATAATTAAAGAAATATAGCACAAAAAGTCAAAATTGTCCCAACTTTTGAAGTCGAGATGTATTTACTTTATCAAGGCCTCACAAAAAACTGGAAATAAAAAACAAAAAAAATTATACTTTACCGAGAGCCAGAACCGGCATTCGGCAAAGAAGCCTTTGCCGAGTGCCGGACCACGTGGCACTCGGCAAAGGTGGCCCCTTTGCCGAGTGCCTAACGGCAGGGCACTCGGCAAAGGTGACGGCCACGGATGCCGTTTGTCCAGGCCCCACTTTGCCGAGTGCCCCTCTTTGCCGAGTGCGGGACACTTGGCAAAGAGTCCGTTTGCCGAGTGCTTCGCTTTGCCGAGTGCGAGACACTCGGCAAAGTTGCCGAGTACTAGATCTGACATTTGGCAAAGAGGCTCTTTATCGAGTGTCCTTTGTTTACCATTCGATAAAATTTACGGTACTTGACAAAGCCCCCGTTTCCCGTAGCGAGTTGAGCATGGTTTTAAAGGGTATGCCAATGATACTCATCAGATACCTCTTTCCTGCCAAGAGGTATCGGATCTTTTCAGTGATATCATTAATGCCTTCTTCCTCTGGCTGATTGAGCTCTTCTAGTCCAGAATCATATATCATTCTGAGGACAAAATCCACAGTGAAATCCGCTGCCACCCCGAGGCCAAAGACAACATCGAACACAGATGCAGTCTTCGAGGAAATGATCATCTCTACAAGGGTTGTCTTCCCGACACCACTCTCCCCAACTATGCAGACGAACATTTGCCTCTTGTGATCTTCACTGAGCAGTAACTGACCTAGTCTGGTCACATCATCATCAAAACCCACAGCGTCATTTGACCTGTTAATTTATTAGTATTTGTCAGTACATGCATACAAACGTATATAAAACACACAAATCTTTACAACCAGCGCGCTTTAAATAACTATTCAACGCACCCAACGAATGAAAATCTATCCACTTGGGCTATGGTAAAATACCTCCCACAAATGCAAAATCACGATGACTAGAGAGTGCTTCCGAGCTTATCCACTATCCACAGGACCACACAACTATAGCAGTATAATCTGACGATCCTAAAACTCTCTTTTTTTTAGACGATAACTTTCGGCGTATTTGTCATTAAACAGAAGAAAGTGGCCAACGGGCCTATGCATAATTGATACAAAATGATTTACGGGTAATCCAGAGATTATCAACGAAGCCTCGATATAAAATGAAGAAGCAATAACATGAGGGGTGGGGGACCCTCCACCTGATAGCCCCAGCAACTAAGCCTAATACAAAATAATCTCAACATCTTGGTAGCTAGTAGTGATTGGAGCCGTAGATGATAGCAGCGGTAAAGCATCCACTACAACTCTTCGGTGGCAAAGCATCCACCGGAACCATCTCGCGCGGCAAAGAATCCGCCGGAACGATCACGATCTCGGCAGCAAAGACTCACCGGAAACGCGACCTCGAACTTTGATTAATCCTCCGAGTCACTAAGGACCATTCCCTTAGGACCACGGGCGAGGAGGACTTATATGAAGATACACCAGCAGCCAAGCATCCACCTAAGCACGACCTCGGTGGCAAAGCATCTGCCGAAATACTTTGGCGGCAAAAGAAACCGCCAAAAACGTCAGCGACCTCAGCGGCAAAGCATCAGCTGGAAACGTGACATCGGCAACAAAGCATCCATCGGAAACTCCTCGATGTCAAAGCATCCATAAAAAATGACCATAATTACGGCTACAACAAACACCAGCTAGACGTACCAAGGTGAGGAGAAACGGGAAGCCCAATTAGGTTCAGCAGGACGACCCACGCGGGAGGAGCGGCGGGCAGTAGGACACCAGCCAGGGCAATGGGCTGTAGCAGTGCTTCAACTATGCCGTCAAGAATGGGATTGACATCCACAAATGCCAACAATATTGAGAGAAGCACCCAAGTAGCACTTTCGTCCTCAGCCTGCCGTCGACGAAGAAACTTCAGCGACGCCTCCAAAAAAGGTAGATGACGTGCACCACGCCATCGCCACCGGCCTGGAACATGGGCAGGGTTTTCACCCAGATTCTTGCTGCGGAAACAGGCCACTCTAGGCGACCGAAGCAGCGACGATGAATGGTCAAAGCCGCGGCTCCGGCGCCAAAGTGCTGACACGTGCTGCACCAACGCCGCCGGCCTAGAGGAACTTGACATGGTATGAACCAAGCCGTGCGCCCTCCAAAGCGCACCCCGAGCACGGTGGCCGGCAACAGCCAGCACACGCGCACTACAGGATTCGCTCTGTTTGCCGACTGCAATGCGCACTCGGCAAAGGCAGAATTGCAGTCGGCAAAGGCTTTGACGACTGCAATTCCACGTGGCAGTCGGCAAAGGGCTGTCGACAAAGAAAACGTTGGCGAAGGCGGCTTTGCCGAGTGCCACGTGGCATGCAGTCAGCAAAGGCTTTGCCGAGTGCCATGTCGGCACTCGGCAAAGCCACGTGGCGCCGTCAGCCTGACGGGTGGCTTTGCCGAGTGCTGACGGCGGGGCACTCGGCAAAGAAAAAAATTATTTTTTTTGAAAATTTCTTTGCCGAGTGCCGGCACTCGGCAAAGA
>CM041643.1:4105357-4174841 GCA_023333625.1 Bothriochloa decipiens | reverse complement strand
TTTTTACCATAGCCTCCACATGCGATGGCGAGACATGTAGTCAGGTTTTGTCATTTTTGGACTCCGTTTGGATTTTATAAAATTTAAAAACACTTTCCACGCGGGTGACTCGGCGTGTTTCGACACCAACACGGTCGAAATTTCATGCGAGGCCCTGTACACGGCCTCAACATGCTCCAAACATCATGAATATCAATTTTTGAATCACCGGATTCCATTATTTCATGTACCTGCAGTTCAAATCTGGAGTTGCCGGAAAAAATCAAAGAAACAGAAAAAATCAACGGAATATAGCTGAATAAATCAAAATGACCCCAAACTTGGAATTTGGGATGTACTTAGTGTAGCAAGGCAACACAAAAAAACTGGGATCGAAAATCAAAAAAAAATTCTTTGCCCACTGCCATCTGTGGCAGTCGGCAAAGAATCTTTGCCGGCTGCCATACAGGCTAGCAGTCGGCAAAGCCTACACCTTTGCCGACTGCTGACGGTGTGGCAGTCGGCAAAGGTGACGGCGTGGATGCCGTCAGGCCCTGGCCGGCCTTTGCCTACTGCCTGGCTTTGCCGACTGCCTGAGATTCCAGTCGGCAAAGAGCCCTCTTTGCCGAGTGTCAAAAAAACAGTTGGCAAAGATTTTTGCAGTCGGCAAAGATTTTTGCATTCGGCAAAGCACCAGTTTCCTGTAGTGGCGGGTGCCAGGGCGGACCGTGCGGGCCCGGGGAGGGCCGGTCGCAGGTGCCCGCCACGGATCCAGCAGGCCGGCTGCCGATGCCGCCCAAACCACACCGAAGTTGCGTTGACGGCCAGTTGGCGGCGGCCAGGACTGGCCAGCAGCAGCTAGCCCCATCGAGTATCCCCGGCCAGATCCGCCGACGGCAGGGCGAGGCCATGCCCCCGCAGGCGCGATAGGGCGACCTTGCACTCGTAGACCACCACTGGAAGCCAGGCCACCTGGCACAACTGCCCTGTCGCAGCAGACACTGTGGGTAACCCCGGCCGGTCAGAGTAGCCTGCAACCAGGGTAGCCAACACAGACACCGCCGACCTGGCTAGCTGTAGGCGGCCCCACGACCGACCAGACCGGTCGTTGGCGACGAAGTCGCCACGGCCGAGCCACGTTGAGTGCCCATAGCCGCCAAGGCCAGGTGTGCTGACCACCGGGGGGAGGGGGGCTTCATTAGCTCCGGCCCCCGGAGGCACAGAACCGCCATGGCTGCCCCCGACGAGCCGGTGCCGAGAAATGGACGGAGGTGGAAGGCGCCAACTCGCCAGATCCAGCCCCCAAGGGCATGGATCCAGCTAGCCACCGCCGGAGCCGCCAGAGCGGACGATGCCATTTAGTGGGACGGGGCAGAGGAGTGAGGGGGTGGGGGGAGAGGTGCGGACAATGCCATTTAGTGGGCCACCGCTGGCCGCCACCGCCGCGTGCCAAAGGACGGCGACAGCGGCCAGAGGAAAGGCCGGGGGGAGGGGGAGGTTCGGCAGCGGTGCGGTCTCCCCCCGAGTCGCCCGTTGTGGGCGCTCGGGGGTCAGGGGGGCTTTCCTCTGTGCTTGAATTACAATCCTAAAACTCTCACTTTGCGGTAGTATATAAACTGGATCTTCAGAATTCATTGTATCGTATATAATGAATTAAATAACCCCAAACCCTGGTTCTCCATTATTTCCCCATTTTCTCTCCTTAAATGTTGATATCCTCCCGCCGTTGGTGGTGTTCCCTTTATATTCCATAGCAGTAGAATGTCTCTTTGCTCTTTACCTTTATACCTACCGTCAGCATGGTCATGTGCGCACTTTGTGTAGATTAATTTTTTTAAGGAATATGTCAGGACGTCAGGTTGATTAGTTAGTTGTATATTTTGTATATTCTAGGTTACTGTGATCCTGTGATAATTAATTGAAAATAAAATTGGAGTGCTGACTGATCGAGGAGCGAGTCGCATACGTACCGTGCCAAAGTGGCTGTAGTGGAAGACGTCACTGGCGCTAATGGTGCATGCCCGATGATGTTGTACTCCTTTCGGTTCTCTGCGATTTTTGCTAGTCTTGTATTGATCCTTGTGATTTGGGCAGACAACTCATTTCGACTGACGATTTGGGTGACGAAACCAGTCAAGTATTTGCGCCACATTTTCTTCCAGCATCGATAACCTTGGCTTTTCAGGTCAGCCTGCATGCAGTTATTCAATTAAGAAGCTAGGAAAAATCTTGTGCAGTTAACTGTAATCACATGTGGAGATGTCTGGGTTTTAAGCATCCAACATCGTAACTTGCTCTAAACCTTGTCAATTTTTTACCGTAATATACACATGTGATGACACGACACCTCGCCAATTTTCGTGATTTTCGGACTTCGTTTGGATTTTATATAATTTTTATTCACTTTTTTCGCACCTAACTCGATATTTTACGTCAACGAGATGCTCGAGATTTCATGTGAGCTCCTAGATACGGCCAAAACATACATCAAATATCATGAATCTTATTTTTTGAAAGACCAAAATCCATTATTCCATGTACTTACAGTTCAGATTTAAAATATTCCAAAAAAGTCAATGAAAAGAAATAAATTAAAAAGTTATATCAATAAAAGCCAAAAATGGACCAAATTTTAACATTGAGTCATACATATTGTCACAGGGCTCCAAAAAAAATTTGGATCAAAAATAAAAAACAAAACTATTTTGCCGTGTGCAATATGGGGGCATACAGCAAAACTATCTTTGCCGTGTGCCTCGACCATAGACACACAGCAAAATATCGTATTTTGCCGTGTGCCTTACCACTGCACACGGCAAAATGTATTTTTAAATTATTAAAAAAACTTTGCCGTGTCTTGTCACCGCACACGGTAAAATATTATATTTTGCCGTGTGCCCTAACAATACACACGGCAAATGTATTTTTAAATTATAAAAAATTTTGCCGTGTGTTTTGGCGTTGCACACGGCAAAATATCGTATTTTGCCGTGTGCGATATTTTGTCGTGTGCCTAATACACGGCAAATACATCTTTGCCGTGTGTATTATTTTGTCGTATACGACACACGACAAAAATAAACTTTGCCATGTGCCTCGCTAAATTGCATACGACAAACGTCTAAGGACACGGCAAAGTCTAATTTTTTAGTAGTGACAGCAAGAGGCAGAAGGAACAACATGAGGTATTTTTTCTCGAATATACAAAAAGATTAGCCAATTAACCTGGTAAACGAATTCGTCGAGCGTATCCTCGGCTTCGAATGCGGCGTCGCGCGTCTGGCGCGCCCACACGCGGGTCAGCTGGTCGGTGCCGGTGCGGCGCCTCCGGTCGGCCTCGCGGATGAAGGCCTGCAGCCACTCGAGACGGTCACGGAGCAGCGTCATGTTGTCGCCAGCCTCCAGCAGTATCTTGGCCTCGCTCGCCGCCAGCTCCCCGAACTTGGACAGCACCGCCGCGATCGCCGTCTCCGCCATGATTCTTGTCTATGGGTTTATTTTTTGTTTAAGAATATACTTTTTGTTTTAACTTAAACTCGGTGTGTGTGGAGTACTGAAAGCAAGTGCTCTTACGCCGCCTTGTTCAGCTGGGGTGTGTGAGAATGCGCGCGCATGCATCATGACTGCAAGCATGCAGCAGCTATATTATTTATAGCTAGGCAGATCCTTTTTTTTTCCAGGCTAACCCCAGCAGCTTACAGGAAACGAATAACACACACATGCTTTCCCTTTTACTACCTTGAGATTCGGCAAGCTTGGATGATGGATTGCCGGCATTTTGGGACAATTTAGCAGAGAGCAACAATTCGTCTTTATTCTTTAATTTGTTCTTCTGCAACGACGACCCCAAGCAAAGAATGAACCAGACCAGACGCATGTCTTCATGGAATATATCACGCAAAGGATGTAATACCCAAAAAAAAAAAGAAGAAGAAAAAGGAAAGGATAAGGAAAGGAAGGGATGCTAAAGGCCCAAGCCCAACTCCTCCCACCCTCACGCCCTCTCCTCTCTCCTGACCAACTCCTCTCCCTCACGTTCTTCCTCTCTTCCTCCTCCTCCCATGGCTGCCCTACCATGAACCCACCCTCTTTAGAACTGAATCCTTGGGTGGGGGGGGGGCGGGGGGGGGGGGGTAGAAAAATGGAACGAGGAGAGCAAGAGGAACAAGAGGCCGGATGTGCATCTACAAGGTGGAATGGCCTTGCCCCCACTCTTCCCGCTGCCTTAGGGTTTGAGGAAGACCAGGTGAGTTGGATTTGCAACTTCCCTGCACTAATTAGGAGTCATGTTGATGTTTGGCCATAGTAATAAGTGGATTTGTAGGGGGGAAATGGTCCTTTGCTTGTTTGCCCCCTAATTTCAAAACTGCAGTTTCTGCAGATTTGCTTGGGGGGAGCTGTTTGGGCAACTTAGGGGCTGAAATAAATCTTATGGTAAACTACAAAGTTGTAGAGGACTCCATTACCTAGTAGCTGGTTAAAATTCGTGATTTTAGCCCAAGTGATTTGAGAGAGATGGATTTTAGAAGCTAGCTGCTATTTTATGACAAAAATCTGGACAGAGTTGGATCTATAAGGTTTTCAGAAACTTTAGAGGCATAGTTAGGCTTGCTAACTATGAGAGTCTTATAGAGATTTTTATTCAACTTTCCAAATTGTATTTTACTGCAATTTCTGGTAGAGTATAACTCGAGGTATGACCTATTTATTTTGACTATGCAAGTTTTCCTGGCAGATTTAGTTAGGTCTGTTCATTGGTGCTTTTCACATAGTAAATGGCTGAACTGGCTGTTCCACCTATGGAGACTTTTGTAGAGAGATAAAAGTTCTTCCTGCCAGCAAAATTTTATAATTTTTGGTTGCCTGGTTTAGGGGATATGTATTTTTTATATGTTGATGGTTGAGCTGTTGGACAGATTCAGAAGGGCTGTTTTGTGCTGGGAGTTAGATGACCTTAGAGGCCTCATAAAATTTTAGTTTTGCTACGAGATTATAGCATATTCTCTGTAGTTTGCAAACATACTTTTATTTGGCACCTAATCTGTTGTATTAAAATAGATACATATAAGATAATCATTGCTGCTCTTCATTACTGATGTTGACAAGGAACGTAGTTTGTCTAGTCTTATTTTTGTTGGGTCTTGGACATGTGAGCACTCTAAATCTCTATAGGAGAATGCCATTTAGGCTAGTTGTGCTGATTTTCATAAGTGGTTTAGCAGGTGGTGTTGCTACGAGGCTTGTACATCTACATGGTCGGTAAAGGCAAGTGAATGTAGCTGTTGTGTTGCTACCACTTTAACATGCTATTTTTACTGCCTCCACTTATAAAATGCAGCACATATTCTTATATATGGTAATCTGAAAAACATACATGATGCTCATGGTTATGGCAGAAGTATGAACATGATGTTACTAGCACAGCTATGTAATGTGTGTGTTCCTTTTTAATTCGACAAGGGTGCATAAATAAATGAAATGTTCAATGGATGATGGTTTTTGAATTAATGATTGAGGCTGATAGTATATTGCACCTGTGGCATACACTTGGTAATTTAACCTATCACATGATTCTTTTACTATAGTGGAAGTCTGTGGAATCCTTAGTGGCTTAATAGCTGATGGATTTGTTATAGAGGTATGTTGATCTTGGTGTTTGAAAACTTCTGTGGCATTTATACTGCTTTATGTCTACTAGTTCCTAACTCACGAGGAATGTTAGAATCAACCTTGCTATAAGTCTTGGGGTGATGTGGAAGACATAAGGATTGGGTTTTGAGTTGTAGTAGCTGTTTTTCAAAAAAAAGTATCTGTGACCCAATGCTTGTGTAGGAGGCTTAAATTATAGAAGTGGAGCCTTTCTTCATACCTAGATTGGTTGATGGCTACATACTGCCCTAATCGATTAAGAGGAAAGGGATCTATATGTATATCATGGTATCAATAACTAGCTTACGAATGGTTGGCATATATGAGTTCTATCATTCCTTTCTGGTTGATACTACTTATATCATGGCTTATTCTCCTTTTCATAAGGAGGTATGTGGTATTTGGATATTTTGAGATGGTATTTATCTTGTGACATTGCATCATATTGCTTTGCATTGCATGGCATTTGGAGTTATGTCGCGAACCTATGGTTGCGATCGTACCGGTACAGCATCGTCGTAACGATGCGGCTTCATACCTTGTTGGGTATGAAGGCAGGAGACATGGCATTTGCATTACATATGCATTATAAATTTGGATTATGGCATATTGGCATTTGGAGTTATGTCGCCGCTTGATAGCCGCGACCGTACCCGTACAGCATCGTCGTAACGATGCGGTTTCATACCTTGTTGGGTATGAAGGCAGGAGTTCATGTGCATTCATATGCACTACTGAATGGTTTGGATATTGGAAGTGATTAAGTCATGTTGTGACATAGTATGAAAAATTATGGCTTAGTGTTGACATGCACTAAGATATGGCTCATGGAATTTTAGATATGTTATACATAAGCTACGTTGTATTCATTCGCTTTGCTTTATGGATATCTAAATATTGGTTTGATATGGTTGCAATGAAAACTATATGAGAAGTGGTGCTTCTCCGTGGTGACATGCATTATGGTATGGCTTGTGAGATGATGGAGAATATTATATGCGATGTTGTTTTGCATTCCTAAGAACTTCAACTTATGCTACCTATACCTAATTATTATGAGAACCTATATGTCACGTCTTTGTGGGCTGTTAATTATTGTTCTACATGGATCTTATATTAATTATTATGGTAGCTCTTGTATAGTCTAATGTTGTTTTCAGTCTTACCATGATCACCTAATTCTTGGTATATCAAGTAGATTGGTGGAGCTTTAAATAATTATTACTCTATCAAATGATTGGTTAATCTAATGTGGTTTAAATAGTTTGTTAAAGTAGTTCGCTTGCTGAGACTATTCAATCTCACTATTGTTTTTCACTCCCCAGGTTGTCTTTTGAAGCTAGCATGGAGGGAAATGGGTTAGTTGCACATCCTGCACATTTACATGATCTCATAATGCTAATATGTTTTCTCCTGAGTCTAAGGGATGGTAAAGTACCCTTGCTCATGTTTGTTAAAGCTAGAGTTGTTATGTGGAGTATCACGCTTTATTTATCTATCTATCTGTCGTTGCTTCCGCTTTGTGCTTGTTTCAAGTTATATGCTGTCGAATTTTTTTTTCTAATTCGGCATCTTGTGATGTAGTTGTGTAGCATCCTAGGGCTGCGTGATACCCGGGGTGTTACAAAGGATGCATGGGTCCCCGGCCAGCGCACAAAGTCCCAAACAAAAGCCATTGCTGGGTGGCTTCTTGGCTTTTCAAAGACTGGTGTAACACTTGCACCAAAAGGTTAAGACAAAAATCCTCTGGACTACCCACTTTAATTCATGGAGGCTTTTTGAGGAGTTAAATAATCTCAAATTTAACTCTATGTATAGAAAAAACATCCCCATAAGATTAAATAGTATAGGGCATCCTCCGCCACAGTCCCATGGCCGATGGCCTCCCTCTAGCGCCCAGATGCCCTATATTGTTTAATCTTATGGGGATGTTTTTTCAGCACTGTTGTGCAAAGCCGGTCAAGAAGGAATTGTTTTTTTCGAGAACATGTCATGGCATGTGTTTCATTCGAGAAGGAATTGTTATAGGGGCCTAGTTTGACAAGTCTGCGTTTTTCTGAAGAATACTGATGGAAATGCTAGAAACTTAAAATTCATCTTACCCTGTTATGGAGCAATGTCTGATATGAAAATAAATTTTGAGAAGATGAAGTTTTTGTGTTAGGAGTGCCAGAACAGGAGAAAAACGTAATAGCAGAAATTATCTAAAAGCCAATTAAGCATTGAAGTCAGAATACAAAAGGGAGGTTGGGCACTTGGCATTGGGACCACCTAACTTGATGGGGAGGGTCCATTTTTGTCAGCTCTTGTCTGTCAAACATTCCTCTACACAATATGGGTGTTTTTATGTTGTATAAGGGGAACTCTCAACAACTTGATTCAATAAGAGCAAGATTATTTTGGCCAGGCAAGGCAGTAATGAGAAGAGGAAATATCATATGACCAGGTGGGAACCTTTGGACATGACTTTGGTGGTTTGGGGTTTTTGAATGTTAGAGTGATGAATATCTGCTTATTGTGTAAATGGATAAAAATTAAATTTAGAAAGAGGGGAGACTGTTTGCTGTGAACTTCTGAGAAAGAAATATCTTGGGCAGAAAAGTGTTTTTAGTTTAAGGGTTGAAAGGAATCACAAATTTGGAGAAGCTTAGATTAGAGGGTACTATCAGATGGGCAGAAGTGTATCATCAGTAAAGAACAGACTAGATTTTATCATGATGTTGGGTGGAAGTTGAGTTTCATAAACTTCATTTTGGTCTGCTTTGATCCAGACATAACAATGGACAGAGCATGGGTTGATGGTGAATGACAGCTGAGCTTCAGAAGAGCTTTAGAATGGTCCCAGTTACAAGAGAAGTCGACTCTACTTGGACATGGTAGAGAGAGAACTCTGGTGGTGGTGGTGGTCCACAAGATTTTAATGCTTCTTAGGACATGGAGGCATCTTCTCAAGCTGAAGATGGTGGAGCTGGTGCTGCAACAAATTGAAGAAAGGAGTGGAACGGGCGTGAAGTCCCTCTGGTAACATGCTGGGACGAACTTGGTCGGTCGAGGAGGACGATGTTTTAGTTGTATGGTTGAGGGTAGTGTGTAGTTGAAGTACTTGCCAGTGGTGGCCATTTGTTTCTCTTCTCTGAGTGCTATGTCTCGTGAGCTGTGGTATCCCCATGTGGATTAGGGTTCAAACTTAAGCTTTTTAATAAAGCCAGACTGAGCCTTTGATCTAAATTAATTATGGACCTCATAACATTTATTGGATTCTTTTTTATTGGATTCAACTGAAATTAAGACCGAATCAAACTCAATCAATCGATCTTTTTTTAGGGGAAATCAATCAACTTTTAGGGGTGCTGTGCTGGTTCAGATGACCATGACACAGTCGAAAAAATGAGCAGAGTCGGAAAAAAGGAAAACTATCGTGAAAGTCCAATTTTTATCTCTGAGCTTTAAAACACATCCCTTATCTTTTAAAACCATACAAATTTCGTCCCTAACCTGATTATGAGTAGTTTTGAAGGCGGTTTTGTCCTTTTCTTTCTTTTTTATTTATTTGGCTGAATCTTTTAAAAATCATAGTAAATCACATAAAAATCATAAAATAAAAAATCTAACTTTTTTGGACCCCAGAGAATAAGTAGACCTACACATTAAACATATAATATGATATGCTTTAAAACAAAGTTTTTGATGTAGTCTTAGATCTATGCTTTTCTATAATTAATTAGAATAATTTGTAGCAAAAATTTCTATGATGACATTGTGTTGAAATTTTTATAGTGGATTAATTATTGTATGATTGAACAATGGTAAAAATTTCATACTCATTAGATTTATTTAGATTTAACAAGCATAAACTTAAATAAATCTATAACTAAGTTATACATGATGTAATCAGTATGAAATTTTTACTCTAGCTTAAGCATACAATAATTAGCCCATCATACAAATTTCACTATAATTGGACAATAAAAACTGTAGTTATAAATTATTCTAATTAATTATAGAAAAGTATAGATTAAAAGCTACAATAAAAAAATTATTTTTAATTATGTGCTTGTGCTGAATGGATGTACGTGAAACCTGAGTATCAGAAGAAGCAGAGCTGCTGGAAGTCTGGTAATTGGCTAGGCCGGCTTGAATAGGCGGCTTAGCCGATTTGGCTAAAATAGTGTGGGAATCGGTCTGGCCGACTTGGGAAGTCGGCCGATTGGGCTGATCCGACCTAGCCGACTATGGCAGTCTGCTTAGCCGGCTCTGGTTGGACAGAGCTGGAATCGGCCTGCCCGACTGGTGAAGTCGGCCTAGCCGATTGGGCTGACCCGGCCTGGCTGACTGTAGCAGTCGGCTTAGCCGGCTCTGGCTAGACAGAGCTGGAATCAGCCTGGCCAACTGGTGAAGTTGGCCTAGCCGTCCTCTGTCATGCCGATTGTACTTCATGCCATCGATGTGTATCTCCTCCTGAATTGGTTTTACGGTTTCAGGCGCCGAAGGGACCAATACAGGTTGCTTCCTAGTGATAATCTTGCCATGTTGATCAAAATAATAATAGGATAAATTCATACCAGGAGGTATAGCATTAGCTTTCCCTGAATTGGTTTTATCGGTTTCAGGCACCAAAGGGACCAATACAGGTTGTTTCCTAGTGATAATCTTGCCATGTTGATCAAAATAACAATAGGACAATTTCATACAGGAGGTATAACAACATATTTGGCATGAGTAGGGGATGAAATCTCATCAAACTTGGGCTGTTCGTCAAGATTCACCTCGTTGTTTATAGATGCAGCATCCAAAACTTGTGCGTAGTTGGGCTCCTTGAATTGTTTCACCTTGTTGTGTCGATCCTTGGAGCAGCTCTCAAAGAAAGCCTTGTAAACGGCATCGAGTTGGATCTGAAGCTTCTCTTGGAGCTCTGAGGGTAACTCATCCACGTCCTGAGGACACAAAATTTTCTTGTTGCTGATCTCTATCTTGTCCTCGTCATCAATTGACGATCCACCATTCCCCATGACGCTGGTAGTAGATGAAAACTGGAGTTGATGCCTTACCTTCCCCAGCGGAGTCACCAAAAAGTATGTTGACGACGAATCTGATCTGTGCCAACATACCAGCGGGCCTTGGACGTCTAAAGAGGTTGCTTGATCAACCTACAACGCAGTAAGAGCGTAGCGTAACCGGCCAAACCGATCTAGAGACCGATAGTGCCGATGTAGAGCTCGATCTTGGCTGAAAAGGCTCCCGAACCACCTCCAAAAGGATCTATCAGGAGGAAGCACGTGGAGGATCTCCTAGGACCAACAAAGCCACCTAGGAAGCTAATGAATCTCATGAAGAGAAGCACCGGACAGCAGGTAGAGTTGTTGAGGAGAGCATTAGGGTAAAAGAAATAATTGGTATTTGTGTTTGACGATTGATAGGATGGGATCAATTGGCCATGATCCTCTCGAATATATAGAGGAGGGTGGTCTTATCCAAGTAGGAAACAACTCCTAAACTTGATCTCCAAGTTTCCCACATCCAAAATAGGTCAAAAACCGACTTAGCGCCAAATCGGCTTGGAAATAGCCCCGAACCGGTTTAGCCGGGTCCCAGGCCGGCTTAGCCAGGTTTCATGGGCCGGGGGCACCGTTTTTGGGTTGAAAACAGCCCAAGTCGGCTAGGCTGGGTGGCTGACCCGGCTAAGCCGACTGGCTGCTGGAATTTCCAGATAAAAATCTTTTAAAATTCACAATTAATTCATCCGGACTCCAAACGAGGCAAACTGTATATGTTTTTTATCAGCTCGACGAGGGGAACGCAATGATAAAGTCCTTTCTTGCATTTGAGCAATTTGATCAAGTCAGCTTAGCCGACTTGGGAGGCCGGTCTAGCCGACTTCAGCTGGTTCAGCAGCCAAAATATCCTTTTCTTCGTCCAAACGTCAAACGCGATGATCCGAGTATGCTCTCTGGTCTTCTTGATTATGATGACAAAGCCTATTATGCTCGCTTGAACATTTTTAGGTGTTAACGATAACCATGCTTGTTTGGGTTGCAGATGGGTCGACTTCCTCCTCGGTAAGCAAAAGAAAGGGCTCTCCCTGCTCAGAAGATGATTATGCTTATTCTCAGCCTGTCAAAATATTGGGATATTCAACACCAGACCTTCCGGAGCTATGAAAGCATTATTTTCTTACTATGGAAAGCTGATCCTGCAGGTATAGTGATAGGCCTTGATGTCTCTAACAGCACACAGATTTTGAGACTGCGAATGACTAAATGTCTTATGCATAAACAGACAAACCATCTTGTATTGCTACACTCGTACACTCTTACTAATACTAAATCATTTGTTTGCCTTTGTTTCAACTGAGGCAGTGCATCTTTAACTCCAGCAAAGTATTTTCTGTACCCAATTATCTTGATAAGGGTTCTGGAATTTCTCTCAAATTAGCAGGGACTTGTTCTTCTTTTGGTGATTATTGTTGTTACCTACATCAGAATACTATGGAAACAAATTAACGATGAAAATAAACTAGGCAATCACAATCCATATGCTTATGCCCTTTTCCCTTGTCCAGCATAAGTTACTGTTTGGCTTTGGAGTACCAATTATTTTGAATTCATATTCTCAGTGCTTGTGAATGTAGGATATCTGGTGTCATATACATGCCGTTACGTCATGCTGCTCGTGCTGCTTGTATGTCACGTGCTTTTCTATGTTCCTGGAGGTGTCACTGCGGGAAACGCTTTCTTTGTCCACTGTCAAAAGCAATCGGTAAAGGTCCCAAAGCAGTCAGCGAAGCCTTTGCCGATTGCTTTATACGTGGCAGTCGGCAAAGATCTGGTCGACGAAGGCCTGGCTTTGCCGACTGCTTGCTGACGACAGTCGGCAAAGACTTTGCTGACGGCCAATGCCGCAGTCGGCAAAAGAAGCGGCCGTCGTCGTGTGGCGTCTTCTTTGCCGACTACTGACTTGGCAGTCGGCAAAGAATTTTTTTGGCTAATTTTTTTATTTTTTTCAGAAAGCCTTTGCCGACTGCCTTGGCTGGCAGTCGACAAAGATTTTTTTGGCAGTTTTTTATTTTTTCAAAAAGTCTTTGCCTACTGCATGAGCTGGCAGTCGGCAAAGAGATTTTATTTAATTTTTTTAAAAGACAGCCTTTACTGACTCCCACAGCTGGCAGTCGGCAAAGCTGGTGCGTCAGCAGTGTGTGCCCAGTTTGCTGACTCCCACTTCTGTTTTTTCTGTTTTTCCATATATATTATATATATACCACAAATCCACATATAAAGCACAAATCCACATATATATAGCATAAATCCACATATAAAGCACAAATCCACATGTATCATACGTCCAACAAATCCATCATGTCCAAGTTCATCCACATCCAAGTCGAACATACATAGTTCATCATGTCCAACATCCATCATAAAGTCCATCACAAGCTAAACGAGAGGTACCTACGATGTCCCGGCTCCCCAATGGCCGCGAGAGTGTGTAGAGCCCTCACCTTGCCACCCATGCGGCGCCGAGGCATGCTGCGGCGCCAAAGAGTACGCCCAGGCCCCGAGCTGAGGCTGAGGAGCGCCACCTGCCCACCCGTCCTGCTGAGGCTGAGGAGTTGCGCCACGTGCCCACCATTCATGTTGAGGCTGAGGAGTTGCGCCACCTGATCACGGAGACCACCCGTGCTGTGGAGGCGGAGGAGGAGGCCCAACCGACCACTCATGGCCTGGAGAAGGGCCAGCTGGAGGAGTCAGGTTCGAACCCGCCGACTGTGCCTGCACAAAGAAAAATCGATCTCATTAGATCCTATGGGATGTACGCACAAGCCAAAACTATGATCACATGTGGAGATGTCTGGGTTTTAGACATCCGACGTCGTAACTTGCTCCAAACATTCTTAAATTTTTATCGTAGCCTCCACATGCAATAACATGACACCTGGACAACTTTTATGATTTTCGGACTTCGTTTGGATTTTATATAATTAAAAACACTTCTACCGTACCTAGATGGTTATGTTTCGTGTACAAGACGTTCGAACTTTTGGGTGAGTTTATGGACACGGCCTCAAAATACACTCTCCAACATGAACATTATTTTTTGAATGGCTATGTTTCATTATTTTATGCACCTGCTCTTCAAATTTGGATTATGCAGAAAAATTCAAATAAATAAAATAAATGGATAAATATAGCAAAATGTTGTAAAAAGATCCTAAATTCGAATATGTGCTTGTAAATAATATGCTGGGGCCACAGAAAAAGTTTGGATTCAAAATTCAAAAAAAATTAAAACTTTGCCAAGTGCCAACAAAGACACTCGGCAAAGAGTGTCTTTGCCGACTGCCACGCCAAAGGCAGTCGACAAAGAATCTGGCTTTGCCGACTTCCCAGCCTAGCAGTCGGCAAAGAAGGCGGCCCCCGGGCCTAGCTCGGGCCACGTGGCAGTTTGTCGACTGCTCGGCCCGGTAGTTGGCAAAGAGGCTATCTTCGCCGACCGCCGGACGTCAAGGCAGTCGGCAAAGAGCACGACGACGGACGTCGTTTGACCCCGCCAAATTTTGCCGACTGCCCATCTTTGCCGACTGTTGGGCTTTTCCTGGGCAGTCGACAAAGAAGGCTTTGCCGACTGTCGTTCTTCGCCGACTGCCGAGAGGCGGCTTTGCCGACTGCTCTCTTTGGCAATCGGCAAAGGGTTACTTTGCCGACTGCCCTAGATTTGGCGGTCGGCAAAGCTACGAGCAGTCGGCAAAGCCTCTGTTTCCCATAGTGTGTATTCCCAATCTCATCTTCAATGATGACTCATTAAGGTCGAAGGCATATGCACTTGAACAGGATTTCAACGATACAATTGATTGCAATCTGAGAAAACACTCAGGCATTGTTCTGAAGATATTGAAGCTTGAATTGTTTGATACTGCCTATCGTGACCTCGATGATTGGCATCAGGTTGCTGTTAAACCAGGAATTGAAGAGCTAACAGTTATGCTATTTTATATGAGGGGATTAGAAACTCAATTCGGTCTCTTGAAGTTTGGCTTTTGTGCCTTGCATCCCACAGCTGAACTTGGCACCTTGAGAAGCCTAACGAGCCTGTGCCTGTTACTTGTGCGCATTGAAGAGAATGAGTTAGAAGGCCTTCTTTCCATCTCTCCCGTTTTGGAGTTGTTGGATATTGCTCATTGTGATAAAATAATTTGCTTGAAATTACCTTGTGTGCTGGAACGTCTAATTTGCCTGAAGGCTACATCATGCTCGAGGCTGCGAGTAATAGAGAACCGAGCTCCCAATCTCTCTAGCTTATATATTAGTGGAAATGTAACTGTAACTGGAGAAACATTGCAAGTGAAGAACCTAAGGACGAGCCACTCAAAGGTAGTTTGTTATTCTCGTGCCAAGCTGCCATCCATGATGCCAAATCTTGAGACTCTTGAAATAAGATCGTGTGGTGAGGTATACTCCTAAAACTTTATATGCCGTCTAGTAGAGATATATGTATGCATAATAATATCTGCCTTTGTTCAGAATTAATCTTGAGACATTACATATACATATGCTACACAGGTAGTCAATACACCGATGCTGCCAACTAAATTTGTCCACGTCAAGTATCTGGACATCTCTGTGTGTTCGGGAAGTGCCTCCCTCCTTCCTTATGACTATTTTTCTCTTGTTTCCTTCCTTGATGCCTCTTCTTCCCTAGGGACTTTGAGCTTTGCTTGTAAGATATTCATTCATCCCATCTTGCAAAGATATCGTCTTTTATGAATTTGTTGGACCTATCAATTCAATTGTTTTCCTCTCTAATCTTCAGGTAAGCATGGAAAACAAGAAACATGAATCGGTTATTGGACATTCCTCACCTAGGAGGCAGATGGACGAACACCCCCACTGCTCCCTCAAGAGTGTGAAGATCACAGGGTTTAGCTCTGCAAAGAGCTTGGTTGAGCTAACATGTTATATTCTCAAGAACGCAGTGTCTCTCGACTGTCTTAGATTGGACACCCCTTATGGTTCTAGGTGTTCTGATGAAAATTATGAGAAGTGCCATTTCATGACAAAGGGTATTCTGACTGAAGCCTCTAGAGCGCTTGTGGATATTAGAACATACATTGAGTACAAAGTTCCCACTAAAGTTAAGTTGATTGTTTTGGAACCTTGCAGCCAATGCCATGCCTTTGTCTGGGAGGGTGGAGTGCCATTTAATTTGCCACAGTCAACCTAATGTTTATCCGTTTTAGTTTAAATCGTAATTTTTATTAAATGAATTAGTGATGCATGCCTATTTCTTTGATTATATGTCATCGGAAACAATGTGTGAGTTGGTTTGTTGGTATGTTGAAGTGTTGGACTGCATTAATCTGTGATACTTGTCGTGAGTTACTGTGTTCTTCTAAATCATTTATTTAGAAGTAGAGCCAAGTTCGTCCAAGTTTTAAACCTCGTATAGAGTAAATAAAACAACAGTACATTCATTCGAGTTAAGAAACTTAGACTTGTGCGTCCAAGTTTCTTAGCTTGAATGAAATTGTTGTTGTTTTATTTACTCTGTACATGGCCCGCACGTCCCTCTCTGCAAAGGGCAGCGGCCCCCACTGGTCAGCTCCCTCCTTTGAGCCTCCCTTGTCAGGCCACCACCAGAGCTCAGAGGGAAGTACGAGTTCTTTTACACCATCACCTCGAAAGTATGGGCACCACCAAAGCAAAGTAGAAGTTCTTTGCCCGGTTTGCTTTCCAAAACAGACTTCGTTTCGAGAAGCCAATCAGCTCACTTTGTCGTCAAACTATTGAAACAAGTCACCTATTAGCGCATTGTCACTACAGCAAGAGGATATGGATGGCTATCCGCTCTTGGACAGCATGGATCCCAAATTGGCGTCAAAGTTTCCACGATACAATTGTACTTCTTCCTAATGTAGGTATAAGTCTATTTAAAATTATTCTAAGACAATTTTTTTAACTTTGGCCAGTAATATCTAAAATTTCATATAAATTTCACAAGGGTATATTTTCATAATGCAATTATTTTTTAGATAATATGTTTTTTATAGATATTACTCCCTCCGTTTCAAATTATAGTTCACTTTGACTTTTTTGATGTATGCATTTTGCTATGTACCTAGATAAATAATATGTCTAAATATATAGCAAAATATATACACCAAAAAAGTCAAAATAAACTACAATTTGGAACGGATGGAGTACTAGTCAAATCAGACAATATTGACTTACGTGAGGCCTAGATCGGCTTATATTTATGAGGAGGGAATAACGATTTGTAAATGCATTGCATGTCTTGCATGAGGTTGGAACATTTTTCTCTCTATATCTCATGGTCTCGGAACATTTTAAAATGTTTAGGACAATTTCTCCTAAAACATTTATCATGAAGCTAGAACAATTTCTCTTAAATAGGGAGCACTTTTATAATATTTATACATAAATAAACCACGTTCAGTAAAAAAGAATGTTCTTCGAGAAAATATTTTCCAATGTACTCCCTCGGCCCCCTGAAGAATGCAACTCTATCACAGTGTCATGTTTTAGTATATATAAGTTTGACCAATAACAGATAAAAAAATATAAATAGTTATAACATCAAATAAACATCACTCGATTTGTCATGGGAATATTTTTATAATATATTTGTGTGGTGTAAATAATAAAATTTGTATCTATATATTTATTCATACTTTGGATAATTTACCCAAGAATTCATCTATAGAATTATATCCTTTTCGAACAGTGGTCCCTATCGACATATCTTTACCACCAATATTAATCCAAAAAAAAGGAGAATTACATGCATCTACACACATATATTTTATTATTGATTGAATTCCACTTATACCGGAGAATTATCATTTTATAGGAAACATAACCAATAACAAGTGGAATCATAACAAAAAGGTGCGATTCGAGAAGGTAGAAAACTCCACACATCAAGACAAAAGGATAAAAAAGCCCAACATCAGATCAAACCAGGGCCAGTCCACCACACACCTGAGCCCTAGACCCAGACGCCTGCCCACCAAAGCAAGGTAGTGCCGAGGTAGGCCAATCCTAGTGCGCCCGCGCCCTCCTCGCTCATGGCGGTTCCATCAATGCAGAGGAGGACGGTTGGGGGTGGATCCAGGGAATATTCCCTCGGAACCAACCATGATATCTACCCCCTATATAAGGAGGGGCCTCCCTCTCACACACCATACAAAGAGCATTATCTCTCCCTCACATTATCTTACCTTTTTAGTTTGTAGTTTAGTTTGTAATAGAAGATTTGTGGAAGAGCAAGGATAGCTAGAAGGATTTTTGGTATATATGAATAATATGAAGAGTTCTTCTATGTTCTTGTTCTTATCTTATCAATACAGTTATGTTATGAATATAGAACAAAGTTCTTATGATATATTCTTGATATATCAATTAGACTATCCTTGGGGTCCTTGGAGGCCATCCTCGAGGTTTCTGTGGGCAGCCACGCCATCAAGGTGGGATTGCTAGAGGTGCAGTACGCTACAACCCTAGGGGAGATGCTGCATTTCCAGATGTTGTGGCGTCATTGGGACATGCAGGAGTTCCGCAGGCTCAAAATGTTTGGATCTGCGGACGTCATCCTTGTCATCCTCCACGACACGCTGCTTCCCATCCTCGCCAAGGACCCCGCCTCTGCTCGCGCCCTCAACCTGCTAGAGCGCTACGGAAATCGTCTCCACACACTCTCCATCTCTGTCGGTGGCACCTTCGAGGAAGAGGTGGACTTCTGCTCCAGTATCTAATTCGCCACGTGAATGAACCCCTGCGCCTAGCCCCTCGCCGCTTCTATCATCAGTGAGTTGGTCGCTAGCTCCAATTCCATTTGTTCTCATATCAGCGACGGTGACAGCAGTGATGATGGTGGTGATTAATCCAATCGGCTCATGAGAACAGTAGTTTTAGCTCATAGGAACAATAGTTTCGGCTCATGGGTACAGTAGTTTTGGTTGATGAGAACACTAGTTTTGGCTGATCGGAGCACTAATTTCAATTAAAGTTTGAATAGTTCGTATATCTCATACTGTAAAATATTTGTGGAGAAATGAATTTAGAATAATGAATAAATCTATGTCCAAATTACCAAAAATTTGGACTAATGTAATCTGCATTCTATGTTTTGTGTGAATGAAATCAATACCTCTATGCTCTTCTGCTCGTGCCTCCCCTTTATTGTTTTGGTTCTCTATCTCTAATGTAATTAGGAGGATTCCTAGCATGTTGCCGTGGGTATGAAAGAGGAATATAAATAGGTTAGAATGTTAACTAATAAGAATTAGGTGATGTATATGTAGAGTGTTGGTAATACATGAACATGATATGTATATAGATTTATTAACATAATCATGGAGATTATTTCCATAGTGGATGATGTGTCTCACTGACGTGGATATCATAATTCTTGTGCTAGTAAACTTTAATTGCAAATGACAGTGGAGATAGGAAGACACCTAGTGGGTTGCTGAGGTGGACGCTTTGTATGTCAAGAGAAAAAATAAATAGTGGGGTTAATAGTGAAGTGTTAAGGTGGACGCAAATATAAGAGCCCAATCTGCTTGAGCTATTGGTTGCGCAAATATATGACCCATCTCATCATCACATCATATATATAACTCTTTTAAAGACAAACACACTATCTATTTCTCTTGACATACAAAGCGTCCACTTTGTTCTTATACGAGACAGTGAAGACAAAATGTAACGATCAATAAGAAGTTATACTGTTTATTAAAGATTAACAAAACACTTAGATCATTTCTTATAATAATTGTTCTTATACGTAAGTCCATGCTATCAAATGATAAGAGCAGAGTACTTACACATGAACTCTAGATTCTTCATCCTTCAATTATTTGTTACATTACACAGTATAGTGTATCCTTGCATTATTATTTGCCTCAGCTTAATTCTTAGTAGTTCCTATCTTGGTATACATGGGCACATATATGTATCATACACCAGTGCCATGCATCATGCTTGTTTTACTTTTACAAGCCACACATCATACTATGACACCTACATATACTGTGTGTATATATATAATATATAAGCACACCATTGCACACACTTTGCTGACACAGCAGCCACACGGTATACCAGTAGTTGCCTTTGCATGCATTGCCTAGGAGTTGATGACCCTGCAGCTGTGCCTGATCTCACCCTCGTCGCCTTCCTTGAGGTCGAGCTGCCCCATCTTGAGCATACCCTGCTGGAACGCGTAGAAGAAGTACGCCTGGTTCATGGCGAACATGTTGACGATGCCCTTGGTCTCCGGCGACTCGAACAGCGTCTGGTCGGAGCTGAGGAGCCCCCGGCGCAGCTGCAGCTCCCGGTAGTAGACGGTGTCGAACCTGGTGCTGGTCCGGTCGAACGGCGCGGTGCCGGCGTCCCCGTTGGCGGCGCACGTCGCGCCGAGCGACGATCCCAGCGTGGCGTCCAGCGTGTCCGTCTCGGTGAGCCGGCCCTTGAAGTTGGCGCAGTGCGCGATTCCCAGCGTGTGCCCGCCGGAGAGCGCCACCAGGTCCTGCACCGTGAACCCGTGCGATCCGAAGAGCTTGATGAGCGACGACGTGTTGAAGAAGGGCGGCGGCAGCGCCGTGAACGTGTCCGCGTCCACCGACCGCGTCCCGTCGCGCCGCCCCAGCGGCACGACGTAGTAGGGGCCCCGGGCCAAGAGCACGGCGTCCCGCGCCGCCAGGGCGAGGACGTCGGCGCAGGAGACGATGCCCGGGCACTGCGACTCCAGCACCTCCTTGATGCGGTCGATCACCTCGAAGCCGCGCAGGCTCTTGTTCGCCTGCGCGTCTTTCTCCGCCGTGTTGCCGTCCGTCGAGTCGATCAGGACGGAGGCGTCGCAGCCCTGCACGAAGCAGTCGTGGAAGTGGAGCCTCAGGAGGCTGCCGGCGAGGGTGGGGTCCTTGGCGAGAGCGTCGTAGACGACGCTGCGGACGATCATCTCCGCGAACGGGCAGGTCATGCTGTAGTAGTCCATGCTGAGCGCCGCGACGCCGCCGCCGGGGCCGGACAGCAGGCCGGCGGCCACCTGCACAAGGACGAGGAGCCGGACAAGGTTCTTGGCCGCACTCATCATCTTCGCCATCATCGAGGGCCTCGATCGATCGAAGGCAAGAGTGAGTGAGTTTGCACTTGTTGTGTGGAGAGTACGTGCACCGGGAGCAGCTATTTATAATGCGCCAAACCAATGCAATCAGTGCATGCATCAGGACTCAGGAGTGTTCAATCAGTAAGTAGTTCAGTACTACTATTGTATTAACTAATATCATTGTCATATATAGAGTACATTCTTGAATCGAATACGCAACGTGGTTGTTTATATATACATATATATAATCGATCATTCCACCATATCATGTACTGGTGGTGTCTCTCTAGCTAGCTAGTGCTATAGTGAGTGCAGCACATGGATGAAACCCAAAACATGTATGGCCACTAGGACATCCATCATCCTTGCATGTTTCCACGAATGGCCTACTTGGTTACTTCTTCTCCCTGTAGTCAAAAAGAACTGCACAACACAAAACCAGCAGTGCCCTGTGGCGTCATGCAACTGAAGCATAACAATTCTGATCTGAAGGGGGAAAAAAATATAGGAACTATACATAGTCCCCACACTGCCACTGCTACTCTGATAGGCAGAGATCGAGTGTAGACTCAGGACACGACGAACAGCGGCAGCATGCGTATTATCAGTGATCGTCTTCAGATGAAGAGTGATCGAGATGCATGGATGCATCTGCGCTGCATGCTTGGCCATCTCAGCAATACAAAATTGAGGCCACTTTCTGCAGAAACGTCCGTGGTAACGCATGACTGGGTTGTTGTCAATTGCCGGTTTAGTCACATCTGCGGCCGTCGCCATCGGTGGCCCGTGGCCGTGAGTGGGTCACTCTCCACCCCAGCCGCCATATGACAGTTCAGTAACAAGCTACAACAAGCACGCATGCTTGTACTGAGTGTGAGACAGTGAAAGAGAAATCCTCTTCAGATAACAAGTATATAGTAAACCCCTCCAGATCTTTCAAAAAAAAAAAACAAGTATATAGTATTATCTATACGCCCTGATATGGCTGAATACAACTGAGGCATGGAAAGAAGGTGCAGCAGCAACAAGCTAGCCGCCCTGCCAATGGCGGCAGGCGTGCACTGAGCTCGAGTGTCAGAGAGCACCATCAGAGGAACAGCTCGGGAGTTGACATTGCCTTGCTGTTCACCGCAAGCACTGCACACACGCGTGCTGGAAATCCCCTGAACCTGCGCCTGCGTCACCCAGCATTGCTGCATTTGTATTGTATATACGTTGTTTCTACGAGCGAGAGGCGGTTGAGCTGCTGCAGTGGAGCAAGATAAGTTGAAGCGACATGAATTTCAGTCCACCAGCTCTCTTCGATCTTTGCATGGTGGTTCAGTCACTAGCTAGGATAGATGATGGATAGATCATATATTAGCACTAGCTAGCTAGTGATCCAGCCATCCCCCAGGTGCATGATGGGATTGTATATACTGACAATAAAAATCTGCAACTTGTTATGAGTTATCCTCAATAGGCTGTCCATTCATTAGTTTGACTCTGTATTACACTGTGGCTAGATATCTTACTGCACTCGTGCAGAAATGGTGTGCTTCGTTGACTTGCACAGATTTTCTTTTCTATTCTTGGAGAGAGATACTCGATCATTGTTTTTTTAAAAAATATATCATATCACTCAACTAATTTTAACAGAAATTATTAGCCATATCTCTAGATAATTATACTCCCTCAACACCAAATTATAAGATGGTTTTCCCACACACACAAAATATGTTTTGGTTTTTCTACATACACATCAAATTTGTTATGCATTTTAGTATGCACTATGTCTAGACACCAGGTAAAAACAATAAATCTTAGAGCAGCTTCAAGAGATGTGTTATCCTTGTTATGTAGGTTATTTATAATATTACTTGCAAAAATTAAGCTCCAAGAGCTTTGTTATCTTCTTTTGTAAAAAATAGTAAACTGGCTATTCTTGAAATCTTGTATGCTAAATATGACTTGCATATGTCACTGGCTATCTAGTATTGCCATAGTAGAAAGGCTATTGGAATTTTCTGTTTTTTACAAAGTTTTCTATTTTAGATGTTGGCTAAATCATAGGTTTAGCCATCTACTTTTACCAATTCTCTTGGAGTTGCTCTTTTTTTTTCAATAAGAGGCGACCGCCTCATTTTCATTTAAGATAAAAGGAAATACAAATGAGTTTGTAGAGTAGCCAGATATAGGAAGAGAAGAGGGTAGAGAGGCTAAACAAACATCGAAACCAGCATGGTCTGCGGAATCTGAATCAGAGACCACAGCACCAGCCAACAAAACGGACCTACTAAGTTGGAGCTAGTTTTCAACTATTCTGAGGTAAGCCCCCTCTTAACAGAAATTGCTTGTTAAGAGAAGGTCAGTACCCCTCGCCAAGTCCAAGAAAAACATTAAGACAGGTTGTTCAGGGTTCTAGGTAGCCGGTCATAGCGATTTTCTTCCGAAGTCCTGCATTTGTAGATTGAGTCAGCCTTTACTCTTGGTCATCTTCGCAAGCTTCATCATGCCTGAGCTGTCTGAGTTGGTCTTCTGGTTGTTAATTGGGGAGGAAGAAGCAAATCAGTCGCCACCTTCAGCATAGTCTCCACACCATTCAGTATCATGTTTTGCTTGACCTCATCATACAGACCTGTCCAATACTTCATTAGAGCCTCGTCATGGCAAATGATTGCAATTGGATTGTTCTTAAAGACTAAAATGTTGGAGTTTCTCTTAAAGGATAAAATGTAATAATTTGGAGCTGGAGGAGTATATTATAGTGATTCCATTTCGTTTAGTGCACTAACTTAACTTAATGAGAAATAATGGTCCAACATTCCCTAGTTGACCATTTGTTAATTAACCGCCCCATGCACGCATGCGGCCAATGGGTGCCTAGAGTGAGTGGGCTATCTAGCTTATGGTTCCACTAGCTATGCCATAAGGTATAATGAAATATATTTTGTGACACAATTTGAGTCCTACATTGACATGTTTCTGTACAGAGATAATAAATTTGCTTGTGATAACCAAAACATGTTCCAACCGCAGCACCCTTGTATCAATAACTCCATTCATTAAAGAAACTTGTCATCCTAACATACAAATTTTCCCAAAAAAAAAAAACCGATGAGTTAACTTTTGGAGAAAGTGAGGATCACATGCATGACTACATGAGCCAGGGCATGCGCCAAAATCAAGCTCGGTAATAACAAAAGCATGTGCATCCATAACTGTTTTGGGGGTGTTTATTAAGTTGGATCCCCTCAATAAAAATCAATCTTAGTTTAGATGCCAAATAGGGGTTAACTTGAACTGATCATAGACTAAAACGCCCTCTGTCCTCAATATATCTACTAAAGTATTGAAAATTAATTCTAAATTATAAGGTATTTTGAAAGAATTATTTACCGGGCCCAAAATATCAATCATAATTTGTCCTAAATTCCTACCTTATATTTGGTGGTTAGAACCCACAAAAAGTTTATGACTACCCTATTTTCCCGCTATTAACTAATTTTTAGTCCGATGATCCAAACGTAAAATATGCATCACTTAATTGCGATGATTCCCAGATGGCATGAAAAAGGTAACAACTAACCAACAGGAACAAACAATATCATTTCATATCTCTAATCTCTGGCACCATGTATATAGTACAAAAAATAGACACACAAAACTTATAAAGTACAGCATATATATATATATACATATATATATATAGATATTCTATATATTCCCCTGTGGACCGATTATTATTCGGTCACCGAGCCCAAATGACGGACCCGATCCGATCGACGGCCGCCCCCCGCGCCGGTCCCTGTTCCCAATCGGACCCGACTCACCCCACGAGCCCCCATCCTCTCTGTCCAAATCACCGAAACAACTCCAATCTCGGCTCCTCGGCGGTTTCCGAATCATGGCTGCCCGCCGGTTCCCCCCTCCCGGCGGTTGCCACACGAGCTGCAGCTGCTTTGTCGCTACAGAGCTCGCCCATTTTTGTGCGGTTCCATTTTCGTCGCAGTTCTGTGCCGCTGCCAATTTCTCCTCGCGAGAAATACTGCCGCCGCCGCTATCCTCTCCGTCACCTCTCTCCACCCTCTGACGAGGCTCATCACTGCACCCGTCGGCGCCGCCCCTCTCCCATCGATCCCTGCTCGCCGCCCAGGCCCAGGGTCGCGATTTCGACGCCCATCGAAACAGGGACGCCACCGCCACCGCCACCGAGGGTTCCAGGTGAGACCGCTGTCCAGGCCTCCCCCCCCGACCTTTCCTTCGCCCGGTCCGCGCCCAAACAGGGACGCTGCCTCGCTCGCGATTTCATCCGCCACTGTGGGGTCTAGGCCTCCAGGACCGCGAGGTGGATCGTCTCTTCCGTGACCATGATCCACCACAAGGATTATTGTTGTGGCATCATATCGTTACCACAACGATTTTTCTGCCATGAGGTTGAATTGTGTGACTTGTTTTTGGCCCAGCTTCTGGATCTGCAGCGCCGCCCCCCTAAGCTGAGCGTTAGCTGATGCATCACGTCTTTTTTTGATTGCTGAGCACACACTTAGTTTGCCGACCTTGCGTCATCTTGGATGGAGCCGGTCCCTCAGGTTCGCTTCACCTCCTTATTCATGTATCAGGCTTTGATGTGTGAACCAATGCTGTTTTTCCCATATTTAGTTGTCAAAAACATTGCTTCATCTGTTGATGCTGTTTCCAAGCATTTTATTTTGTCAAGTAGAGACCTTTAGTTGTTAAGCAGTGTTAAATTGGTATCACTATGAGACCCCCTGATATGGGTACTTGTTTTGTTAAAGAATGATAAGTGTGTCTCCACCATATACATGGCATTTGTTTTGCATTCCTTTTTTCTATGGTTCATATTATACTCTTATGTTTTTATTTATGGTGTGTTTACAGTTTCATAAGGCAATTCTATGTTTTCTACGTTTGCAGCCAATGCCCATTCCGGAAAAGGTTCTGGTTCCGGAGCTAAAAGGTTCTTTTGTCTCATACTCCTTTTACTTTTTTATCATATTTTATAAATTCTCATTGACTTAGCAGCTGCAAATAAATTGTTCTGTGCTGAGATTCTCTAAATATATTTTTAATCAACGATTACAGATATCGGATGGAGCTAGTTCATAAGATGCCTGACCACCCTAAAAGGATTGTTTTTGAGAGCACTCAGCAGCGGTCAGTACATGTTTTTTCCTGTTTTAGTGTGCCTTTTTGTGTGCTTTTCTTGCTTTTTTCTTAGATAATGTCATTATGTCCATTTAGGTATGAGATCCCTCTGCGTCTAGACGAGGGCTTACCCTCCTCACATGGTACAACTTCTGCATCGGCTTTACGAAATACAGGTGCTTAGGGGAATGGCTTTCTATAATGTCATTATTTTATTTGTTTATATTTTATGATCTGATGCACGCGCACATAATTGGAGAACGCTTTAATACACTTTTATTTTTAATTTATCTATTATAAATCAATAGTATTCTTTGATTTCCACTATAGATTCTCATTTTTTTAATTAACACTTTTCATATTTGTCTTAATCTGATCCACGGACACATAATTAGAGAACTATTTTTACACTTTAATTTTTAATTTCTCTATTCTAAGTTAACAGTAGTCTCTTAACACTTCTCATTTTGTTCTGAAACCTCACAATATTTCCGAATCTTTAAGATCGTTTACCAATCCAACTGCCTTTGTCGTTTATTATTCCGTTTCTTGCTTCTGGTAAGATTCAAGGCGTCCCCCTTCTATGCACCATGCGGAACCACCTACTTCCCGGCATCACTCCCAGAGAAGGTACTGTTTCCTCTCACATTATAGCTTAACAAATTTAACATCAGTTATTCTTGTCAGGCATATTAGTTTTTCTTCTTAATTTGTATATTCTTTACAAACATGCTGGACTATAACCTTGTTCTATATGATAGGCAACCATATCCCTGCTTTCATGTGTTAACCCAAAAAGTTTACGGATCATCTTTCATGCTGCTCAGCGTTCTGTGGATAAGGTGCCGTGTAACCCGAAGAGGGTGGTTGTTGAGAGTACGCAGGAGAGGTCCATACGTGTTTTCATTTCTACTACTTCTACTTGTTTTCGTGAATATCTCATTATTGTTAATTGACAGACTTTTGAATAAGTTTAATTTTTTACATTTTTTAGGTTCGACTATCAGATTCGTCCAGATCATGTGTCACCTTCTGCACCTGGTAACTTCAGGGATGACGATGACTTCATGCCCTTTCCCAACAACCGTTCATCCACACACATTGACAAATCTCATAATGCTGGTCGGAGGAAGTCTAGGCAACCACGAGCAGGAATGTCGACCGGTGAATGTTCAGAGGTGCATACCATTTGTTTACTTCTGCAGTTTCATTTCACTCGAGTTATCATTCCAAATCTCCTGTTTTTATGCATCAATATTTAGTGCTTAGTCTTGTTCTCTAAATATACCACAATTTTGCTGTCACGTATTCATGGTCAAATCTATTTTTTTCTATATATATATTGCTTTCGACTACCCCTGGAATTTTTTGTCGAGTACACTACCCCTGCATTAGCTTGTAATTCATACATACCTTTCATAATGATTATAAGTTTTTTTAATCAGTCCTCTCGACTACACTGTTGTACCCTTTTATGTTTACTGTTCTTCCTAGATTTCTAACTGTCGCTCACTCTTTTCCATTATTGAACTTACTATTTCTTAAACTCTTGTTTTTTTTCTCAGGCTAGACAAATGAAAAATAGAGCTACCAGCCGTCCTACCACTATAAATGTGAGGTGCAATCCAGCAGATGTTATTGTGACCTCGTCATTGATGACCCATGCACAATGTGCTGCTATCGAAGCTGATGGATTTGGCCAGTTTCTGAGATTGAAGATCGATGCTATAGAGAACAAGAATCATCTATGCTGGCTATTGGATTGTACTGACCCTAATACAATGATAATTACCATTGCTCCGGGCAAGGTTCTCCCAATCACGCCTTGGATAATTAGCATTGTGCTTGGATTGCCTATCGGTGGAGAGAACTTGAAGATTTACTCACGCAATGAAGGAGTTCAACTTCGTCGGCAGTTCATCCATGATCTAAACCAAAATCTTGATGAAGACCGTGACATACATATATCAAATTTGCATCAGGAGATCTTACACGGAAATGTGAACCCCTTGATGAAGAGATGCTTCTTCATGATTCTCTGCAATAGGCTGTTACTCCCCAGCAGCAGCAACATTGGTTCACTCGACATCAAGAGGACCATGGATCATGAATCTTTCAGTGATATTGACTGGTCTCAGCTTGTTTTCAATGATCTCCAGCTTGCTGTTCGCGTATGGCACAACCAGGATAAAACTCAACTCACTCACAACATCTATGGCTGCACCATTTTCCTAATTGTAAGTATCTGCATCCCTATGAGTATTTAATTCATCTAGCTATCTGTGCTCCTGTTATTTTCTTGACGTCTTAATAACTTCTGAATTACCAATACTGATGATATTTTTCTTGGTCTTGTATGCAAGATTCACCTAGTTTCATAAGTTACTGTCATTTCAACACAATTACTATTTTGTCCTTTCACCTATGTTTCTGATTCCCCCTACTACATCATGTACATAGTATCATTTATTCTAACTCATTACTCTGATTTCTTTTTCATATTCCTTTACTTTTCTGCTAAGTCCTTTTTTTTGAAATTGACCTTATTAATCTTTAGTTCTTATATAGTTGTAAACATAAACATATTTTTAATGAACAGTTGTACTATCTCGACAACATTGACAACCCCTTGTCCCCGGTAGACCGGATTTCCACTCCACGCATCATGTTTTATGATAATGATATCATTCAGTGTTTAACGGATGTTGATACCACTACATCTATTCACGGTGCATTGACTTTTGGTTCCCAACCTGTGAGTATGCTATCTCCTTTGTTATATTATCCCCTTTTTCTTTCCACATTATTATTAACGGTACATTTGTTGTCTCTTTGCCTTTACCTCATACAGTTCAAGAACTGGGCTATGACTTGCTATGCTACTGCAGATGTCCGTGGTGTTTTCTCGAAACACACAAATTGGTCTATCCCCCGAATGCCCCAATGTGACATCCCACGCCTACAAGATTTGTTGTCTCAGCCCATAGAAGGTCTTACTGGTCTGCGTAAGTCAAGAGTCGAGAGCTTCTTTACCCACTTTGATGATACGCTATCTCTAAACATAAGGTTCATTGAGCAATCTTTTGGAAACATCATGAGAGCACATGCTAAGCTATCTGATCAATTCCGTCCATTCTTACAAGCTATCGGCTCGTCACAATCCCAGATTGATGATACGCTCTATCATAACACAAGGTCCCTTCAGCAATCCTTGGGAAACATAGTCACATCCCAGGCTAAGCTAGCTGATCACTTAGGTAAAATCTTACATACACTAGGTTTATCACAATCCCGGGACAATAATATTCTAGTCGGCACTTCTAGGACAATGCACACACAGATTGGTCATGGTAATCGTGAATCTGTCCAACGTACGCCGTCGTCGTTTCCAGGTAAACTCATGCTCTAGTCGATTAATACGTTATCTCATCCTGCGTCATATTGCTACGTATCAAATATAGTGACACATTGTTTCCATTTATGCCTAGGTTATGATATTTCTTCTCATGGAAGCTTTGTTTCTGCTTCTACTTTAGTTCGCAGCCCGATTGTTCATCGAGCACCCGTTGGCAAGAACACCCCACGTACCGTCTACTCTCTTTGTTTCATGTTTTAATTCCCCATCATCTGATATTTCTATTTTTTCTTCTGTGCCATTCTTGTTTTGATTCATGTTTTGTACATTTGTAGGTCCTAGTTCAGTTTACACCACTACACCGACAGACCCATTTGGTTCTCCTGTTCACGGTGTTGTTTCACCCCACCATATTTCTGAGGGATTACCTGGACCTTCGACTGCACCGAATTGCACCTATTCAGATGATGTTACTGGTGCACCTCTCATTGTTTTGTTTTTCCTCATATTATCGACTATTGTTCCCTTTTCTAGACTGCAACCTTTCTACTATCCTTTTAACTTGCTTTCCTTTGTTTGATCTTACAACTGGTGTTCCTAACTTATGTGCCACCTTAGGTATGCCCTACATCATCTTCCTCTTATTTTTATATTTGTTCTTACAGCAAACTCAATCTATAAATTTTATTTCTAATTTGTCCACATAGGTTCCTTCACTCATCCTACCGATCATACTGTAGCTGCTCCTAGCTGCTCTACCGCTGAATCTATCCCTGCCTCATATTCCTCCCATTATTCCTCCCGTGATCACATATCTCCGTATGGTCCAAATGTTCCCAAATGATATGGAGAGGACAGTCGCACTACTAACAGACAAGATACCACTTCAGTACTTAACTGGCCTAATCTAGATGATACTCCTATGTTCAAGTTCCCTGGTACGAGATTGACCAAAAAGCCTTCGAAGTTTTATTCACCCTTCAAGCATGGCATTATTTCTCGTCCTCCACCCAATCTGGATTCTTCACTGCGCATGCATGACTTTCTTTGTGCAGATGAAACTTCATTGAAAAGGTTCGCTCCGATTTTATTTATAAGTAATCATACTCTTCAGTCATTATTTACATGCTTTTTTATATTTCTTTCAGACAAACTTTGATGCACTTTGGGACTGACATTTTGACTCGTAAAGATATTGCACTCTCATTTGCCGTTGGCAAGTTTATAGACCCTTTGTTCATTGATGGATTTGTCAAATGCCTAGCAGAAGATGACTTGCATGTCCGTCCAGAATGCCATGGGTTCCGAATTTTTCTTTCACCTCTTGTCTCGGTGTGTCTCTACATTTTTAAATTACTCATCTAACTTTTGTTTTCTTAAAACATAGACATCATTCCAATCTTGCTGTACAGGATATTCTCAACTCAGATTCCTTCACTTTAGACACATCTCAGCCTAACTGTCGTCAGGATTCTATAGTGGAAGCTATCAAGCGTTGCCTCCCTGCGACTGACTTAAAAAAGGCAAAGTTGGTATGTGCATCAATTGCCCATTTTATTCCTATTGGTTTCCATCTTACTAGTATGTCGATAATACCTTATATCATTCATATTTGCAACTTGCAGATATTCCTTCCTGTCTTACTTCATCGTCATTGGTCAGTGTACTGTATTAATCTTGGCCACTCCCGTGTCGATGTTCTAGATTCAATGGATTATACTTCTAACAAAGACGCCATATGGGATGCACACCATTCTCAATTGGGCCAGCCACTCATGCACCACCTTAGTGCTGCTCTATCTTTAGCTGCACCCCGCACATTCCCTGAATTTGCAAATTGGAGATGTGTCCCCATCAAGGTTCCACTCCAAAAGGATTTAAACGACTCAGCATTATTCACCATGAAATTCATCGAGTTTTATGATGGTGAGGGCCATGGTTCTCTGCATACTACTATACATCTGGTATGCTTCACCTTCCTTCTTAATATATCCTTCTTTTTTATTTCCTAGTTCCTATGTTCCAGGATCAGTCAAGGGAGATGAGGGCAGAGATGCTTCAATACATAGCATTCCATTCTGCCAACAGAATCCACGCTCCGCCAGATATTCTTCCTTTCCGAATTGGAAAATCTCATCCTTCATATCATCCTATGTTCTACTAGTGTACGACAGACATGGAGTTCGGTGGTACTCTAAGTAGTGTTTGGTTGTGCATACATAGCTGAGTGGGGATGCGTGGTTCTTCATACATGGCTTATAACTGATGACACATGATTTTTTTATTCATATTTCTATTGCAATGATATGTTTTTGTACAATAATTTTGTTTGTTAGTTCTATGCCTGTATCCAAGCTTTTTACATTTTCAAATGTTTTAATTTGAAGAAGATATATATCTTTAGTTCTATGCCTGTATCCATGAACTGCCTCATGCTGATTTTACTTGGATCTTGTTTTCTTGAGGAATTACTTGGATTCCTGGTCCCTGGATAACTAGTTCCATTTCTGAATTTTAGATTACTATGATTGCACAAGAGCTGGAAACGGTGAAGCCAAGTGAAGCCTATTCATTCATTTCAAAGATAAGCTTCTTATTTCTGAGGTTAGTCATATTCATCCTTGTTACTATGTATTTCATCAAAGAAGAACTAGTACAAACCTGCTTTCTGGACTGACAAAGTTGGATGTTGGAGGAGAAGCTCATGGATTCACAATACCAGATTACTCCTTGCCGTGCTTATTCACCAAACAATACAAATGCTGCCGCATAGTTACCTGTTGTACTGAGTTTTTCTTACATTATTTTATATTTATATCACAACCTCTACCTTTTCAGGCCAACTTAATGAGCACGCCAAGAAAAAGAAATCTAGTTTCCGCACTTCTGGAAGTTTCATCAAACGATCTAGGCTGTATTTCATCAGTGCTATGTACAAACACATAGGATTTAGTTGGGCTCTCCCACTTGCTGTATATCAAGACTTCCATCAGTGGGGTCAGTCATCCTCTTTGAACAACATAATCTGCAGCACAACATTATGGTGTTAGAGATCTACTTCTCAAAATTGTTCATAGACTGTTTGGAAAGAATCATGTTGATGAAGCACCAAGTAATATTTCACTTCTCAATTGAAATAATTTCTGGAAAAAAAACTGATACTAGTGGACCATGATAGCTCTACCGACATTAAAAAAATAGTAGTGCACCATCTATCTTTCACATTCACGCTATCAGATAACTGTCATAAATGGCAATTCACTTCCAGATTCAATGTCATAATGTATAGTAACGTTGTTTTGGGCTAAATTGTTCACAGACTATTCATTTATAATGCCAACGGTTGAATTTTATACAATTTAAATTAGGAGTTTGACAGATGCCCATCCTTGAAAAAAAAAGCTTGATAAATTAATCTGATTGTCAGTACCTGTAGCTCTTCGATTGTTTTCACTTGATCATATTCTGATGATAGTGGCAACGCCACAACAAGTGCATCAAACTGCATAGAAGCACATTTTTAACTAAAATTGGTTAGGCAAAGGAACAGTCTTTGTTCCAACGCATTTCAACTATGGTTAACACACAGAATAGAAACATGACTGTCAGTGTTGTGAATCACTATACCGCTCACTATATATTTATGCAGCTTGACTGAATCTGAATGTACAGAAACCTTCATTTAGGGGGCACTCCATAGTGCCTAAACTGATTGCCAGTTCTAGCAGTACTAATCTGGTCTTTAGAACAACATTGAATATCAGTCCTATAACAAGTTATGATGTCAAGATACCAGACTCATTTAATCGAAAATTGCTAGTGTTCCTTTCAACTACTCACTCCCCACCTCTTCACTCTCATACTCACCGTCACTATCCCAACCTGCATACGTGTTTTCTGCGTTCATCTTCTGGCGTGTCTTCACTCTATCTTTCCCCTCATTGCGATCACTATCCTGCTCCCAGCTGACCTTCTTATTTTTTGTGCCAGGTGGCCTACCTCTCTTCTTGCTCCTCTTTTCTTCTAGCCTAATTTGGTTATGCTCCTTGGTGAGGCACGTCCGTGCATTATGCGTCGTGTACAGCCCACAAGCACTACACTTTCTTGTCCCCAATTTCTCTCCCGGTGCCCCAAGGGTTACTTGTGCCTTCTCTGCGTCTGTCTTATTCCTACCCTTAGGCTTTGCTTTTTCAGGAGGCGCCAAACTTATCAATGTAGTTTCCTCCTTCAAACACACAATCATATTTGTCAGTACTTTTCAAATTTTCTTTTACAGAATGAACAAATGTACACATCAACTAGTGCCCAACGTTGCTGCATTTACATGCTTGCTTATCTACCTGTCTATTTTGTGCCAATTCTTCCGCTGTTGCTGCCTTTTTCTTTCCTATTTTTTGAGTGCAAACCAGCACATGCCTCCCATCAATCACACGCATGGACTCAGATTGCTGTCACATTTCTTCATTCAGTAGCCCTCATAATCAAGAAAAAACTAAATCATCCTGTGCTTGCAATCTATTTGTCACCCTACTATCATGTCTTTGCTCACATTACCTTTCCTTTTGTCGTCCTCCCTTGGTTGGAACATCCTACATGTTCATCTCCATTTCCTGCTCTTACCTTTTCCTACACACAATTCTTCTAAATATTCGATTCCACAAAACATATATGGTTTAGTACTGTGCACCCGACATTCCTCATTACTTCATCAAATGAAATCATACCTGTGTCATCCTTCTCTCCTCACACCTTCCTTCTTCACTGATTTCATCACTGCTGATATCTCTAGTATTTTCCTACATGCCAGATATATTTTAGACACCTCCATATTTTCTATATAAACATTAAAATACTTACTGTTTTACTGCCAATTTTTTTACCTCTGCCGCCGTTTGATCTTGTCCCCTCCTTGCCTCAGGACCAATGTCTTTTGGGATTTTATCTATCTCCTCCGTGACTTCATCTAAGACATTGACCAATCTTCTGTAAGCAGTGTTAGACATGCTCCCAGATCTGACCGCCTTCATAGCTTTCGGTATTAGTTTCTTTACTCTAAAGCTTTGGGTGTTTCCGTCCTCCCCGGTGAGTAGCTTGTCGTTTGTATCAAAGTCCACCGCGCTCCTAGCTAGCCTCGTATAGCGCCTACGAATGTAGTCATGTGGAATCTTCTCAACTTGGACATGTACGAAGGCACGCACAAGGTGCACGCAAAAGAGTCCTACATTGACAATAACATTTAGTCCTTTCAAATGCACAGTGGCATAAAATGAATCCTTTATCAGAACGTACACAATACCTGTGTGCTCCCACTCCCTGCACTCGCACCTGTATTCTCCCTTGTCTTTATCTGCCTTCACTTTAAACTTGTGTTGGCCCCAGCTTATCACCTCTGTTTTGTTCCGGTGGAAAACCCTGAAACAATGTTCACCTACTTCTGGATTAGCCTCTATTATGTACGCACCACTTTTGAGCATTTTGTATTCGAAGTTTCTAAACACTGGTCGTGTATACACCCTTCCCAGCTGAATCTCGAATGACCAGTTGCCCCTGGTAAGTGTCCTGCTCTGCATCAAGATACAAGACAAACAAAACATAAGTATTTGCATAGCCTTACTACCCTTTATACACTACACCAAATGTTTTAATCCACTTAACCGTTGAGAGGTATGTTTCAGTTCCCTCCTTCCTTTTCTTTGTCTGCATGAATTCTAGAGTACGCTTTGCAAACTTGTGCAGACAAGTATTCTTCCCCACATAATTCTTCTTCATCGAAGCATTACTGCTCTCACTTCGCTGTGTTGATGTCATCATCCCACAGTAATCATCTTTAAAGAAAGCTGGGACATACGTAGCTCGTTGCCGGTATAAGCTCTCCATAGTGGGATTTTCTTCTAGCTCAAACTCTTTTATTAGTTCTTCCCATGCTCTCTCAAATTCTGCTGGGTTCAGGGGGTGGTTCAGCACCGACTTGAATTTGTCTTTGAATTTTTTTCCTCATAAAGTTTGTATAACTCATTCAGGTTTGGTATATGCTTGTTTACCACATGCCATCGACATATCCTATGAATGACACCAGGGAATTCCAGCCCTATGGACACGTCCATTGCCTGATCTTGATCTGCCACACATACGAGGATGAGGATTGTTAACTAAGCATGTCAGCGTACAATGGATGGCTACCAAATATCACCTCTAGAGCATTTGCTAGACTAATATATGTTCAATTATGCAAGTTTTATTAAATTCACTGGTCAATCTACAAAGCCAATAAAGATTTATACCATACCAACTAACAAGAGATCTAAGGAATATAGGTTAATACAATTTGAATTCCACTGCTCCTATTGTATATGATAAAACAATTACATACTTTCTGTTACGAGTGATGGTTACATGGGATTCAGAAAACAGATCATAGAAGTATTCGGACTTTTGAAATAATGCAAGAATTACTACATCAAACTTGGCAAGGTTTATGCCACTTTTTTAAAAAAAATAAATAATTCACCTGTGAGTATACACTGAGTCCTTTGTTTTCCCATGCATTTCTTAAAAGCTTGGAATACCCACTGGAATGTTTCTTTTGTTTCATCTCCTAACAGCGCACATCCAAAATAAGTGTTCTGAAGGTGATGGTTTGCGCCCACAAACAGAGCCAGTGGTTTGTCATATACATTAGTCTTGTGCGTGGTGTCAAATGTCATGACATCTCCAAAATCTATGTATTCAGCCTGCATGCTTGCATGACTCCATAATAAGCTATGAATTTTTCCTTCTTCATCGATCTTGACGTACCATTCAAACTTCGGGTTTTGCGCCCTGCAGCCTTCAAAGAATTCCAACAGCTTCGAAATGTCATTACCATGTTCTGCCCTCACATTGGCTGCCTTCCTGTAAATTTTATACTATTAGATGTATCCAATCGATAGTACCTACTTATCGAATGGATTAACAATTGTCAACCACTGACCTGTTCTCAAGATCTCTCATAGTTATCGGAACGTGTTCACCTCCCCCATGCATGTCTTTAGCATAGTTCTGTATAGCATGATGCATTACACCCGCCTCTTGGAGGCCATCAACCATCTCACCAAATACAGGATCCATTTCCTTGTGTGATTGTATATTTACTGTTTCTTCTTTCTTATTAAGAAATGGATGGTTATGAACAAGATCCATTTTCTCAATCATGACTGATTTTTCATTCTTGTTATCATCATATATCCTTTTTAGCTTCATCTTGGCCTTGCAATGTGTCTTCTTGGTCATATTGTTCCGTGTACGCATATCCTCTTCTTGTTTATAGTACTCATTTGTCCCCTCTTTATTGCAGTGAATAATATATGAATATGTTTTAATGTTTCCATAGCTCAGACCGAAACCAACCTTCTCTGCGTAATCATTATAGAACTCCCTTGCCGCATCTCTGTTTCTGAATGACATTCCAGGCCTAGGGATGAGGCCACGGTCAATGTCTTCTGCCTGCATTCGTCATATTCCATTAGTTATTTTCATTTTGCACATACATTTAACGCCACATAGATGACGACAATACATCATGAGCAGATCTTAGATGGTACAGATATTAAATTGCTAGGAGGCAATGCATAAACATATCCTATGTCATCAAAATATCTCTGTCAAATTTGAGTTATAGTCATTTTCATACTAATTTAAAGCCAACACATGACTGCTTCGTCAATCTTAATATTCTAAGCTTGCCTATGCCATTTACCACTTTGTTATCATTATTCTCAAGTCTAAATGCTCCTAAGCTCTATTCAATAATTTTTAGACCTGATTTTATTTTATATTTAATGATGTTAATGTTTGAACATCATATTAAAATGTCACAAGGAAGCCACTCACATGGGTGTATTTCTCTTCGGCATCTGGAGTAGCGATCTCGCTTGCTGTTAGTGTTGCCAATGGAGAGAACGTGCATCTGCTTGATGATGTTCTGGATTCAGAAATTCCAGCCATACCCATCTCATTACGGCATGGTGTCCTCGATGATGTTGCAGCTTCAGGTATGCTAACGCCACCTTCTCCTGATCTTCCATTTGTCACAGCCACTTTAGTTGTGTGTGTTGCCTCTGCTGCTGATGAATCAGGCACAACCCCAATACAATTTCTTTCCTCCCCAAACAGCTGCTTCTTGCAACCCATTACGATAAGAAACTTTACACCAGTTTGTTCGGCGCAGGGACAGCTGACCAGTGGCGAACGCTGATTCATTCAAAGAATCATTAAGAGAATCATATAAGGAATACTGGATAGCCATAAAGAAGTGTCATGCCAAAATAAAAACAAGAATACTGTATTTTTCTATTATTGATGCCACACAGCAAAAGATAACAAGAAATAACTATGATTGATGCTCTTATTAATCATGCCTGATCGAGTATCAACCTGACTAATAGAATAGCATGTCACTGGAGATAGCAGGATCACTAGTAGCAAATGAAAAATAGCAGTGCAGAGTTGGGATTACAAATCATAGTGTCATGTTCTTCAACTAATCTCTGAGCAAATGCTACCGCCTACCGACAATCATATGTCAATGTGAGAGTATCGCCATATATAGCTACTCTTATTAATCATGGCTGTTCTGAGTAACAGCCTGCTGACTGGCAAACCAAAAAATAGCAGAGTGCAGAGTTACAAACCACAGCAGTTCTTCTTCTACTAATCTCCGACCAAGTACGTACCAGCAACAATCAGATCACTCGAGTGAGCAGAGGCTTACCTGAATCGTGCGCCTCTACATTTCTTACCACTAGATCCGGGAGGTCCCACCGTCGTGCGCGTGCGCTCGCTGCTCCGGTATTTGCGTCGAGAGGCCACGTCGGTGAGCTGTGCCCGCCCCGTCGGTTGAAAGCGCAATCCCGGCGCTAGAGGAGGCGCCGAGCACCAGCCAGAGGCCGCGACGGGAGGACTTGACGGCGGGATGGCACGCTGGGCGCTCAGGGATCTCCGTCAGGAGGCCGCGACGGGAAGCCGCCCCGGCGGCAAAGCACTAATCGGGCGGCGAGTAGGAGAGCTCCCGGCGGCGAAACCGCCTTCCTTAAGCCTGCTCGGCTTTCTCGACTGGAGCGCGGTTGCGTCGTGGGCGCTAGGGGCATTGGAGTCGGGCGGGGTCAGCGACGGTTGTCGCGCCAGCGGTCTTGGCAGGGAACGGCAGTCAGCGCGGGATTGGAGTCCGGCGGGGACGTCCGGGGGCCGGGCGCGGGATTGCGGGCGGGGCCTGCGTCGCGGGCGCGAGGGGCTCGGGGACTGATTAATAATCAGTCCCCTGAGGACTAATTAGCGCATCCCTATATATATATATATATATATATAGGTTTGGAGTAACAAATAACCACTACATGCTTTGTGATTAGAGGCTTGTAGCACAAAAGCTGATACGATTCACCTAACAAATATGTCTCCTCTCTTGTCATCTGTTGGTGTTGGCTCTAGTGATGACTCATCATGCATGCTGGCTCTGTATGTGTGCACGCATGGTCAAGCATCTGCGTACGGATTTAAATCTGGATCACTATTCCATGATTTGGATCAGTTTATTGCATACGTACATGATTGAAACAAACAAAGTCAACACACTAGAGCGAATGAAGGAATCATAGATTGGTTTTGGATTCAGGTGGTATGCTGATTTGGCACAATAAGCTAGCACTACCATCATTCGTCCATTTCCAAATGTTTTTTTTTTTTCACCATGATCGTTGAGCTGGTACAAACACATTCAACTATATGCAACCTACAGGAACGTACAGTTCATCTTCATCACACACCATGCGTTTGTTAGCAGGATTTTTATTCCCACTTCGGGTCATAATATCACAAATTTAGTCATAATACCGCTAAGGAGCACAGCACGAAGCTGTATTGCTATGCCGCTCCGATCATCCTCTCAGAGGCCGGCAAGCTGCCGGACATTGACGGGCGAGACGACGTCTGAGCCACCATGGAACGCCAGCCTCGCGATGATGATGTTAACAGCCGCCGTAGGGTGGTAGGCGTCCCAGAACACGTAGCGCTCTCTGTCGTCGCACGGCGGCATGAAGGGCAAGCAGGTGACCTGCCCGCCGTTCCTGCCGATGCCACAGCAGCCACGGTCGACGACGCTGAAGCCAAACTTAGCCGGGTCGCCGAGGATGGCCCTGAAAATCCTGAAGTTGTCCAGGTACGTCAGCCGGGCACCGCGGATTCCACCGGCGGCGTTGAGGCGGTCGAGCAACGCCCGCACGTTGGCGTTGAAGGGCAGCACGAGGTCGTCCACCTCCTGCGAGCACCTCCCGGCGACGCTCTGCGCGAGCACGCTGGGGATGCACCCCATGGACCCGACGCCGGCCACCACGAACCTCCGGCCGCCGGCGTTGTACAGCCTGGTGAGCTGAGCGGCGAGCTGGTGGACGAGGAGGTCGGCGAACTGCTGCGGGCTGTACCGGCGCCGCGTGTCGTAGTTGGGCATCAGGTAGTTGTTCAGGTAGTCATTGCTGCCCATCCCCACGAACAGGATGGAGCGTGATATCAAGCTTGTTGCTGCTGATGCGCCCATGGCGGCAGTGATCTGGGACACTGTTGACTCGAAGTTCTGGATCTGCTGGTTGAATGGGATCCGTCCAACCTGCATTGCAATTTGTGAAGTTGTGTTCTTTGGTTATTTGTTCGTTATGATGAACATGTGCATGGCTGGGGTGTGTCTGTGCTTACGAAGTTGCCACCGCTGTCGTCGAGGATCCCGGCTGCGGCGGAGGCATAGTTGGCGCCCTGCAGGACTTCTTGGACGGACGATGCTTGCGAGTAGGACGGCACCAGGGGCAGCCCAAGCAGCTCGGCTGCAAACCCACAACACAACGACGCTTCAGTTGACCAATAGCGCAGTGGTCAATTGGTTAAAACATAGTGCACTTTCAGCGTGAACAAACACTATTCGATTGTGAATGTGGAACCAACTGTTCGATTTGTCAGATTAACTGAATTCAGCGTGGTTTGGTAGGAACTTGTGTCGTAGCTTAGTTAGAATAGAGATTTAGTGCAGAATCTCCAGAGAACAAGTGAAAGGTAAAAAAAAAAATGCCACTTTCCTGTCACAACATCAGCAGCACTTCACCTAGAAACCACTCTAAATTCAAACCACTGATAATTAGGAGTAGAAAACGAAATATGCGTGCGCACGGTTGGTATAGTTGAGGTTAAAAATGATTTCTGTACAGAAACGTTAGCTCATTTTCCTGCAGAAAATGTAATGTGCATGTCGTTTGGTAATTGAGGGCAAAAAATGATTTATGTAAAAGATTTACCCCCCTGCTTTACCCATTATATAAAACTAAACAGAATTTTTTACAGAAATTGGGGTTATCAACTCAAGGAGAAAATGATCAGCACTGTAGTGATCATCAACTCATTATTTCAAATTGATCAAAATTCAGCGTGCTGGTTTGGCATGAACTTTGTTGTCCTAGTTAAATTAGATATACACTCAGTAAATTTTGTGTCATATCTACCCCTGTTGGATTAAACAACAAGGCAAGCACGCATTCAACTACAGAACAAAAAAAAAAAAACTGAAGTGACAGATACAAGATGACATTTCTTCTGCACCAAGGATTCAGTGATCTGTCAAGATAGTTGTTGTGTTCCATAAATAGAAGTGAATTGAATTATCTACCAGCACTAGATTATTAATGCGAATTCTGATGATATTGTACTCTAGAACTCCGACAACGAAGTCCTACTCTGTGATTGTCAATTCAATGCTTGTTGAATTCGATCTGACAAGAAGTCTCCAGCTACATTGTTAGTGTTTCTTGTTTTCTTTTGGATGTGGACCAACGTACATTATCACTCGGCAGCAAGCATGGTAGGGTAAGAACATGAGACCAACATTAGTGCAGAGGAATTTTTATAAGCAAAATAAGTTTAAAATGACAATTATTTTGCATAATAAATTGATTTAGGTTCTAAACAAAACAATTCTATGTGCAGCTATACTTTTGTCAAAACTACACAAGCTCATTTGTTATGTTTCATATTTCTGGAACCAGGTGTGCTTTGAAAATATAGTATATGACATTAGCAACTATGAAAAACTAAAACAGTTTATTCTCACTGTGCTGAGGTTAATTCTCTAAACACAATCAAATAGAATGAGAATTGGTCGTGAGGAACATATATAAAGCAGAACGCACACTTCTTTTGTAGTGTATGGAAGAAACTAAAAAGCAGAATTGACTTGTGTATGACAGTTGAGCTAGCTAGAGGCAGCAACAAGCTCAGAAGAAGGAAGGAATTCCCCAAACAAAGAACAACATATCTGTAGACGAACGTCCGTATATATACGTACCGAGCTCGTCGACGATGGTGTAGCCGTTGCAGAAGCGTCCGGTGGGCCCGTCGGCGAAGTCGATGCCGTAGGGGAAGTAGTTGGCCTTGGCCAGCGACGCGAGGTTGTTGTTGTTGCCGCTGTCGATGAGCGAGTCCCCGAACACAAACAGCGCCGGCGCCCTCGCCTCCTCTCCGCCGGCCACAGCGGCGGTGACCGTGGTGAGGAGCAGCAGGAACCGCAGCCGGAGGAGGCCGCAGGCGACAGCCATCGTCGTCGGCAGTGTCAGACAGGTGAAGAAAGCTCAGCGCACAAGTACGTGTACTTGCTTGGTGGCAAGAAGCTACCTTACCGGGCTGGATGACGAGGAGAGATAGAGCTCTGCAGCAACTAGGTACGTACAGCTGCTTCTGCTAGTGGTGGCCTGCCACAGGAGAAGTGAAAGGAAGAGATGAATGAAGAAGTGAGTGGAGAGTTATGTGGCGCGCAGGCACAGTATGGCATGGCCCCTCCAGCCTGCAGGTTCACGCGGCCGGCCGGTCGTCGTACATGTCGTGGTGGTGGTGTACCGGCGATCTCATACATGTACATGCAGCAAGGAGTGATGAGCAATAAATTTGTACGGTGGCGCACTCACGCCACACGGCGCTTTGGAATGACTGCGAGCCGGCCAGGCGCGGGACCGCCGGATCCGGACCGGCCGACGACGGCGTAGCCGATGGGATGGAGTGTTGCATACACACTTGATCTTGCTGCCACAGCCGAAAGGAAACGTACTGCCATCCACATCGTCAATGCGTGTGTCACCATGCATCATCATGTGTCTGGATTGGAACGCAGAGGGCGACCGTCTGCTACAACCATTTCGGGCGCGCACGCACCCGGCCTGCATGCTGACACGACCTGCCGCCGTTGCAAATGCAAGGTGATCATGGCGACCTGCTGGTGCATCGATGCCGCGCGTTCTCTATTGGCCCAGCATATAGTGCTGGTACATTATTTCGCTCTTCCACTGTGTAGTAAAACTAGTAACTGCACGGCCATCACTCCATCGGCTCCACGGCCATGTTTTCCGGATATACCCGGCCGTCGCCGCGTCGTGAGCACAGTACCTAACGTTAGGTGGTGCTCTGCTAGCTTACTCCTCGTCAGCCGTCTAATACAAATCACGGCTAAGTTTTTGCCGTCCTTTCGAAAAAAAAACTCCTCATCAGTCATCACTTTGGAAGCTCATCACATTATATTTATATATTTTGTTCTAGTTGGATCATATATATAATCTCTAGATATTTCTGACCCAGTAATTAATCTTGATATAGCAGGGCTACGGTTGTTGCGATTAGGACGAGTAAACGATGAATTAAACAAGATCAAACCATGGGCGTCAGCCAGCAACACTCCTCACTATAATCAACAGTCTGGGTTACAACGTCGTAGCGGCGGCTTACAAGAGAATGATCTCAGTGAAAACCCTAGCAAGGGTATATGTACCGCTACGCTCCGGCCCAAGCCTTCGGCGACGGGCCTCCGCTTCGCTCCGCCAGAAGTCGGTCTTTATCTTGGGAATGCATTTGGAACATATTCAACAACGGTAGTACCGGATCGAACTCATATTTTCAGAAATATATAAGCAGTAAAAAGAATCCCCACTTAACCTCACACTATTTGATTTCTTCGTACTTATAAAATCGAGATGATGCTTGGTCCAGTTGGCAGTAGCTTAGTAGTGTAGTACAGGGATGAGAGAGCTTCTGGAAGGAGTGGAGGCGACGACGTACAATGTAATTCAAGATGAGTTGCAGCAGGGTCGTCGTGCGTGTCCATGCATGTACAACATGCACTGCTAGCCAAGTAGTCAAGCTAGAGACACAGAAGTTTTTGCTGTGCCAATGGCATCACCTCATGTACCAGGGTAGGCCCAGTGAACAAATAAAGTTTGGCCTGTGTTGGGGGAAAAAAGGAACGAGATGCCGATACTCTCGATCGGTCTATTTTATTACAACTTTGTAGTATAACATGCATGAATCCCAGATTACAACTCATTCAACTATCCATGACTCCCTCTTATAAACCCGCTGACCAGGAAAGCATGCATCATGGTGCTGCAAACAGGAAATCAATCTACTTCAGAAAGGCATGTGCTAGTAATATATTTTCAGGGCATGTATAACCTTTAATTTCTATGTCCCAGCATATATATAAGTGAAAAATTAGAGACCCGGCCAGGATATTTCAGTTTCATAAAGCTCACAGCATCTAGCTAGTTTGCTTTCTTTCTTTTTTTTTTTGAAGAATTAGTTTGCTTTCTTATTACAAGTTACAGCTGTGACATGGATTCAACACTATATGTTCCATGCCTTTGGTAACTAAATAATCATGAAAAGCATGTTCGTCTAAAAGCTTATATATCCAAGCACGGTTCATCTATCTAAAACTAGAAAAAAAAGGTAATACAAAGATCATACTTTGTGAGATAACAGTGACTTATGTATGCCGCCCATAGTCCTCTCCTACGGTATGGCACCGGCTGCATAGCTCCACAACGGTGAATTTAACTGTAGCAGGAACTTTATCCTTGATATAACATGTAATTGCCTTCAGCGCCCTATGGGCTTCTCTTACACTTGGCTTGCTCGTCATCATGGTGTAGCATTCTCTTGAGTTCTCAGAACATCTAAAACCATCAAGGGTGTCTAATGTAAGACACTCCAGTGACACCGCATTCTTAAGAATGTAATATGTTAGTTCAACCAAGCTCTTTGCAGAGTTGAAGCCTGTCATCTTCACATTCTTGAGGCAGTAATGGCGGCGTTCCGGAATCTGCCTCAGAACAGAATCTTCAAAAACAGATTTCTCCTGCATAAATATCAGAGCCACCTAAATGGTAGAGAAATATATCGAGTCAGTGTAACCAAAAGAGTGATCAGAGCGATGTATAAATCCATGTTTGCAGGACAAATGCAATGAACGGACAGCCCGCCTTACATTCAAGATCAGTGTCTCCAAGGACAAGGAGGGAGATGCATCAAGGAATGAAACTAGAGAAAGATAATCGTAGGACTGGGGCAAGCAATGATCCGTTGAGATATCAACGACGAGCTGCTTGAGGTGGAGGAATTTTGTAGGCAGCATTTGTGTGTTGCCAACCTGCACAACATATAAATCTATATATGTCAAATAAATCTCAGATGAATTTTGAACAGAGGTATGCATGACTACTACTTTCTTCTACCTAATACACATATATGGCATAATATATATGCATTCATAAATAACACATTATGTATGTTTTAGAAATAAATACCTCATTTCTTGAGATTATATGAAGGGTCTCAAGATTTGGCACAATGGACGGAAGCTCAGAACGAGCATAACAGAGAGCCTTTGGATCCCGTAGTATGCTTACTGTCTTCATTAGCAAGGTGCCTACAAGCAGTGAGAGCTTTACATTTCCGTTGAAGTGCAAACTAGGGAGATTCACAGCTTTGCTCTCTATCAATCGAAGTCTCTCGCAATCAGAAACCGTCAGGCACCTAAGCTTTTGCAACGCGCACGGTATCTTCAGGCAATGTATCCACAGGCAAAGTGTGACGTTCAGCTGCTCCAAAGCATGACAATTTGACAGAAAGCACTCCAACTCATCGTCCGTAACATCTACAAGATGCAGGCTCAGAATTGCTAGGTTTCTCAAAGGGCCAAGCTCTGCTGTCGGGTGAAAGGCGCTGCAGCCAAGCTTAAGATAGCGAAGTGAGTTAGCAGCCCCCGTGTCGGATAAAACTGAGCATGGGAAACGGTACCCTTGTGTCCAAGAAACGTCACGTGGTATCACAGTGAGTTCTTCAGTTGTTGGCTTGACAACATTCTTAAGCCAACTGTCCAGATAGTAGATGGCAGGACCAGGTAATTGAACATCCAGTATCTTCACACCGATGCCTGAGTGTTTGCTTAGAATGTGATCAATTATGTAGCTGACGTTCACTACATATCCATATTTGTTTGAGATTAATGTGTCCCTATTCAAGATGAGAATGGGACGGCTTTTCCAAGAACGTAGAAAGGCATGAGATGTGCAAGTGGCACGGGCAGCATCACGGATTGGCACTGGAGAATGTATGTGGCGCCAGATATCCTGCATATAAGCATGAGAATGAATAAAGATCAAACAATGACAGAAGAGCCAAAGTGTTTACAGGACACAAGGTAGACATTATTTGTTCTCGAAATTGACTGTACGACACTGGACACTAATTTCTTTGCTGTAGGGCACCGCCCAGTGTCCTACAGCAAAGAAAATAGTGTCCCACAGCAACACATGCCTTGTGTTGTTGGTGATCATATACATACATGGTATAAGAGTGGTGATATTACTTATAAGAATTTTTTTTTTCATTCAGTAATTTCAGGAAAATATATATGGCTTCATAGATAACAGATGTGTGATGTTACCAGCCAGGAACAGTTATAGATAGAGAAATCAGAGCTGCTAATTGGGAACGAGCCTACTGCCATGACAAATTGCAGAACTAAATCCATTTTATTTTATTTTATTTTATATATGCAAACTCATCTCTGTCCGTTATTACTCTTCTTACAAAATAGAACTATATTCAGGCTAGTTTGTCATCCTGACAATCAGTTCAGTTAGAGTACTCATAGTATATTGTCGTCATCAGAATCTCTTGGTTAGCGCCATACCTCAGGAAGGTCTGGAATCGAAGACCCCGTTGGTTTGCCTGCTTGGGAATCGGAATCATCATCTTGATGGCAAGGCGAGCTCTTTCCAGCAGTCTCCGATGCAATGGATCCAACTGCTGCAACGCAACCACCATGGATCATCATACAGAAAAGGCAAAAAAATTTTCATAAAATGGGATCGAATTACCTCCTCTGATCATTGAACACGCGGCTCCGTTCGTATCGATGTAAATGACGGTAGCTCCCCTCCGGAGGATCTCGCCGAGAAAACGCCTCCGCTTTATTGTAGGCTCTCTGTTTCCTTTTCGGGTTTGTTTCTTTTACCCTGACCTGTTGATTGAAGAGTCCAGTTTCCTCCCGTTCGTGATACGTCCATGTGTGTACAAGAGAAAGTTTAAAGTTTCCTGAACTGATGTTGAAGAGTCCAATATTCCCTCCCGTTCTTGCAGGGTGAACGAGGAGATGAACAAGAAATTCAGATATCCCCAGTGCGTCCGCGGAGTCACTATATCGGCCACCACTGCTGGAGGGGAACGAGCGGTGTGTGGCCTCCGCGACTGGCTCAGCAGGCAGCGGTTCGATCTCCACGTGATGGGCGAGCTCTTGGACCTCATCAAGCGCCCATCGACCGGTACGCCGGAGCGACGGGTGACGACGACGTGCGGCCGTACGCGTCGTGCGCCGTCGATTCCGACGTGCCATGGGTTCAGTGTCCGGCACGGCACAGGCAGCGACAGCGACGAGCCGGCGTGGCTGTGCCTAGCGGCGGCCGGCGCTGCCCAACGTGCTCACGGTGTTCACCATGCACCAGAGAGACGACGCACCACGGCTGGAGAAGCTCCACGGCGGCGCGCAGGAGTGGCTCGGCAGCTAGGCACGACGCTCACGGCGCGCGCGCGAGCTCTCCCAGCAGGTGTCATCTCCGTCTCAGTCTCTGAGGGGGCGTGACGCGTGAGAATGCAGAGCAAGCAAGCGGCAGCGCATTTCATGGTACACATACACCAATTTTTAAAAACAACAATAATGGGAAGCATGGCAGCGCAACGCATTTCATGGTACACATACACAAAATAAACATTTACAAACATGGCATCAAATCAACATTATTGATTGCTGGCAACTAATATAATACCTACAAAGATAATCCGGGCATAAGTACTGCATGTGATTCATCAGGGTAACTAAAAGTTCATGAAAAAAAACCATGTTCATCTAATAGCTTATTCAAGCACGATTCGTCTAACTAAAACTAAAAAAATAATAAAAAGATCATACTTTGTGAGATAGCAGTGACTTATGTATGACACCGATAATCGTCCTCTCCTACGGCATGGCACCGGCTGCACATCTCCACAATATTGAACTTAACCGTAGCAGGAACTTTATCCTTAATGTAACATGTAATTGCCTTGAACGCCCTATGGGCTTCTCTTAACACTACTCTTGCTCATCATCATGGCGTGGCATTCCCTTGAATTTTCAGGACATCTAAAACCGTCAAGGGTGTCCAGTGTAAGACACTCGAGCGACACCGCGTTCTCGAGAAAGCATGTTAGTTCGACCAAGCTCTTTGCAGAGTTGAAGCCTGTCATCTTCACATTCTTGAGGCAGCAATGGCGGTATTCCGGCATCTGCCTTAGACAAGAGGAATCTTCAAAAACCGATTTCTGCTGCATAAATTTCAAAGCCACCTAATGGTAAAGAAATAAATTGAGTCAATGTATCCAAAGAGAGTGATCAGACATATACACGCATGCAACGAACAAACAGCGCCTTACATTCAAGATCAGTGTCTCCAAGGAAGGAGACGCATCAAGGAAAGAAACCAGAGAAAGATAATCGTAGGACACGGGCAAGGATTCTCCTGATGGAATGTCAATGACGAGGTGCTTCAGGTGGAGGAATTTTGTAGGCAGCATTGGTGTGTAGGAAAACTGCACAACATTATATTATATATGTCAAATAAATCTCAGATTAATTACAAACAAGGTACGATTACTACTTTCTTTCTACGCACCTTAATATGCAAGCATAAATAACACATTATGAGTATGTTTTAGAAGTAAATACATACCTCGGAACTTGATATTATATGAAGGGTCTCAAGATTTGGCACAATGGACGGAAGCTCTCTACGAGCGTACCAGAGAGCCACTGAATTCTTTAGTATGCTTAATCTCTTCATTTGCAGGGCTCCTGCAAGTGAGAGCGTTACATTGCTGTTGAAGTGTAACTGTAAACTAGAGAGATTCTCAGCTTTGATCTCTATCACTCGCAGGCTCCTGCATTCAGAAACCGTCAGGCAGCTGAGCTTTTGCAGAGCGCAAGGTATCTTCAGGCAACTTATCCTCAAGCAATCTTTGACGTTCAGCTGCTCCAGAGCATGACACCGTGAAAGAAAGAACTCCAGCTCATCGTCAATCACATTGACATAATGCACGCTCAGAATTGCTAGGTTACTCAAGGGGCCAAGCTCTGCAGTCGGCTGTAAGGCGCAGAAGCCAAGCTTAAGATAGCGAATTGAGTTACCAGCCCTTGTGCTGGATAAAACTGAGCATGGGAAACTGTATGTCCAAACAGTGCCACGTGGTATCACAGTGAGCTCTTCAGTCGTTGACTTGACAATATTCTTAAGCCAACGGTCATAGAAATAGGTGTCAAAACCAGCTGATAATTGGATATCCAATATCTTCACACCGATGCCTGAGTGTTTTCTCAGAATGTGATCAATTATGTCGCTGGCATTCACTTCCTTTCCATGTTTTTTCGAGATTAATAATGTGCCCCTATTCAAGATGAGATTGGGACGGCATCTCCAAGAATGTAGAAAGGCATGAGATGCGCAAGCGGCACGGGCAGCATCACGGATAGGCACTAGTGAATGTATGTAGTGCCAGATCTCCTGCATACAAGCATGGGAATTAGTTAACAAAGATAAAACAGATGACCCAAAATTTTTACAGGACACAAGGGGTGATTGTATCAAATAGCATCAATATAATAGATTAGTCACATCTCACATGCATTGTGTTATTGGTGATGATCATACATGCAGGCTCTACATGTTAGGAGTGGTGATATATTACTTGTAAGAATGGGGTTTTTTCCATTCATCAATAATTAAGTTTGGGTAATTTGAGATGACATATGGCTTCATAGATGTTTGATGCTGATATTACCAGGTTTTGCACCAGGAACAGTTACAGGTAGAGAATGGAGCCTACTGCCAAGACAAATTGCAGAGCTAAATCCATTATCAGTTTAGTACTCCCTCTGTCTGTTGTTATTACTCGATGTTTCTTATCTTACAGCAAAATAAGAGAACTATTTTCAGGTTAGTTTGTCTTCCTGACAAGTAGTTCAGTTAGAGTACTTATATTGCGGCCCTAGATCGTTATCAGAAGGCAAGAATGAAGATGCTCGGGGCAAATGCATGGTGGCATGGTAGACGTGTACGAGGCCAAAGGAGCTCGGCGGGCTCGGAATCCCTGATCTCAAGCTCGTGGCAACTGCTTTCGAAGCCAAATGGCTTTGGCTTCAGAAGACAGACACCGACAGGGCCTGGGCACAACTTCCTCTGAAGCAGTCTAGCAAGGCATGGCCATTCTTCAGAGCGTCGACACACACCGTCGTCGGCAACGGCCAAGACACCCTCTTCTGGCTGGACAGTTGGGTTAACGGAGTCTCCATTCGATCAATGGCTCCCACACTGATGCACTTTGTGCCCAAGCGGGAGGCAAATAGGCTAACCGTGGCAGAGGGCCTGCAAGGAAGACGTTGGGTGCGCACAATCTCTGGGGGAGAGATCATGTCAGCAGCAGCCAAGTATCTTCGTGTCTGGCATGCCATCAATGGCATCACACTCAACGACGACAGAGACAGATCTGGCGCTGGTCCTCAGATGGAAGCTACACGGCACAATCGGCTTACCAAGCATTACACCTTGGATCGCACCCCATCCCCGGCTGCATCCGAGTGTGGGAGGTGTGGGCACCAACAAAGATCAAGCTCTTCCTTTGGTTAGCAATTAGAAGGCGCCACTAGACCGTGGACCGTCGGCGTCGACACGGACTGGAGGCACACGACAAGTACTTCCTATGCGACCAGGCGGACGAGACGATTGATCACGTCATCGTCGACTACGTCTACACCAGGCAGCTATGGGTCCAGGCAGCGACAGCTCTGGGAGCTCCACCACCGCAGCAACCAGCCGGATCAATCCTGGAATGGTGGGGTGGGACGCATGGCGAGCATTGTGGCCAACGGAGTACGGCAAAGGCGCAGACTCCATGTTCGCGCTCATCTCGTGGAGTCAACGACTGAAGAATATTGTGACTACATAGACTGAAGAATATTGCATTGATGTTCCTACATAGATTGAAGAATATTGTGACTACATAGACTGAAGAATATTGCATTGATGCGCCTTAACCCATGTAGAATCTATCATGCCCTTTAGGATGACTACCATTGTTGAAGAAGCACGTATAGCATTGATGTTGTGATGTGTCCTTATGATGCATGTTGTAGTCACAATATTCTTAAGCCATGGACTTGACAATATTCTTAAGCCATCGAGAGTTAAGAGATGTAGGTCTATGGAGTAACACCAGAGTGTTCTAGAAGACAAAGTCCAGTTCTTCAAACTGATATAGTAAGATGACCAAAGAAAACATCCATGATGAGTTAACACATGGGAGTAGCTTATATAATGGATCATGATTAACCATTCACGTTACCAGCGCTTACCGAGCACAACCATGTGTGTGCACCAACTGGAGGCTCTAGGTTCAACATGGCACCGTCAGTTAGTACTCAAGACATCATTACTAAGTTTACTACCAATTGATATCTCCGACGAGGCAAGTATAGATCTTGCTTGATTAAGCATAACACGCAAGAAGAAAAGATGATCATGGGGTTTGGAGAAAAGGATAGTTTTCAATCTTCAAACATCCTTCCATCCATGATATAAAAGATCACTAGTCCAAGTAACAACGATCCTAGGACCTGTGGGTTATGGGCCCATTCTAATAATGATATCCAAGGCAACTGTTACTTGAGGGTTGTTGATGGTACGTCCTCATAGTGTTGATCATCCATTGAGTTGTATTAAAGAAGGAAGCATGAAAACCCATGACAAGATTCTTTGGTGGAGGACTATAAGAATCAGGATTGATCAGAATGATAGGTAGGATAGAAGACACTACCCCACTTAACAAAGATCGAACTACACCCTCTATGCCTTCCTTCAAAACAAGAGAACATAGAAGACACACAAACATTACAACATGCATCATAAGGACACATCACAACATCAATGCTATACGTGCTTCTTCAACAATGGTAGTCATCCTAAAGGGCATGATAGATGTGGTAAAAGGCCATCGAAGATTTTGAATAAGATAAGGTTAGAAAGCTTTTAGTAAACCAACCAAATTAAAAGTTCAAGGGGATAAGAAATTAATAGCTCGAAGGAAGCTATTCAAGGAGGTGATAACATGACAAGGATGAGAAATAGTCAATTCAATGAGCCAAGGAGGTGGCAAAATAGTTTTATAGCAAAATATGTTTTGCAAATCGACCAGTGCTAACTAGGCTTGCGTCCTACAGTCAACACGGCTCTGATACCAACTTGTCATACTCCACTTTTAAGGATAAAAGTAGAATGCATAAATAGCCTTATATGCGCCCCAGGAACAGTCGCACATATAGGATGACAAATTACAAAGAGTATCATCACCTTGTTTATTACATAGCGAACCAATATTTATTACAGAGTATTGCGCATAAACAATAAATAACTAAGATATCTTTATTGTGAAAGCTCCACACAGGGACACGTCAACTGGTGAACATCAAGCCTAGTACTCATCGCGATAGCTCTCATTCCAACCTTCATCTGTTACCCATCCGGGATTTTTCAAAATTGAAAGTAAAGCAAGCGTAAGTACACAACCGTACTCAACAAGCATAACATGGGTTAATGAGGCTCAAATAAGCTGACACGGTTTGACTGTATTTAGCTTTTATAACTTAATCATATTACAGCATAGCATCAAGGTAGTGATAATTCCCATATTCTCATGATCAAATAACATTAACCAGTGTGTAGCAAAAACGACATTAAGATGCACACATTAACAATTTGAGAACCATTACCTTTCGTAAATGTGTCAAGGCCGCCCTAACCGAAGGGCACGGACAATATATTGATTTAAACTCTGATCAGAGGTGTACACTTTCACTGTGAGTCATGTTTTGCAAATGAGTGGACTTATAACTTCCAAACCACCACAAAACATATAAAGCCTCCTATAGGTTCTCCTAACCAATCAGAGATAAGGAAATACCGTTGTGTTAGGAACTCCCCTTCCAATATGGCACACACCTACCCGGCTATACTCATAAGGACAGAGGCAGTCCTAAACCCCAACTTTCAGACCACCAACCAGCTAGAAAAGGGCCTACAAGTAACTAGAGCCAGAGCCATATAGCCCTCACAGCTGTACGGATTCTCCATGATAAATCACTTACAGACAAAAGTCCATGTTTGTTAAAAGTCATCGTTTTTGTTAATAGCATAACACACATCAAGTTATAAGATCATGACCATTAGAGCACTAGCATCATAACTACCCAATGCAACCCAAAAGGTTCAAGGAATCAGGATATCAAAGCTAGTTATAATCTCTAGGTCATCAAAGACACATGCATATGAATTATTATTTATAGTGAATAGGTAACAAGGATGATCCATGCTATACTTGCCTTGATTCACAAAGTCCTACTAATCCTGCTGATCCTCAAAGTAGCCTGGCTCAACAAAAACCTCACCGTCTGAACTCGACATTAACAATCGACACCAGACAATCCAATCGAACATACATACACGAAGCAAACAAAGAGCTATTAGAGGAAACAGTACATCAATGTCATCAAAACAGAATAAAAAGGTTATAAAACTATTCTACTCGCTTCTACGATCACACAGACGTCAAGTTCACCGAAATCGGAGTTATAACGGCGAAGATATGAATTTTCAAAGATTTCCTGTAGATAAATAAATACTTTAAATATAGGATAAAATATAAAGTTTCCAAAATACTTCAAAAGTAGTACCACTGCATAGATTATGAAATTATGAATCTAACGAAATTTGAACGGACCAAATCGGAATTAAAACGTGAAAGTTATAAGCTTCTAAAAATAACGGCAAAACTGTAAATTACTGTTGGGTGGCAGACTCGTAATTACCATCATCTTCCACATCTGGCAGTTGAAGTCGTGGCCATGGCAGCCATGGTGCCACTGCACCAGCGCCGGAGGCAAGGGGCCTCGGCCCTGGCCTGCTGGACGGCCGGTGGCGTCCGGCTGCGGCTTGCTACGGCCTGCGGCGACCTGTTACGGCATGCTGCGGCCTGTCACGGCCGGCTGCGGCCGACTGCGGCCCGCTACGGCCGGCAGCGGCGGCCAGATACGACCGGTAGCGGCCAGAAGCGGCGCGCGGGAGATGGAGGACCACGGCCCTCGGCCAGGACTTGGCCGGCCGGCAGTGGCCGACGGTGGCCGGCGGCGGCTGGCTGTGGCCGGTGGCGGCTGGCTTTCGCCGGCTAGGGTTGGCTGTATGCGGCTAGGGTTGGCTACGTGCGGCTAGGGTTGGCTAAGGGGCCGCGGCTGGCCCTCTTTATAGCCGGCGGGGAACCGGTTGGGCTAAAGCCGCTGGGCTTGGCCCGTTGGGCTGGCTGCGGCTACCTATGGCCGCTGATGGCCGGGCTGGGCTTGCTATGGCCAGCCAGGTTTGGCCATAACCGGCTGGAAGTGGCCGAGCTTGGCCAGGGATGGCCAGAAAGGGCCCGAGGTGGCCGGGGAAGGCTATGACTCCTTGTGGCTGCTGTGGCCAAGCTAGTGCTGGCTCTGGCCGGCCAAAGTTGACCGTGGCCGGCTAGGAGTGGCCACATATGGCTGTAGCTGGCCGTGGTTGGCCAGATGAGGTTGTGTGAGGCTAAGTGTGGATCAAGCTAGGTAGAGGCTGGTCAAATCAAGCTAGGATGCCTTGAGGATGGCAAAGGGTTGCTAGACCAGACTGCTGCTGGCCTTACTATACTGCTGACGGCCAAGTTTGGCCACTGGTGGCTGGCTGCGGCTACAGCTAGCCTGGCCAGGGTGGCCATGGCTGGCTAGGGCTGGCCAGTTAAGGCTAGGATAGGCCAGAGCAAGCTAGGTTGGGCCAGGATAGGCTAGGGTAAGCCAGGGATGTCTAGAGACTGAACTAGTCCTGCTAGAGCTAGGTAGAGGATGGTATTTAACTAGAGCGATGGTCAACACTATAGAGGGAAAGGAAAGGCTCTCTCTCTCTCTATCTATGCAAGAGAAAAGGGTTTTCTGAAAACGTTTTCTAAAACCTTCTTGAGGCAAACTTGGGTTTTCAAAGCTTTATTTTCAAACACGAAAAGAACCTAGCCGTGTCTTGCTCAGGTTTTAGAAATTCTTTTTCAAACACCAGTAAAACAAAACAAGGCACCAAGCACAAACCCATCTTTATTATCTTCGTAAAAGTTTTAATGCCACACTTTTCATCATTTCATAATGATAACAAAAGAATAAAGTCTTGACTAATTTTAAAGAAATTAGTAAATCCTTTAGTTTATTTAGTGTTTTTGGTTCACATCCCAAAATTAAAATTTTGGGGTGTGACAAAGGAGCGCAACGCGCGATGCTTCCGCGGGGCACAAACGCAGAACAACGCTCTCAAGGACCAAGTTCGGCATCAGATAGAGCTGTGGGTTCAGGCGGGAGCCAAACACTTAGGGCGTCTAGTGCAGCGAGTAATAGGCTAACGATCTTTAGAGCTAAGGGCGAGCTTCACTCCTATCTGTAAACGCCCTCATGTAACCAAACTCCTCTTACTTAATGAAAAAACACGCAAACCTTTTGTGTGATTGAGAAAAAAGATCGTTACGAGAAATTCAGAATCTCTTGGTTAGCGCCATACCTGGGGAAGGTCTGGAATTGAAGACCCCGTTGGTTTTCCATCTTTGGGAATCGGAAGAATCATCTTGTTGGCAGGCAGCGAGCGAGATCTTTCCAGCAGCAGTCGCTGGAGGCAATGGATCGAACTGGTGTAACGCAACAACCATGGATCAAATCAAACAGAAAAGGCAAGAATTTCATAAAAACCAACGGGATCTGATAATTACCTCCACTGATCATATATAAACGCGCCACTGTTCTACATACCAATCTAATCTAAAATGACGGTATGTAGCTCCCCTCGCTAGGGATCTCGCCGAGAAAACGCCTCCGCTAATTCGTTTCTCCGTGTTGCTTCTCTGTTCCCTTTCGGTTTAGGAAAAATGCTGAACTGTTCGTCGCCCGGACCTGACCTGCTGATCAATGAAGAGTCCAGTTTCCTGTCGTTTGTGATTCGTGGATGTAGCAGGAAGGGGGAGACGACGTGGTCTACTCCTACTAATAACTGACTTTATATTTTTCCATGGTCCACGCGGACAAATCCGCCTCATAAAAAGTCGCTAAAATAGTAGTACCATTTATATCTATGTATAAATGAATTTATTGTGCAATAATCTATCTAATGATACTAATGTTTAATAAATGTTAATTGTTTAAAAGTGTTTGACTTCTCAGAAATCAAAAATGACATATTTTATGCGACTAAGTGAGTACTAGTTATCTCAAATTATTTTCTATATTTTTTAATTCATGTTGTTCTTTGCAGCGGTGAGTGCTCTTTGAGTTGGTACAGCAAGAGCAAGAGCTGAGTGACCGACCTGCTTGCTTAAGATTTCTCTGCCTACTACCGCTGTTACGTTTTCTAATTGTCCCTATCTAAACGCATCTCCAATAATTTCAAAAGAAAATAGCAAGTAAAACAAATTTGGTCCTCTAGATGGTTTTAAGTGATTTTTTTATTTTCTAAGAATAAAAAAAATCTAGTTGAAACTCTAAAAATTTATAACCAATTTATCTTCACATTTGTGCAGGGATGGTTGCTGGCTATTTTTTCTTCCCCAGACTCCGCAGTGCGGGAGTCTACGGCACTGGGTACGTCTTTTTTTATCTTAAATCAGAAAAATATAAATAAAGCTAATAACAATTCTAAAAATGTTTATCTATCTATCGTCCTCCGATCCATTTTGAGTATTTGGATCCTGTTCGCATCCTCGTTATTTGGAGTTATATATTTGAGATAAAGATGAGGTGACGTGCCTCTTGTACCAGAGTATAAATGCCCCTCCACAAGTGGTATCAAGATTATGGTTGAGCCCCAAATCCTCTGTCGTCCCGTGGCGAGGACAAGTTGTAATTAATGTACAAGTACTCTGTTGGTCCTCTCAAGCTTCCGAGGAAGACTCGTCTGCAAACATGTTGGAAAGAAGCTCGAGAACTACATGGCCAGGCACAAGAAGTACATGGCCAGAAAGGCACCAGAGCACTTTTCCTAATAAGTGTTCAGAAATCCAAGAGCTATAGGCGCGGAGATGATCAGGAGGGGAGACCAATCTATGCCTCCTCTCACGGTCTCACCCACGCGAGACAAACAATTCTATCTGGGCGTTGGACGCAAAGCACCAGACTGGCGCATCCTCCTGCACCGCTCAACGGTGGTGGCGGCGAGATCAATGGTTGCGTCCCACGCGAGGACGAGGGAAGCTCCACATTGGATTTGCAAGGAAAGTGAGATGTAGATGGTTGAGGGAGAGACGGGAATACGGCAAGTAGGGCCTCATCCCGCCAAGCTACAGGTACAGGCCCTCTGCCCAGTCCGCTGATCTGCCCATGCCGCTACAGCCTACAGGTAGTGGCGCACACAAGCACCAGGAGGAGGTTGGGACGTTTCGGCGGCGAAGGCGTCAGAGGGACGGTGGCTTAAGTGCCGCAGCGTTGGGACCTGGGAGGAGAGGCGGGTGCTTGTGTTGTCGTGCTTGTGTTTGTGTTTGTGTTTGGGACACTGGCCTCGTGCTTGTGTTGAATCTGATCCGATTCGATAGCTTTGTCGCCACAACTTACGCGGATCTGCATCCATCAGCCGCCGACCAAAAGAACCCAATACATATGACCTGCTAATGGAAGAACGAGTCCTTGTTTGTTTCAGAATTCTATTAAAAAAACTTTTATATCATCTGAATCTCAAAAAGAACAATTGTGCTGCCGCAATTACCTCTGAATCTCTGATGCTTCCGACGCATGAAGCACCAATTTACTAAAACTTTCCATTCTCGTTCTCATGCTATCAAAATACTTTGGAGATCAAGTATATCAAACAGTGCCAAAATCCCAAGCAACCTACATGGCAGAAAAAAAAAAGGCAAACAAACTCAGCAATAATAAATATATAGAAGCCACATGCCATGGGCATGCCAAATGCTGAGATATCAAGAGTGATGATCCGCTATGGTATCAATCTCAACTCTGCTGACTTACTGTGTTCAAAGTGAACACTTTACTACCTACTAGATAGATGAATCAATATTAATGTGTTTTCAGACTTTCAGTAAAATAAGAAAATTGGCCTTCACAATCTAAAATTTCCTAAATAGTACAGGCAATGTTTCCCAGTTGCGTTTTTGGAAGGCATAACAGTATAACACTATAATTGCTAGAGCATTTTGCAACAAAGAAAAAAGGTTATATGAATTGCATAGTCAAAGCTGGTAGCCTGATAGTGTTAGTACTTGCAACTGGTAGATTGGACAGTATGGAAGGTTTATACTTTTATGGTATCTCAGTACATGGCTAAGACAGTAACTGCTGAATTATCAATCAGATCTTAGCTTCGGAGTTCTGATTACCAGCAACAACGAGGAAGTTCAGAGCTGCTGGGTTCAGGTAAACACAAAAGAGCTGCAGAGCTATTGTTTGTGTAGGATAAGATGTTCAGAGCATGTCTCACTATGGGTGATACACTGATACCACCATCTCTGACTTGCCGACACATCTACATTTCATACGACACAAGAGGTCTGAACCCAGCAGTGTCAAAGTTCAATCTGTTGTGAAGTCTGAACCCAGCAGCTTAATGTACAGGCTTTCACCAAGTTGCTTTCTAATGCTTTCACCTGCACAAGAATGTAAGAGAATAAACTATTATTTTTCGAAAACATCAGACATGCAAATCCTTATTCAGCAATGCTTTGGAAGCCTTACTCACATAAGTCTATTTCATTGAAGCAAACAGCTGCCTGTCATGTGCTGTACAAAATCGACAGCCAGGTCAAAAAGGGTGACAGAGGGAGGATTAAATATGACATAGGTGCATATGCAAACAGCCAAGTGCAGAGTAGCATTAACTAAACCTTGCTGGTTTCAGTAACCGTCCAACAATCAAATGTAGTGTGTATATGCCGCTGCATGACCATCACCTGAAAGCGATACTAGCTTACTGCTAGAACAACAAGCATCGAGAGGTAATTTACTGCTGTGCAGTCAATTAACCACCTGCACTTGGATTGCAGTCCAGTCACTATATATCAATCACTTGAGAGTTTAGATGTAAAAGTAAAATGGCTTAGTTGTAAACTGCTCAAGAACAGGGAAATGAAGGTGCCTGCCAATCAAACATTAACCTGGTGACAAGTTTCACAAGAGCAAACATAATGCATTTTTGGAAAACACACAACACATGCCAACTAGACAGCAAGAGTCACATGAGCAAGTATAAGAAATCTGTTTTCAACGAACTCAGGACACATAAGAATCTTCTGATTACTCCACCATACATAGAGGCAACTCACATGAGCATGCATAACAAATTTGTTTCCAGAGAACTTGAACTTGGATACATGAGAAACATGAGAATCTTCTGACCATTGCCACCATACACACATGACCACCTAGTATTTTCAGGAAACTCAGAATATACTAATAGACCAGCGCGTAATACGAGTTCAAACTATACTGCAACCACAGCTATATGGGCATCTGAAATGAGCAACTACAAGGTATACCACACGTAGTAATACGGAATCTATACTTGGAAGAATACGGTATCTATACTATACGATGAGAGGCATGCGATGCGACAGGTCTGAGTAGATCAAGCCTCCTCCGAGAGGGTCACTTGGCGGCTCCTGAAGTTCACGATCTCTGCAATCAGCTTCTACGCATTATCTGCCAGCTATGTTGTGGTAACCAGAGGGTGCAGGCTGATGTCATAGGCATGGCTGAAGAGGCGATCTGCCAGGGCGGTCACTTCGATGTTGAAGGAGCCCCCGACACCCTCTGACTGTGCCTTGATCTTGTTGGCGTGGAGGTACATAATGTCACAGCATGGTTGATCAGTGGGGTTGACACGGAGCTCCGGCAGAATGGCGACGGCGATGGTAAGCAGCAGTTGGTCGACGCTGGTGAAGAGCTTCACCCGGACTTCGTTCACCACGGACCAACTGTGCCTCAGTGCCTGGTAGAGAAGTAGCTCCCGCAGGGCCTCGGAGTGGCTGTCACACCCCACTTTTAACGATAAAAGTAGAATACATAAATAACCTTATGTGCCCCAGGAATAGTCGTATATATAGGATGACAAATTACAAAGAGTATCTTCACCCTGCTTATTACATAACGTACCAATATTTATTACAGAGTATTACGCATAAACAATAAAATCTAAGATAACATTATTGCGGAAGCTCCCACAGAGACACGTCGACTGGTGAACACCAAGCCTAGTACTCATCCCGATAGCTCTCAGTCCAACCTTCATCTGTTACCCATCCGGGATTTTCTAAAATTGAAAGTAAAGCAAGCGTAAGTACACAACCGTACTCAATAAGCATAACATGGGTTAATGAGGCTCAAATAAGCTGACACGGTTTGACTGCATTTTGCTTTTATATGTTAATCAAGTTGATCAGTTAAGCAGCATCAAGTTGGCATGTGTTTCCTAAAACCATCATGATCAATGTAACGTAAATGAATAGTACACATAACAGCAAATGTATGAACAATTTAACATGACAAGAGAGATCATCATTAGTGTAAGGAGTTCCAAGGCCGCTCGTGTCCTTGAGCAAGGCTAGTATACCAGTTTATTAAACTCTGCGCAGAGGTGTACACTTTCACTGTGAGCCGTGAATTGCTCTTTCGCCCGAGGCCCGTCGACCTCTTAGCCCACTACCAAGGAGGACCGGCAGGATTCACTATGAAGCCTTTCAAAGGTTCGTCTAACAAGTTAGGGCCACTGAGGTTTCTGTGCCCTACGGATGTAGTATCCCCCTTCTGATGGCACACGACCGCAGCCTATACTCATACAGACAGAGGTCCAACTACACCCAACCCGAAACACACCCCCCTTGCGCCATAAAGGGAACCGCTAACATGCTAGAAAAGGTCCTCATACTGAGCTAAAACCAGAGCCATATAGCCCTCACAGTTGTACTGTAAATCCCGGAAGGTTCGTTACTGATTAATCCTCAGGTGGTTAAAAGTTATTTTTTTTACTGTTCATGTCACAAATACTCATCAAGCCGCAAGATCATGATATCATTAAGCACTAGCATTTTGCTACCCAATGCACCCAAAAGGTTTAAGGAATCAGGAGATCAAAGCTAGATATAATCTCTAGGTCATCAAACAGACACATGCATATGTATTGTTATTTATAGTGAATAGGTAACAAGGAAGATCCATGCTATACTTGCCTTGGTTCACAAAGTCCTGCTGGTCCTGCTGATCCTCATAAAAGCTTGGCTCAACAAAACCCTCATCGTCTGATCTCGACGTTAACAATCAACACCAGACAATCCAATCGAGCATACATACACGAAGCAAACAAAGAACTATTAGAAAAATAGTACACCAATGTCATCAAAACAGAATAAAAGGTTTACCACACTATTCTACTCGCTTCTACGATCACACAGACGTCATGTTCACTGAAATCGGAATTATAACGGCGAAATTATGGATTTTCAAAGATTTCCTATAGATAAATAAATACATTAATTATAGGCTAAAAATATAAAGGTTCCAAAATACTTCAAAAGTAGTACCACTGCGTAGATTATGAAATTATGAATCTAACGCAATTTGAACGGACCAAATCGGAGTTAAAACGTAAAAGTTATAAGCCTTTAAAGATAAAGGCAAAACTGTAATTAACTGAAAACGTATTCTGAAACTGAAACGGAAAAATACGCTTTCCACAGAAGAAAACGTATTCTGGAAGCAGTATAAAGGAATTACGCTTTCCAGTGAACAAAGCGTAATATGAATCTGTTGAACAGAAAATACGCTTCCCAGTGGAGAAGACGTATTCTGTCAAAGGTGTCAAGGACTCTTAAAAGATTAAACAGAAACCCAGGGGGTTTTCTGCTAAATTGCCACGCGAAGCGGTACGGTGTAATTCTGGCCGTCCGAATCAAAACCGACGGCGCAGATTCAAGATGACCAAACGGACAACCGATCGGACAACGGCGTCGGCCGGAGAAGAACCCGATCGCGGCGGGGGACATCGTCGGCGGCGTACGGAACTCGCCGGAGTTCATGGAACTCGTGGTCCCGGCCACCATTTACCACAAGACCGGTACCAAACGAACGGGGAGCTCTCACCGCGCTCACCTGAGGTGAAGATGGAGACCGAGGCGAGACGGGGACGGCGAGTTGCTCGGAGCGGCAGACGGCGGCGATCTGCGGCCAGCAATTCGGCGTAAGGTGAGCCGATGGATCGAAATTGAGGTTACCAATGTGTTTAGGAGATCAAGGAGAAGATTTAGGCCAAGCCATGCCATTAAATGACTTACGGTCACGGCGGATTTCGAAGTCCGGCGGCGGCGTCAATGGCGCTAGGGTTTCGGGTCGCTGCGGCGACTTCGGAGCGAAGGCGGCTGGCTTAGGGTTTTCGGTAGGGGATTGTGGCGCGGAGTCAAGGCTTAAATAGCCTAAGGTCAAGGGGAGCGACCGGGCGTGGCACGAACGTCGAGTCGGTCGATCGCGCGGGATCGGGCTCGGAGCTCCGACTCGCGTCCCGGTCGGATGAAGGAGAAGGCGACGCGGGCCCCACGCGTCAGTGACAGGAGGGAGCGGCGCGCGCTCGGACGACGGACGCGGCACCTTGATGGGCTTCGGCCTTCGGTCCAGGAAGCAGCGGCAGCGCGGCGATGGAACGGGCCGCGTGCTTGACCGGGCCAAAAACAAGGAAAGAGAGGAGGGGAAAAGGAAATGGGTTTTCCATTTATTCAAACTCCTTTTCAAATGGATTTTTGAATTCAAACTCAAATTCAACTGCACACAATAAAAATATGCACCAGCATGAATGCTCAAGCAAGTTTCTACCCCATTTTCATAAAATATTTATTTTGCCTATTAATTCATTTACCAAAAATGCATTTTGCCTATTTTTGTAATTTTGAAAAATTAGGGTTGTTACAAATCTACCCCCCTTAATAGAATCTCATCCTCGAGATTGGTGTTGCTTACTCAAACAACTGTGGATACTCTGCCCTTAGTGCATCCTCTGTTTCCCAAGTTGCCTCGGCCTCTGAGTAATGATTCCACTCACTTTGCACATCTTGATAACCCGGCTTCGGATAACCTTTTCTGCTGTATCCAAAATCCTTACTGGAAACTCTTCATACGTGAGATCATTCTTAACGGTAAGCTCCTCTAAAGGCAAGTGCTCCTTCTCAGGTACACGCAAACACTTCTTAAGTTGAGACACATGAAACACATCATTCACACCAGCTAGACTCTCTGGTAACTCCAACTGATAAGCCACTTCCCCACATCTTTTCAAAATTTTAAACGGACCAACATACCTTGGTGCAAGTTTCCCTTTCTGGTTAAACCTCTTCACACTTCTAATAGGAGATACTTTCTTGGAATGTCAACTCTCTTCTATGTGTATCTGCATAACTCTTCTGGCGAGATTGTCCGATCCGCAAGTTTTCCCTAATTACTCATACCTGTTCCTCTGCAGTTCTCAGAATATCTGTCCCAAACAACTGACTTTCCCCAGTTTGATTCCAGAACAACGGTGTCCTACAGTTACGCCCATACAAAGCTTCAAATGGTGCCATCTTGAGACTCTGTTGGTAACTATTGTTATAGGAGAACTCCGCATAATACAAGTTCTTATCCCAACTTGTGCCAAATTGTAATGCATAATCTCTCAGCATGTCCTCCAGAACCTGATTAAGCCTCTCAGTCTGCCCATCGGTCTGTGGATGATATGCAGTACTAAAGTTCAGCTTTGTTCCCAAAGCACTATGAATGGCTTTCCAAAAGTGAGATGTGAACTGGGTACCTCTATCAGACACAATCCTCTTGGGTACCCCATGAAGACTAACAATCCTTTCCATATATAGTTCTGCTAACTTTGGGCCCCTGTACCTTGTCTGAACTGGCAAAAAGTGAGCAACCTTGGTCAATCGGTCAACTATTACCCAAATGGAATCAAAACCTCTCTGTGTACGAGGTAAACCTTTTATGAAGTCCATACCGACTTCCTCCCACTTCCATTCTGGTATCTTCATAGGCTGCAACAATCCAGCTGGCCTTTGATGTTCTGCTTTCACACGCTGACAAGTGTCACATATAGCAACATACTCTGCCACTTCCTTCTTTAGACCAATCCACCAATACTTTTCCTTGAGATCCATGTACATCCTAGTACTTCCGGGATGGATAGAATAAGCTGACTCATATGCCTCTCGCAGAATTGCCTGACGAAGATATTTTATCTCTGGAACACATATCCGGTTGCCATACCATAGAGTACCCTCTTCATCAATGCGGAATCTAGGTGCTTTCCCTTCAGCTAACTTCTTGGCTATGTACTTCAAATCCTCATCTTCTCGCTGACCCTTGCGGATTTCTTCCTCTAAGGTTGGTGTCACTTCTATTTCCATTGAATTAGCAACAAGAGTAAGGTTCAGATGAGCAAACTCTGCACACAACTGATCAGATTCAGGTGTCTTAGCAGGCTTCTTCCTACTAAGAGCATCGGCCACAACATTTGCCTTTCCAGGGTGGTAATGCATTTCAAAATCATAGTCATTTAACAACTCTAACCAACGGCGTTGTCTCATGTTCAGATTAGACTGAGTGAAGATATACTTCAAACTCTTGTGGTCAGTGAAGATATCAGTCTTATGCCCAATCAGATAGTGTCGCCAAATCTTCAGAGCATGAACCACAGCTGCTAATTCTAAGTCATGAGTAGGATAGTTAAGCTCATGTCTTCTCAACTGTCTTGAAGCGTAAGCAACAACTCTACCTTCTTGCATAAGAACACACCCCAAACCTAAACGAGAAGCATCACAGTAGATAGAGAACTTCTTGCTTAGATCTGGCATTACCAACACTAGAGCGGTTGTCAATCTCTTCTTGAACTCTTCAAAGCTAGCTTGGCACTTGTCGGACCACACGAACTTGGCATTCTTCTCTAGTAATGCTGTCAATGACTTAGCAATCTTCGAGAATCCCTCAATGAATCTCCTATAATACCCAGCCAGCCCAAGAAAACTGCGAATCTCACTGACATCTGTAGGTGGCTTCTAATCCAACACCTCCTTCACCTTGCTTGGATCAACGGCTATTCCTCCATTGGAAACAACATGGCCAAGGAAAGAGACTTCCTCCAACCAGAACTCACATTTGCTCTTCTTAGCATAAAGTTTGTGCTCTCTAAGCTTCTGCAAGACTAACCTCAAATGTCCTACATGTTCCTCCTTGTTCTTCGAGAACACTAGGATATCATCAATAAAGACCACCATGAACTTATCAAGATACTCCATAAACACCTTATTCATCATGTACATGAAGTAGGCAGGTGCATTGGTCAACCCAAAAGACATAACCGTATACTCATATAAACCATACCTAGTGGTGAATGCCGTCTTCGGTATATCAGAACTCCGAATCTTCAACTGATGATAACCAGAACGCAAATCAATCTTAGAGAACACATAGGCACCTCTCAACTGATCAAACAAATCATCAATCCTGGGTAAAGGGTACTTGTTCTTGATAGTAACCTCATTGAGGGAACGATAATCCATGCACATCCATTGAGTTCCATCTTTCTTATCAACAAAAATCACAGGTGAACCCCACGGTGATGCACTAGGACGAATGAATCCCTTCTCTTCTAATTCCCTTAATTATTTCTTAAGTTCCTCTAATTCATTAACCCCCATTCTATATGGTCTTTTAGCTATGGGTGCAGTGCCAGGTAATAATTCAATAATAAATTCAATGTCGCGATCAGGTGGCATACCTGGCAATTCATCGGGGAACACATCCGGGAATTCCTCCACCACTTGATTTTGAGAATCCGCATTGTCGTCAAGCTGATTTAGTGTGGCTGTAGCCAATGCTTGTACTCTGACATTAACACTGATTCTATCCCCTCTTGATGTAGTTAGATCCACAACCCTCTCTTTACACTTTATCACCGCCTGGTGAGCTTCCATCCAATCTAACCCTAGGATTAAGTCAATACCAGATGCATTCAATACTACAGGGTTTGCCGAAAAGTCTACCCCCTTAAGTTAATGTTAGACAAGGGGCAGTAGTAAGAAGCTGGTATCGCACCTCCTGGTGAATTTACTACCATTTGATCTTTCATGGGTAAAACTGGCATGATATGCTTTTTAATGAATGCTTGTGAGATAAAGGAATGCGAAGCTCTAGAATCAAAAAGTATAGTAGCAGGGATAGAGTTGATGTTGAACGTACCCAGCATAACCTCTGAAGCTTCCTGAGCGGTCTCAGTGGACACATGGTGAACCTTCCCATACTGCGGAGGCCCCTGGTTGTTGTTCGAACGCTGTGGGGTCTGCTGATTCATCTTGTTATCTAGACAGTTGTAAGACATGTGCCCTTCTTTCCCACATATGAAGCACCTTGTAGTTGGGTTAGGACCACCATTCTTCAAAGGAGTGTTGTTGGGGGCGGTGAGACGTGGAGTCTGACTATTATTGTTACGCTGCTGTTGCTGATGTGAGCATTGATTCCCATTCCCACTCTGCGGGTTCTGACCATGGTTCCTTTGATTGACAGGTCCTTGAATCCTCTGCCTGAACCCTTGATGGAAGTTAGAACAGAAACGTGGGTTACTACCAGATCCTTGACCACTCATCTTCCTCTTCTTATCTTGTGCCAGACGTTCATTATCTAGAACAATTGCAGTGTTCACTAACTCGTCAAAAGTGTCATACCTATTGCCCTTCAGTTGCAGTCTGATCTCATAATAGATACCATTGAGAAAATGACGCCACTTATCAACATCCCTCATAATCTCATGGGGAGCATAACGAGCCAATTCCTCAAACTTAGCATGGTACTCGCTCATGGTCATCGAGCCCATTCTGAGATTCCGGAACTCCTCGGCCTTCTGTTCTATCAAACCCTCAGGGATGTGGCGAGCCAAGAAATCCTCTTTAAACGTGTCCCAGGTGATAGCAGGAGCATTATGGGGACGTACAGCTTGGTATGTGTAACAACCCGAAAATTCGAACTACAAAATTTTTTTCGACAAAACCTCGAGTGATGTGGTGCGACATGTCATCATCTACCCCTTACATATGCATCAACCCTAGCATGTCATGCATGGCATTCACATGTTGCAAATTAATTAACATCTCATAACAATGCTCTATGTTCGCTTGTTACATTTTAATGTTTCATTTGTTTAATCATCATGTTGCATTAAAAGAGTGAGTTGGATTTTTATTTGGTTTATGAGTTGGATAATAAAAATAAAAACATAATATTTATTTTGACAAATAAATATTAAGGGAATAATACCCTAGAAGTATTTGGGCCATGTATGCTCACTATTCTGTAGCACAAAATAAGCACACCGCATATATATATATAAGTATATATATAAATATATTTGAAAATGAAAAAGAAAAAGAAAAGGAAAAAGAAAAGAAGGGACCGGCCCGAGCAGCCCAACCGGTCGGCCTGCTCGCCGCTCGAACCCCCTGCTCGCCGCTCGAACCCCCTGCTCTCCGCTCGAACCCGCGCTCGCCGCTCGACCCCCTGCTCGCCGCTCGACCCCGCACTGCGCGGCCCAACCAGGCCGACGGCCCAGCAAGAGCCGCGCGCGTCCGCGCGCCGCATCGAGCCTCCGTTGCCAAGGAGTCGCTGACGATGGGGCCTCGAAGTGGAACCCACGTGTCATCGCGCCCGCTGAGGTCACCCGACCGGCCGTGCGTGCTCGCGTCAGCACTGTTCCCCGGCGTCGCTCCTAAGCAACCTCCCTCGACCGCTCGATCCAGTGTCGCCCCGCATCGACGCGCGCCCGCAAGCCACCTGGACCGACCAGCCCACGTAAAGTTCCCACGGCCGTAGGCAACATTCTCCGCGCGCGCGCGCCCCTGCGCTGTCGCCGCAGTGGAATGCTGCCGCCATAAAGAACTTCGACACCCAGTGTTACCTAGCCCCCTCTCGCTGTTCTCTGGACCCAATTCGAACCCCAGCTGCTGACTTGGACATCCCTTGACCGCTCGATCAAGCAAAGCTGTGATCGGCCGTCCGTCTGCTACCTACCACCGCGTCCGCCCTATAAAGCAAGCACCCCGGCACCCTAGGGTTCCCAGGCCACCGCCGCCGCTCTGGTGGAGCCCAATTCCACCTTGCCAGCCTCGATTGGAGAAGAGCTGAAGGAAGGAGGAAGAAAGGAGTCGGGGAAGAAGAAGAAGCTGCCGCCGGAGTTGGGGAGGAAGACCGTCGACTCGGAGCCGCCGCTGTTGCGTCGGGAGCAGGAAGGAGGAGCAGTACCGCGAGCCGGAGCCGCTTGGACTTGTACCGCACCTCCATCTTCTTCGACCGTCGGTGAGCACCGCCATCGCCGCCCTCTCGAACCCTCCGCCGTGCTGTTGGCCATGGCGCTCCGCCGTGAGCGCGTAGGCCCAGGTCACTACCGACCTCACTGGACACTCCCGCACACACACACGAGACTAGCCGAGCCCCTCGGACCACGGCATCGGGAGGATGCCGGAATGGAAGCCGCCCAGTTCATCGCCGCGCGCCAAGCTCCGCCGTATCAAGATCACCCAGTCGCCTTTCTGTTGAGCCTCGACCTCCGTTATTTCCGGATCCACGCTCGCCTTGATGACACGGACCCCGTGCACACCCTAGCTCTGCGTTTGCCTCACCAGAGCATCGACCCGAACCACCTTGTCGTCGACGTGTCAGTACGTTGCCGCTCCAGAACGCCATCGTTCACCGTCGTTCCTGCCACCATCGACCACCCTCGAGGAGCAGGAAGAAGCCGGGAAGCTCCGCCGTGACGAGCTGCATCGAGTGGGCAAGATGGAGACCGTGGACCCTCTCGGAGTGTCGTTGCCGTGCACCGAGGACCTGTCGAAGCTCCGCCGTGGGAGTTGCTGCCCGCGCGGACTCCGCCGTGTGTTTTGGTCACCGTCGGCACCTCGAGCAGATGTTGCGTGACTCCAACCGTCCATCGACGCCATCAATTGGAGCTGTAGTGCCTCAATGTGAAGTGTACATCGAGCACCGTCGCCATCGAGCCACCGTCTGCCGTCGAGCTCGACACGGAAGTGAAGCTGTCGCCCTGAAGCCCATCAACGTGACCGTCGTGAAGTCCCGAAATCGACGGGCGGGTTAATGGCGCCAGAGATCCGTTGTGGCACCAGGAAATGAGGGTCTCCCCGCCACCGACCATCGAGGAAGAACTCCGCGTTCGAGCCGATCTCGTCCGAGACAGATCACGCCCTCGAGTTCGACCCTTCGACAACCGACCCTCGAGTTTGACACCTCGAGCACCGTCACCCTCGAGTTTGACCCTTCGAAGAACCGAACCTTGAGTTTGACCCGTCGGAGGACAGACCCTCGAGTTTAACATCTCGACGCGTCGACCCTCGAGTTCTACACCTCGAGCACCGTCACCCTCGAGCCGCTGTCCGCCATAAAGCACGTCGCCGGAACCAAGCTCCTGACTCAATGACCGCCTACGTGTTCGCCTTGACGACCCGAGGACGATGCACGAGTTAGCGAAGTCCTGGAGCAGCCCCTCGCCAGATGTTTAACCTCGCCATCACCGCCCGAGCTCCGCTGTGGGAGAAGAGCAGTCTCTCCGCCTTCGAGCGTACCCCTCGAGCACATAACCCTCGAGACAGTACCCTCGAGAGCGAGCACCGTTGTGGGAGCAGAGCAGTTTCTCCGCCTTCGAGACAGTACCCTCGAGACCGCATCCTCGCGATCGTGTCCTCGAG
>CM041643.1:4085833-4105347 GCA_023333625.1 Bothriochloa decipiens | reverse complement strand
TACCCTCGAGACCGCATCCTCGCGATCGTGTCCTCGAGACAGTACCCCTCGAGACCTAAACCCCGAGACCGTGTCCTCGAGACCGTACCCCCTCGAGACCGAAACCCTCGAGACAGTACCCTCGAGAGCATACCCCTCGAGAATATACCCCTCGAGAGCGTAACCTTGAGACCGTAACCCCTCGAGCCCTTTCTCTTTTCAGAAAATGGTTAAATCTTTGAAAATTCATATCTAATTCATACGAGCTCAGAAAATTATGATCCACATATCCAAATTTTCTATAAATCGAGCCCTATCTATCTAGGCTATGTTTGAGTGTATTTGGATCTTCTATTTTGCATTCGTTCTTTGTGCTAATCTATAGGGGTCGCTTCCGCGACCGTTAAATCTCGTTACAGGCTCGAGCCAGGACAAGCTTGACGACAGTGACTACCAGGAGAAGTCCGACAGCTACGTCAGTGAAGGTGCCACACACCATCCAACCTCGTAGATCCCATTACGCATGACAATTATAGTATGGCTAGTGCTTTAAATTCATGTTGCTATAGTGCTATGCCTGTGCTAGGACTGCATGATAGAGTATTTATTTGATGAGCCCTACCTTGTTGTAAACTATCACCTGCTTACCCGCTGTTATGATAGCCACCTGCTTATCTGCTATACTTATGATTTCTATACTTCACTCGCTTACATTTTGATGCGATGTGATGAACCCGGGGAAGGCCTGGAGGGTGCCAGGCTGGATGTGTGAGTTGATGCTTCAGATGAGCATGTGAGCTGATGATGTTATATCCGGGTTTGGGGTGGAGCTTACGGCAGGGAGTAGGGTGAGGGTTGAGTCGATCGAGCTGGGATCTACGACGAGCTTTTGGAGCAAGTCTTGCCAGGGAATGGTTCTGGACATTCCCATGAGAGGAGCTTGTGGCGGGCTAACTGAGATGTGATGGTGGTCCTTGGGTGTGATCCTCGGAAAGGTGGAGCCCAGGAAGAAGGTGCCGTGGTAGCACGTTAAAGATAAACCCTGATGAAGATATCCCGGTTTGGTCAAATCTAGGAGCTGTTGCGCTGGTATCCGGACCTAGGAATCTCTTGCTTTCCACTCGCTCTCCATGGGGGGGAGACGGCCGAACCGCTGGATAGGTCGATGCCACTACTGCTAGGCAAGAAGTGATAGGAAGGTATATGCATGGGATGGAGCTAACACCCTACCGAGACGATCATGGCACCCCCTTCGGGAGTGGGTACATGGCATGGCATCCTCTTCGGGAGCGGATACATGCTCTCTTCACAGTTCCAGTGATCCAGTGCTGGATGGTAGAGTGGCATCGCCTATGGCAGTAGGCGCCCGGAATCTGCCTAGGTGCGCGCGTGCATCGATGATGGTTATCTGGTGTATTAGTGAAACCTCTGCAGAGTGTATGGTTGATCGATCGATACATATGCCGAATCTTCGGCTATGGACCTTTCCTATGTTTCGCATGCACCGGACTAGTGAGTGGAGTGTTCTACCTTCCTCTGAGTGTGTTTTCCGGCCGTGAGCCAGTTTGAGGGCTGCGGGCCGCTGAGGCAAGCCAAGAGGGAGTTGGCTTGTCGACCAGAGTCTGAGAGGGTGTTGGAGGTGAGATGAGATGATGCTACAGATACGGATGGAGATAGATGAAGGGAATGGGTTTGTGTTTAAAACTTGTTTATTATACTTTTGTTTTATATACTTGAACTTTGCATAGGAAAACCCAGCCTTTATAGGTTCCTTTTGAGATACCCTTATTTTGCACCCACTTCCACAAAGCAATGCATAGGGTGGGAGTGTGGCCAGTACAAATCGTACTGAAAATTTGGTTTCAGGTTCAAGGAGTGAGTACTCATCTGGAGAGTACAGCGATTGAGGGTTTCGTGCCTACCCTCAAGTTGGAGAGAAGAAGATAGCTTCCGCACCTCAAGCTTTTATTGTTATGCTGCATGAACTTTGATTCCGCCCTGTGGCGATGTAATAAGTTATTGTAACTCCCTCTATTTGCACTCTTTTGTTCGATGTATGGATTATGGATTCAACTGTTATCGGGTAATGTGATTTAAATGGTCATATTACACTCCGACACTGTGGATTTCCCTTCGCGGAAATCAAGGTCGTTTCAGTATGAATCCCACCAGTTCTGGGCAGCTCCCTGGAGTTGCCCCGTAGCATACAACACCTTCTCAGCATCATTGCACTGAGCCAGATCTAACTGCCTCTCCACAGCACGCAACCAGTCATCAGCATCCAAGGGATTTGTAATGTGGGTAAACACAGGAGGATGGCCTTGCATGAACTCCCTGCGTTTATCCCTTGGTGGTTGTGCATGTGGTAGCCCTCCAGCTTGCATGGTCTGTACAAACTGAGTCATGGTCTGCATCATCTGCATTTGTGCCTCCATCACTTTCTCATTAGTGATATGACCAGCACCACGGCCATGGCCTCTAGCACCACGGTTACCTCTTCCCCAAGCGGCCATCTGTATTCCAATAAAATCAAAGCTTAGAGTTATTCAGGTTACAAATCACTTATATAATAATAAGGATTGCAAAACTGAAAATTCTGAGCGAGCTTCAATTTTAGCAGTATAGAAAAACCTTCATAACTCGAGATTCAGATGTCAAAACAGGACGTTCTATATATGATTGGAAAGTTTAAGAAATTCTCTACAACTTCTATTCATACCATTTTACCAGATTCTATCATCTAAGCAGTCAGATTAACTCCACAATAGGAACTATTCAGAAATTTTAGATAGCATGTTATATCAGATTGCAATGAGCATAACTTCCAACTCAGAACTGATATTGACCTGATTCTTATGGGAATTGTTAGATAAAGAAGTCTAGTTTCTCCCAGACAAATCTCATAGGCATTGGAAAAACCAATTTCGAGATATAACCAAAATATCACAGGTCACTTAGAAAACAGCTAGGATAAAGATAGGATAAACCAACCCAAACTTATTTTATTCAAACTTTAACCTTAATATACTTAACTAAGGAACTTGCGGACAGGCCCACAAAGCTCCAGCAATCACACAAAAATCCAAATCATCCATATTACATAATCATAACTCATCAAGCACTCAAAGTTCACACACACTAGAATGACACTACTAACATGACTCTCGATACTAATAACATGCTATCACATAGGGGTTTTTAAACTAAGGTCGAAGCTCATGGTCTAGCGGTTCATAGATCTTTGGTTGCCCAGTCATGGTTCTGAGCCTATCAATCTCTTTTTGCTTATCCTTAAGCTTCTGCTCCAGCTGCTCCACATTGCTTACCATGCTCTGATGCTTGAGCATCATGTCACACGCAAAGTGTGCCAATTCCTGTGACTCAGGTGGCAAGTCATGAGGACTCTTCATACCCCATCCAGCCTCCATTCTGTGATCAGCGCGGGGCAAATAACGAAATTCATCATCTCGCATATGTCCAAAGCGGTGACCACGGAGAGCAATCCATGCTGTAAAAGCAGCACCCTCAATGCCATCCACTTGTGTTGGACTAGGGCCAGGATGCTCATAGATCATCTCAATGTTGTAGGCGCTCTGCATCACTCCTGGAGAACATATAGCCACATTCGTCTCCCAGTAGGTACCTTCCAACGGATGAGTGTGTTGAAAGCAAGTGTACTGCACAGCGGGGTCCCAATCAGCATAATAGTCACGGAGAAGCTTCATGAGTCGCAGGTGCGATCTGGTGTGGCCCTCTGGTACGCGAGAGATATTCACAGTCCATCCAATAGGAGCGTGCGGTCCACCTCCTCCAGTAGAACCACCAGCAGCCGACGGTGGGGATTGACCATCATCTTGAACTGCATCTAGCTCTTCTTCTTCAGAAGCTTCCATTGGTTCTAATTCTTCAGCTTGACGTGATGGAAGCACCGGGGTTGGTGATGGCGGAACAGCTTCCCTAGTCTCTAGGTGGGTGAATAGATCACGATACGCAGCAGCAGTCATGCGGCGAGTATAAGGAGGCATCTATAAGATTTAGACATAGGTTAGAGTGGAGTCAAGATTTTCACAATAAAGTGAGTATAAGAGCATAAAAATTTAGTAATTAACAAGGCTAAAGTTAAGAAGCATGAAACTAGTGAAACAAAGGAAACTAGGAACGACCATTCTAACTAGGCTCGCGTCCTACAGTCAACACGGCTCTGATACCAACTTGTCACACCCCACTTTTAAGGATAAAAGTAGAATACATAAATAACCTTATATGTGCCCCAGGAACAGTCGCACATATAGGATGACAAATTACAAAGAGTATCTTCACCCTGCTTATTACATAACGTACCAATATTTATTACAGAGTATTACGCATAAACAATAAAATCTAAGATAACATTATTGCGGAAGCTCCCACAGAGACACGTCGACTGGTGAACACCAGCCTAGTACTCATCCCGATAGCTCTCAGTCCAACCTTCATCTGTTACCCATCCGGGATTTTCCAAAATTGAAAGTAAAGCAAGCGTAAGTACACAACCGTACTCAATAAGCATAACATGGGTTAATGAGGCTCAAATAAGCTGACACGGTTTGACTGCATTTTGCTTTTATATGTTAATCAAGTTGATCAGTTAAGCAGCATCAAGGTGGCATGTGTTTCCTAAAACCATCATGATCAATGTAACGTAAATGAATAGTACACATAACAGCAAATGTATGAACAATTTAACATGACATGAGAGATCATCATTAGTGTAAGGAGTTCCAAGGCCGCTCGTGTCCTTGAGCAAGACTAGTATACCAGTTTATTAAACTCTGCGCAGAGGTGTACACTTTCACTGTGAGCCATGAATTGCCCTTTCGTCCGAGGCCCGTCGACCTCTTAGCCCACTACCAAGGAGGACCGACAGGGTTCACTATGAAGCCTTTCAAAGGTTCGTCTAACAAGTTAGGGCCATTGAGGTTTCTGTGCCCTACGGATGTAGTATCCCCCTTCTGATGGCACACGACCGCAGCCTATACTCATACAGACAGAGGTCCAACTACACCCAACCCGAAATACACCCCCCTTGCGCCATAAAGGGAACCGCTAACATGCTAGAAAAGGTCCTCATACTAAGCTAAAACTAGAGCCATATAGCCCTCACAGTTGTAATGTAAATCCCGGAAGGTTCGTTACTGATTAATCCTCAGGTGGTTAAAAGTTATTTTTTTACTGTTCATGTCACAAATACTCATCAAGCCGCAAGATCATGATATCATTAAGCACTAGCATTTTGCTACCCAATGCACCCAAAAGGTTCAAGGAATCAGGAGATCAAAGCTAGATATAATCTCTAGGTCATCAAACAGACACATGCATATGTATTGTTATTTATAGTGAATAGGTAACAAGGAAGATCCATGCTACACTTGCCTTGGTTCACGAATTCCTGCTGGTCCTGCTGATCCTCACAAAAGCTTGGCTCAACAAAACCCTCACCGTCTGATCTCGACGTTAACAATCAACACCAGACAATCCAATCGACCATACATACACGAAGCAAACAAAGAGCTATTAGAAAAATAGTACACCAATGTCATCAAAACAGAATAAAAGGTTTACCACACTATTCTACTCACTTCTACGATCACACAGACGTCAAGTTCACTAAAATCGGAATTATAACGGCGAAATTATGGATTTTCAAAGATTTCCTATAGATAAATAAATACATTAATTATAGACTAAAAATATAAAGTTTCCAATATACTTCAAAAGTAGTACCACTGCGTAGATTATGAAATTATGAATCTAATGCAATTTGAACGGGACCAAATCGGAGTTAAAACGTAAAAGTTATAAGCCTTTAAAGATAAAGGCAAAACTGTAATTAACTGAAAACGTATTCTGAAACTGAAACGGAAAAATACGCTTTCCAGAGAAGAAAACGTATTCTGGAAGCAGTTATAAAGGAATTACGCTTTCCAGTGAACAAAGCGTAATATGAATCTGTTGAACAGAAAATACGCTTCCCAGTGGAGAAGACGTATTCTGTCAAAGGTGTCAAGGACTCTTAAAAGATTAAACAGAAACCTAGGGGGTTTCTGCTAAATTGCCACGCGAAGCTGTACGGTGTAATTCTGGCCGTCCGAATCAAAACCGACAGCGCAGATTCAAGATGACCAAACGGACAACCGATCGGACAACGGCGTCGGCCGGAGAAGAACCCGACCGCGGCGGCGGACATCGTCGGCGGCATACGGAACTCGCCGGAGTTCATGGAACTCGTGGTCCCGGCCACCATTTACCACAAGACCGGTACCAAACGAACGGGGAGCTCTCATCGTGCTCACCTGAGGCGAAGATGGAGACCGAGGCGAGACGGGGACGGCGAGTTGCTCGGAGCGGCGGACGGCGGCGATCTGTGGCCAGCAATTCGGCGTAAGGTGAGCCGATGGATCGAAATTGAGGTTACCAATGTGTTTAGGAGATCAAGGAGAAGATTTAGGCCAAGCCACGCCATTAAATGACTTACGGTCACGGCGGATTTCGAAGTCCGGCGGCGGCGTCAATGGCGCTAGGGTTTCGGGTCGCTGCGGCGACTTCGGAGCGAAGGCGGCTGGCTTAGGGTTTTCGGTAGGGGATTGCGGCGTGGAGTCAAGGCTTAAATAGCCTAAGGTCAAGGGGAGCGACCGGGCATGGCACGGACGTCGAGTCGGTCGATCGCGCGGGATCGGGCTCGGAGCTCCGACTCGCGTCCCGGTCGGATGAAGGAGAAGGCGACGCGGGCCCCACGCGTCAGTGACAGGAGGGAGCGGCGCGTGCTTGGACGACGGACGCGGCACCTTGATGGGCTTCGGCCTTCGGCCCAGGAAGCAGCGGCAGCGCGGCGATGGAACGGGCCGCGTGCTTGACCGGGCCAAAAACAAGGAAAGAGAGGAAGGGAAAAGGAAATGGGTTTTCCATTTATTCAAACTCCTTTTCAAATGGAATTTTGAATTCAAACTCAAATTCAACTGCACACAATAAAAATATGCACCAGCATGAATGCTCAAGCAAGTTTCTACCCTATTTTTATAAAATATTTATTTCGCCTATTAATTCATTTACCAAAAATGCATTTTGCCTATTTTTGTAATTTTGAAAAATTAGGGTTGTTACAGTTTCGCACATGCACGGATGCGACGATGATGTGCCGGGGGTCTCCAGCAGCCTCGAGGACGGCTTCCATCAGCTGCCTCAAGGACGTGACGTGGACTATGGGCGCTCCCGTGGGTGGAGCATAGTAGTCGCGTGGTGGTGGATCCCTGGGTCCGCGCCAGCCGAAGTCCTCGTCATCCAAGTCCAAGTCGAACTCGGGAGAGAGGGTGAAGCTTGAGCGCCTGAACTTCAGCACCGTCTTGCGCACCTCCTGAGCGTTGCACACCAGAGACGGGAGAGGCAGCTTGCCAACTTGATTGGCATGGTTCAGCAGGCGGTCGGCGAGGTGGCGCGCTTGAGTGTCAAAGGAACCGCCCACGATCTGGGTGCAGTCCTTCACCCGGAAGGCGTAGCGGTGAAGTTCCTGGAGCGCCACCTCGTCGAAGGGGCTGTCGATGAGGATGGGGAGGATGGCTAAACCGACGATGGTGAGGAGGCGGTCGGCGATGGCGACCCGCTTGAGGCGCTTCAGGTTATCCGGGATCCACACGTCCATCCGCGAGTACAGGAGGCCGACAAGCGCGGTAGCGTGGTCGACCTCCACGCGGTCGACGACGACGCGTGATCTGACGCCGGGGAGCCCGCCGCCACCGCCGCAGTCGAGGGCGTTCAGCAAGGCCTCACGCAGAGAGGTCATGCGGATCCCCTCCATCTCTGGGTGGCCCTAGGGTGGTGGTGGATGGCCGGCGATTTAGGGATTTGGGGGGCGGGGGTGGGGGTGTGGTGGTTGGGTGGGGAGAGTGGATTGTTTGTTGCCGAAATTTCACGCGCGGCCGCGTCCTTCCGAGCGGGGAGGCGGAGGGAAAACGAAAAAGGTCGGCGGTGCCCAGACGCGCCGCATCCACGTGTCACAGTCGCGAGGGACGGGTCCATAGTTGGGTCTTTTCCTATCGATCATACAGACCACCGGCCCAGTTACAGGCCCACATCGGCCTAGGACATTTGGTTTGGTTACCCGGCCTGCCTTCTAAAAATATTTTAGGTTTTGAAAAAAGTCTGGCCCCTTGATTTTCGCAAATTTTTTCATCCACTAACTCAAAAAAAAAACCGGATAAAACACATCCCTTAGACTTTTAAAACGGGCATGGTCTAGCTTTGAGCGGTTTTGAAGGCGATTTGTCTTTTCCTTTTATTTATCTCTGCAGAATCTTTAAAAAATTATAGTAAGATATAAAAAATCATAAAATAAAAAATTCAACTTTGTTGGACTCTACATGAATAGATCTATACAGTGAACATATAATATAGTATATTTTAGAACAAAATTTTTGATGTAGTTTTGGTCCCCTGGATGCACGTGTGTCTCAGGACCAGAATTTGGCCAAGGTTCACTACCTGACATCTTCCTCCATCCTCGACCTCGGTGACGTTAGTGGCACGGCGGACGCGCCCCGAGGGAGCCCATATCTGTGAGTGTGGACCTCCCAATTGCTCGAACCCTCAAGAGTTCGAGCATTGGTTCAGCGCTCGGGGGCTTCCTATCCCGGATCGCCTGCCTGCAACGCTAGTCGCAAACCCTATCAACAGCTAGCTAGGGTACAGGGGAGCGATACACGACTCGTGCCGCAAACCGATATGCTCCATCCTACTGACAAGGTGCGGCAGCAGGTGGTCTCATGCAGCAGGCACACTAACGTTTCACGGCATTGCACAAGGCCAGTCTGGGGCGCGACAACCGTGCTGCCCGACCTGTGCGTCACGAAAGCCCAAAGGACTAGGTGACGGTCGAAGGGATACGCGCTCCACGGATACATCATCCAACGAAAAGCACTCCCCCTGTCCGGAGGACCCCAAGGGAGAGGCCTCGTCCAATCCACGCCCAGGGTGGCCGACGTGATTCAGCGCGCACGCGTCCTAGGCCAAAACCACCACGCTACTGTGCCCAGTTACAGGCCCACATCGGCCTAGGACATTTGGATGTTAAGGCTAAGCTAGCCTATCTTTTTAAAAATATAATAATTAGTTTTGAAAAAGTTCACTTTTGATTCTTTAATTTTTAAAGAAGTTTTTGGAAAAAGTCTAAATCTCCCCCTAAACTATTGACCCTGGAACACATAAACCCCCAGCCTATGAAACAGTCTAATTTATCCCTCTGAACTTTCCAAAACCCGTCTATTTTACCCCTGGGTGGTTACCCAGTCTGCCTTCTAAAAATATTTTAGGTTTTGAAAAAAGTCCGGCCCCTTGATTTTCGCAAAAAAAAATTCATCCAGTAACTCAAAAAAAATCGAATAAAACACACCCCTTAGACTTTTAAAACCGTCCATGGTCTAGTTTTGAGCGGTTTTAAAGGTGATTTGTGTTTTCCTTATATTTATCTCTGCAGAATCTTTAAAAAATTATAGTAAGATATAAAAAATCATAAAATAAAAAATTCAACTTTGTTGAACTCTACATGAGTAGATCTATATATTGAACATATAATATAGTATGTTTTAGAATAAAGTTTTTGATGTAGTTTTGGTCCCCTAGATGTGCGTGCGTCTCAGGACCAGAATTTGGCCAAGGTTCACTACCTGACATCTTCCTCCCATCCTCGACCTCGGTGACGTTAGGGGCACGGCGGATGCGCCCCGAGGGAGCCCATATCTGTGAGTGTGGACCTCCCAATCGCTCGAACCCTCAAGAGTAATCGCTCAAACCCTCAAGAGTTCGAGCATTGGTTCACAGCTCGGGGGCTTCCCATCCTGGATCGCCTGCCTGCGACGCTAGTCGCAAACCCTATTAACAGCTCGCTAGGGTTACAGGGGAGCGATACACGACTCGTGCCGCAAACCGATATGCTCCATCCTACTGACAACAAGCTTGGTGCAGCAGCCGGTGGTCTCGTGCAGCGGGCACACAAACGTGTCACGACATTGCGCAAGGTCACTCTGGGGCGCGACAACCGTGCTGCCCGACCTGTGCGTCATGAAAGCCCAAAGGACTAGGTGATGGTCGAAGGGATGCGCGCTCCACGGATACATCATCCAACGAAAAGCACTCCCCCTGTCCGGAGGACCCAAAGGGAGAGGCCTCGTCCAATCCACGCCCAGGGTGGACGACGTGACTCAGCGCGCACGCGTCCTAGGCCAAAACCACCATGCTATTGTGCCCAGTTACAGACCCACATCGGCCTAGGACATTTGGTTGTTAAGGCTAAGCTAGCCTATCTTTTTAAAAATATAATAATTAGTTTTGAAAAGTTCACTTTGGTTCCTTAATTTTTGTAAAAGTTTTTAGAAAAAGTCTAAATCTCCCCCTGAACTATTAACCCTGGAACACATAAACCCCCAGCCTATGAAACAGTCTAATTTACCCCCTAAATTTTCCAAAACCCATCTATTTTACCCCTGGGTGGTTTTCAATGATAGTTTTGCTACAGTAAAATCACTTTTGTATTTTTATTTATTTTCACATGAGTGTTTGAAAAATCATAGTAAATCAAAGAAAATCATAAAATAGAAAATTCAACTTTGTTGGACTCCAATGAATAAATGAATATATAATATGGTATGTTTTAGTATAAAGTTTTTGCTATAAAAAATTTAGATTTGTTCCTGTAAATCTACAACACCGTCAGCAAAGTGGCATCGCCGAGCGTCCACGCGTGGTGGCCACTGGCCAGCACCCGTCAGCCGTAAGGGCGCCGTGGCCTCCTGCCACCGTAATTTCCGCAGGACAAATATGAGCCATGTTGAGCTTTCGTTTTTCCGGAAAGAAAAAAGAAAAACAACGTGGATGGGAGGTGGGAATCGAACTCTGACTGTATCTCTACTGTAATTAAAAACTTCTTTTATACAATTCATTGTTTCAAAATCAAAGACTAATAATAAACCTACTATAAATTCAAGGGCTCAAATTAGAAGTTTATCCAGGCTTTCCACTCACCCAGCACCCTCACGGCCGCGCCCTCATAACTCTACAATGGAAACTACTGTTCACTCTACATTCCATTGTGTTCCATTTACATTCTACGCAAAACACGTGCGTACCTAATGTTGAAAAATGAATTAAATAAAGTTAGCACCATCGGTGTTTGACTATGTTATTCCACCAAAAAGAGAGAATGTCCCTCTATTTCAAATTTACCTTCATTACTTGCATTTCGTATCGCTTATTCAACATTGACAAGGAATTTCACAATTCTATGGCCTACATCTGTTGGCACAATGGCCAGCAAAGAGTTTGATGCTCTTGCTCTTGATGGCCACAACTTCCCCATGTGGGTGATGGATCTCAAAGTGAGTCTATCGTTACGCAGATTGTACCAGGCTATTGCCCCTCCCCAAGAGGGTGCAGCCCCATTGGCAGAGCCTCTCAAGACAATGCCTTATTCATAATAAGGAACCACATCCATCAGGATCTCAAAGCTGAGTACCTGTTGGAGGAAGACCCACGTGTTCTGTGGTTTGCTCTTCAAACATGGTATGAATAGCAAAAGGCAGTCATCCTGCGCTATAAATGAGTTGAACCATCTCTGTCTATAAGATTTTAAATCTGTGGGTGACTTCAACCATGTTGTTTATAAGCTCAGTTCTAAACTGAAGTTTTGCGAAAAGGAGCCATCTGATGCGGAGAAAATTAAAAAGACCTTTTCTACCATGCTTTCCGCACAGATAATCCTTCGGCAGCAATACCGTGAAAGAGGTTTCACTGTTTATTTAGAGTTAACTAAGACTTTACTACAGACAGAAAGGTACGGTGAGCTGCTTCTCTAGAACTATATATAATTATATATATAGGCTAATTATTAGATTGTATCCTTTGAAAAGCTTTTACTCAGAGTGTTGTTCGTAGGTAGTTTATCTATTCGGAAAGTACGATAAGAAATTTGATTTTCTCTCTTACTTCATATGAATAGTGAATGAGTAACTGGGATATGGGCCAAATTAAACATGGATAAACACACAGTAGTGGAAAGATTGGATTTCAAAGCTTTTGGTATCGCCTTTTCAATCACTTACCGTACATTTTGTTGTGTAGCTTGTACTGGAGAAGAATCTACTGTTCAGTAAGCAGACACGGAGGTGGAGGTGCATATGGAGAAGGAAGGAGAAGGTGGTCTTGTCGCCGCTGATGATGAGCCAGGAGTATGCCATGCTAAAGCAGTAGCTCTCCGTGTCCGCCCAATTTGAGGTACTAAGGCTGAGATGAACATTTTGCAATAGCAATGTTCGCCCAAATGAGGCCAATGGATGATGGTGGAAGTCACATCAGAACAGATGGTGTGCCGTAGTGTTAGAGGGATGGTGTCCGCAACACCACCCCCGCGCCAGCCTGCCGGCGACCTCCCTGGCGCTGCCAGCCACGCCACCACTTCTCCCGCTGCCGGCCAGCACCCAGGTAAGAAGCCCGATCCACCAACCTCCTCCTCCCCCTCTCTCCGGACGCCACGCCCTTCTACCCGGAGGCACGGTCCGGGGGGCGGGGGAAAGGGCTACGGTGGGAGATGGACTCCTGCTACAGCGACTCCGACCTCGACCTAGATTTGCCGGAGCGCCCCTCGTCCTTCCTGAAAGCAGCGCGCCACGAACTCGAGCGGCCCAGCCCGTCGGAGTCCACCAAGCAGCCGTCAGGACTGCAGCTTGATAGCCTCAGCCCGGGGGAGACCGCGGCCGAGGCGAGTCACTGCGGTGCCTCCAAAACCCAGCTACGCCACTGCCGTCGCCTGCGGGCAGCTGTACGCCGGAGATCCGGCCAACCGCCGACCGGAGAGCGTGTCCCGGCACACCGGTGCCTTGGCCCACAGCCGGAGAAGCGCGCCACCGCCCACCAGCGACTTGGGCCACAGAGGAGGGCGTCCCCGCCGGACAACGACGGATGGCAGAAGGTCCTCCACCGGGGCGTGGACCGCGCGCCCTCAAACGCGAGCAGGAGCGGCCACCGGCGGAGCGGCCACCGGCGGAGCGGCGCATCCCGTCGGAGTTCGACGGACGCTGCCTCAACTACCTCTCCACCACCCACTGCCTCGCCACCTGCTGGCAGCCGCGGAGGTGCATTCGTTGCCACTCGCACCGGCACCTGGCAAAAGACTGCAAGCGGCCAAGGAGCGATCTTCCCGGTGACGGCGGTGGCTTCGCTGGGGGCCGAGTCATTCGCGCCAGACGGGACGGCACCTCCACGCTGCAGGGCTCCACGGCCGGTGGAGACATGCCGCCCCTCCAGCCGCTGCCGCACCTCCTACGGTCCTCCGAGGACCCGGTGTCGGACTTCCTCGATGGAGCGCCGCTGGGCCACCTAGCCGTCCGGCCGTTGGAGGCCGAGCGCTTCATCCAGAGGGACGCGGCCATCGACGCCGCGGAAGCGGGGCTCCAGCTCGCACTCGTGGCACACCCCCAACGGAGCGACCGAGGTGCGGTCGACCCTCGAGGTTCTCCTGGCGGTGGTGGCGGCCACCGGCGTGGCGTAGGACGCCATACGAGTCAAGAAGTTTTATCCGGAGCACTTCATCATCCTCTGCAACACACAGGCCACCCGCGACCGCGTCCTGGCAGCGTCGCCGATGCCGTTCGGCCACAGCCCGCTGGTCCTTCTACCTTGGACGCGGGTCGCGCACGCCTCCATCTCCACCCTCAAGTTGAAGCTCACCATCGAGCTCGAGGGAGTGCCGCCCCACGCCTGGAGCGAAAGCACAGCCGCCAAGCTAATAGCACCATATTGTTGGATTCAATGCATCGAGCCAATCACCGTGTCCAGCGATGACCTATCCGCGTTCAAGCTCACCGCCTGGTCCAGGGATCCGGGAACCTTGCCCAAGTCCATCTGGCTCAACATCCCGGAGGACGAGGTACCCGCTGCCGATGCCGGAGGGTTCCGATTCAGGGGGACGCAACCCTTCCTATCGAAAAAGGACGTCCAGAGATACAAGGTCATCGTCCACCTTCGCTGCATCCACGACTACTTCCCGCCGGCCAACGGCGGCGGTGGCGGCGGCGGGGATAGCTCATCCTCCGACGACGCCGTGGAGGACTGGCGCCACACCAACCGCCACTACGGTGACCGTGGCTCCAGGTCTGAGATCCACCCATTCCCCTGTCACCGGCCTTGCCGCGGCGGCGCCCGAGAGGCCAGGGATCATCAACGCCGTCCCAACGACGGCCCGCAGGCACGGATGCCGGCTCACCGGCGACTCGGGCCCAATGGTCAGGCAAGGGTGCCAGCCACGCAGCGCTTCGGCCCCCTCCGCTACGCCGCCGACCCACGGGCCCAGGTGCGGGCACACAAGAGGCTCGGGCCCAATGGGCAGGCAAGGGTGCCAGCCACGCAGTGCATCGACTCCCACCAACCCGGCCGACGTCACAGCAGTCCCCAAAGCAAAAGAAGCGCTGCGGAACGAAAGGTTTGGCGCCCAAAGCAAGCTAAGCGACAACCTGCAACCGCTCCAGTGCAGGACGGATCGGCCACTCCGGACTGTCGCGCCAACCCGGTGCCCTCGGCCAGCGCGAGCGGGCCCACCATGAGGACCATTGCCTGCCAGGACGAGGCGCACTTGGAATGCAATGCGCCGCTGCACAACAGCCCGACATCACAGTCAGAGCACAGCACGGCAAGTACAGCGGTGGAAACATCTGGTGAGGGGGCCGATGCAGGGCCAACAGCACGCCTCGTCATGGAAGAATTCAAATCCGTTCAAACTTAAGTGGGCACACTAGAGCACAAGTCGCCAGCGTGCGACGCGCCAGACGTGACAACGCCGAAAAGCACAGAGGTGACTCAGGAGGACACGATCGGGCGGGTGTCCTTGGGGTGCGACGCACCCATCATGCCAGAGGGGGAGGCAGCCGAGACGAGCATTGCCGCCTGCTACCGAACCAGCAAGGGCACAAGGACCACCCCATCTTCACCGTGCCCGCGTGAAGTGAGGCTGCGGCTCACGAGGACACGGCCCAGCAGACGACAACACCCACCAAGAAAGAGTATGGACCTGGCCTTCGCCAGCCCAGACGCAGCGCCACACAACTGTGCGCGAATTTTTTTATTTTTAATTTTCTTAAAAATTTTTTACAATTTTAATTTTTTGTTTCGAAATATGACAGAACTAGTCGCCCACAGTGGGCGTTTTTTAAAAAACGCCCACTGTGTGGGCGTTATATGTGACGTAGCACAGGGCCGGCCGCCGCCGGTGCCGGTTTTTGCGGGCGGCCCCCTGGCGCCCAAAAAACGCCCACTGCGTGGGCATTTTTTGGTGGCGAGGGGGCCTCCTGCAAAAGTGCGGGCTGTTTTGCAGGCGGGCCTCAGAGCAGTCAAAAAACGCCCACACAGTGGGTGTTTTTTGGGCTTCGCCTATATATACCCAGCCCCCTCTTCAGATTTTCATTATATTCACTAAATTTTCCAGAAAAAAGAAAGAGGAGAGGAGGGAGGGGAAGGAAGTAAACGGCGAAGCCCTGTCAGTTGAGACCTCGGCTTTTAGGTAAGTTTCTCATACATTACAAGTCTGTTGCTATACATTATTAAAAAATAATGTGTACTAGAGTTGTTTAGTTTTTAGTTGACTCTGGATAGATCTGTGAGTAGTATGTATATTAGATCTATAAATAATGATGTTAGAGAATTGCAGTTCATGTTATAAATAATGATGTTTCTTCTATGCTTTAAACAATGGATTGCATGATTTAAAATGTGACAAATATCGTATTTTCTCTGAATAGATATATTTAGGGTTTAGAAATAATGATGTTTATGCTATGCTTTAAACAATGGATTGCATGATTTAAAATGTGATGAATATCGTATTTTCTCTGAATAGATATGTTTAGGGTTTAGGGTGTAGGGTTTAGGAATAATGATGTTTATGCTATGCTTTAAACAATGGATTGCATGATTTGAAATGTGACGAATATCGTATTTTCTCTGAATAGATATGTTTAGGGTTTAGGGTTTAGGGTGTAGGGTTTAGGAATAATGATGTTTATGCTATACATTAAACAATGGATTGCATGATTTAAAATGTGATGAATATCGTATTTTCTCTGAATAGATATGCAAAACTTGTGGCGGACGGAATTTTGAAAAAAACGAGGTCGCCCTAGAGAATTGTATCCCGATGTGTCTAGCAAGGATGCTCCTGTTCCTCCTGCAGTCCCTGTCCCAAATTGTGACTGTGGAGAACCGGCTGATATTGGCCAATCTCGCCATGAGGACACAGCTGCCCATTGCTACTACACATGCGGTGGATTCAATGTAAGTAATTGCACCTCTGTCACTGCGTCTTTATTCAATGCTAGTAATTGCAGCTCTTGCATTTCTAACAATGTCATTAGCAATCATGTTTTGTAGGACCATGAGCGGTGCTTTTTCTTTCAGTGGATTGACGGTCCAGACAAATTTGACCCAAGGTATCTCCAGTTTGACGAATGGTGGAAAGGGAAGCATAATCCCCCCGATCAATTCGAGCGGTGGGTGGCACCTCCCCCTGAGCCCCCCCAATGACAGACGAGGAGAAGAAACTAGCCCAATTGAGATGGCTTAAATCTCTGCCTTGTTGCAAATGCGGAGATTATTCTGTAATAAGTTCAGATAGGCCTAACGAGTTCGAATGTCCTAACCCCGCTGGAGTAAGTGCAAATTGTATGTGGTCATGGCTTTCATAGTATTTGTGCATGTACTAACATTTTACATTGTAGGGTGGGTATACCTTGTTGCAGAAGTGTAACTTCAGGGAGTGGCTGTGGGGTCCAAAGAACAAATGGCTCGAGCCGAAGGTGGACAAGAAGAGAAAAGTGGTTACCCCCAAGCCTCCTGTGTTGTGTAAATGTGGTGTCGAAGCGCAGTATGGCCTACTACCATCGGAGCTTGGAATAGGCTATTGGTGCGGCCATATGGTTGATTACGATGAGGTCCTTTTGTTCCACTTGTTGCTCACTTGATATCCAAACTTTTTGTATTTGCTGACTTTAAATTGTTCTGTTCGATCACAGAGCCTTAGGAAATGCAAGTGGGAGGTTTTTTCCCGTGGTGAAGACCGCAGGGAATACATAGATACACTGAAGCAAAAGCAACTAATGGACCTGAAGTTCAGGTCTGGTACTCAGCTTGTGGACAACTACATTAAGATGCGGAAGCAAGCGCAGGTTGACTATGCCTGATGATTGTGTGTCCAAACCCCAAGTGCTGCTCAGTGAAAGAAAGACTGTGATGCATGGAAAAAGAAGAGAGAAGAGGAAGCATCCTTGCATGCGAGGGAGAAGATGGAGGAGGCCAAAAAGAGGAGTGCTGATGCGAAGATGAAGCAGAAGATGGCGGAGGCGGAGATGCCGATGAACGATGAGGACGAGGAGTATGATGAAGCTTTCACCCAAGCCCTTGATGACTTGGAGGTTGCTTACTACAAAAAAAGGAAGAAGACGAGTATGATGAAGCGTTCACCCAAGCCCTCGATGACTTGGAGGCCGTTTACTACAAAAAAAAGGAAGAAGAGGCCAACGCAGCTGAGCGTAGCCGTACCAATGAGTTTGTGGGAGAGGATAGTGGTTCTGAAAATGAAGACTTGCTTCCCGGTTATGTTTCGGATTATTAGGGCCGTTTTGTTAGATGAATTCGGATTAATAGCTCATCGCCCTAGCGGACCTATAATTTTATTGTAGTGAACTGTTGCCGTGACTTTTAACTGTGCTGTAATGGACTATTATTACGGATGTAATGCAAGCATGTAAGGGTTTAGGGTTTAGGGTATAGGGTTTAGGGTTTAGGGTTTAGGGTTTAGGGTTTTTAGGGTTTAGGGATTAGGGTTTAGGGTTTAGGGTTTAGGGTTTATGGTTTTTAGGGTTTAGGGTTTAGGGTTTAGAGTTTAGGGTTTAGGGTTTAGGCTTTAGGGTTTAGGGTTTAGGGTTTAGTGTTTAGGGTTTAAGGCTTTAGGGTTCAGGGTTTTTAGGGTTTAGGGTTTAGGGTTTAGGGTTTTTAGGGTTTAGTGTTTAGGGTTTAGGGTTTAGGGTTTAGGGTTTTTAGGGTTTAGGGTTCATGGCCAAGGGCAAAGATGTTACAATCCGAGTTATTTTAGAATGTATTAGTTGTGTTCGAAAGGGTATGAATAAGGAGCCGACGGGGATTTCTAGATATAGTACTCAAAAGAATCGTCACAATACGCTAGGGCCCCGACGGGAAACGAAGAATATAACAAAAGGTAAATTTTGACAAAAGGAAAGTGCGTATCATACATCAAGACAGTAATTACATCATACGGGGTACTACTGTCCCCGAGCCTGCCCCTGCCCCCTACCCCTCTTCAGCCTCCTCGGTCGCATGTGCCCTGACGAGTAGGTGTGGCGATCCGGTGGAACACCTCGAGTCGCACGGACGTGCTGCACTGGAGTCATCTGTGATAACTCCTGCGTGTAGGGCGGAGGTGCTCCTGCAAGCTATGAAGGGCCAATCTCGACCTCCTCGTCGCTGATCGGTGCGTCAGTGGGGGGTCATTAGGTAGTCGGTAGGTCCGCGACGAGGTGCCGGCTCCCTGGGCCGACGTCGAAGCTGCTCCCTGCGCGGAGGTACCTACTCCATGAGGCGAAGGCCAGACTCCCCAGGCTGCTCCCTGAGAGGAGGTACCCACTCCATGGGGTGAAGGCCAGGCTCCCCAGGCTGCTCCTTGAGCGGAGGAACCCTCACCATGGGCCGACGCGCTGGGTGGAGCATGAGTGAAGTGCCTGGATGCCTCTGCTCCGTGCACCGAGGACCCCGCTCCGGAGGAACGAAGGTACGACATAGAGAACGCTGTGAAAGGTGTCATCGTAAGTCACACAGTCATCCAGATTGGAAAAACATAGGTAGACGAGGTGGGGTACACGGAGTTACCTCTGGTCTGGGGTGCAGGAGGACGTGCTGCGGGTGCCGGTGCAGGAATTTGTGGCGCTGCATCGGAGGTCCGACAAGTCAGAGCCCTCAGCATGGATCTAAGCGTCGTACGCATCCGTGTGTATGAGGTGCGCTGCTCGTCCACTGTCAATGCCAAGCCACCCTCCAAGCAGTAGCACACGGAGTCAACCTCCGTGTAAAGTAGTTGCACACCGTTGACCTAATTTCAGTTTTAAGTTAGATGAAAGATATACGTAATGAACTACTGATATATATGAGAGATTCAAGTACTCATGGCGCGAAAGTAATCCTGATCATGGTGCACAGGGTAAGCGTCACCCGTGGCGGCGACGTGTGGCTGCTGCTCTGGAGGAAAGAAGGTGACACGTGTGCGGGTACGAGGCTGGTACCACCGGAGGTAGTTCATGTACGAGTCCTTGGTGTGGGGGCGGTACTCCTCAACGACGTCCTCTGTGGCAAGCAACCAGTCGTCCACGTATGGCTGCAGACGTGGAACCCATAAGTTGTCGCCGACCTGTCCCCTCCGAGCCAGCCTGAACACAAATTTGAGTAAGACATGTCTA
>CM041643.1:4053059-4080833 GCA_023333625.1 Bothriochloa decipiens | reverse complement strand
ATCAGCGGAGAAGCGGCTCCAGGCCTTCATCTTTCAAGGTCAAGCAACCATTACCGGCGCCACTGCTCCAACCCCCATCGCCGAGATTCGTAAAGGCCACCCCCAAGAGACCCCTACCGCATCGCAGCAGGCGTATCGCGGCTCAGAGCACCTCCCACCTCCCCGTGTCCAAGCGGGGGGAGTATTTACTGCTCAAGAGAATGGGACACGTGCCGGACCTCAGCAATCCCGCAGCACAAAGCGCCAGGTTCGCAGCACTCTTCGGGGGAACGGCGGAGGACGACGAAGCACCGCGTGAGCTTTTCGTTGACGAAGGCGTGATCGGCAGCCGGAAACAGCGACGTCGCACGGCCAGCACCCGGGCTTAATCAGCCCGGTGTGCTCCAAGGAAGATCCTATCCATGGATAACACAACTATCCTATGCTGGAACGTCCGTGGCCTCAATGCCAGGGTCCGGCGCGACAACGTCCGCACTCTGGCGAACGAAGTGCGGCCTGATGTAATTTGCCTAATCGAAACAAAACTCCACTCTGTATCCACTTGGCAGATTGCCTCCATGTTAGGCATGGAATACAAAGACTTTGCATATGTCCCATCTCACAACACCAGGGGAGGGATCATCGTGGCTGCGCGCCTCCCCGGCGCCACACTGAGCGAGCCGCACATTGGCTGTTACTCTGTCACTGTCAAAGTTTCAGCAGCTGATGCTGAGCCGTGGTGGCTATCTGTGGTCTACGGCCCGCAAGAAGAAGGAGAGAAAACCCTGTTCCTGTAGGAGCTTGAGGCGATTCGAGACCATTGCGCAGGTCCCTGGACAGTAATGGCGGACTTCAATCTCATTCTGGATGACGCCGACAAGAGCAACAGCCGGATAAACCGCAGGACCATGTGCCGATTCAGAAACACGGTCGCCGCATTGCAGCTGCTCGATATTCATCTGCACGGCCGCAGGTACACTTGGAGCAACGAGAGAACCGACCCTACACTGGTCAGGCTGGATCGGGTTCTTGCTTCGTTGGACTAGGAAGACCGCTTTCCGGCATGTCATCTGCAAGCCTTAGCGTCCGATGCCTCGGACCACTGCCCCATCCTGCTTCAGACAAACATGGCCTTCCACCGCAAGCCCCGATTTCATTTCGAGTGCTTCTGGCCGAAGTTCAGCGACTATCAGGATGCCCTGAGACGAGGCTGGGTATGCCCTGTTCCTACAGCGGACCCAATCTCCAGACTGGACACGCTACTGAAAGAGGCGGCAAAGGAGCTCAGAAGCTCCTCATGGCGCATCGGAGCGGTCCGGGAGCAGCTCCTCATGGCGCGTGCCATTATCCTGACGCTTGACCAGATCATGGATAGCAGGCCGCTGACTGACACAGAGGCCAGCCTAAGATCATCATTGAAGCAAAAATGTTTGGGTCTGTCTTCGCATGACCGAACCATTGCCAGGCAGAGATCAAGGGTCCGCTACTTGTCAGAGGACGATGCCAACACGAAATACTTCCACCTCCTTGCGAGGGGAAGGAGAAGACGGAACACCATCATGAACCTATCGGTTGACGGGGCACTGATCACCAACCAGGAAGCCATGGCGCGGGCAATGGAAGACCACTTCACTAGAGTGTTCGGTGCCAGAGGTCACCTGGACGGGACAATTGACTTCTCGGCCTTGGGCATTGCGCCTCATGAGCTTTCCTGTCTTGAGCAGCCGGCTTCAGAGTTCAGAGGAAGAGATTTGGGCAGCCATCAGGGCGATGCCATTTGATCGCGCCCCGGGACCCGACGGATTCACAGCAGCCTTCTACAAGACTTCTTGGCAGGTGATCAAGGCCGATGTCATTGCCGCCATCAATGCCTTGCTGTTCGGCGACAGCAGAACATTCGGTAAACTGAACGGAGCACTGATTGTCCTGCTACCGAAAACACCGGACGCGAAGGAGCCGTCACAGTTCAGACCAATCACTATGATTCACAGTGTGGCCAAGCTGGTCTCCAAAATCTTGGCCTTGCGGCTGGCGCCCAAGATGTAAGAGCTCATCTCACCGAACCAAACTGCTTTCATCAGAGGAAGGGCAATCCACGACAACTTTAAATTTGTACAGAGGGCGGCTGTAATGCTACGCAAGAAGAAGATCCCGAGGATCCTTCTGAAGCTGGACATTGCAAAAGCTTTCGACACCGTTGAGTGGCCATTCCTGCTGAAAGTGATGCAAGCCATGGGCTTCGGCCCATGTTGGCGGCGCTGGATCGCCACACTACTGTCCACCGCGTCGTCCAAAATTCTGCTCAATGGGGTGCCAGGGTCCACCATCAGGCATCGTCGAGGAGTTCGCCAGGGGGATTCACTCTCCCGTTGCTCTTCATCATGGCAATGGAGATCCTCGGTCGACTAATCAGTGTGGCACAAGAGGATGGGGTTCTGCGAAGGCTGGACACAGAGGGCATCCGCTTCCAATGCAGTCTGTACGCCGACGACGCCATCCTGTTCGCACACCCAGACGTCCAGGAGGCCGCGGCCATCAAGGGGATACTACAGGTATTCGCTGACACGTGGGGGCTGCGCACCAACCTGACCAAATGCTCCATAACCAACATCTTTGGAGCAGAGGCTTTGCTCCCTTCAATCCAACAAGTGCTCGGGTGCCAGATCACAAGCTTCCCCATCCGCTACCTTGGGTTACCCTTGAGCACGAAGAAAATCCCCAAACAAGACATCAGGCGCATGGTCGACATGGTCGCCAAGCACCTGCCTGCCTGCCACGGCCCACTGATGAACAAGAGCGGAAGATTGATATGGGTGAAGTCGGTACTCTCCGCGGTGCCAGTCTACGCCATGATCGCCGATGGCTTGCCGCCATGGGCGTTGAAGGAAATTGACGCCATCTGCCAGAGATTTCTTTGGACACGGAAGGACGGCGACTCCAGAGGCAAATGTATGGTGGCATGGGCAGCCTGCCAACGGCCGAAGGAGCTTGGTGGCCTCGGGATACCGGACCTCAAGCTAACAGCCACGGCGTTTCAGGCAAAATGGCTGTGGCTGCAGCGGACTGACGAGCACCGGGCATGGGCGGCACTGCCGCTCAAGGTAGCAGACGAGGCCCGAGCTTTTTTCCGTGCTTCTACATACTCCATCGTCGGGAACGGCCAGAGCACCCTGTTCTGGGCCGATAGCTGGATAAACAGGACATCCATCAGAGCGATGGCGCCGACCCTGATGCAGTTTGTGAGCAGGACCATCAGCACGCAGACCGTCGCGGACGCGCTAAACAATCGGCGCTGGATACGCATGATCAGGGGAGGGGTCACCGCACTGTAACACCCTAGATTTTTCAAGTTTTTAAAAATAGTTAAAATGATTTTTTTAATAAATAATTAGGAAAAATAAATATTTTTATGAAAATAAAGTTGTAACATGGTAGAAACATGTTTGAGCATTTATGCTGGTGCACATTTTTCTTGTGTGGTGTTTGAATTTGTGTTAGATTTCAAAATCCATTTGAAATTGCTTTTGAAAATCATTCAAATAAATGAAAAACCATTTCTTTTACTCCCTCTCTTTCTCCTGCTTTCTGGCCCGACGGCCTGTCGCGCGGCCCGCCCTCCTTTCCCTTTGGTCGACCCAGCAAGGCAGCAGCAGCCGCGCGCGCATGGGCCGACAGGCCAGCCCATCAAGCCGGCCGCCGCTCCGCGCGCTCCTCTCTCTCTCTGGCTGGCTAGCGGGCTCCACACCGTTCTTCCACCTCCGACCGGGACACGCGCGCGCGAGCCCGACTCCGACCGCGTCACCCCGTGCCGACGTCGCTCGGTCGCACCGGCCTTGCCCCAGGCTATTTAAGCCTTTAATCGCGTCCGCGACTCCACCCGAAACCCTAAAGCCAGTCGCCTTCGCCTCGAGCAAGCAGCACCACGCGAAACCCTAGCCGCCATTGATGGGTTCCGCCGGAGCTCGAAATTGGCCGCCACCGACGGGTCATCTTCACCATTGACTAGCTGGCAAGCCTCTCCTTGACCTCCTGAGCATCATGGAGTTTTTATTTTGGTTCAATTTGATCTGACCTGAGCCGCCGTCGTTCGCAGACCGCCACCGTCCGCCTCTTCGAGCCGCTCGCCGACCCCGACACCTCTCGGCCTCCATCTTCCTGCTAGGTGAGCGCGGCGTGAGCTCCTCTCTCGAGTGGTATAGGTCTTGTTGCTAACGGTGTACGGAATCAACCGGTTCAAATTCTCCGGCGAGCTATCTCGCCGCCGGCGATGGTAGCCGCCGCGTCGGGCGTCTTCCCCGGCGAGGCCGACTGGCCAGACCAATCTAGACCGTTGATCTTAGATTCAACGGCTCACAGTCGCCCGTAATCCTTCGTGTGGCAAGTTTTGCAAATAACCCCCTGTCTTTCGATCTAATCTGTTAAGAGCCCTTGGCGGCCTCGACAGAATACGTTTTCTCTACTGAAAAAAGTAATTTCTGTTTAACAGATCTATAATACGCTTTGTTCACTGGAAAGCGTATTTTCCTTGTAACAACTTCCATAATACGTTTCCTCCTTTGGAAAAACGTATTTTTCCTTTTCAGTTTCAGAATACGTTTTTATCTATTTACAATTTTGTCATTATCTTTAAAAGCTTATAACTTTCACGTTTTAACTCCGATTTGGTCCGTTCAAATTCCGTTAGATTCATAATTTTGAAATCTACGCAGTGATACTACTGTTGAAGTATTTTAGACACTTTATATTTTTAGTCTATATTTAAGTATTTATTTATCTATAGGAAATCTTTGAAAATTCATAACTTCGCCGTTATAACTCTGTTTTTGATGAACTTGATGTTTGTGTGATTGTAGCAGCGTGTAGAAGAGTTTTATAAGTTTTTTATTCTGTTTTGATGAGATTAATATACTATTCCTTTAATAATTCTTTGTTTGCTTCGTGTATGTATGCTCGGTTGGATTGTCTGGTATTGATTGTTAATGTCGAGTTCAGACGGTGAGGTTTTTGTTAAACAAGGCTACTTTGAGGATCAGCAGGATCAGCAGGACTTTGTGAATCAAGGCAAGTATAGCATGGATCATCCTTGTTACCTATTGACTATAAATAACAATTTATATGCATGTGTCTCTTTGATTGCCTAGAGTTTATAACTAGTTTTGATATCCTGATTCCTTGAACCTTTTAGGTTGCATTGGATAGTTATGGTACTAGTGCTTTAATGGTCATAATCTTATAACTTGATGTGTGTTATGCTATCAACGAAAACGATGACTTTTAACAAACATGAACTCTTGTCTATAAGTGATTTATCATGGAGAATTCGTACAGCTGCGAGGGCAATATAGCTCTGGCTCTAGTCACTTGTAGGCCCTTTTTCTATCTGGTTAGTGGTCTAGAAGTTGGGGTATAGGGCAGCCTCTGTCCTTATGAGTATAGCCGGGAAGGATTATGCCATATTGGAAGGGGGTTCCTACACACAATATTTTTCGCATCTCTGATTGGTTAGGAGAACCTATAGGAGGCTTTATATGTTTTGCAGTGGTTTGGAAGTTATAAATCCACTCGGTTGCAAAACATGACTCACAGTGAAAGTGTACACCTCTGATCAGAGTTTAAATCCATATATTGTTCGTGCCCTTCGGTTAGGGCAGCCTTGACACATTTACATAAAGATAATGATTCTCAAATTATTAATGTGTTCATCTTAATGTCGTTATTGCTACACACTGGTTAATGTTATTTTGATCATGAGAATATGGGAATTATCACTACCTTGATGCTATGCCTCAATATGATTAATGTATAAAAACTAAATGCAGTCAAACCGTGTCAGCTTATTTGAGCCTCATTAACCCATGTTATGCTTGTTGAGTACGGTTGTGTACTTACGCTTGCTTTACTTTTAATTTTAGAAAATCCCGGATGGGTAACAACTGAGGGTTGGAATGAACGCTATCGTGATGAGTACTAGGCTTGGTGTTCACCAGTTGACGTGTCCCTGTGTGGAGCTTCCGCAATAAAAATATCTTAGTTATTTATTGTTTATGCGCAATACTCTGTAATAAATATTGGTTCGCTATGTAATAAACAGGGTGATGATACTCTTTGTAATTTGTCATCTTAGATGTGCGACTGTTCCTGGGGCGCATTTAAGGCTATTTATATATTCTATTTTTATCCTTAAAAATAGGGTGTGACCGGCTGGCTTGGAGTATCTGCATGTTTGGCACGCCGTCCGCAACGAGCAACTCTCCGACGACCTAGACAGGCTAGTGTAGAGGTGGTCCAGCGACGGCGGATTTTCAGTAAGCTCAGCGTATCAGGCACTGCACCTGGGTGCTCACCCTATCCCCGGAAGCGTGCTAATCTGGGACTGTTGGGCTCCGCTACGAGTTAAGCTATTCCTATGGCTTGCAGTTCGCCGAAAGCACTGGACGGCGGACCGCAGGCGGAGACACGGCCTGGACACCCATGATAACTGCTGGCTGTGTGATCAAGAACCCGAGACGATTGACCATATAATTGTGGGGTGCTCCTACTCGAGGCAGCTCTGGTTCGAAGCAGCAACCGCTCTTGGGGTGCAACTGCCAATACAGCCAGCGGGCGAACTCATGGAATGTTGGAGCACTTGGCGATCAAGCTCGAATGGAGATGAACAAAAAGGCGCCGACTCCATCTTCGCCCTTATCACTTGGGAGATCTGGAAAGAAAGGAATGCACGTTGCTTCCGTGGCGCGACGACAAGCATTCAAGCGATGAAGGCAACGATCAAGCATCAGGCTGACGAATGGGTGCAAGCAGGGGCAAGGCACCTCGGTAGACTAATAGCGCGAGTAATAGGTTAATGGCCAAGTGCTCCCTGGATGCGTGTGTCAATTGCATATCTGTAACAAGCATCCTTGTAATTCAACTCCTCTCTTAATATAAAATATGCGCAAATCTTTTGCGTGATTGAGAAAAATGTTCGCCCAAATTTGAACTCTTGGTTGACCTGCAACATGGGATTGGTTGTGCAGGTTTACAAGGAAGCAGTGAGCCTGAGGGACTCACTAAGGTAAATCAAGGAAGACCCCGTGCTGTGGCTACTCTGGTTGACGATGAGGGCCATTGAGGAGGAAAGGTTTTAGGTATTGTACTTATGCCTTGTCAGATGAAATGCAATTCAATTACTTTAGTTCCTTTAGCATGGTTGGATGATGGATATACATTGATAGATTATTCCAACCTCCAACCATTCTTTTATGATGCTGATTGATTTTCTCAAATGTTGACTGAACAAATTGGATGCATGATTCCTTTTCACCAATTGATGCCACTATAAATTCAGAGGAAGTCTTAGGGACACAAGGCATGTGCTTTTACCTTGCCGCATCTGTTGCACTCTCATTGTCATGGTTGGAATTGCATTTCCACTATTCTTGCCTCATGACTGGGACATTTGAACTTTTGATTGTACCATTTTCGATGTAGTGCAACTTTGCTTTGCAGTTGTATCAGAGAGCACGTACAGTAATGTTTTGCTAATTTTTATGTTTAGGTTGCTACTGTAATAATTGTGTACTGCTACAGATTGAAAGTGGACGCTGGAACTTTTTTCCATTGTCTAAAAAAGCTACCCTCACTATGTTCATTTTTCCATGCATTTGTCGTTCCAGGATGCTGATATGGATTATAGATTTTGGCTCCACACCCCCTCTCCCTCAAATGTTCTAGCAATGCAACTACTTTGGTAAGTTTTTTTTTCATGCACCTCCATTTCAGTTTTAGAAAGTACTTAAAAAAAATAAGACCCAACCTAGGAGGAACTAGGTGGTTTTTCATTAAATAGAAAATGAGGCGCGTAAATCCGTCCTCGATGGGGATTGTACCCAGGAGCGGCTGCTCCCACACCTGGGGAGCCAACCAACTGGGCTATCGCCCGGTCCTCAGAAAGTACTCAGGAGGTGCATTCGTTTTCCATGGAAAAATATTGATTGAAATCTAAGTGCGGATAGTTGTGCCACTGCTCACAGGTGTCCGTCACGAACAAGATTATTTTTGGCTTGGGCTGATTTGCTAAACCCTGTTCTATGGCATGCTGAAAGGTGTAAAATTTCTCCTCAGGAATTGTGATTAGCTGGTAATTTCATTTGATTTCTTCACTTCAGGATCTGTGCACAATTTCTCTTTGTGGGATTTCTTCGTCTGTTTACTGGAACAGTTGTAGTAGTTTGTTAGCACGACCATGTAACTTTGACAGCAAGATCTTCAGGGAGATTGTTATTGCTGCATGTTGGGGCATATGACTAACCAGGAACAACATCATTTTTGACCAAGGGCAAGCCTCCATTGATGCTTGGAAGTCCAGGTTCAAGAAAGAATTTGATTATGTCTGTGACAAATCAAAGCCTGGCAAGCGACATCTTCTTAACGTTTGGAGAGACGGTCAATGTTTTGTTTTTTTTCCTTTGGGCCTAGTTGCCTTGTAATTTTCCTTTCTCTTGCTGTTTGTACATAAACTCATTCTTTTATTTAATAGAAAATAAAAAAATAGGTAGGGAACTTCCCAGCCGTTCCGTTCAACTAGACGTGTATTGCTCTAACTCATTGTAATACATCCATTCCAAAAAAACATGCAATTATGTGAAGAGTGCTGGGTAAATTATGTCAAACTTCGATCAAATTTATAGCAAAAAATATTCATATTTATGTCTCAAAATAAATTTGTTATTAAACTATATTTCATAACTAGTCTCATGATATTTATTTTGTCTCATAAGTTTTAGCATTTTTTGTATAATGTTAGTCAAAGTTCGCAACGTCTGACTCTTCGAAATATGAAATTTGCATATTTTCTAGAATGAAGGGAGTAGCCACTAAAAATGGAAAGGCTATTGGGTGGCCACTAAAGCGCCAAAACAATCATCTCTCCTCATTTAACCGCACGCTCCTAATTATACTTTTACAAATTCCTCTCCCACTCTTCTGTGCGCCCCTTGGATCAACATCATGTGGCCCAGATTAGAAGTTTGCACGGTTACGTGAAGAGGTTGGTTTACGCCAGATATATTGCCTTTATTTAATTATTAGTCCATTATGTGATTATTTTTGCCAAACAGGTGTCATGTTAACAAAACAGCTTTAGGTTTAAACCAAAAAAAAGCTATTTGTAACCCCAAAAAAAGAAACAAACTGAGCTGTATCTTATTGGGAGTTTTGGAGTACTCGACATGGTCTAATAATTAAATAAAAATAAAAAAATAAAGATATACGAGTAGATGATATTTTTTGCTGGCTGGTTTTGACTGCTGCTGATTTTTTATGAGAGAAAAATACTGTTAAATAGCTAACTGGCTGATAAGTTCAAACGAACGTAGTGTTTTTTCTCTTATAAACGGCATGAGCAGCGGAAAGCTCAGCCTCGATATCGTCTCCAACCTCTTCCACCGGAGTCCTGCTCACCATCGCGGGAGAGCTGCGCACGGGGGAAGGGGCAGCGACGCCGCCATCGCTATCGCGGAGGAGTGAAGGAGCCACCAGTGGATGAGAGAACGGGATTGCGCGATGATTCGAAATGGGTCTGTGCGCTGAGCAGAGCCGAACGGAGCCGCGCGCAGCCGAGCTCGGGAGAAACGAACCCCAGCGGCGTTTCTCCAGGGCCCGGCTGAGGCTTCCGTTTTGGCTCCCGGGAGCCAGGCTCGCTCGCCGGCCAAGGCAGCAAACATGGGAAGCTGCATCCCACGAGCGCGAGGCCGTCCGGAGCCAGGGTCGCAAACGCGCCCTTACTGTCTCCAGTTTCCGCGTTCTCTCCCCGGGCTGGCGGAACAGAGTCCAAATCTGGCAGTTTCCTCAATCCTCTACACGCCGACGCGATTTCTATCGAAGCGAAATCGAGTCCAAATCCAAAACTGAGAGCGGGAGATGGTGCGTGGTGCATAAAGAGCGGAGATGCAACACAGGGAAACGGAGGTGATTTCTCGGCGAGATCCTTTGGGAGGGGAGCTACCTTCGTCGTCACATGGGGCTGCCGGCGTTGCAGCGCCTCATGACCCTGCAGCGCGACCGGCAGCGGCGGCGCCGGCGAATTCGAGCCCGGTGTAAGTCTCTTCGCCCCTCGCCTTCCCCCTCTGGTACGTTTTGTTGTTTCCTTTAGTTCACTATAAACCAAAAATGATACCTTTTTCTCTCTTATATTATATATATATGTTGCCTAAGTGATCCATTTAGATTGATATATGAGCCTCCTACAACCTTTTCATCTGTCTGAGATGAGATTAAATTACACTTTAGTGGATTATTACCCCCTAAGTGATACATTTAGATTGATATATTGGTTTCGAGAGGCGATTTCAACATATCCCATTTTATGAAAAGGTTTTTGCCTTTCTGTTTTGAGTTTGCTATTTCCCAAGCCTTCATAGTTCAATTCATGCCTGGCATGGACTATCACAAATTTGTAACCATGGTTCATTGTTGCATTGCAGTTGGATCCATTGGTTCAGCGAGTACTAGGAAGGGCTCTCCCTGTCAACATGATGATAATTCTCAAGCTAGCAAAATAACAGGATGTTCGATTCCAGACCTTCCTGAGGTAAGGGTGCCATGTAATTCCGATGATGGAAACTGCAATATATCACCATGTGTACTCTAACTGAGCTAATTATCAGGATTAAGCTAGCTGAATACTCCTATCACTTATTACCTACAAACTATCCTGTAATAATGTACAGAGGGAGCATAATTTGAGAATAGATTTAGTTCTGCAGTTGGTCTTTTCTGTAGGCTCCTGCAGAATTAACAACCCTGCTTTGTCTATCTGTAACTGTTGCCGGTGATCTGTACACATTTTGTTCTGTTATGTATAAAGGCATTTGAGAAGGGCGGCCCTGGTGCAGCGGTAGTGTCTTACCGTCTGTTACCGGAAGGTCCAGGGTTCGAGCCCCGGCCTCCGCACATTATGTGCGGGTATGGCTTGGCGCAGAAATCCCTTCCCCAGACCCCGCACAGCGCGGGAGCCTACGGCACTGGGTACGCCCTTTTTTTATGTATAAAGGCATTTGACTATTAATGGTCCTATAAAAATTTACAATACACGCTTAGTAACCTAGGATCTTCCACCTTTGTGGGCTACCAACCTGTAAATTCTGGAGCTGCCGGAGAGACAGAACAATTATGTAGCAGCTCCATCATAATCTTCTTCCAGATATAAAAGCATCCATATCCATATAGTGCTGGTTTGTAAAACATGAATATCTTGCAATCATCTTCGTCCCGTAAATACATGTTAACCACATCTTCAAGCATGGACTTTGTCAATTTATTAATTTTTAGGAATAAATATTAGAATGTATTTATAGATTCGGGACTAAGCAAAATTGTTTATCTTTGCTCTCTCCTATTGACTCATGTTCATACTTTCATATCTTTATCTAGTTGTGCTGGACTCCAGTTACCAATTACTAAATATTTTTCCATCCCAATTCATAGTAATGCCCTTTGCATCTTATGATCATGTGTGTTTTCCATGTGTTTAGCTGAAACTGTCTCTTATGTAGTCGTGTGTTTATATATTCTAATAACAACTCCCTGTGATACTACTGTTTTTTCTTTCTACGTTTCAAGTAACCATTTGGCTCTTCTAGCATTGAACTTTATTCACATGCTTGTATGCAGGACATCTGGCACCATATACATTCGCTAATGCCAATGCGTGATGCTGCTCGGGCCGCTTGCCTGTCTCAATCCTTTCTACGTTCCTGGAGATGTCGTCCTAATCTCACCTTGACTAGGGATGTGGTTCCCTTGAAAGAACAAGCACTTGAAGAGAATGTTTGCCACATAATTGATCACATTGTAATAAACCACTCAGGCACTGGTGTGAAGACATTGAAGCTTCAGTTAGATGGTATTGCCTTTTGCTTCCTCGATCGTTGGCTTGAACATGTTGTTACCCCAACAATGGAAGAACTCACTGTTATATTATGTGATAGTTTTAAGATGAAGTACAATTTCCCAAACTCAGTTTTATCCGATGGGATTGGTAATTCAATTCGGTATCTTGAACTTGATTCTTGTGCCTTTCGCCCAACAGCACAACTTGGTCCCTTGAGAAACCTAACTAGTCTAAATTTGTATCGTGTACATATTACTGAGGATGAGTTAGAGTGTTTTCTTTCCAACTCTCTTGCCTTGGAGAAGTTGAACCTCGGTATTTGTGGGGAGATAGTTTGCCTGAAGATACCTTGTCTACAAAAGTTCAGCTGCCTGAGGGTTTTTGGATGTTGGAGGCTGCGAGTGATAGAGAGCAAAGCTACAAATCTCTCTAGTTTACACATCAATGGAAATGTAAAACTCTCACTTGCAGACACATTGCAAATCAAGAGATTAAGTGTAGATTTGAATCCAAAGGCTCTCTGTTATGCTCGTTCTGAGCTGCCGTCCATTATGCCAAATCTTGAGATTCTCTATATAAGCTCCAGCTATGAGGTAATTCTCTAAAACATAAGGCGTTCTATATGCATATTAGTATATATAAGAGCACTCACATATATATGCATATTACGGTTGACGTAAGTCATACCATGTGTATGATTAATCTGAGATTTGGCATATGCTGTGCAGGTTGTCAACACACCAATGCTGCCTACCAAATTCCTCTACCTCAAACACCTGGCCATTAATATTAAATCAGGAGCTTCCTTTTCCCCATCCTATGATTATTTTTCTCTAGTTTCTTTCCTTGAGGCATCTCCCTACTTGGAGACATTGATCTTGGATGTAAGGCACCGTTCCTTCATTCCATCCTGCAAAGTTACTCCTTCTGACCACTCTGTTTGATGCACTGACTTGATTTACTCTTTTAATCATTATTAGGTATCTCAGGGACATATGCAGCATAAATCAGTCTTTGGAGATTCCTCAGGTTTGAGGCAGATGTCAGAACACCGCCAGTGCTGCCTCAAGAGTGTGAAGATACTAGGCTTCAGCTCCGCAAAGAGCTTGGTTGAGTTAACATGCTACATTCTCAAGAACGCAATGTCGCTCGACTGTCTCACATTGGACCCCCTTGATGGTTTTAGATATTCTGAGAATTCTAGGAAATGCTACACCAAGAGCAAGAGTGTTCTCAGGGAAGCCCGTAGGGCACTCAAGGCAATTAGAAGTTACATTGAGGTTGAAGTTCCCGCGACAGTTAAGTTCACTGTTGTGAAGCCGTGCAGCCGGTGCCATGCCGTAGGAGAGGATGATAGGCGTCAAAGATGGTGATCACTGGTGCCATTGTGTCCATATCAGGCTGGGATCGTAGCCTAATTGATTGTGTTCATGTGACGGGTGATGTTTGTAGTAATAACTCACCAAAAAAGGCTTTTTATTATGTGATTGTAAAAGAGAAATTAACTCTCAATATTTTTTTGTGAATGGACACTTTGTGTTGTTTGTGGTAGTGTTATTTGTTTTTCCACTATGAAACTTTTTTTTTACAACAAAAGGTTTATTTTCATCCAATGGTAATTAAAAAGGGGTTAATAAAAAGAAAAAAAAAAGAAAAATCGAGATCGTCACAAAGAGGCACGTGCATTTTCAAGTTGGGCTCAGCCCACTTTAGGATGACCATTCCAGACCGGTCCATCCAGGCCCACTTGTCACCTGCCTGAGTGGCTTCTTCCTCCTCCCTCTCTTCTTTCCCCAGACCAATCGCAGCCAAGGGCAACCACACCACCTCCTCGCCGTCGAAACGAATCCAGGTGACCAGCGAACCGGCGGCGGCGGCGATGGGGATCGGCGAGCGCTTTGAGGGCGTGAAGCAGCACTGGGCGAGCAACTTCGCCTTCCTCGACTACTTCAAGAAGGTCTACGGCCGCGCCGAGCCCCTCCCCAAGTGGACCGAGGCCGACGTCAGGGAGTTCATCGCCTCCGACCCGGTGTACGGGCCCCAGGTCGGCGATCCCATCCGCTCCCCTCCCCCTTCATCCGCTCCCCGCCTCTCCTCTGACCACTGATGCGGTTTCCGCAGCTCAAGGCCCTGCGGGAGGCGAGGAAGTTCGCGCTCTTCGGGAGCTTCGTCGGTGCCGCGCACCTCGGCGGCGTCGCGCTCAAGTACTCCAAGGCGCCTCACGGTATGATGACGAGTGCCTTTGCGGCCATGTGTGGCTGTCAGGTTTTCCAGATCGGTTGTGAACATCGGTTTGGTTTTGCTGCTGTTGCTGATCGGCGGCATTTGTGGGTGGTTGGCTGTGATTGGCTGCAGGCGTCCTGCTGGCGACCGGGTTCGGGGCGATCACCGGCGCCGTGCTGGGATCCGAGGTGGCGGAGCACTGGTACGAGCTTTACAAGATGGACAAGCAGGGGGCCAACCTTAGGTTCATCTACTGGTGGGAGGACAAGGTCTCAGATCTGTTCTGTTCCCCTTGTGCCATCTTGTCCCCCCCTTCCTCATAGGATTACCCAGTTCCTGTTTAGTATATTTGGTTAATTCTTAGAGGATGCCATGTCCTACATGCAATTGTGGATTGCTATGTTGGAATAATGATGTGGACATGTGGTTTGTGTCAGTTTCAGCGGGAGTAACACACAGCTAATCTTACCTGACTAACTATGTGATATACCATGTATTAAGTTAGTTAGCAATCTTCTGTAAGATTTTGTGCAAGTTACAAGATTGTACATGTTAATTCTAGTTTTGTCTATTCAAGTGAATTAAGTCTGCTAATTTTTTAGAATAAACTTTTTGTTAATGCCCAGTTTCATCCATATCTCCTTTTCATGTTCAAATCAATGATTACTCTCTGGAAACACTTGCCACTCATTTCATAGAATGTTTTTCTGTGAGACCTACAAATTGTTGGTTAGTATAATATTTACAACTGCTTTATGTTCATGTCAGAATTAATGCATATGAAAACACTCTTTATTCTTTACACCTCTCATCTACTACCACTGTTGTAAGTGGTTGGAACAGAACCCGTTTCCTGTGTCTGAGACCAAAAGCTGCACCTAATTCAGAAGTGCCCCTGGTGATGACTGATCAATCTTAGAGGGACTCTTGAGCTACCTGATTAAGCTCAAACAATTAAGCCACAGACCCATCTGCATCTCATTTGTGTGCAATACCCTATTTTAGTACAACAAATATAGTGCTATTTTGTGTTGGCATGTTTATGTCCGGATGTATCTTCAGACTAAGCATTGCTTTTGTGAGCAAGGCACTGACTTCCAGTCTTAATTCTGGCATACATTTTTTTCGTGGGTTCACCCTTTAGTTTCCTCTGGTACCTTAGCCAGTCTTCTGGAGAGAGAAGCAATTCTGTGAGATACATAGCAGGACTATCTGCCAAAGAGTGCTTCTTGCAGTGCAGATTGTTGGATAGGCATATACATAATTGCCTCTGTAGTCCTTGCTTTCAAAAGGTTCTGCTTGTAGTTCATGATGAAGAGTGTAATCTGTGGTGCTGGGCTGGTGCTAAGGCATTAAATAAAACAGCTCCTATATAGGTTGTTGACATCAGCTGCTTAGGCTCCTGATGGGTTTTTGGTCATGTTTTCTTTCCATTGTGTGGCGCTGTTAGTCTTGCACTAGGTGCAGGTGGCCTGGGGGAGTTGGCTCTGCCTCTCCTTTAGTTCTGTTTTTCTCTAATTAATGAAATGTCAATTGATTTGTGAGGGTTTTTTCTGTGTGAATTCAATTGACTTGTGAGTTGTGACTGATTATGTTTATGATTCTCTTTCGAGTGAATTTATAATATTATAAAGTATAGGATGCAGTTGTGTCAAGCATGAGATTACTTGCCAATTTGCAAACGATTGAAGTCAAGCAGCTGCATGATTCTAAAACATTAGTTTTTCATGTTTGTATTAGCCTTTTTAGGTCATCGTACATATTGATTCTGGTTGTACCCATGTAATGACACGATAGTGGATTACAACTGTTAAAACTCTTGCAAGTACAAGATGGAGCTGTGTTAGAAGTAGCGTGTTTGTGCTTATCAAAGCAGTTGATTGCAGTAGGCTGTCTCCGTAGCAGTTTTTCCTTTTGGTTTTACAAGATTGGAGATTCCTTGTTTGTTCTAATTCTTCTTCTTCTTTTCCTTCCGTGAACAGGCCAGAAGAGCTGAACCATGTTGAATGATGCCTATTTTGAGCATACCAGTTTGACAAAACATTGATGTCTCTTATGTGGAATCCTTAGTTTTGTTTCCTAGTTTTCTCTAATAAGGTGCGTATTGGTTTTGGAAACCAACTGGACAATGTATTTTCATCTCTATCATGAGTGATGTTTATCCTTACTACTTTACAATGTTCATGGTAACTCTGGTGTAAACAGCAAATCCTATCCGTTTCAGGATATGTTTTCTCAAACTACTATTTTGCTGTCAGTAGTTACAATCTCAGAAATAAAAAGGCTGCACACTGCATTTGAAGCACTTGCCTTCATGTATGCATACAAGGTGTTTTTTGGTCTGAAACTCTATGTTCATTTCAGAAATTGCAGTTTCTTCTAGCCCAATAGGTGATTTTGATTCATATCATTATTCACATTTTGGGAGGCAAACTTGGATGCTATATCTTGCCTGATGATAACAATAGCATGTTTATGTTCCAAGGATTGTTGTATATGTTTTTATATAAGGCTATCTATGTATTGTCATTGTCATCGTTCCTTGGGTAGATGTGTCTATTCGGATGTTGGTCCTGTTGACTGACAATTTAGAATGTTCATTCCACCTCTGCTACAAATGTAACTATTGTTGTATCAAGTTAGGTGCTAAAAGTAAATGAACATAAAATTGAAATGGGGTGGATGGAACATAGATATACTGATGACTCACAATACCCTGATAGTGCAAGCATGGTTTCTAATGCCTATGGTTTTTCTTTATATGTATTGCTTTGCTCACCTTTGATCTGTGTAAGTTAAAATTATGTGTCCATAGTTTTGAACCGATTGCCCCAATAGTACTGGTAGATGCAATGATCAGAAATCAACACAAACATAGATATATTTCAATTGATAAGGCAGAAATAGGACAACACGAGAACTCAGCAGTTCTTTATTTTGGAAAGTAAAAGCACACAATACAATACCAGGGCACTCCTGAAGGGCTATGATTTATGCGATAAGACACCAAAGTAGCAGAACAAACCATTACACAAACATTATTAACTGTATTACACACTAGTAATCAACAGAATGAGCCCCCCAGGGTGTTATTACAGTCAGAAGGAATAGCCCATCTCTGAGCCCCTACAGTTAGAATAGCCACTCAGTATAGTTAGTGGGTTAGTGATCTCTTCTATCAGTGGGACTGTATTAAAATGCCCATTCTGTTGATCTGCTACCACCATGCCTATGTCAAGCAAACTACTCTGTTCAACTATCTGCATAGAACATCAAATTCATACCGTCAGTTGCTTATCATGATATGGAACAAAACCTGAAGTTTATAGCTCAGAGTGAACTGAGAATCTGTCTGTTATCATGATATATGGAATAAAACCTGAAGTTTAGCTTAGAGTGAACTGACAATCGGTACCTTTTCCTGGAGAATTTCGTTAGCAGCTTTCAACATGCCTTCCTGCATATACAGAAATACTTTTAGTAAGGTAGGAATGCTAAAAGCTTTGGGTCTTTATAGAGTGGATTGAGTACTAGTTTTTGCCATACCTTGCTTTTCAGTGCCTGTATCTCTTGAATCATTATCTGCATCTGTTAGGCAGGATACAATTTTAGCAATGGCTGAAATAATTTTTTTAAAGAATATTTTTTTCTTGGTGAATTACCTTTGCAGAGCGGATGTTGTACATCCATATCTCCAAGTACCTCTCTAGTGCATTCAGTTCTTCAACATTCATGTGTTCATTTGCCCTGTTCCCGTAGATGTACCTACCAAAAATGCTTCCTTTCTGTCAGTATTAATGCAAAATGTTTCCTCTTTTCCGTTTTCTTTTAAAAGAAATCTTGTTTTTAGAGGGCAGTCTATTATTACAGAAATGTTTTGTGTTGCTTGGTTGAGTTGGTACTTGGGTATGGACAAAAGCATGGACCCTGCTGAACCTATGTTGTAAGCGAAGATAAATGTTTGTTTCGCGTTTGCTGGTAAATGGACAGTGGGGATTCTGAAGCAAACTGACTTGTAGGCAACTTTTACAGACCGTAAGGCAGAGCAGTGAGAACAATTTACCTCAGTCCTTTCTGGAGCAGATTGATTTCCTGTTGCAGCACGATGGTTTCTTGTTTTGGGTCCTGGGAAGCAGACATGGCCAAAGCTTCTAGCAGTCAGGGAGAGTAGAGGAAAAAGGCAGAGAGGTGTCTATGGACTGCAGCAAAATGGCTCGTGTTTGCATGTAGTTTTAAACTGTGATTATGCAATAGGTGCTGTGGTGGCATGAAACATAGCAAACGTTTTTGGAAAATCAAGCCACAAACAGTCTGATAGCATCTAAAATCATACAGTGCTGTGGTTTATTTACTAGAAGCTCTTGCCTTTTGCTATGGAAGTTAAAATTTGCACAGTCGACTGTTATAAAAGTGAAAATGAAAATAAATTAATGCATATATTCAAAGTAGCTAAGAATGCACGAATGAGCACATGTTGCTGAATTAGTGGGGACTAGGGAGCATATATTCTAGTGTTAGGCATGAATGTTCCAGTTTTGTAAATGACAAGCAAAAAGATGGTAGGACGCAAAGAACCAGCACATGATGCTGGCCGCCAAGTTGGGAGGGAGGGAACTGGCTACTGTTACTGACCATTCTGTTGTCGCCGGAGCCGTCGGCAGCTTCTCCGCTGGCAGTCTTGTACCTGTCGATCAGCTCATCCATGGTCCTGCAGTTGGATCATCATTTCAACATCGACTAGCAGCAGAGCATGGCAGAGCAGCCGAGAGAGACGGCCGGCCAAGAACATCGACGACGACGACGTACCCGGTGGTGGCGAGGTCGTAGAGCTTGCCGTGCGCGGAGAAGATGATGATGCCGATGTGGGCGTCGCAGAGGACGGAGAGCTCCCGGGCCTTCTTGAGCAGCCCGGCGCGGCGCTTGCAGAAGGTCACCTGCCGGTGCACCGGGTTCTCGATGCGCCGCAGCTGCACCTTGCCCCTCGCCATGGATGCCGATGAATCGCCTTGGTTGTCTTCTAACAGCAGCAGCAGCCAAAGGTTGTCGTCTTGCTCGATCCCTGCACACAACCTCCCACTAGTTTGGACTAGCTTCGAGATTGGCGAGGGTCCCCTTGTGCTATCTCCTCTCCCTTGTTGCTCCCCTCTGTCTTCTTGCTCAGTCACCACTGGCCCGGCCGGTGCATATATACTGTCTTGCCAGCCAGCAGCTCTGCAGCTAGCTAGCACATACAGTATTAGTATAGCTAGTCTCATGGAATGATGGAAGGAGAATAATCAAATCCCATCATACGCACCTCTTGCTTTACACCTGTTTCCATTTAACGTTTTGTTTGGCTCACATCAGAGCACCCATGTCTGAAGTTCTCCTTTTCAAAAAAATGTTCTGAAAAATTCTAGTGTCTTTGCTAGCTGTGTTTCATTTCACAGCCGCCATGTTGCTGCGGCTGCTGTTTCTGTGCACGCGTGGCGTGGATGCATGGGCATGGCTGAATTTGTTGGAGTCAACTCGAGGTAGAGAATATATACACACACAGTTCAAGTCAAGATGAGTGGCAACTCTTGCAGATGATGATTGGCAGTAGCTAGTACTGGTCCCCTACCTCCTGCTGGAATTTTTCGTTTCAAATGAATAGACTTTGAGTTATGTATGTCGATTTGCTCTGAAGTTTCTGGTTCCCCATGATAATGATAACCAAGCCAATTGATCATATACATGCAATCAGAGTCAGTGATGCATTTTTCTTTGAGTAAATGACAAGTATGCTAGCTAGCTACAATTATATTCTTGTAACAACCTCTAAGAATTGTATATGCATTTTTAAGAATATTTACAAGAACTATATTCTTTTGTAGCCTCAAATCAAAATTCTTTTACAAGAATAGAAGTTTAGGATGCTTGCTATTGCTAGCAAGGTGAAGAAGTTGGTTACAAAAAAAATACTAAATCCTTCAGCCAGCCACTTCTCTTTTGCATTTTATTTTGGTCGAACTCTACAAAACACGAAGAGGCCGGCCACGGCTTTCTCCAAATTCCGCTGGCCCTTTTGTGGCACTAGGTTTTGGTGGCTAATGCCACTAGAAATTCCTCCTCACTTCGCTTTACGACTATATGTCTTGTTAGAAAGATGGCTAGCTTTGCTAGGGTTCATCGAAAACCTGATGCCCAACAATTTTGGTGTCACGTCAACAACCCCTCGTTTCACTCTCTTTTGCTGGATGGAGCATCTCTTCCCCAACAATTTGCAGTGCCCAGCCCCCAGAGGATTCCCTGGCCATTTGCATTTTTAAACCATGCCCTATTCTTAGTGCTCTCTCACACAGAATTTGCATCACCAACAACTCTGCACAAATTTTTTCTCTGCTTGGCCCACTGAAAAAATGGCTCTACTGTGCATTCATCTAGCCATTGGATTGGAGAACCCGAACCAGAGAGAGTGAACTCAAGAATATATGCAATTAATGCCAGATTGGCAGCCATCCTTTTTTTTCTAAGGACTGGTAGCTATCATTGTGTGAAAGAGAGTGTCTTGTTCGTGAAAACGATGTTTCCTCGTCTAAAATACATGACATGAACATAAAGAAGAATACATATGTTACGCTAATCTGCAATTTGCAAGCAGGTAAGATAAATGACAAGTCTTTCTATAAAGGCATCTTTGTTTGGTGTTTGGCAGATTTAAGGAGATGTGGATGAATCTGGGGCTCAATTGTGGGTGTTTTCATGAGCCAAATTGGGAAGCACATAAGTCTCCCTAAGATGAATCAGAGATCACGAAAGGCGGTTATGAATTTGGTGTGGTTTTTAGCTTCAGGTACACATAAGGGTGAGCTCTCTTCCTTTTCCATTTATTTCAAGTTATATAACAACAGTTAATGTTTGAGTGTATGGAAATTAATCCTACCCTACCAACTCTAACAAACAGTTAATTGATCTGATATGTCGATACCAAAGAGTGATTTCGAAAACATATATTGTGACATGAACATAAAGTGTTTCTTATTTTCGAAAGTAAAGGCAAATAAAGAAGTTCTTAATTCTATACTACTCAGAAAAATATATCTACAACTGGCTCTAAAATTAAACTGACAATTGTTTAAGAACGGTATCTTCAGATTTAGCTGCTGGGTGAGTAGATATTGACGACCCTGGGGATTCATTGGTTTCATGCGATTTGTAGAAGCCTATACTATCTAAAATGAGTCATCAGGAATCACTAAAAAGTATCACTGAATCTAGCTGCAGGTTTCAGTTTCTACAGGTGTGTACAAAATCCTAATAAACTTTCTTCTTCATTTTTCATTTACAGCAGCGATATATATATTAAACTGATATGATGTGTAGAGACTGGAGTCCCCCCCAAAACTAACCAAAGTAGAAGCAGAAAGAAATCACAAAAACTAGTATATATGAAACCAGATGTCGTCCAGATTCATCACTGAAATATTCTGCAGCCTGGAGAGGGTGCCACCTGGTGGCACTGGAGAAGTGGAGACATCTCCTTGTGGGATGCTTCATAGTAGTAGATGCTATATAGCTAGTGCTTTGGGGCATAAAGCATGAACTAATTCCAATTGGCTTTTGCGTAATGGAAGGCAAAGCAACCCAAAGGAAGAGTGAGTGTTCATTGGACGCTCTTAAAAGAAACATTGTTGTCATCTCCATGCATGTTTGGACTGTGACATTTGAGACCTTTTTGATGCTAGCTGTTTTTCAATGCCCTCTCTATCCATCAGCATAGCATGTTCCTTTTGCAGTGAAACATTTATAATGGCCCTAGATAGCCAAGGATATGTTATTGTGTTCGCTTGTTCTTCTCCATAGTTCTTGGCATTATTCAGTGGCTATTATAAGTCAATTGAACAATTTTTTAATTTAAAAGGCGTACCCAGTGTCGTAGGCTCCCGTACTGCGGGGTCTGGGGAAGGGAAAATAGCCAGCAACCATCTCTGCATAAATGTGCAGAGGCTGGGGCTTGAACCCTGGATCTCTTGGTCATAGGCGGCAAAGCTCTACCGCTTGCACCAGGGCCGTCCTTTAATTTTTTTTTAATTTCTGCGTTAAAATATTTAGCACCAAACACCCAATCTACAGATCAACTAATATGGTCCGAAATACATATATAACTAGAGTCACCAAGAAGAAGATTGTTTGGAGGAATCTATTTTGATGATATTAAACTTGAAGTAAAGCACATTTTGTCACAAATACGCGAGGTGGCCTAGATTGTAAAGCTGTCAAGGTACCTCCTGAAATATAAGATTTTTCCTTTATATTTAATATAAGGGTCACTCACTCTCTCTCTCTCTCTCAACAGTGAGCCAGGGAATATAACATCGGCTCTCCACAAGCATGGTACTAAAACTGAGTGCCAGGTACTTTATTGCTTCAAATAAAATCATTGCTTCAAAGAAAGAACACTGCCAGGTTACTAAAATCAGTCTTATTATACACGAAACTGCCACAGAGAATCAAGAGTGAACTCCAGCCAATCATATTAGGTAACATCATCACATTAAAGCAGGCTTTCAAATCTTTACATATATCCTCAAAGTAGAGTTCATGGTTTCATGGCAACAGAATGCTATTATATATATTCTACCTTAGGGGGGAAATCTAGTTGTATCATATATTATAAATCTATGCCAATCATGACAACTGATTAGTGCTCATTCATAACTAAGATGCCTAGCCGCACAAACTAGTCCATTTAACGAATTCCTCCAAGATTCTTATAGTTTGGAGGCTCTAATATAATGGAGCATCTTATGAAGCAATATCACACCCGAACTTGGACACTTTACTGTCCTTTTTTTCTCAGATTAATTTGTTACTATCACTCTATGAGCTCAACCATTGGAGCTTGCTCTGACACAAAAATCCTCTTTGCTCCCAAAAGGTCATTGTTCAGTAATAAACCCATATCCACTGATAGACCCAACCTATGATATCTTGCTTTTTCTGTTGATGAAAGTTGATAGATATGAGTTACAGAAACTACTGAAAATGCACGCTAAAAATGTAATATTATCCTAGCCTATGCCTATCCTCATATATATCACTTAACAAACACAAAGTTTGCAATCATGTTAGTGGCAGAACAGAATGGTGAGCAATGTGACTGAGCACTTGTTCATGTCTGCCATGTTACACTGAACTTTGGTCCTTCGTATCATGTGTGCTAAGAGGTACAACAAGTGACAACATCAAGTACCCCTGCAAGGAAAAAGAAAACAGCAGCCGCCAGCCTCTACAAAGAAACAAAGACGGGCGGCCTTTCCAGGATGCAAAGGCGGCGAGCGGCAAGGCGTCCAGGACCACTCCCTTCGGCTCTGAATCTTGGAACACCAAAAGCAACCAATGCAGAGCCTGCTAAGTTGCAGGGTCAGTTAGTACGATACAATGCAAAGGTGTGGCAAACCAAGTAAAATGCCTTCCTATTTGTGCAGCATGCATTCACAACAGGAGATGATTGGAAGATATGATCCCTAGCTTAGCTATAGCCTATAGATGTATATGTCAATGTATGTATAATAATTATATATGGATATAGTTTATTATGGGTTCAAATTAGGTAGCCGTCCTGGTCCAACAAATGTGCACAACCTTATATGTTTTTCTTCAATATATAATTTTGAGAACTAGAAAAGGAATAGATGCGCTTTTTTTCGATTTTGATGTTGACTAGTATGTGGAACTGTTGGACTGGACATATTTTATGACCATGAACAGGTTAAACATTCCATTGGCTTGGAGTGTCATGTGTCTCTTCTCAATTTTTTGTGTAGGAAGGTGAAAGAAGAATATAATTGGTGGAATATTAGATATATTGCATTAGGCCTCATGGACTGATTATATAGAGTACATAGGACTGACACTTCACATGGATAGACAATGTGGTATTATTCCTAATACTCTAACACTCCCCCGCAGTCATAGCAGGAGCGCTACAGACGGTGAGACTGGAGAAGAAGCTAACAAGCTAACATCCCCCCACAGTCATAGTAGTCGATGCGGCGCGTATGCTGTGGCTGGAGAAGAAGCCGATGAGTCCTCATGCAAGGCAGCATCCCTTTGTGCCGATGTCGAGGTAGCGGAGCGTGAGGGCGCAGTAGCCGTGGTCGAGGAAGCCGTGCTGAAGTGACCGCGGTCGTCGTAGTTGTGGTCGGGTAGCCTTGTCAATGGAGCTGCGGGCGCACAAGGGGCGCCATGGTGATATGACGGAGACACGTCGAGGTAGTCGTCGTCGAAGGAGACGATGCCGAAGTCGACGCAGTCAAGGCCGTCATGGACGTAGAAGAAAGGCAACGATGCAATCGAGGCAGACGAGGTGGGAACGGGAGGGTCGATACCGAAGTCGATGCAGTCAAGCCGCCTGTGCGCCGAGGCGTGTATTGGGTTTGCCAGTCCCAGCAACGCATCGAGGAAGAAAGCACACGTCGGTGTTGCCAATACCGGGGTACAAGGAGAGGGCCCCAACCACGGGGACACTGATGACGTGGTTGTGCTGGACGAAGTAGAAGCAGTGTGGGAGCGACGCATCAGCGAGTGGAGCTCAGCGACGATGCGAAGGCCGACGAGCTAGGCCCAACGACGACGAGGGTGTAGTTGCAGCTCGATGACGAAGATCTAATCGGCAGGACGAAGACCTTGTGCAGACGGAAGCGGTGACGCGTTGGCGAGCACCGCCCAGCGACGACGTGAGACGCAGCACAACCGTCGATGCACGGGGGACGGCGATGTAGATGCAACGGCGAGGTGGACACACGGGCGGCGGTGCTGCGACCTGATGTGGCGACACAGCAGCAACCCTATTGCTCGGAGAAGATGCGCGTAGTACTCGGTGACGATGCGATGTCGGAGTAGTTCGCACGAGGTCGACGGGCGGTGGGCGACTCAATCCCGATCAGTGATCGGGCAAACCAAAAAGATATAGCAGCAGTAGATCGGGTGTACCCAGCGTGAAGGCACGATGGTGGCAGTGCAACCTCATCAGGCGGTGCTCCCTCGGCGACAGGGCGCACGGCGGGGCGCGGACGTGCAGGGTCGAAGACACCGACACGGATCGACGTGGTGGAGATGGGCAGACCCGCCTGGCTACAGCGATACACCAGATCCGGCTACCTCCTTGGCAGCGCAGGGTCAGGGCGAGTGGCCGGGCCTGGCCGCCACCACGGTGACACGGGACGAGGCGAGATCCAGCAGCCTCCATGCGGCGAAGATTGGAAAGGCGTTGACGACGACAACCCAGCGACGAGCCTGGGGACGAGGCGGCGGCAGCCGGGCGATGACGTAGGGAGATTCCAATAAGTTGTGCGACGACGATGATGGCAGCCGGATCAATAGGATCTGGCGCCTAAACTGGGGCGCTACCCCCGGCGGAGAACGACCTCTCCCCGAGGGCACGCGGTGCGGAAGCGGCGGCGGCTAGGGTTAGGATCTAAACCTAGACGAGTGATACCACGAAAGAAGAATATAATTGGTGGAATATTGGATATATTGCTTGGGTCTCATGGGTTGATTATATAGAGTACATAGGACTGATACCCCACATGGATAGACGGTACTATTCCTAATACTCTCCTAATACTCTAACAGAAGGAAGCTCTGGAACTTGCCTAACAAATATCCATAAGCACCGTGACAGTCCCTTTTCACTTTTACCATTCTCGTGCTCGACATGTTAATGACTGCAGACGATATTTACATGAATTGGTAGCTGTGATATCATTGGTAGATCCGATTCAACGTAAGGTAACTGAGCCACATTTCACTCAAATTTTGTTCAGTTCTATACAGATATAGGAGCAGACTTTGCGAGTACAATATCTGATATATGGGTGCAATCAGTTTAACTAGCAAAAAACACATGAAAGCAATAAAAAAAATCCAAACTTAAGACACCAGAGTCTTTCGAAGACATAACAGATCTCCAGTGTCTCAGACAGACTTCTGAACTCAAAGAAACCTGATTTTACTACATTCACCGAATTCTGCGGGTGCCGGCATCACTCCCCATTCCAAGGGACTTCAGTGCATTGACAATTCATTCTTCATCAGAAAGATATGCAGCGCAGGGTTCAGTGAGAGAAAAATAAATTGATGGTGTATAATTTTAACTAGGATACCAAGTTGAAGGAGCATCACATAAGTTTAGCTAGATTTGTTGATCTAAAAACAATGATCCAGTCAAATTAGCAATGTGACTGAGCACCAGCTCATGCCTATCATGTTACACTGTAAGAGGTACAAGAAGTGACAAGAAGTACCCCTGCAAGAAGAGATTTCCTGCCTCTGAAAAGACAGAGACAGCCGGCCTTTCAGTAGGATTGCTCCCTTTGGCTACGAATCTTTGAAGCAGCCAATGCAGAGCCTGTCAAGTTGCAGGGTCAGTTAGTACAATGCGAAGGGTGTGGCAAATCAAGTAAAATGCCTTCCTGTATACATATATGCAGTATGCACAAGCACAACTGAAGATGATTGTCCATATGATCCCTAGCCAATAGCCATGGATGTACTATGCATAGATGCATATAATTTATGGGCTCCAAACAGGGAGTCTTCCTCGTCCAACAAATGTGCACACCAAGATTTGCTTTTTCTCAGTATATTTTGAGGAATAGAAAAAGGATAAAGGAAAAGGAAAAAAGCAAAAGGTGAAGGAAGCCGGAAAAATATGCTTGAGTTCGTTTTTGACTAGTACAAATGGAACTATTGAAGTGGATATAATTTATGAGCGTCAACAGGTTTAGTTCCATTTGCTTGGAGTTTCATCTGTCTCCTCTGGAACTTGTCTGACAATGTCCGTAAGTAATGTTTCAATTTTAACATCACCGCTCGACAGCGCTATTGACTGCAAACATCAGACGCATAATGGATTCATTGACATGAATTGGTAGCTGTGATGCCGTGAAGGCATTGGTACATGATCCGATTAAAGATATGATAACCAAACCACATTTCACTAATTCTTTGTTCGAGTTCTAAACTCGGACTTTTTAAGTACAAGATCTGGACTTCAAATATATGGTACGAGCAGTTTTACTAGCATAAAATGCATGAAACAAACACTAGAATAAACAAAGTTACAACCCAAACTTAAGAAATGACACGCACTGTCTTTTGAAGCATATAACAGATCACCAGTGTCCAAGGATAAAGAGTTCTCAACTCCGTACAGAAACTTGGTTTGACCACAATCAGCGCATTCGGCGGGAGCCATCATCATTCCCCAGTCCAAGGGACTTCTGTGCATTGGCTATTCCTTCTTCATCTGCAAGATATGCAGCACAAGATTTAGCGAGCGAGAAATAAATTGACAGTACCTGATTTGAACTAGGACACAAGTTGAAGGAGCCTCACATAAGTTATTAGCTAGATTCGTTGATCTAAGAACAATGATTTAGCTAAATTAGCAAGGATAGATGCTATTGCTATTTTAGTAGAATTTTTTTCCTTGGGGTTTAGAGGACATCAATACCATTATCACCCATGAGAAGACATCAATACTAGCTTGAGACTAGCCCTACTCTATTGACATTGTTTACTAGGAAAAATAGACAGCATGCAGTTACTACAGGTGGATGATCCTTCAAAGAGCATATATTATACATTGCCCTCAGCTTAAGACTCTTCATTTACAAAGATTACAACATTTTCAGGCAACTAAGCAATTGAAATGACATATATAACAAAAAAAA
>CM041643.1:3997226-4048059 GCA_023333625.1 Bothriochloa decipiens | reverse complement strand
TATGTATCACTTTGTTCACCTTGATCTGTGTAAACTGAAATTATGTGCCCGATAGTACTATTAGATAGAATGATTAGAAATGAACAAAAATATAGATATATTTCAATTGATAAGGAATAAATAGCACAACATCAGAACTCTGAAATAGCACAACATCAGAACTCCTCAATAGTTCTTTATTATGGAAAGTAAAAGCACACGATACAATACCAGGGCACTCCTGAAGGGCTATGCTTTATGTGATAAGACACACCAAAGTAGCAGATCAAACCATTACAGTAATCAACAGAATGAGGACCCCAGGGTGTTATCATAGCCAGAAGGAATAGCCCATATCTGAGCCCTTACGACTAGAATAGCCACTCAGTATAGACAGTGGGTTAGTGATCTCCTCTATCAGTGGGGCTGTACTAAAATGCCTATTATGTTGATCCGCTACCACCATGCCTACGTCAAGCAACCTACTCTGTTCTACTATCTGCATACAACATTGAATTCATACCGTCAGTCGCTTGTCATGATATGGAACAAAAACTAAAGTTTATAGCTCAGAGTGAACTGACAATTTGTCAGTTGCTTATCTTGATATGGAACAAAACCTTAAGTTTATAGCTCAGGGTGAACTGACAATCAGTACCTTTTCCTGGAGAATTTCGTTAGCAGCTTTCAACATGCCTCCCTGAGTATATGAAGATACTTTTAGTAATTTATATTGATGCTAAAAGCTTTGGGTCTTTATAGAGTTGAGTACAAGTTTTTGACATGCCTTGCTTTTCAGTGCTTGTATCTCTTGAATCATTATCTGCATCTGTTAGGCAGGATACAATTTTAGCAATGTCTGAAATCAATTTTTAAAAAAAGAATTTTTTTGTGAATTACCTTTGCAGAGCGGATGTTGTTCATCCATATCGCCAAGTACCTCTCTAGGGAATTCAGTTCTTCAGCATTCATGTATTCATTTGCCCTGTCCCCATAGATGTACCTACCAAAATGCTTCTTTTTGTCAGAATTAATTGCAGATTTCGAATGTTTCCCATTTTCTTTTCTTTTTAATAAACTAAATCTTATTTTGAGAGGACAGATCAAGTTTTCTAGTGAACATTTCAGGCCATGTTTGGATGGAAAGTATTTTTGGAGTTTAAAAAAATGCATTGATTTTGTGAAATACTTTGGTTTTAGAGTGATACGATGTGTTTGATGCAACAAAGGTTATGGTTTTGAATAGTATGGTATTGCCTGAATTGTAGTCTTTTGGGGGTTTTAAAGACTCCACACTCTAGACACTTTGTTCTAAACCATGGTTTTGCACATTAATAGTTCTAAAACTGTAGTTTCTTATAATACTACAACATCCAAATAAGGTCCCACTGTTGCGTAAGACCAAAAGTTTCTTGTGTTTTGGAGTTTTCCTCTTATACAAATGTTTTGCGATGCTTGGTTGGTTTGGTACTTCGGTATGGACAAAAGCATGGACCCTGCTGAACCTATGTTATAGCTCGAACTTGTAACCAAAGATAAATGTTCCTTTCAATTTGTTTCGCATTAGCTGGTGAATTGCCAGTGGTATTCTGAAGCGAACTAACATGTAGGCTTTCTAAAAACTGTAAGGCAAAGCTATAAAAACAATTTACCTGAGTCCTTTCTGGAGCAGATTGATTTGCTGCTGCAGCACCATGGTTTGTTGTTTTGGGTCCTGGGTAGCAGACATGGCCAAAGGTATTAGTAAACAGGGAGAGCACAGGAAAAGGCAGAGAGGGTGTCTATAGACAGGAAGATGGCTCGTGTTTGCATTGCAGTTTGCTCATATATAATAGATGCCATGGATGTGAAAATTTGCGTTATGCATTGAAGATTCAGCCACAAACAGTCTAAGAACATCTCAAATCATATAGTACTGTGGTCTATTTACTAGAAGCTCATGCCTCGTGCAGTTGTGCTATGGATGTGAAAATTTGCACAGTTGACTGTTATAAAAGTGAAGATAAATAAATCAATAAATTAATACATGTATCAGAGCAAAGAATGCATGAATGAGCACAATGTTGCTGATTTGGTAGGGAGCGTATATTCTGGTAGTAGGCATGAATGTTCCAGTGCTGTTGTGATGGCAAGCAAAAAGATGGTAGGAGGACACAAGAACCAGCACATGATGCCGGCCGGCAAGTTCGGAGGGAGGGGAGGGCACTAGCTACTGCTACTGACCCTTCTGTTGTCGCCGCAGCCGTCGGCTGCTTCTCCGCTGGCAGTCTTATACCTGTCGATCAGCTCATCCATGGTCCTGCAGTCGGATCATCATCGCTTCGTCATCGACCAGCAGAGCAGAGCAGCCGAGAGAGACGTACGGCCAAGAAAGAACATCGACGACGTACGTACCCGGTGGTGGCGAGGTCGTAGAGCTTGCCGTGCGCGGAGAAGATGATGATGCCGATGTGGGCGTCGCAGAGGACGGAGAGCTCCCGGGCCTTCTTGAGCAGCCCGGCGCGGCGCTTGCAGAAGGTCACCTGCCGGTGCACCGTGTTCTCGATGCGCCGCAGCTGCACCCTGCCCCGCGCCATGGACGATCGATGCCGATGGACCTGACTGGTAGGCAGCTGCCTTCGCTTGGCTAGCTCGTCGGCCGTCACAGACGACACCGGGTAGCTAGCAGCGGCAGCAAGAGCTTGTCGTCTTCCTCGATCCCTGCACACAACCTCCCACTAGCTTGAACTAGCTTCGAGGTCCCCTTGTGCTATCTCCTCTCCCTTGCTCCTCTCTCTCTTCTTGCTCAGTCACCACAGGCCCTGCCCTGCCGGTGCATATATACTGGCGGCCTGGCCTGGCCAATCAGCAGCTCAGCAGCTCTTTGTTAGAAAGATGGCTAGTCCCATGGAATGATGGAAGAAGAATAATTAAATTTCATCTCATGCGCATCTCTTGCTTGACACCTGTACTGCCATTTAACGTTTGTTTACCTCACATCTGCAGGCACTCGTGCCTGTGAAATTCTCATATCTTTGCGCTGTGTGTTTGTGTTTGACAGCTAGCCATGCTGCTGCTGCTTCTGTGGACGCGTGGCGTGGATGCATGACAAGAATTTGTTGGGGTCAACTCGAGGCGGAGAATATGCATGTATATATAGTTGAAGTCAAGATGCGTGGCAACGCTTGCATATGATGATTGGCAGTAGCTAGTACTGGTTCCCTACCCTGCTGAAATAAGTTTTTGTTAAGACTTCGAATTTTGAATGTTGATTTTGTGTAACACCTCTGGTGTTATATTAACTAAAACATGTCATGTCATCATATCCACTGCAAAGCATTTATGTTTAAGTCAACCTTAATATGCATTAACTAAAACAAGTTTATATTTCATAGGTTGATTGTGTTTCTGGAATGTTTGTCACATGAAATGATAAAACCCTATTTTTGAATATCATCGCAAATGCTTAGTTTATATTCCATGTACTTGAGGTGTAAACCGTGTTTACACTAGTGTCAAGCATAGTATATAAGTCTAAGTCTAACCCTAAAAATGATTTCCATATTTGAAGTTGAATTTAGATTCGAAAACTTACTTTCAAGTCTGGCAATTTAAATTTAAATTCAAATTGGAAATGCTATAAAAGGTTTTTTAAAAGTCAACTTGGTCAACCAAGGGTGTCATTCGGTCAATGACCTAAAAATGTCCTTGGATAATATTTGTGATCACTAATAACCAACCAATTAAGTTAGAAACCAAATTGAGTTTAAATTCTATTTCAAAAAACCCTTTATTCTGAAACTTAGTTTTAACCCCCTTTTCTCTAATTTAAAATCTATAAATAATTTGGAGATACTCTAAAAATGTAGTTTGTAGATCTTGACAAGAGCTACAAAGTTGGTATATAAAGTTTTTCAATTTTCCAAAAGAAATTTCAAATGAATTTAAAAATACAGTTTTTTAGCATTTATCCCCTTTTGATTTTAAAACCATAATTTAAAAATTATGCATAATTTTGGAAAATTTTGTATATGAAAAAGGTTTGGTTTGGAAAGTTAAACATTTCATAGTTTTGAAGATTTTCAAGTTCTATTGAAAAATCAAAAGTAATTTCAAATGTTTGTTTCTAGGGTTTTATTCCCTTTTCAAATCTGAATTCAAATTTCAAAATATAGATAGAATTTGAGGATGCCAATTAAAGGAAAAGTGTAGCTCTTGAAAAGTTTTGCAAATAATATTTTTGGAGATTTTCAAGTTGTTATATAAATTTTGGAGTAATTTGTATTTTGAAACAAATAGAAATTCTGTAATTTTCTCGAACAGTACCGAAACCTATCGTCGGCCGCCATCGCCGGCTTCTCAACGCGCGCCGCCGTCCACCGCCGCACCTCCTTGACCACCAGCGCACTCTTGGATGCGCGAAGGTTCATCGTCGTCATGTCGCCCGCTCACACATCGTCTCCGCTCTATAAATACCGGTCGACCGCCGCTCTTTCTCCTCTTTCTTCTCCCCGCCGCCGTCGCCGATGACCTCGCTCCGTCGCTCAAATTCGCCGCCGTCACTCCATCTCTATCCGATTGCTCTTGCCAATAGCTCCGCCACCTTCTCACGGGCATTTTGAGCCAGTTCGTGTTCGCTCTCCTCGCCTGAGCTGCCCACGCGCTGTCGTCTTCTCCACGGCCAGTCGCCGAGCCGCCACGAGCGTTTTCGCCGCCGACCGCCGCACAGGGTGAATATATATTACCTTTAACCTCGCTACCGCGCTCTTCATGCTATCCTGTATCTTATGCGCACCTTGGCCGGCTTGATGGTTCACAGGAACGTCGGTGACGCCGACCTTGCCATCGGAGCGCCGCCGCCGCCATCACCGCTGACGTCCGCAGCTCGACCTAGCTGCTCCGAGCCTCCATTAACGTGCGCACTAGCGCCGTGGTGAGCTCCTGCATCTATCTGTGCCATCAATTTCGTCTTTGCGGTGTCGTAGCCGCCGGTCACCGTGGCTCACCGCCGGCACGGCCATGCCGCTCCGCCGCGCGCGTTGCCGCTTTGGCTAGGGACCGGAAGCGACCTCATCTTGTTGCCAAATAAGTCCGTTTGAGTACGCTGCGCACGCTCGTGACCTTGCCGTCGTCGGAAACCGCTCCGGTGAGCGACGCCGCCGCGCCCTAGCTCTGCCGCGCCGCCATGGCCGCCGGCGTGGGTGCCGCCGCCTCTCCGCCGCGCCGTTAGCTATCTTGTTCGACTCCCCGTGCCAAGCTGAGTCCAGTGGACCAAGTCCGGTTGCCGGAGACCTCGCCGACGGCGAGTAATCGCCGGTCAACCGTCGGCGGACCGTCAGTCAGGGCGGGAGTACTGTGCCAATTTTCTTTTTTTATTTTCAGAAAATGATTTAAATGCTATTTTCTTTGAAAAATCATAGTAATTCATATATAGCTCCAAAAATTCTGAAAATTTTTGTCATCTACCTAGGAAAAATATGAAATGCCAAATTTGAATACTTTTTGCATATGTTAAAATTAGCCCTTTGAATACTTTTTGCATATATTTTTGATAAATAAAATAATTGGCTTTCAATTCTAAAATTTGTTTTGCCATCCAATTATGCTAAGAGCTTTCCAAAATAAAATTTTAGGCTTAATTTGATAACTTTAATTTTTATGTCTTTATTAATGCTTTTAAATAATTAATTAACCCCTTTTATTAAGTTTAATCATTATAGGATTTGATTGACTTTGGGATTGATTGATGACCTTGGGTCATTAACCCTAATGACCTTTGGCACTTTAATTAATTATTTGCGCTTACCTTAATCATGTCATTAAGGCTTAATTAACGTTATTTTATATGTTTAATTAATCTCTTGAATAGTGTAGTTAACCCTAATGAATTTTATAAACGAAGTTTTGTTGGCTTGCAACTTTATCGTGAAGAAAAGTTGTACTCGATGCCTTAATCTAATCATGCATCCATCGAGCATCATGTTTATTATTTCATCATGTTAAAGCATATTAATTATCGAATAGCTTCCGTTGACGGAGAGTTAACGTTGTCACCCAGATCCGAAGGAAGAGCAGATTCAGGAATCAGGAGTTGATCCAAAGTTTGAGATCGTCTACCCCAAACACCAAGGCAAGCCCCGGATGCATTTAAACCCTATTCTATTTATAAAAGTTTTATCGCTTCAGCTATGATATGTTGTATTAAGTAATAGGAGTTGAGTGAAAACCAACCAATTGCATTTACCTGTCTTATTTTCTTATTCCTTGTTACCTGCTTTGGAAGTTAAGTAGTAATGCTTAGCCCTGCTTAATTAGTTAAGTGTTCAAAAGTAAAAGAATGAAAAAGATGAGCTTGGTTTTCTTTGTTGGAATCTTGATGATAGTAATAAATCGAGTCCGGACGGCTAACTTGCACTGGGAATGGAGTCCCTCTGTAGTGTTTCCATCTGTTGATGCCCTAGGTCCCGTCCGTTGGTGAACTGGTGATATCGAGAATTTAGAAATCCACATGCATGAAGTGATATACGAATGGTTGGAGCCGTGTATGTCATAGTGTGTTTTACTGTGGGATTTAAGTTCCCACGTATCTCGGTACGTTGGGCCGAAGAGCTCACGTGTATCATGTGGTGATATATGGCTGCGGTTGTTATCCCGGTATATCGGTTCATCTGGGGTGCATCGGAGTTAAAGTCTCCGGTATTCCAGTGACCTAGGTCCCAGCTGGGTACAAAAATGGATTCGAATCGCCGTTGCTTCTCAGAGAAGAAGACTCGATCGGTGTTCATCATCGTAGTAACAACTTGAACAAAGAGTAAGGTTTAATAATGAAGTTGGTTGATAATTGGAGCTAGTCCAAGCAAACTTTACTTTCTGTTAAGCTTTTTCGCAAAAACTTCTTATCTCTTACAAGCCTTACCTTGTCCCTCTAGCCTGCATTTCTTGAGTCTCCATCCCTCTTTTTCGTCAGGTCAGTCTTGTTGAGTACTTTTGTACTCAGGGTTTGTTGAACCCCTGTTGCAGGTGAGCCTCATGGGCAGGAGTGCTTTGCATCCTGCTGCATGACAGTCGTCGAGGAAAGCGACGACGAGTAAGGTGTTTAGCTCTTGGGCAGAGCTTTTCGTTTGGTTTTGTAATAAGGTTATCTACTGCTACTCCACTACTATTATGGTTTGTATAATCTAAATTTATGGTTATAAATATTTAAAACTCAAAGGTTTATAAACTTATGTTATTGTAAGTCTTTCACTATTTTACTCCGTGGTATATTATTTATATCAAACTATTGTAATACTGTAATGTCTCTCTACAACGATGGATCCTGCTCGGAGAATCGTAGATGATTCGGGATTTACCCGACAGACTTTTTAAGTCGTATGGAACACAGTCATGGTTATTTGGAGTCTGTTTAGACAATAATCATGCGTGTGGGTCATATGATTTAGAAGGTTCTGTCACATTTTGTTCCCAGGTTTCTGGTTTCTCATGATGAAAACAAAGCCAATTGATCACATCAAGGCTTGAAATCTGATTCTACCTACCTGGGATATACACATATATGCATTTTTCTTTTATATATATGACACGTTTGCTAGAATTATTTTCTCATTAGAAAGAAAATTCTGCCTGGTTGGCCTGAGTTTGAGCTCTAAGAATTATATTCTTTTACTGCCTCTAATGCGAAATTCTTTCACAAGAATAGAATTTTAGGGTGCTTGCTTGCTAGGACGGTGAATAAGTTGGTTACAAAGGAACACTAAAGCCTCCAGTGGCCAAGCACATCCCTTTTGCATCTTATTTTCCTCTAGCCCGATCTACACAACTTAAGAGTAACTCTAACAGTTTTGTATTTTTTGTTTAACAAAACATAAGTTTACCAACTCTTAAATAAATATAATAAATGTAAAAAGAGTCAATCTTCAACAGTTTCCTATTATTCATTTAGCAAAAACGAAAATTATAGACCCACACGTTATTTCCCTGCGTTTTTTCCTCTTTGCGAGCTGCCTTCTCTTGCGCGACTTTCTTCGCGCCGTCGCCGGTCTTTCTCCGGGCGAGACTCCATCACGCCGGCGTACACATTCACAGCATCACATCACGATGAGCGTGTCGACAGCAGGCCTGCGCGCTGCAGTCCAAGCCGATATCTATACGCTACATGCTCCTCTAGCTACCACAACTCCTCCATCTTGTACAACCTGAGACCCTGACATTCTGTAGCATCCAGCATAGCAGTAGAACCTGACAGCCTGAGAATTTTTTCACATCGATGCACAGTACCATGCACGTCGCTGACATCAGGAACCAACACACACATAAAATACAGTCAAACAAAATATGATAGCTGCATCCTTCAATCAAATTTCCAGAATCATGGATCCGTGATTGCCGATTGCAAAACAAGATGACCCTCGCCCTTGCAAGTCGATCCGGTTGCAAGCAGCTGGCAGGGGCGAGAACAGTGATCGAACCAACGGAGAGATTAAGTGGAATCCACGCGGCCACACCGACACGGCAGCACTGCCACACCGCCACGACGGCCACTGCCCGTTCGCAGCTTTGAGGAGGAGCGGCGAGGCCTGAGTGTCGAGGGTCGAGGGCCGAGTCTCGCCTGCCAGCTTCGTCTGCTCGACTCGCGAGGCGACGACGGCGAACGCCCGTCCGCCGCTTTGAGGCGGCACTGCAAGGCCCGAGGTTCAGTCCGATTCGATTCAATGCACAATCCCTCGATGATTGATCCGACTGGAATGGAGCATGCTCCTTACGGGCCATCATGATCATCTTCTTGGCCGCCGGGATGCAATCCCTCGATGATTGATGCTGGATGCTGATGTCGCGGCACGGAGCAATCGCACGGGAACTACGACGGCGGCGCGCGGTGGAAGGAGTACCCGCGCGGAAGGAGTCTCTCTGTCGCGGCAAATCACTGATGCCAAGTCTGGCGGAGGTGCGCATATATGCCAAGTTTGGGCCTCTATTTGCCAAGTTGCCAAAATTGCCAAAGCCAATTGCTAAACTGTTGGAGAGTAACTTTTATGTTTTTTGTCAAAAAAACAAGAATGCTAAAGTCAATTGTAAAACTGTTGAAGATGCTCTAAGGAGGTGGCTTTCTCCGAATTCTGCTGGCCCTTTTGCGGCACTAGGTTTTTGGTGGCTTGTCAGAAAAGATGGCTAGCTTTGCTAGAGTTCATCGAAAACCTGGTGCCCAACAATGTGGTGTCACGTCAACAACCCCTTCCTTTAATTTCACTCTCTGCCCCAACAATTTGCAGTGCCCAGGCAGAGGATTCCCTGGCCATTTGCATTTTTAAAACCATGCCCACTTATTAGTGCTCTCTCACACAGAATTTGCATCACCAACACCTCTGCAAAACAAAACAAAACAAAACAAAACAAAACAAAACAAAACAAAACAAAAAAAAATGTCTGCTTGGCCCACTGAAAATGGCTCTACTGCATTCATGCTACTCGTTGGATTGGAGAACCAGAGAGAGTGAGCTCAAGAATATATGGAATTAATGCCAGATTGGCAGCCATCTTTTGTTTTTAATTAGGACTGGAAGCTATCATTGTGTGAAAGAGAGTATCTTGTTCGTGAAAACGGTGTTTCCTCGTCTATAATACATCCTGACATGAACATAAAGAAGATACATATGTTTTGCTAATCTGCAATTTGCGTGAAAGATAAATGGCAAGTGTTTCTAGAAAGGCATCTTTGTTGTGTTTTGCGGGTTTAAGCAGATCTGGATGAATCTGGCTGGGCTCAATTGTTTGTGTTTTCATGAGCCAACTTGGGAAGCACATAGTCTCCCTAAGATGAATCAGAGAACACAAAAGGCGGGTCTAAATTTGGTATAGTTTTTAGCTTCAGGTACACAGAAGGCTGGGATCTCTTCGTTTTCCATTTATAAGTTATACAACAGTTAATGTTTGAGTATTTGAAAATTAATCCTAGCCTAACAACTATAATAGTTAATTAATCTGATATATACTCCCTCCATTTTGAAGTACAAGGTATCGAATGTTTAAAATTTATCCCAAAATTCAACTCCATTCATGCATGGTTGTCTTTTATTCTTTCTTTGAACATAAATAGTAGGAGCTCTTCGTTTCCATAACGATGAAAAGAGTTATGTATACAAGAAGGGGCAAGAATCCAAAAAGACAGGGCTGCACGTCTCACTATGTGCAAGCCCACAGGACCGGGGAAGAAAACACACTAAGAAAAATTCCAAAATAAGAACCCTAAGCGGCCACTAGGGAGGGGGGGTAGACAGTGTGCTCTTTTGTGAAGGTCCAGATTTTCCTTGTGATCCACCCGACGACTTGGAGAGCCATTAGAGATCATGCGGTTACACTCTTTCCAAAGATTCCACATGGTGTAGATGGCTAAACCATTGAAAGCTTGCTTGTGTTCTTTGGGGTTCCACATGGTGTAGATGGCTAAACCATTGAAAGCTCGCTTGCGTTCTTTGGGGACCAATCTCAGGGTGTTCTCCCACCATTCCTCTACGGTGATGAAGTTTATGTGGTGTGTTGCATCTAATCTATTGAAGTGCTCTAATGAGGTGATTTGGTTCCAAACCGCTTTGTGCAAAAGGGCAAAAGGCCCGGTCTCTGATGAACCATTGCATAGAGCACAGGTCTCGTGTGTCCATCCCCAATGTGCAAGGTTATCTGCCATGAGGATTTTTCTTTGGATGAGAATCCATGCGAAGATTATGCATTTATTCTCCGTATGCCAAATGTGTTTGTTTTGTACCATTTGTAGTGTCCTACGAATTGAGCTTTGTATGCTGATTTGGTATTGTCTTGTCCATCGACGGTCCATTTCCAAGTGATTTTATCCTCGACCTTCGGCTGTAGGATCCAAATGGAGATGAATTCTTCAATTTGTGCTATTGTATTGATCTTCCCCTCAAGGCTCTAATCTATGTGTCATTTCTAAATTCCCACTGCACTGTCTTGTTTTTCCTCCACACCAGTTGGAAGAGGTGTGGTGCAAATGTTCCTTGAGGCCTCTCCATCAAGCTAGCTATGATTCTAGAACTTTGTTTTTCCCATTTACAATTAGTATAGAGGTGGAGGCGTTGAAGAGGAAGTGAACTTCTTCATTGTAGGGCACTCCAATGCCGGTCCAAGGTTTATCTTTTATCATCCATTCTTGCCAAATCCACCATAGTCGCAGAGCTCTACCGGATTTGTCAAGACCTAACACACCAAGGCCTCCCAAATCTTTGGGCATGCAGACAGTTAGCCAGTCTACTAGACAGTGGCATGTATAAGCATTTTTGTCTCCCTTCCAAAGGAAGGAGCAATGGATCTTCTCGATCTACTTTCTTGCCCCGGCTACTAGCGGGAAGATGGTTATATGTTAAGTTGGTATGAATGATAGTACGGAAGTGACAAGAGTGTATCATCCTTCCTAGTTGAGAAGCATGTCTTTCCATCCAAGAAAGTGTTGGCCAATTTTTTCGATGAGTGGCTACACATGAATTTTCTATAGGGTGCGGGTGTGTAGCTGGAGGCCAAGGTAGCAGCATGGGAAATCCTTTTGCATTCCCTAGAAAGGTTCAAGTGTGTTGGAGATCCAAATCATCACACCAAATGGGATAAGCAGAGCTCTTATCAAAGTTTATGATTGATCCATATACTGATCCAAAGGTCTCGAGAATGGTTTCTAAAGCCTAGATGTTTTCTCATTTTGGGTTGGCAAAGATTTTCACATCGTCTGCATTGGCCTAGAGGGGGTGAATAGGCCTGTTTGAAATCCTGAAACTCACAAACTCGAAATACGGAAGTTAAATACCAACCAGAACTTCCGGTGGGTTTGGATCAGAAGTTCCGGTGTGACAAGAACTTCTGGTGCAAGCCAACCAAAACTTCTGGTGCCCTACTAAGCTATGAAATCAGAGTGAAATGAGTTGTGATTTTGATTGTAGTTGTTACCACACCCTCCTAGATGTTGTTGATGATGATATTGAATTCCACAAAGCTTGACTTCTCACCAAATCATAGATCGGCTCCTCCAACCTATGAAATTTGGGGGGTAGAGAGGAAGAACACAAGAACAAGGGTAGTCAATGCTACCTCCACAGCAAGACACAAGATTTATACCAAGGTTTGACAATCTCCACACAGGAGTTCCTACGTCCTTGTTGTTGAGGTGACCACAAAGGTCCGACCATGAAGGTCTCCTCCCTCAAGCAAGAGCTTGAGATATCCACTAAGAATCAGGGGTAATACAAACACTTCAGGGCTCTCTCACAAATGAATCAACACGGGCAACCATGAAGAATGCCTACCCGGCTAGGGTTCCAAGAACCCAAGAGTAACAAATGCAAACCAAGCTGACAAGACGAGGAAGACAAGTGCTCAAGTCGACACTCGATGCTCCCACTCTCAAATCTCACATCCCTAACTCAAAACAATCAAGGATTGAAGCTTGGAAGCAAAGGGGGGGGAGAGAGAGAGTGGGTGAGTTCAACTCAAAGGGGATTTTGGCAAAACTTGGGCGTAGTGAATAGAATGGGCAACAATCAGAAATGGAGGTAAGAAAGTATTTATAGTCGAGGCCCAGATAAACTACCGGAAGTTCTGGTGGAGCCCACTAGAACTTCCGGTCAGCCGAGATCTGACCGTTGGAATGGAGGTCTGCGCAAAGTCAACCGAAACTTCTGGTCAACATGACTGGAACTTCCAGTTCTAGTGAAAGTACCGTATTTGGGCCAGAACCAAAAGGAACCATGCGGATGCGTGCGGGCAGACGAGCACCGGAACTTCCGGTTTGGGTCACCGAAACTTCCAGTGCCACTAGAACTTTCGAATTTGGAACAGAACTAAATAGGAGCAGGTGGTCTCATGCATATTTTGTACTACCGGAACTTCCGGTCCGGGGTACCGAAACTTCCGATCCGGCCAGAACTTCTGATTTTTAACTAAAACTTAATGGGAGCGGGCGGTCGCACACGGGCGTAGAACTATCAGAACTTCCGGTGGCAGACCAGCTGTAACACCTCTGGTGTTATATTAACTAAAACCTGCCATGTCAGCATATGCACTGCAAAGCATTCATGATTAGGTCAACTTTGATGTGCATTAACTAAAACAAGTTTACATTTCATAGGTTGATTGTGTTTCTGAAATGTGTTGTCACATGAAATAATAAAACCCTACTTTCGAATGTCATCGCAAATACTTAGTTTATATTCTATGTAGTTGAGGTGTAAACCATGTTTACACTAGTACCAAGCATAGTGTATAAATCTAAGTCCAACCCTAAAAATGATTTCCATATTTGAAGTTGAATTTGGATTTCAAAGCTTATTCCTAAGTCTTGCAATTCAAATTTAAATTCAAATTAGAAAGCTATAAAATGTTTTTTGAAAGTCAACTTGGTCAACCAAGGGTGTCATTGGGTCATTGACCTAGAAATGTCCTTGTATGATGTATGTGATCACTAATAACCAACCAATTAAATTAGAAACTAAATCGAGTTTGAATTCGGTTTCAAAAACCCTTTATTTCAAAACCTAATTTTATCCCCTTTTCTGTAATTCAAAATCTATAAGGAATTTGGGGATACTCTAAAAAGATAGTTTGTAGATCTTGTCAAAAGCTACAAAGTTGGTATATAAAGCTTTTTAAGTTTCCACAAAGAATTTTAAATAAATTTGAAAATACAGTTCTCCAGCATTTTAAAACCATAATTCAAAAATTATGCATAATTTGGGAAAACTTTGTATATGAAAAAGGTTTGGTTTGGAAAGTTAAACATTTCATAGTTTTGAAGATTTTCATGTTTTATTGAAAAATCAAAAGTAATTTGAAAAGTTTTTTTCTAGGGTTTATTCCCTTTTTGAATTTGAATTCATATTTCAAAATCCAGATAGAATTTGGGGATGCCAGTTAAATGAAAAGTGTAGCTCTTGAAAAGTTATACAAATGATATTTTTGGAGACTTTCAAGTTCTTATATAAATTTTAGAGTAATTTGTAATTTCAAAGGAGTGGCAATTCTATAATTTCCTGGAACAGCGCCGAGACCTATCGACGGCCGCCATCGCCGGCTTCTCAAGCCACGCCGCCATCCACCGCCGCACATGCACGGCCGCCAGGGCGCTCCTAGATGCACGAAGCTTGGTCATCGCCGTGTCGCTCGTCCATGCTTCGCCTCTGCCCTATAAATAGGTCGGCCGCCGCCATTTCTCTTCTTCTTTCTCCCTGCTGCCGCCGCCGACAACCTTGCTCCGCCGCCCAAATTCGCCACCGTCACTTCATCTCTGCTCACTTCATCTTGCCAAAAGCTCTGCCATGTCCTTGCGCTTCGATTGGGCTAACTCGTGCTCGCTCTCCCCGTCCGAGCCGCCCGCACGACGTCGTCTTCCTCGCGACCGGTCGCCGAGCCGCCACGAGCTTCCTCGCCAAGGTGGAAAATATTTTACCTTTAACCCTCTCATCATGTTCTCCGTGCTTCGCTGCCCCTTAAGCGCATCTTGGTCGGTCTGATGATGCACATGTAGCGTCGAAACGCCGTCCTTGCCGCCGGAGCGCCGCCGCCGCCATCAGCGCCGCCGTCCACAGCTCGACTCAGTCACTCCGAGCTTCCATTAGCGTGTGCCCTAGACCCGTGGTGAGCTCCTGCACCTGTCCATGCCCTCAATTTCATCTCTCTTGCGCCGTAGGATCCGGCCGCCGCGCGTCGCCGCCGGCGTGACCTTGCCGCTCCGTCGCGCGCGTAGCCGTTGCGGCTGGGGACCAAAGTGAGCCTCATCTTGTTGTCAATTATGTTCGCGAGAGTGTATGGGTTATAACCGTGCGCTCGCCGTCGTCAGAAAAGCTCCGGTGAGCTCGTGGATGATTCGGGATTTACCCGACAGACCTTTTAAGTTTTATGGAACACATTCATGGTTATTTGGAGTCTGTTTAGACAATAATCATGCGTGTGGGCCATAGAATTTAGGAGGTTCTGCCACACCAGAACTTCTGGTGCACCCTGAGAAAAAATATTCTAAGTGTGTGAGTGTATGGTGTCTCTCAAGCACGTAAAATAGACCAACATGAGCACTTGTATCCCCATCAAGCTAATCTAATTTGCATCCCTCTTGATAGTGCGGCATTTCCTATAACTCAATTTTAAATAGAAAAGGATAATCCGATTGAGTCGAAGCGCCTTTCATCCATAGAAAATTTAGGGGTGCTTGTATCACCAAATATTATCATTCAAATCTTTCAATGGATTAACACCTATGTATTCACTGAGATAAACTTGTTAGTCCCTAATTTGATTGTCATTAATTATCCAAACCCCGCTTCAGAGGTGAATTCACTTACACTCCGGATGCAACCGTTGGACGTTGCCCAGCGTCCAACGCGTTCAACTCCTCGCATGCTCCACAACGGCTATCATACGTCATTGTCCACGGACGCTGACATTGCGCGTCTAACACAAAGTGTCCGGACGCATCTGACGCAAGCTACAAATAGCTGCATCAGATGACCACACATCAGACGCCGCCCCAGCGTTTGACGCTCGGACCTGGCGCATCCGACGCTTGGAAAATCAGCATTTCCAAGCGGTCGACTATTCCATCTTCTCCACCTTTGCAAATGTGCCAACACCACCAAGTGTACATCACCAGGTGCTCATGTGTCAGCATTTTTACTATTATTTTCAAATGTTTTTTTATTAGCACACTAGAGCCTAATGCATCAATCATGAATGATCGAACTAGTGGCACTTATGAACCGAATTACTGAAGATCTCCCTCTGCATAGTTCATCTATCGATCCTAAACCACTCACACCCTTTATGGTGTCTTCAGTGCAAAACGAAATGGCCCTATAGGTTATACCTTTGCCTTGAGCCCATTTTTCTTTTCCATCAATCTGCCAAGTCTTCAAATGACATGATTCACTTCACATCATCATGTAACCCTCTTGGTCCATCGATCTCGATCTTAATCGCTCTTCACCGTTGAGTCGGTCCATCAGGGCCACTTGCTCAAGCTTCATCATCGCATGGTCCTTCACTTCAAAGCCTCGACATGCCCTTCACACATTCAACCGGTCCATTGAACCAAGCCTCATCTTGATTCTCCATCTTAGTTACATGACTCAATGTCATGACTCATTCATAATGAGCTCCACACTTGGCACATAACACCTTATCTAAATCATCCACTTGGAATCAAGGTTAGTCCTAGGGTTTCATCAATTATCCAAAACCAAACCAGGGACTTTCAACAGGGCAATGGCATTGAGCATGTGTGAGATGTTGTGGTTAAAAGGTTTATTGAAAGAGCTACGGCTACTAAGAAATGAGACCATGATACTTCATTGTGACAACATCGCGGCAATCAATATTGCAAACAATCCGGTTCAGTTTAACCGCATGAAGCATGTGGAGATTGATAGATTCTTTATCAAAGAGAAGCTTGACAGTGGGATTCTAAGGCTAGAGTATGTAAAATCACATAGCCAACTTGCGGATTGTTTCACAAAGGGTCTAGGACCTAGTGAAAATGAGTTTTATAACAAGATGGACATGTTAGATATATTTAGCCCATCTTGAGGGGGAGTGTTGGTGTAAATTATATAATGTAGGAGGACACATATGTAAGAATGGGAATAAATGAATAGAGAGTGAGTGTGCTGGGGGGCACATTGAGAAGAATTCCCCAATTCCAATACATTTTTTCTGTATTAAAAATTCAGTACCAAATACCAAATAACTAATATGGTTCAAAACATATATTTAACTAGAGTCACCAAGAAGAAGATTGTTTGGAGGAATATATTTTTTATGATATTAAACTTGAAGGAAAGCACATTTTGTCACAAATACGCGAGGTGGCCAAGATTGTAAAGCTGCCAAGGTACCTCCTGAAATAAAAGATTTTGTCAAACATTTAGTAAGGGTCTCTCTTTCTCTCTCTAAAATTAGTTAGCCAGGGAATATAACATTTAGTACTAAAATTGAGTGCCGGGTACTTTATTGCTTCAAACAAAATCATTGCTTTAGAAAAAAAAGGACACTGTCAGGTACTAAAATCAGTTTTATTATACACGAAATTGCTGCCACAGAGAATCAGGAGTGAACTCTAGCTAATCATATTATGTAACATCATCAGAATAAAGCAGGCATTCAAATCTATTACATATATCCTCAAAGTAGAGTTCATGGTTTCATGGCTACAGAATGATGTCATATTATATATATTCTAACCTAGGGTGTGAAATCTAGTTGTATAAGATATTATAAACCTGCGCCAATCATAACAACTAGATACCTAGCCACAAAAGTCCATTTAACGAATTCCTCAAAGATTCTTATAGTTTGGAAGCTCTAATATAATGGAGCATCTTATGAAGCAAAATTTATCACAGCCAAACTTGGACACTTTACTCCTTTTTTTCTTTTAGATTTGTACTATCACTCTATAAGCTCAACCATTGGAGCTACCTCTGACACAAAATCCTCTTTGCTACCAAAAAGTCATTGTAAGATTTTTCTCTTGAAATTTGATAGATATGTGTTACAGGAACTACTGAATATGCATGCTAAAAATGGAGCTTATCCTTATATGTATATCACTTAACAAACAGAAAGCTTGGCATCATGTTAGTGGCAGAATAGAATGGTGAGCCATGTGACTGAATACTTGTTCATGTCTGCCATGTTACACTGAACTTTGGTTCTCTGTGTGTTAAGAGGTACAAGAAGGGACAACAAGTACCCCTGCAAATGCAAGAAAAGAATTGAAACCGCTGCAAATAAATGAAAACAGGCAGCCTTTCTAGGATGCAAAGGCCACGAGCGGCAAGGCGCCAGGACCACTCCCTTTGCCTCTGAATCTTGGAACACCAAAAGTAACCAATGCAAAGCCTGTTAAGTTGCAGGGTCAGCTAGTAATATACAATGCAAAGTTGTGGCAAATCAAGTAAAATGCCTTCTTAGCTAGTGCTTGGATTGAGGGTTCAACTGGGTTCAAAATGGTTGGACCTATGTCAACCCGTGTTTGGATGAAAAGTGGAGTGGGTTGGGTTCAACCCGGTAGAGAATACTCCCTCTGTCCTGGAATATAGTGCATTCTTGCCATTCTCGGAAAAAATAAGAGATAGGAGAATAGACGCATGTACCCCTTACTTAACTTCCTAATTATTGAAATCTGATCTAATATCGCTTGATTAAAGGGTGCAATCTAAGTTATTTGAGGAAAGTAGCAATCACGTATTGTTGGAAGCAGCCATCACATATTGTTATTTGAGAGAATATTATCTTCTTTGTTCCCTAAATGCATTATATTTGAGGACATCTCTAAAACGCAGGATACCTTATATTGCAGGACGGAGGGAGTATGTAGTTAAGAAGCGGGTCCGTTGGATTCCTCCAAAAACAACAGACCATGTCGACCCACATGCTCTGCGCGTGGCGTCCATGACCGCAGCAATATCCTCACCCCCTCCCCTCTCACGGCTTTCTTCCTCGACACGAGGCCGAGGCCGGTCACCGCTCGCTCTCCTAGATCCGGCGGCGACAGCACCTCCTAGCTCCAACGCGCCACCGTCTCGGCCTCCCTCCTTGCTCCCGTCGTGCCGCCGGTCCTCGCACCCCCACCGTCCTCCCTCCTTCCGTCACCAAGCAACACCGGGATCTGACACCGCAAACCCCCGTCAGTTCCACTGCTCAGTCCTCCCTCTCCTCCAGCCGGTCCTTCCTCTCCTGCAGGCATCGCCCTCCACGGTCGGCCATCTCGTCCCCTGCAGCCAAGGTAAGAAACCTAGCATGTGAACTCATCTTCGTATTTGGTAGAAATTGCAACTCATGTTTCATCTTTTGTGCTCTAGAAATTTTAATAGAACCAATGTATGGCTTCATTATTTGTTTAAGGATCATTCTTGTATTGTAGATGGATAAGAGGACCAAGATTGTAACTTTTGCTGCTGCTGCATACATGTTACTGTCCATGATGGCCTTGACTATTCAGACTAGAAAACGCAAGCGTGGTGCAAGAATTGGTAGGGATAGGATTAGACTAGAATATCTAAACAGCAAAATTTGGAAGGATGATACAAATTGTTTGAACATGTTGAGATTTAACAGAGACAAGTACTTCCAATTTTGTAAACTTTTTAGAGATCGTGGTTTACTAAAAGATACTATCCACCTGTGTGTTAAGCAATAAGCGGGTATGTTTCTAAACACTATGGGACATAACATTAGGAATAGGTTAATTGGAACTAATTTTGATAGATCAAGAGAAACAGTGAGCCTCTATTTCTACAAAGTCATACGTGCTACTGGTGAGCTATGAGGGGAACTTATATCATGTAAGGCTTAAACTTATGTAATGCCTTGAACTTATATCATGTAAGGCTTGAACTTATGTAACGCCTAAGTAAGGCTTGAATATGATTTGTAAGGCTACATCTAATTATTATTATGACTTCGGTTAACTCAAGTGAATAAGTGCATGTAATTTTGTACTTGTCATTGCTATTATTTTCTTTCATGAATATGCTTTGAACTTGATTTAACCAAAGAGATGATCATATTTTCTGCCAACCCTCATCTCTCTAACCAAATAAGAAATAAAACAACTTCAACTCATTGTATCCTCCAACCAAACAGAAAACTAAGTTAAATCCATATTTATAATAAACAAGAGATGGGTTGATTCCAAGCCAAAAAAATGGGATGGACCCAACCGATTCCATTTGGCTCTCAATCAAACAGTAGCTAATTACCTGCACCCAGCAAACAAAAAAGCACATGCTGTTGGATCTGACGTTGTCTCGCTGTGTCGAGATGCTAGCGCTCAACAAATGAGCGAGAAACAAAAACAGAGAGAGAACAAGCAGGACACGGCAGGAAAGACCGAAAGAAAATCACAGGAACTGCGGCAGCACGACTGGACCTCAAGAACGCAAGCACAGATGTCGCTACACAACACCGCACCTCTGTCACTGTGAACATCAGCAAGAACAGAGAGTACCTGCAGCCGCGGAACAGAGAAGAACAGCAGGTCGAGCTCCCCAAAATTTCTCCAATAAGCAATCAAATCAAGTCGGATTGGAGTGTGAATTTAGTCACAGCATCACTGCTCCACAGTCCATCCAATCAAACCGAAAACACTCAAAAGAATGGATTTTTTAATTCGAATTTCAGATATTTGGGGAAACCCTAGAAACTGGGAAATCTCGGATGAAATCCGAAATTCCTGGTGCTCGTGAGTGGAATCAAACAATAGATACGTAGCTAAGATGTCTTCTCACAGGTCATAGCACCAGGATCCCTCAAAAAATCTCACTCGAATCGTAGCCAAAAATGAAGAAAAACGATATTCCAAAAAAGCTCTGAAAATAATAAAAAAAGGAATTGTCAGATTTGGAGAAAGAAATGATTGAGCATGAATTTGATCCCTACCATGTGTTTGGTTTCGGGATCAGTGGGTTGGAATGGCTCCAACCCACGTTTTGGGGACGGCTCCAACTCTTGACTTATTTGGTTGCGAGAATGGGTTCGCTCCGTTTTCTGTTTAGTTGGAGGAATGAGTTGGGGTTGGATCCATCCCGTTTTCTGTTTGGATGGATGGATTGAATCAGAATCTGGATGTGGTCACCTTTCCATTGAATTGGTGAGGTTACCCTTCAAACATAAAATTTATGCACACCCATTTTTTCATCAGCAATATTTCATATAATTCTCACACATGGTAATTTCATTAGCAACTCCAAACAAAAAGAACCATCCCATGATTACAACTCGTTTTCTTTTCCTAGACCGAGCAACAATTGCCATGGCACACAATAACCAATGTGCAGCAGCAGCAAAAACAAAAGCCTTGAGCCTGGTATTCATCTACATACAGCAGCACAATCAAGCACAAGTAGTAGGAGATTCAGAAGGGAGGGAGATGGGGACTGCAGGGAGAGGCGGACCTTGAGGCGGGCAGGGAGGACCTGGCGAGGACAGCGACCTTCGGGCGGGCAGGGAGGACCTTCGGCCGGACGGCGACCTTCGCGCGGGGAGGACCTTCGGGACCTTTGGGCGGACGGCGGGGACGGCCTTCGGGCGGACGGCGGGCAGGAGCTTCGGGCAGACGGCGGGGAGGAGCTTCGGGCGGGGGGTGGCATTGGCGGGGCGGACGGCTGGGAGGAGCTTCGGGCGAGGGTGGGGAGGAGCTTCGGGGGGGGGCGGCCTTGCGGGACGGACTTGGCTGCGCGCGGCCGGCGTGGCCGCTGGGAGAGGCCGGCGCGGCACGGGCGGTGGCGAGGCGTCGGTCGGGCCTGTGCCTGTACCACGCGAAGGGATAAGGTGGTGTGGGGGGTGAAGGGATAAGGTGGTGTGGGGGGTGACTGCACAGCACGCGCGGAGGCCAACCCGACGGAGCGACTCCGTCCGCCAGATTTCGGCGGACGAGCCCAACCCGCATAATCAACGAATATTCTCTTGGGGTCCAACCCATCCCTTCCCCAACCTCCATCCAAACACCCAAAAAGCGGGTCGAACCCATTCGGGTTGGTCCCAACTCTCCAACCAAATACACGGTTAGATTAGCTCTAGATTAGCTCAAAAAGTAAGATTACATGCCACTCCTATCATAAACCAAAGCTTGGATGGTGAAAAGCTCAAATCAAATAGTTTCTCTTCACTTTCTCTCCTTCTAACCCTAGCCTCCTTTCACAACATCACAAACGAGAGATCCACCCAAAAAGGATGGCTGCCCTCAACAGCCACTCCACATATATATATATATAGACATCCATCAAACGATAAAAATGCCCTTACATGAAGCACACAGCCCAAAAGCCTCGAGAGGTAAAACCGTTCATGTTTTTCTTCGTCGATCCAATGAACCCAACGCCTCCTCAACTTTGCTTTGCCTCAACCCAAGCTTTGAGATGCTACCACGTATCCGCAGATCTACCACTCCTCGATTTTGACGCCCAAACCGGTGAAAGCTGCAGCCAATGGTTTTAAGGCCCAAACCACCAAACCGTTCATCCCCGGTTTTGAGGAACAAACCGGCAAACCCTCATGCACACCTTGCTAGGTGTGACTCACCGATGTCGACGTGTGTCCGACCTCCACCAAGGTTGATGCCTTTGTCTTCCTTTTTGACTTGACCGACACAATCTTCATCACCCATGTAGATGCGTGTCTAGCCTCCACCAGGTGCCATGACACCATTGTCCTCCTCCTTGACTTGGTCGACACTATCTCCATCACCCATGTTCTCTTGCTCTTCATGTGTCCAGTGTGAGCCATACATGGTCCGTTCTTAGACCTCTGGTCCCTCGGTCCAAGTCTTCTCGTCCGTCCTTCACCGCTCCCGGTCTATCGCGCACGGACTCCACACTTGATCTTCTCCATTGTCGTCGACCATCTTGGCACACTCGACACCTGCACATTCACAAACTAAAAGGCATGTTGCACAACATACATGACACCTCTAGTTAACCATTAGCATAATTGAGCATGTATGAATATGAACTCAATCGGGAAAGCCTTAAACCTCTCAACTCTTGCATCAATCATTCATCACACATGGATGAGACCAAGGCACTCTCAACTTGGTCTCTCAGATTCAACATATGATAACTGAGCCACATTTCACTCAATTTTGTTTAAGTTATAAACGGAAACATGACCAGACTTTGCTAGTACAATATCTGAGATTTGGATATATGGGTACAAGCAGTTTAACTAGCAAAAAAATACATGAAAGCAACACTAGAATAAACAAAAATAACCCAAACTTAAGACACCACACACACAGTCTTTTGAAGCACATAACAGATCTTCGGTGTCTAGGACAGAGTTCTGAACTCAAAGAAACCTGATTTTACTACAGGCAGCGCATGCCGCAGGAACCGTTATCATTCCCCAGTCCAAGGGACTTCAGTGCAGTGGCAATTCCTTCAAGATACGCGACACAGGGTTCAGCGAGAGAGAAAAATAAATCGATGGTATCTAATTTGAACTAGGACACAAGTTGAAGGAGGATCACATAAGTTAGCGAGATTCGCTGATCTAGGAACAATGATCCAGTCAAATTAGCAATGTGACTGAGCACTTGCACTTGTCTGCCATGTTACACAGAACTTCGATTCTCTGCGTTGAGGTACAAGAAGTGACAAGTACCCCTGCAAGAAGAGATTTGCTGCCTCTGGAAAGAAGAGATTTGCTGCCTCTGGGAAGAAACAAAGATGGCCGGCCTTTCAGTAGGAATCGCTCCCTTTGGCTCTGAATCTTGGAAGCAGCCAATGCAGAGCCTGTCAAGTTGCAGGGTCAGTTAGCACAATACTATTCAAAGGTGTGGCAAATCAAGTTAAATGCCTTCCTGTATACATATGCAGTGTGCACAACTGAAGATGGTTGCTCTATATGATCCCTAGCCAATAGCCATGGATGTGTGTATGTATAGATGCATATATAATATAATTTATGGTTTCCAAACAGGGAACCTTCCTGGTCCAACAAATGTGCACAGCAAGATTTGTTTTTCTTCAGTACATTTTGAAGAATAGAAAAAGGATAAAGGAAAAGGAAAAAAGAAAAAGAAAAGGACAAGGAAGCACGAAAAGATATGCTCAAGTTCGTTTTTGACTAATATGCAATGGAACTGTTGAAGTGAATATATTTTATGAGCGTCAATAGGTATTTCGTTCCATTGGCTTGGAGTTTCATGTCTCCCCTCTATTTTTCGGTTGAGAGGAATGAAGCTCTCGAATCTCTCTCACAAATATCCGTAAGCAAGCATGGTGAAACTCCCTTTTCAAAATTACCATTCTCGTGCTCGACAGGTTAGGTGAAACTCCCTTTTCAAATTTACATTCTCGTGCTCGACAGGTTATTGACTGCAGACATCAGACCTATAGCATAATGGATATATTGACATGAATTGGTAGCTGTGATGGCATTGGCAGATGATCCGATTCAAGATATGGTCACAAACCACATTTCACTCATGTTGTTCAAGTTCTAAACTGAAAAGGGAGCGGACTTTGCACATACAAGATCTGTAATTTAAATATATGGTACGACCAGTTTTACTAGCAGAAAATGCATGAAACAATAAACAAAATTACAACCCAAACTTAACAAACGCACGCACTGTTTTTTGAAGCATATAACGATCTCTAGTGTCTAAGGACAAAGAGCTCCGAACTTAGTACAGAAACTTGGTTTGACCACAATCAGCACATTCGACGTGAGCCATCATCATTCCCCAGTCCAAGGGACATCTGTGCATTGGCAATTCCTTCTTCATCTGCAAGATATGCAGCACAAGATTTACCGAGAGAGAAATGAACTGCTGGTGCCTAATTTGAACTAGGACACAAGTTGAAGGAGCATCACATAAGTTATTAGCTAGATTCGTTGATCTAAGAACAATGATGCAGCTAAATTTGAAAGGATTGATGCTATTGCTATTTTAGTAGACTTTTTTCATTGAGGATCGGAGAAGGACATCAATACCACTATCACCCATGTGAGGAGGGATACATGGAGTACTAGCTTGAGACTAGCCCTACTCTATTGCCATTGTTTACTAGGAAAAATAGACAGCATGCAGGTACTACGGGTGGATGATTTTTCAAAGGGCAGATATTATAAGGTGCTCTCAGCTTAAGAGGATATGAGGGCTATTATCTGTCTCAGAGCAAGACATCAGCACCCTACTCTTCATTTGCAAAGATTAAAACATTTTCAGGAAACTAAGTAACTGAAATGGCATATATATATAAAAAAGGGTGAATAAGGTGAGAAGACTGAAACCAATGAAACCTAGTTGCCAATACACGATATGAATTATGATCTTCTATCATCATAACTTACCCCAGAACTGTATGAAGATCCGGAAGAAGTTTATATTACGGAATACACTGTATGCCATTACAGGAGGGAGAGGTTTGACAAGTGTATCCACACTAAATACTCTCTTTAGAAACTGCAAAAGATCCAGTTTAATGTCAAATAACTAAGCAAAAATGTAAAATATTTATTATTTGTGCTAATCAAGAACAAAATTTGGTATTGAATAATAATCCATTAAAGACAAGTACAAGGCTTCAAAATAGGAGGTACCATCCCCTTCTTTTTGCTTATTTATTTGTCCAGGTTTGGTGTCCAGAGCCAAATACAAAACAAAGGGCCATGCCATAGAAAGCAGTGGCATAATGTACCGGACAAGTGGCCTTGTGCTATCGACCTAGTTTGATTTCAGGCTATGAAACTTGAACATCACAGTACCACACGCAGTGTCTGATGCATAAACTGTGTTGAATGGCTTTGAGGTCCTGATTCTGTTCATGGCTTTTGCTAAATCCACATGTGTAAGAGCACACATGACTTAAGAAATTGAAATCGTTGGGCTTGCGAAAACATCATTCATGATTTGAGGGTCTGATGGAGGGATGTTGCAAATAGCAAGGTGGTTGGAAGCTGCCTTCTGTAATGAACAAATCAGTATATAAACGTGTGAGTTTAGCTGCAACCCGTACCACACTGTAGTGGTGCCTTAAGGGACAATTTTTTTCATTAGCATGTATGGTTTCTTCAGCAGCTGTAATTTACAAGCTTGCAATGCTATTCTTGTGCACTTTCCCCATTCGTTTCTTACGGTTGGCACCATGACGGTAACAAATCAGCATAGTCCTATCCTTCAGCAACTGCAGTTTCCAAACAGCCAATGCTGTTCTCAATGACCCGGAGCATTTTTAGCAATTCGTTTTTTGAGCCAATGCAATTCAATTTCCTAGAACACACAGAACACTAGTGCATTTCCTACACATTTTATAAGGATTCTGAAATTGTCAATTGTCAGGGACCGCGTAACAATCCCCCAACAACTGCGATGGGGCCTAAGGAAGCTAACAATCCGTCGAGCACCACCCCCGCGCGGGCATGAGCAAGACACCGAGCAGGAGTAGGGGAAATCATTGAGAACCAAACCCTGCTGTTCCGCTGGAAGGAGTAGCGCAGCTCAGGGTCGATCTCGTCCTCCTCGAAGTCGTCGACGGTGAGGTCGAGGACCGGGCGCCGGCTCCGGGGCACGCTCATGGTGGGCGTCTCCCCGGGGTTGCTGGTGACGCTGACCTTCCCCTCGCGGCTCATCCTGGCCGCGTCCTCGTCCTCCGCCGCCTCCCCCGTCCGCCACGGAGCCGACGACAGCAGCACCTTCCGCTTCCGCCCCATCCTCCCTCGCCTCCTCTCTCCTCTCTCCCTCGTGGCTTCGCTTGCGATTGGTCTGCCTTGGCTTTCGCCTGCCTTCGGGAGGTGGAAGAAGATGAGATGAGACGAGGAGGTTGGCAGCTGGTGGGCTGAGCCATACGTGGGCTTAATGGTCTGGGCCGTCCGAGATGAGACATGGCCCATGAGGCCCATTTAGGCCCACTTTTCCTGATATGGCCTTCGTCTTATCCACGCGCTCGTCCCGTCTCGTTCGTCCCCACTGCTCCACCCGCAGCAGCAGCAGCACCGCCCCCCAGCTCGCATGGCGCTCCACGCCGTCTCCCCAGCGGCGGTCTCGTCCCAGCTGCGCGCCCTTTCGCGCAGCCTCCCCCAGCGCCCAGGTCCGCCTCTCCTCCTCCTCCCCCGCTCCGCTTCCCGAATTGGGCGGAGTAGTTTCGGCAATGAACCGAACACTGGAACGTTAAACACCAACTCTCTAGTTAGGTCATTTGCTTGTCTGTCATTCGCGCTGCACGGACAGAATTCCTACTCGCGTTTGATAATATATGCAGTTCTGTCTGCTTTGGGGATAATGCCGTCGACTAGTTTATAGTTGACACTTGCTATTGTGCTTCAGGGATAATGATGCCATGCAAATATGCAATTCACACCTGCTAAGCTTTTCCACCCGATAGTGAAACAGGGCGCTAATCAAATTTGCTGTAGATAGTAATTATCCCGAAATGTGTTCAGTTATGGTCTACAATTGCACTACTCCATTCTTATGTAGTCTGGGTGTTCAGTAATTCAGTTAACAGTGCTTGCCATGAAAAAATCAATAATGTGGCAAACTCTTGACAACTTATGCCCTACTTTACAGGCTGTGGTTGTTTGCCAAAGCAATCCGTCGCAACTTACTCCTCCACAAACTTTGCTAGACATCAAGCTGGACCAGTGGACTTCGCTGGCAGGCCTCTGGTTCTTCGACGCTCAGACAAGAGGCGAGTGGTTACAGATATAGACATTTATCCCGTATTATTATGGATCGTCAGATTAGTCTTCATTAGCTTGTGATTCTCATGTTATCAGAGCAGTTTTGACGCATGCCACCATTGAAGAAATCGAAGCAGAGAAATCCCTCATCGAAGACCAAGCTGTATGTAACAGTAGACTCCTTTTGCCTGGACAGGTTTTATACCCCTCAGTTTTAACTAGCTGCTGCCTGCTGGTATTTGTCTTCAGAAAGAAAAGATGGAGAAGGCAATTGAAACAGTCCAAACTAACTTCAACACTGTGAGGACAGGGCGTGCAAACCCGGCCATGCTTGACCGGATTGAGGTTTCATGACTCGTCCTTGTTCTTTTTTGCTCTTATGATGAAGTGCTAACTGTTGCATGATCAGATATTTTCCCCTATGTTGGATACATCTCCATAACTTAATCCTTTTTGCGTTTATGTAGCTGTTTTGTTTGATTTCCTGCTTAGCTGAAACCATGTGCAATATAGTGATTCTCGTAGTTCCTTAACTGTAATTATAAAATTCTTATCTGATTTTAGCAACACAAAGTATGTGGCTTATACAACTATAGCGCACAGAGACTACTTGAAATGATTGTACTGTTATATTCAACTAAAGAATGTTTCTTACAGGTCGAGTATTATGGAACTCCAGTGAACTTGAAGAGTGTTGCACAGATAAGCACTCCAGATGCAACTTCTCTTCTTATTCAACCATATGATAAGTCAAGGTAAACTTATACCAATTAACCTTCCCAGTTCAGAGCCACTGTTGAATTTTTCGTCATATGTAATCACACCCATGTACTGTGCAGCCTCAAGCTTATTGAGAAAACTATAGTTGCTGCAAATCTTGGTGTGACACCAAGCAATGACGGAGAAGTGATACGAGTGACTGTCCCACCATTGACATCTGATCGCAGAAAGGTTTGTGTTTGTAATAAATTCATATGTGCATTACATTTTGTCATTTGTTATGTTGTGCGGAAATCTTTTCTTCAACCCTTAGAATAGTAACTCTGTGGAAACCAAAATATATGCAGGTGAGGTGACCATGCAAATTACAAATTCATTAAAACCCCCAAAATTAACAAGTGCTGCCATATACTCCATAGGTTTCAAGACTATATTGTGTTGAAGTAACTGCAGAAACTATCACTTAAATATGTAAAAACTTATCAACAAAGAAATATATTTTGCTTCCAATAATAGAAGTGAAGTCCTTATGTTCATTCTAATAGCTTGTATCTTTTCATGAACCATCTAGTAATTTGTATCTAAAAACTACAGTTGAAACCTATTCTGTCCATATTAAATTATTTCTAAATCTTGTGGGATGACACCCAGCACCTTTACACATACATTTTGCCAGTCCAGTGTAGAATTTAGTCAGATGTCATGGCCATGGTCTTCAGGCCTGGTTAGGTTTGGAAAAGAAAGGGGACTCAGTGACCCACTAGGCCTGGCATAGAGCACAGTAACCCGCATTAGTGGGCTACTGTCCATGGTCTGGCATAGGTTTTTGGTGTTTTGGTCATTTAGTATTCAAATGGTCAAAGTCTTGTTCTTCATCAAATAAGTTGTAAACATTTTACGTCTTCGCTGATTCTTAAATCATTAGCACTTTTTGTACCCTTCTGAAATTATTGATGTTTCTGCAGGAATTAGCAAAAACAGTAGCTAAATTAGCTGAAGATGGCAAGGTATTACCCCAAATTTTATCTGTTCACCTTTCTCACTATGTTTTTGCTTCCAATATTACCTTTTTATCTTCTTCCTTGGACATTTTTTATCCAACTCTTCCTAGTTTCTACCCATAAAATATCACTTCGTTATCGTATCCTGTTTCGACTAGAATGAATATGGTATCAATGAATTATCTTTTGCAGGTTGCTATAAGGAACATAAGAAGAGATGCAATAAAAGCTTATGATAAACTACAGAAGGTTGCTCCTCTTCTCATTTGTCACTTGTCTATGTGGGTTGTTGCAGCTTTGTAATAAACCTCATAATCCCATATACTGCTCTTGCTTATGTAGGAAAAGAAGCTTTCTGAAGATAATGTGAAAGATTTATCAGCTGATCTACAAGTAAGGATGCCTTTTCTTCCTGTAGTTGCACATAGATTTCCAATGGATATGTACATATCCCTTGGAAAGCTTTACTGTTAGATGAAGCGGGAGTTAACTTTCTTGTATAAATTCTACAGAAAGTCACAGATGAGTACATGAAAAAGATCGATGCCATCCAGAAGCAGAAGGAACAGGTACTTTTCAATCTATCCATTGACGTTTGGTGTAACAAGACATACTGTTTGCTGGTTCTGTGCTCTAATCTGAAGCAAAGATAATCAGCATATATCAAATTGAACTTCTGAATAAAATAAGGACGCTTGATGTTGGAACAAGACCTTGCAGTGTTTTTGATTAACTGTTAAAGAGCCTCAGAAAGTTAACCAGAATTGTCTGAATCCTTTTCAGGAACTGATGAAAATTTAGATCTCAAGCTGATTGTATGACTGGTGAGTAATAACTACCTCTGTGAAACATGAAACCCTGCATATGTTGGTGAATTGAGAAAGGAGTGATGCCTTTTGTGGCCAATGTTTTCTGAAGCAATTTCTTCTGTTCATGGTTGACAGCTTGTGAAGGGCAGCCCTGGTGCAAGCGGTAGAGCTTTACCGTCTGTGACCAAGAGGTACAGGGTTTAAGCCCCAGCCTCTGCACATCTGTGCAGGGATGGCTGCTGGCTATTTTCCCTTCCCCAGACCCCGCAGTGCGAGAGCCTACGGCACTGGGTACGTCCTTTTTTCATGGTTGGCAGCTTGTCACTGGACCAGGGATGCACGTTTTGGGTCAGCTTGTCACTGGACAATGGTGCTGTGTGCGCTTCTCGTTTTTGTAATGCTCGTAAATAGGCTCTAGTCACCATGTCTGACTGCTACATTGTCGACATTTCTCACCGTTTGAATCAAATGTCTGAATTGTTTCTGCCGGCTCTCTTGAGTCTGTTGACTCCGTTGAGGTTCAAAGGAATTATGCAGGTCAAAACTCTGCTAAGGTTCAAACTTCAAAGCAATTTTGCATGGTGTATTGCATTGACGTTGAGTCACTAACAAGTAGGGTCTATGATGTAACGTTATGCTGAGTCACTTTTTTTTTTAGCGGGGATGCTGAGTCACTGACGTGTGCGGATACGATAGGATCCTCTCGCAGTTACGAACCAGCATAGTTCACGTGTACACATGGGACGGATCTTGCGGCCTTGCCGGTGCAAGCTCAAGCAGAGAGTACGTGGACTTTTATGCACTTCTTTTTTGAATTTGAATTTGGGCTTTTATGGACTTGATGGTCCGTGATGAGGTTGGGCCCGATTGAATTGCGACCCAGTTGAGATCAGAAACGGAATCGGATATGCGGACACACGGACACGGGTTGTTCCTTCGTGCTAAAAAAAAAAAAAGGTGAGAGTCTCTGGGTCAACGAACACATGTGCACGGGACGTGGTAGGTTGAGGAAATGATGTATGGTTAGTTGTTGATGACGATGATGATAGCAATTTTGTTCGGTCACCACGCGGCATTTATTTGATACGACCAATGAGACAACAAGAAAAATACATACGACGGATGATTGGCAAGAGGAATTGAACAAACCGTAATTCCACTCTAGAGGGGTTAACACGCAAATTACAATCTAGCGTGTTGTTTGGTTGATTCCAAAGTAAATGAAATTTGTTCAGACGTATATCTCACCTAGCTATAACGTCTGCAGCTTATTGTAAAATGTAATTTATACGTTTGTGTTACATTTCTCCGCACCAAACAACTCGTAGGTACTGAGGTAATTTATGATGGAAAATATTTTTTAGAGTTTTCAAAAAAATAATTTGATAAAATACTTTAGTTTTAAAGTGACCAAAGTGTTTGGGCGTGATAAATTTTATAGTTTTGAAAACCATGGTACTGCTAAAACTATAGTCTTTTGGAGTTCTGTCAACTTCACTCTTATCTTTTTTTTTTGTCTAAACCGTTTATTGTTTTGCACATCTATATGGTCTAAACTATAGTACAGTCTCTAGTTAAATGCTACTACATCCTATCTTTTTGAGAGACCAGGAGTTAACTCAATTGGTCAGACCTCGCATACAGTGAGGAATCTATCTGAGTATCTACCTAACCAAACGAGGTACATTCGAGCCTCGTAATATCCACCATCTTTTAGTTTTAGGGAACAGTCTATGTACATGGATGCAAACACACGAGTGCTAGCTATCATCCATTGTTGTGTGCAGTACTCCACAAATTTTTGTCACGACCAATTTTTTTATTTTATTTGAAGCATGCGTATCGGCGGAGAGAGTAAGTGGCAGGCCTGCAGGAGCGGCTGTCTTGGCGTTGCTTCCTTGTCACACCATGGTGTCTGTCAGCTGCTTGGAACCAGTCTCTCCCTAATAACAGAGCTAATAAGATAGCTGCAGACCTGCAGTGTAACTGGCCTGACGTCTCCCTCCAAAAGCCACGACTTAACTGACCTGATGACCGTGCGTCTGCTTCCCATGTTGGTGAGAAAATTAGGGGCTCGTAGATTGCAAGTTTTTGCAACTTGTGATACTGTAGCACTTTTATTTGTTTGTGATAAATATTGTCCAATTATAAATTAATTAGATTTAAAAGATTCGTCTTATAATTTATAATTAAATTGTATAATTAGTTATTTTTTATATACATTTAATGCTCCATACAAATAGCTAAAATTAATGTGATAAAAAGAGAGTGAAAAAACTTAGAATTTTGAAGGCAAGGCCTAGGCACCATTTCATAGCATGCAACGCATGGAACGTTCCTAGCTACTAGCTTTTGTTAATCCACCATCCATTCTCACGGCGATAGCTGTGTCTAAGGAACATACGTGTGGTGGTTCCTTACCGGCAATCACAAGGAGTTGTTTCCAAGCACAAGCAAAGACACAAATAAAGACCATTGCAACTTCCATCCAAAAAACCCCAAAAAATAAAAAGGCGAAAAATGTTACTTTTGTTCGTCCGTGCATGCGCATTATTTGGATATATATATATATATATATGGGATATATATCATATATGTGCTTGCTTGTAAGGTATACTCATGAAAAAAAACTTGCAAGACCGTACAGTGGTACACAAAACGCGTTACGGCCATATGCAAAATAGGAGCTAATTAACTTTTTTAGCCCATGTAAAGTATGCACTTAATCCTCCATTATTATGTGACATCAATGAAACGAGTTAAGATACATTTCTACTTCGTTCCTCAGCCCCGTCCCTGAAGTTAAACATTTTTACGTTTAACTGAGTTTATATAAGAGAACACAAATATTTAATCATATTATGAAAATGTAGTTTTATGTTATATCTAGTGATACCAATATGATACCATAAAATTTACTTTTTCCATTTTAAATTATAAGTCGCTTTAATTTTTTCTTTTTTATCATGTATCTAGGCTTATTATTATATCTAGATGTATAGTACAAAACAAAAACAAAATCAAAGCGACTTATAATTTAGAACGGAGGAAGTAACATTTGTGTATAAATTTAGTTAAATTTTAAAAAAATTGCTTTAAGATAACTATAAAAATTGATTTTTTATATTCAGATGCGGGGGGAGTAGCTACCTAAAAACTGCTTAACTTTAATTATTATTTTGATTGTTGACTGAAGCTAAATTTCAATTCCACGAATAAGCATATATACTCCTATATCTTCTTCATGGTGCCGTGCATACATCACCTTTTGACTAATTCCTTATTTTTACCAGTGGTTGCATGGCTTCTCCAATCTTTTTCCGGTGGAAATCTACGAGAGGCCGACACCTTGACGTTGCTATCGGTATCAAACCTAATGACAGCACCTCAGGAACAAACGAGGAACGAGTGTGCACTGTCATTATTCTTTTTTTTTCCAAAAAAAAGAGAGAGGAACGCACTGTTATGGAGTATTATTTTAATAATTTAACTGAGAGGAATAATGCACTATTATTCGTGCGCTGCATCTGCATATATGCTCATGGGAAAACGTGTGCTGCTTGAGATTATTGACCACCTCAGCTGCTGGGCCCCATCTTGCTCTATAAGTATGAGTTGTCGCTAATCAAAAAAAGATTAAGGAGTTACTAGAAAGATCAATTCAAACTTATAATCAATGATACATTAAATTGCAACAATAATCACTGATTTCTTTCTTTTGATTTTTTGCATGACGCGATTTCTTTCTCTTTTTTTTTTCATGTCATGAATGCCTTGCAAGTTGCAAATATGTCCCTCGATCCAACTCTCCACCACCATTCCTTGTCAAACCCTATCCATCTTCTATCTATAGTTCAAGACGCGTACTCTTTTTTGCATTTGCATATAGGAGTAGTATATAGACCTTTGACCTTTTTTTCTCTCCTAGAAGAAAAATCTTAGGTGCTAAGGGTTTGACAAACAAACCCATAAGCCATCAAAGTTAACACACCTAAGCAATTGAGTTGAATGGTCCATGTTTTATTTTTCCAGTCCTAAAAATGATTATTTATATCACAAATCAATTCAAAGTTCCAACCTCGAATTTGAATTCAAAAAAAATCTTTCATGCTGCTGACTACAGTTTTATTATCTACTCTATTCCTCCTCCTCCTCCTCTCTCTCTAGAAAATATCTATTTCTCTCTCCTCTTTTTTTCACTATCCAACGTAATTTTCTGCATAAATATAAAAACTGGGGACACAGAGAGAGGAGAGAAAAGAATAAAAATAAAAACACCCGAACAAAAAGGAAATCGACCAACTGACCGAGTTGCTTGCCAAAAATCAAACAGACCAAGGACCAAAGCAAAAGGCCATCACTGACGGCAAGAGCCAAGAGAGAGGAGGGAGGAGATCTCCTGAGGGCCGACGTCTCGCGATTTCCGGCGGCAAGGTTCGGTTTTGATCCCAATCCCAGGCTCTCCACCGCCGATTCCAATCCCAGTCGCCGCTTCCGGCGGAGCAACCGGAGGAAAAGATCCCGATTTTCTTTTTCTCCAGTTGCAGCAGTTCGTGGTGGGCGCCGCCCGCCGCCGCCTCCGTGTTGCGCGGTTCCGATTCGGAAGCTGCTGGGGTGAGGGCCGTGGGATTCCCGTTCGGATCTGCGGAGGGGGCGCAGCTTTCCTGCTCCAATTCTGTCGGCCGGCAATGAGGGTCCTTGAATCTTGTTGACGCGCGCGGCCAGATGCGGGAGGCGTACTGGGAGAAGGTTTCTTGAAATCTTCGTCTGGAGTGAGGTCCCGCGTGGGGTCGCCCCGTCGTCCTATGGGCTGTGTCAGTTCCAAGCAATTCCACGGCGGGGACGACCATGGCGACGGCAAGCCGCGCCGGCGGCCCTCGAGCAACTCGCTGAAGCGCCTGGTTAGTTACAGTTCCAGCAAGAGGCATGAGGAGTTGGAAGAGGAGGATGAGATTGGGGTGCCTGTGGCAGCCACGTCCTCAAGTGTCGCGCGTCGTGCCGGGAACGATGCTAGCACGGCGAGGCTGATCCGGAAGCCTCCAGCACCGGTGGTCGAGGCTGTGCCGGCATTGCCAGAGGAGGCAGCCACTTTGGCGGTTGGTGCAGTTGATGCAGAGAGGGCGGTTGCTGCAGCGACTGGGAATCGGAAGCGCCCTCCGGTGGATGTTCAAGTCAATGGTGCGGCAGAGCAAGAGCCGAGGAGCGGTGGTGTTAGGACGGAGGTGGAGGCCAAACCAAGGATCAGGGATGTGCCCAATGGCGTCCAGGAGGAGCACGTGGCAGCAGGGTGGCCAAGATGGCTCACAGAGGTCGCGGCAGAGGCGGTTCGTGGGTGGCAACCTCGGAGGGCCGAGTCTTTCGAGAAGTTGGACAAGGTTTGTCGTTATGATGACCATTATTTTTGTGATAAATTTATTATCTTTGCTACCTTTTCCATTGGCTATCTTCTGAATCATCATTATGGGCTATTGCCTATTGGGCATAGCTGTTTTTAGGTTGTTTATGGCTTATGATATTTTGATAGCTGTTGGACAAAACATGTTTATAGGGTTCAGAGAATTTTTGAAATGTCATTCTTGAGGGTTTGAACTAGTTAGAAAGAAAACAATGTAACACTAGAAATATATGCTTATGATATTTTTGTATGTTTATTTTGTACCACCTGGTCATGTATTCCATTTTTGGCATAAAATGCATGATAGCTCCAAAGTCTGGACAGACTAATAAAGTAGACAAACAAAACGTCTGCCATCTTGATCAATTCTGCTTCTACTAGGTTTCAAAAAAAAATTCTGCTTCTACTACACGACAACTAAATTACCACATTTAATACAACCGTTTTATACTTGTTGTAACAGAATGCAATCTTTACAATTTGAACTAGTATCGAGCTACTGACCCTATGTGACCTTACCTTTTCTCATTTTATCTTTAAATATTTCAGATAGGACAAGGTACATATAGCAGCGTTTATAAAGCACGTGATCTTGAGAACGGAAAAATTGTAGCTCTGAAGAAAGTTCGGTTTGCCAATATGGACCCTGAGAGTGTCCGATTTATGGCAAGGGAAATTCACATCTTAAGAAGGCTTGATCATCCAAATGTTATCAAACTTGAAGGTTTGGTGACGTCACGCATGTCAAGCAGCTTGTATCTTGTATTTGAATACATGGAGCATGACCTTGCAGGACTTGCAGCTACACCTGGCTTAAAATTCTCAGAACCTCAGGTTTACCCTCTAGATTTTTCCTTTGGCTTTCCATTTGTATTGAGGCGTAAGTTCTCACTTCGAAAAATGGTCATTTCAGGTCAAGTGTTACATGCAACAGCTACTTTCTGGACTTGACCATTGTCATAACCGTGGTGTTTTGCATCGGGATATAAAGGGTGCAAATCTCCTACTTGACAATAATGGCATTCTTAAAATAGCAGATTTTGGTCTAGCTACATTCTTTAATCCCAACCAAAAACAGCATTTGACAAGTCGTGTAGTAACATTGTGGTACCGGCCTCCTGAGCTTTTGTTGGGTGCTACTAACTATGGTGCTGCTGTTGATCTATGGAGTGCCGGTTGCATTCTTGCTGAGTTGCTATCAGGGAAGCCTATCATGCCGGGACGAACTGAGGTACTGTTTGGCTGTTCTTGCTGTGATCAAACATGCAGATGGTTGCATTATAGGAATAGTGCAGTATTCTCTACCTGCCATAAATCCAAACAATGCTATAATATTTCTGCAAATCTGTCATTTCTTTTATTACATTATTTTTTAGAAACATTTTGTGCATAAAAGGTATAGGGGGCAAATGCGAGTGAGTTCTTTAGAGTACTTGGCAGTAGAAGTGTAGGGTATTTTCAGTTACGAATCTAAAAATGTCAAGGAAAACAATATAATCTTTAGCTCAAGATGCTTGTAGTTTATATACACTAAAACATCATTAATGTTTTAATATGTGTATCTGACAACATATTCTTATTATTAACATGCATAAAGGTTGATGGCAATAGGCCTGTTTTTACTTTCGTATGGAGCAAAACCAGTCTGAAGTAAATAATATTATCTGCACCTTTTTACTTCATGATAAATGGTTAATTTATTTACCATACATCCTTGTAGTTTTAGATTTTTGAACATCAATAGGAATTTACAATGGTTTATTCTTTTTGTGTTCACTCAATCAGGTGGAACAGTTGCACAAGATTTTTAAGCTTTGTGGTTCACCATCAGAGGAGTTTTGGGCTAATTTGAAGTTATCCCGAGCTACCATATTCAAGCCTCAGCATCCATACCGCCGATGTGTGAATGATGTATATAAGGACTTCCCTACTACTGCTTTAACACTTCTGGACCATCTACTTGCCGTAGAACCTGGGAATAGGGGAACTGCTGCATCTGCCCTTGACAGTGAAGTAAGTACTGGCCCTTACATTTGTTCATCTGCATGTCTGTGTCGTGCGTGCTAAATTGGCCCTTCCATTTCATGATCTGCATGTTTGTTGTATTGCCTGCACCAAGTTATCAAACTGTGATGCTTAGTGTACTTCTTCAGTATTACCCAGTTGATCTAACTCCCCCCTGTATTTATAGCTAAACGTGGACTTTGGCATTGTCATAATTTCCTTCAACTTTTTTCTGTGATTTTTCTTTTCCTAGGGGTCCTTTCTCTTGTTTCCTTCGCCAGAAATGACTTTTACTTAAACATTTGGACATGCATATCAGATGCTAAAACTGCCCCTAGCCTCCTAGGTTTATGTGTTTCTTACATCCAAACATTGGTATGGATCTGGTTGTTCAATCCAGAAATACAAGTGTAGTGATATTGCTGTTAATTTGTTGTTTTCTTTTTATAGTTCTTTACAACAAAGCCTTATGCCTGCGATCCATCAAGTCTTCCCAAATATCCCCCAAGCAAGGAATACGATGCTAAGCTTCGAGATGAAGAAGCTAGGAGGTGATTACCTCTCAGAATCCATGACATGCTAAGAATCTACAATATCAATGTTCTGTTCTCGATGTTTCGTATTCAATCCAAGTGCATGGCTTGTTTATAGGCAAAGAGCAGCTGCTAAAGGACAGGAAGCTGAAGCTGGACGGAGGAAGCAACTTCCTGCACCCGATGGCAATAATGGATTGCAGGTACTGGGATTCACTTGAAATATCAAGGTCTTTTACATTCTTGTTCTTTTTTGCCAGTGCCAAAATGGTAACAGTGTTTGGCTTCCGAAATATTGCTGGGAGATTATTGAATTATCGAAGTACCACATGTTAGGAGTTCGGTGAATCTTACTGAACACATGATTCGTTACTGTAATTAGCACTCTACATAACCATCCAAGTATTCGTTTGGATGTTGGTATGGATCTGCAATGCATAGATTCTACATAATCAATTGCAGAATGAAATATAACATGTATATCAACTAATGTTCTGCTGTTTATTGTTACTGAATATTTTGTATTCCATGACTTCACAGCACCGCCGAGTTCAGGTGAATCCCAAAAGCAGCAGTTACAAATTCACTCCAAAGGAGGATGCTGTTTCTGGATTTCCAATTGATCCGCCAGCAAGAGCTGCAGACAATGGTTACCCTCAGCGTGTTCCTTTGATGCAAGCTGGCCGTTCTTCCTCCACTCTGGGCAGATCAAGTGGAATGGATCCAAAGGCCCAAAGATTTCACACCTCCCAAATTATTACTGCTGAGATGCCCAACCAATCTACTGCATCTGGGCAGCGAGGCAATGCTCCTAAGATGTCTAACCTTGGTGAAAGTGCCAGGAGACAATATTTGAGAGAGCATCGGTCCAGTTCAAGATACAGTCAGCTCACTGCTGCTGACCCTTCTGACAGAACTGAATGGAATCATCAATTCCAAGAAAGGCCATCGTCTTCCCATCGGAAGGATGATGCTGCGGCCAACAAAGAGCCTACAGTGGTGAGTTTTGAACATCCACAGCTATTTAAATAGTTTTTTTCGCCTAAACATCTTCATAAAATAGACTTTGACCATTGCATATACTGTAGTTCACAATTTTATTCCTCCACTCCTATATACTATTGACTCTTATAGAGGTCAACATAGATGCTTCCATGTCATTCTATAGAATGCAATTGAGAATGATTGCACATGGAATGTGTTCATCACATGCTGCCAATGTGTAGGAATCAGGTTATTGGTGCCATATGATGAGAATTTTTCTCCTTGTTCAGGTGAATGGCACAAAGAAGAACAGAATCCACTATTCGGGACCATTGATGCCACCTGGAGTGAACATGGATGAGATTCTTAGAGAGCATGAGCGACAAATCCAACAAGCAGTGCGAAGAGCCCGCCTTGACAAAGGAAAGGGAAAGCACAACGGTGAGAGAGACCAGTCAGAGGCACTGCTGTATACTACCGGGAATGTCAGGGCTGACCGCTAAAAAAGTTCAGGTTGGTGTCAACCCCCGAGTTGAGCAATCATCAAAAGCATAGAAAATAGCATTGAATCCTTTCTATTTTTCCATCCCCCCCTCAAGTGGAGAGGTTTTTGTTTTGCCAGAAACTCCACCCCTGATGCGGTTTGGTACCCAGGAGGGCAGCTGCCAAAAGAAAACCTGTTCCTGTAGAGATTTACCACCCCAGAGTTTAGCATAGGCTTTCTGAAATATTTTCTGAAGATTTGTTGGTTATCCATAGTCGTCAATTGTATACCTCCAGAGTACTCTCCCCAAAAATGAAAATTGATCCATACACTTGTTTTGGCATATGACAAGATGAATACAGATCAAAATACAGGCAGCTGCTATCCTCTGAACTTTAACATTGTGATTGTGAATTTACTGATGCCTGAGTTATGCATTTTATCCTGTTTGGATTCCTCTGGGCATCCAAAACCCAAAGCTGGATGGTTTTCTTGAAAACCAAAGGCCATAGGAAACAGGAATTGACATTTGGTTCAACCACTAGTTGCTACAAAAACAAAAGCTGGATGGTTTTCTTGAGAATCATCCTGGTTTCATTGACAGGGCATCTACATGCACTTGTGACATTGCATCTCTCGCTATCTCTTATCTATTGAATCATTCGTGGTTCATGTTTGCCACTGAAAATAACATCTTCCACCAAAGGGAAATAAATCCTAGCCAATCTCCACGTATTCAGAAGTTCTTTTTTTTTTTTTTTCAGTAATGAGTTACATTGACCAGACACCAGACATCAGCATGTATGCTTGAACTCAAGCTGGAGAGGGATGTGCTTGTCTGTGCTGCTGTGCATGTTCTTTCGCCGAAGATTGTTCTGAAACGAAAAACCCATTGCTGTATGGCGTATGGGCATTAGACAGCCAGCCGAAGTGTGTGCGCTCCTGTGGTGGTGCTGGAGGGCAGTTTCTCCACAGTTCACATGAAGTGGGAAAGGGGCACTGATGGTGAAATTACCTGCCGGCCATCGTCCCAACTGCCGGTCAGGCTCGCAAGATCCGTTCAGTGAAGGAAAGGCCGAGGTATTTGCGGGAAATTCCCATCCGCGCATGCATCCAAGGATTCCCAGGAATTGTTAAATAAAACAAAAGATCTCACAACTGAAATTAGCTTTAGCTTACTAGCCCATCGTCACATCGGGGAACACCACTTGTGCTGCAGTAGCCCATCGTCCCAGGAACTGTTAAAGACTGGCAAAAGATGCAAACTTCCGTTGTTATCGAGAAGCTCCTCACCCCCTCAAATCCTCGTTGGAGTCCCTCACAAGGGCAGGTAGCTCTCGGGTCTTCTCTATGGACAAGTGGGCCTCGAGATAACGTCTCCTAGACCACTCCTTGCCATTTTCACTCTGGTCAAACCGTCGTGAGTCTCATTACCTCCAGTACACATGACGTCCACGCCTTAAACACGGTTGGTGTGGTTTTGCAAGACTATAAACCCCTGTAAAAAAAGGTGTGCACAAGCACTGAGTGGCAAGAGGGTATGCATACGTCACTAAACACTAAGCTAAATCTAAAGCAAATGCTAAAGTGGTGGTTTAACTAATAATCTAAACACTTTTTTCACAAAAAAAATAATCTAAACACTTCGCAAACACTTACGATAATCATATAATGAAACATTAAGCACTTTGATGGTCGGAGCATCTAAAGTCCTCAGCCTCAACCCATACAAACCTTTCTTGAGCTCCACACACGCCCTCAAATGGCTCGCTGGAAGAGTAATAATAGCGCGTGAGCCGTCAAGCATATAGCACTGGTACACGAGGCCGAGCGTTAGCTCGTGCGGTACGTCCTCGCGTTGACGGACGGCCGAACGCGGGTTCGAACCCTGGATCGACCGTGTTTCCTCGTCCAGGAACAGTAGTTCCTTAATAAATTTCGTTGTCTCGTATGGATACGCCACAACCGTCATATCTCTCAGCCGTGTTCTAGAACCTAGGGTATAGGGGGTAGGTCTAACTTACGCACTAGGGTGTGTGTGAGTTGGGTGCGTGTGTGTGGTGTGAGTTTAGATACAGCTTGTACTTAAAGGTTGAGGAAAAAAAATATAGCACTGGTACACTTGACTTTGCACCCTCCAGACACATGCACATCAGCCTGGCCCCTCACTGATGTACTGTACAACCGCGTAGCGTCCAGAAAACACCGTCCTCATCTGGCAATCGACTCATCCAAGGATCAGATCCGATGGGTTTGCGGTTGCAGTAGGTTGGGATCGTCCGGAGACCGATCGTCGTCGGGGCATCGATCACCTTCAGCAGCGGCCAGCGGGCGCGAGGCTTCCTCAAGGTAATCAATCACAAGGTTAATTAGATCGGTTCAATGTACTGCTGGTTAATCATATCGTGCCTCTCTTGTGTTTCGTCCCACACCTCTCCGATCTCCTCTTCGTCATCTTTATCCGCCGCTGCCGGCTCGGCTGGTCACCTGGTGCGCGACTGGGTGGAGGCGACGCCCTCAGAGGCTACAGCTCCGCTTTCTTTCCCTTTTTCCCAGCAGTTCCTTACTTATCGGATGCGCTGGCGTCAGTCGGCCCTGTGCATAACATAGCCCAAACTGCATCAATTGTAAATAAACGATTCATACCCAGTAGGATCAAGTATCATTTTGCAGGTTCCATCTGCCAATAATTCTCATGCTCCCAAGTGAACCTAGCAGCGGCTACAATGGATGGTAAATCCAGTGCCACGAAAGATTACCTGGAGCACATGCTACTCGATCAAAGTGCAAAGCCAGCGAAGCTGCCGTTATCACTACTAGAAGTGATATGGAATGACTATGATAGATGGATTAGCAGAGAGACCCCGGATAGCCGCCGTTCCTCGGGGACTATTTTAAGGCTTCCTTTTGATTATAATCAATAACTGAGTCTCTCTTATATAGAGATGAGAGACTTGACTCCTAAGAAATACCGAATACCCTAACCGAATATATTTCTAACAAACAAAACCAATCTAACCAATCTAATCTAATCTAATCAGACCGAGTACTATCCACGTGTGGTACTGTTCACGCATCGGCCCTAGCCGGCTCCACTTGCCATAACATGAAGCCATCACAGATAATTTCTCTGATGATCAGGAGATAGGCAGAGGTGGGTTTGCAGTGGTTTAGAAGGTACGGTAAGGGTAACCCTTAACTAGTAGTCTTCCAATTCAGTTACATTTTTGATTAACTGCAGCTATCTTGCAAATGAACACTACTAGATCCACCGTCTTTGCAGAGTGCCGGTCGTACTCGGCAAAGGCTTTGCCGAGTGCGGCTCTCGACAAAGCCCACTCGGCAAAGAATTGGTCGGCAAAGACTTGCCGAGTGCCACCTGGCAGGCACTCGGCAAAGGTAACGGGCGACGTCAACCTGACGGCACCCTTTGCCGAGTGTGACGTGGCAGGCACTCGGCAAAGATATTTTATTTTATTTATTTTTTAAAAAATTATTTACCGAGTGCCGCGCCTGGCACTCAGCAAAGATTTTTTATTTTTTTTGAAAAATTATTTGCCGAGTGCTGGCGCTCGGCAAAGGTATGGTCTCTTTGCCAAGTGCCACGTCAGCACTCGGCAAAGCTGGGCTCTGCTGAGAAAAATGCCCAGCTTTGCCGAGTGCTGGCACTCGGCAAAGCTGAAATTTTTTTTGTTTTTTTTGTTTTCTTGCATTCTAGACATGCAATTTCACATATATTTATGACAATAGACTAGAATATCACATAAAAATCACATTTCATCATCAAATGACGTCTCAGCACGAATTCATACATAAAGGTCTTCAAATTCATCCGTTACATCGATACAAATTCATAACATGTCCAAAAGAGCGATAAATTCATCGATACAAGTCCACAAGTGGGCAGTAGAGGTACCAAGCTCGACCCGGCGTCCCCAGGGGCCCCAGAGCCCCCACCTTACTCCCACGGAGACCACCCTGACCGCGGCGTCGACTGGAACGTCCAGTAGGGCGACGGAAGTAGAGGGCTGCTTGCAGGCCCAGAGTGCCCCTACTGCGTCGGTGGAGGAGGAGCGGTACCTGGCCACGTGAACCCCTGAGTCGGGAAGGTCGGGCCCAGTGGAGGGCTGGCATCTGCAGGAGTCGGGTTCGAACCCGCCGACTGTTCCTGCACAAAGGACAAGTGATCTCATTAGTACCTGCAGGATGGCCGCACAAGCTAAAGTAACAGACAATATAGGTGGTGGAGCGAAGATCGAGGCAGGGAGCTCGGCCTGCTGCACTCCCAGGATCTGAAGGGTCCGAAAGTAGCCGGCAAAGTCCTGCATCTGATGCTGGTAGTGCTGCGTGATAGCCGCCAGCTGCCGCTGATGGGCCACCGCCTGGGCCTCCTGGTTTGCCTGCAACTGTGCGATCTGGGCCTGCAATATTGCACCCGCAAGGTTGATGGTATATGAAGGCAAGGTACATGTGTGAAACGAGTGAACGGCGAATAAAACTGCACTTACCTGAAATGCCGAGAACATCTGCGCGTTGCTCGGCTGCCGAGGCGCTATGGGGATGTCGGAGGAGCTCCTGGTCCCGTCTCGTCGAATCTGGCTCAGCGTGGGAACAGAGGACGACTCGATGGCGCTGTTGGCCATCCAGTACCGGCCGTGCTTCTTCCCTCCTCCCAACCTCATCAAAAGGTCTGTGTCCAGGGGGTCGGTGGCGGGGTCGAACGTCTCCCCATGGCGCTGGCGAACCACGGAGGTATACTCGGTGAGCTTGGGGGTAGACGCTCGCGTTAGTGTACGCGTCGGAAATTCTACAAAATGCAGGGAATTCTACAAAATGGTCCAATCGCTGTGAAGTTGTCTAAAACGCTCGATATGCAGGAGAAGAAATTCATCCAAGGTTCAATGTCTGATGTCTCATGAAGTCGCAGCACAAGAACTGTTAGTTGAATGGCCTTGGAAGCACACTTCAGTTTTAAACTTTTAATGAACTGCTATTTTTTTTTGAAGGGTCTAATGAACTGCTATTTTTTTTTGGACCTGCTAATGAACTGCTATTAGAACGGCTTCTTAGTAACTGTTATGTGTTAATGTGGATAACAGTTGTGGGGCGTGTATTTGAATGGACCTGTTAATTGGCGTCACCTTTTGAATTGATTTGGTGGAGTGGCGCCAGTTTTTATTTGAACTGCCTACTTTTAAATCGGCTGAGGCAGCTGCTGCTTGGCTGGCTGGTGCTCGCCAAGGCTGCTGGCAGCTGCAGGAGGTTCAGATCAGCCAAAACAAGGTCAGCCGAACAGCGAACAGGTTGCAAGTCCATGTGCACCGACGGTCTCAGTTAGGACTTGGTGCAGTGCAGCCACGTGAACCATCAAGGCATATCGCATCAGTGGCCTTAAAAAATTCTCGTTGTCCAAGTTGACTAAATCGCAGCAGTTGGACCTGCGCAATTTTTAATGGAACTAAATTGGTTGTCCAAGTTGACTTGCGATTACTGCACACAGCCGGGAATCCCTTCTCAGCCAAACAGTGACGGAGGTTACAGATCGTCCGGTGGCGGATCATCGGTGCGGGAAAGCAAACGGCTCCAAGATCATCACCACTCCCCTTGTCTTGAGAGCTTTACGGCCGACTAGGGCAGTAGGGCTTGCAAGGTCTGAATGTCTGGTTCAGAAGCATCGCCTTCAGCAGTTGGGCCTCTAAAGGTTATCAGTTAATCACTTTTATGAAATTCTGCGTCCGTGTGAGTTCGTGCTGTCGAAACGAACTATTCTTTTTCGCATCATCGCAAGCTTAGATTTTAATTGGTATATCTGCTGCTTATATTAATCGTGTGAGGATATTATTTTGGTCAGCTCAAGATCATACCAATTTGTTTCTGAAAGACTTTTGAAAGCCGGACAATTGGTTTTGCGACGTCTTTGCTTTGATGATCTATGTTTTATCGATTTCCTTGCTTAATTGAGCGGCAAAGCACCTGTCTTTTATTTCAAAAAATGTGTTTTATCGATTTCTTTTCCCAGTCTTTTGCGCTCTTCTTCGCTGATTTTTGAGTCTCTCCAGATGAGTATGAGTCGGAACTATGTATCGTTGAGGCCCTCACGTTGTATTGGTACAGGGAACAGAAGATATTCTTCCTTAGATAGAGGTCTATGTTGTTTACTATCAACTCGCTAAGAATCATATTACAGTTATCTACTCGATCAGTCTAGCTATACCGTGCTATTTGAACCGGAGAGTCTAAGTGCACAACGAAGTCATCGTTATCTTGCTCTTTGTAGTGTGAAATTTGTCTATATTACTCACTAACGGCAGGGTCACTGAACCGGATCACACTTACTGTTAGCCCAAACAGCACCAATGTACAAGATTCAGATTCACAACGATCACATATAATTTTGCAGGTACCATGTGGCAGTAATTCTCATGCTCCTAGTGAAGGCTACGATACTATCATGCATGATTACAAATGGATGGTAAAGCCAGTGCTGCGCACAATTACCTGAAGCACATGCTACTTGATGAAACTGTAAAGCCAATGATGCTGCCATTGTCATTACTGCAAGCCATCACAAATAATTTCTCTGATGACAGGGAGATAGGGAGAGGAGGGTTTGCAGTGGTTTACAAGGCATGGGGGCAAACCTCAATCTCCCAACATAGTTACGCTTTTCCTTACTAGTATTTGGGAAACTCAACTTCGTGCTGACAAACAGTCACAAATGCAGGGAATGTTAGGAAATGATATGGTAGCTGTGAAAAAGTTGTCTAAAAATTTTGATATGGATGAGAAGAAATTCATCCAAGAGGTTCAATGTCTCATGAAGGCGCGGCACAAGAACATCGTGCGATTTCTGGGATACTGTGCTGACACACAAGGAGAAATAACAGACTATGAGGGGAAATCTGTTTTTGCAGAAGTGCGAAACAGGATGCTCTGCTTTGAATTTGTACCTAATGGAAGTCTCTATGAGCATATCACTGGTAGGGTCATGTGGCATGTAGAGAAGTCACATCATTATTTGTTTTTGTGGAATTATTATATATCATATCATAGACATATAAAAACTGCATACTACTATATAAGGCATCAAAATATATTATTTGAAACCTGAAATCCTTCCTACTCGCCCTTTCACAGATGCATCCTGTGGACTTTAATGGAGTGTGCGCTATCAGTTGATCAAGGGAATATGTGAAGGTTTACACTATCTTCATGAGAATCATATTGTTCACTTAGATCTCAAGCCTAGTAATATATTGCTAGATAATAACATGGTGCCAAAAACTGCGGATTTTGGTCTCTCAAGGTGCTTTGATGAAAACCAAAGCAAGACTATTACTTCAAAACCGATTGGATCAATGTAAGATTTTGAAACCCTCTTGAAGGCTAAGCTAGGTATGAAATATATCATGTTCTCTTTTGCCATTCATTCAGCACATTAATTATATATTTTCTTGCTTGCAGAGGCTATATGGCACCAGAATTCTACAATGGGCAGATCACATTCAAGCTAGATATGTATAGTCTTGGTGTTATAGTTATGGAGCTTTTGACAGGACAGAAGGGATATTCCATGGTCGATAAAGTAAGAGAAATTTATGAATTGGCTTTACAATAAGAGGTAGATTTTCAAAAAGCATGTCACACTTTTATTGTGCACAATGTATATAATATCTTGGACTTCTTTTTTCTCGAACACGCAGGAGAGCTGTGTATTGATATATTATAAAGAAAAGGGTTTAAGAAACCCAAGGTGCAACCAGGTTTTTAAGGAAGAAACTTGCAGGAAAAAAAAAGCAACACCAAAAAACAGAAAGATAAAACACCTAATATCACGAGGCGTAGGAGGACCCAGAGAAAAAAAATCGACTTTATATGTTGCAAAATATTTTATGCAACATGATGTAACCTTTCTATTTGCAACAAATAGTTGGGATTTTGCTGATAGACCCTAATAATAACGAGTGGTGTCATAAGCACATCTAGGAGCAAAATCGATTTTTTTTATTTTGAATGGAAATTGTGAAAACACTTCTTATTGACTATATCAAGGTGGTAGAGGTCGAGGTTTGCCAAGACAAAAAGGTGGGTTTTAAGGTTTTCTTGCGTGGGTGTGTGTTACTGTGTTGTTTAGCATGTTTGAGGAAAAAAATACAATGACACTATCGTGAAATGAGTAATCTTTAAAGAGAATACTGCCATAAAAGCTATAGGAGTGGGTTATAAATTTAAAATGTGCATAAGTAAAAAAAATGTAATGAGTTATTATTGGCAGGGATAAAATACATTTTAATTCATCTTGCTCTGGATACATATGGAAACACAATTTTGATACATATAGAACCTTTAGCTGTTACAACCGAAATTGTTTGGCACATTGAGTATATATGACATTTTGGGTATACTCCCTTTTCTGTATCCATTACTCTAACCTACGGCTGCAACTTTTTAGGTACTTGAGAGTTGGGGAAATAGGTTGGAGATATCACAGCAGGACAAATCTTTACATCAACTACGAGAATGCGTTGAGATAGGAATAATGTGCATAGACCCTAACCCAGAGAATAGACCTGCCATGCAGTATATAATGAAGAAGCTTGAGAAGCTGGAGAGCATCGATGAAAAAGGTGAGTTGCCCCCGTGAGGGAGGGGGGGCAACTTTTTACAATTTGGCCTTTTTTTAACAAATTTTACATTTAGCCCCCTAGGTGTCATAAACACATCTTTGGACCCAGGGGTCGGCGCCAAGACCTGTGGCGCCGAGGTATAACGTCTCGGCGCCACAGGTCTTGGCGCCGAGGTACCCACTGTTGAGATGACGTGGCAGGTACCAAGGCATCACGGATCACGGCGCCGAGCTCGGCGCCACGGACCACGGCGCCGAGCTCGGCGCCACGGACCACAGCGCCGACCTATTTAAAAAAATTAAAAAAAACCTGAACCAAACCCCTCTAGAACCCTATCCGACTCCACGCGCATAAGCAAAGGTAGCCGCCGCCCCCCCTTCATCCGCCGCTGGGTCTCCGCCGGCGCCTCCTCCGCTGGTGGTCCTTGTAACGTCCCGCCTCCTCGTGGCCGGGCTCGCTTACATCTGGCCGCTTATCTAGGACATAGACTGCCCTCACAGACCAACACTAGTCTTTTCTGCGCACTTTGTCCTCACTCGTGCGCACCCGGGAAGACTTCCGGGTCGGTCACCCATCCCTAAATTGCTCCAAGCCAAGCACGCTTAACCTCAGAGTTCTTTAGTGATTGGCTTCCGGAAAAGAAGTTGCAACTTATTGGTATGAGTATCCTATTAATCCTATTAAGCCCTGGGCCGGGGTGTTACATACTCACCCCCTTAGGAGACCGACGTCCTCGTCGGTCAACCCCAGGCCAGGAACATCCACTCTTAGCCATGTCCGTGTGTCCAGTGCCAGTGTATGTGTCATGCTGTGCGACCACTCCGGATCCACACCAGCCATGCACACCATGCCTGCGCAACTGACACACGCGCCCATGAAACCGCAAGGGTCGGCTTTGATACCATTTGTAACGTCCCGCCTCCTCGTGGCCAGGCCCGCTTACATCTGGCCCCTTATCTAGGACATAGACTGCCCTCACAGACCAACACTAGTCTTTTCTGCGCACTTTGTCCTCACTCGTGCGCACCCGGGAAGACTTCCGGGTCGGTCACCCATCCCTAAATTGCTCCAAGCCAAGCACGCTTAACCTCAGAGTTCTTTAGTGATTGGCTTCCGGAAAAGAAGTTGCAACTTGTTGGTATGAGTATCCTATTAATCCTATTAAGCCCTGGGCCGGGGTGTTACAGTCCTCCTCCGCCTGGCCTCGTCCGCGCGTCCGACGCTTGGCGGCCCTGTCCCGTGCGCCACGGTGTCGTCCATCGTCCCCGGCCAGAGCTAGTCTCCGCCGGCCCCCTACATCCGCCGCCGGGTCTCCTGCTCACCTCCTCCGTCGGTGCTCCTCCTCCGCCTCACCTCGTCTGCGAGTCCGGCGCTTGGCGGCCCTGTTCCACGTGCCGCGTCATCATCCGCCGTCCCCGCCGAGGAGCCTGCCGCCCTCGTCGCGCCGAGGAGATCTGTGGCGCCGAGCTCGGCGCCGTGATCCGTGGCGCCAAGTACCTGCCATGTCAGCTCAACGGCGGGTACCTCGGCGCCAAGACCTGTGGCGCCGAGACGTTATACCTCGGCGCCACGGGTCATGGCGCCGACCCCTTGGGTCCAAAGGTGTGTTTATGATAGCTAGGGGGCCAAATGTAAAATTTGTTCAAAAAAGGGTCGAATTGTAAAAAGTTGGAGGGGGTAGAGATTTGTTGCTTTCTCGGTTTCTTCTCCCAGTGTAGCTTCTGTTGATTGTTTCGGGGCTGCCCCTGCAGCTGGGCCACACATTGCGTGCTCATGGGGATTAAGTCAAAATTACTGTGCGTATCACCTTCCAGAAACAGCTACCAACTTGTTTTTCAAAAAGAATAAAAAAAACTTGGCACGTGGAAGATTGTTCCTATACCTTGTTCTGTATATTAAAAAGGCTGCAGATTAGTATCTGGGGTATGGCACATTCAATAATCTGTACTTGCTATGTCAATTTGACCTGATGGCATGATTTCCGGGAATTCTTGTGCAAGTTGGTAGGAGGATGTCATATTGCGATGGTAGCCTAGTAGGCCCACACCTTCATTTTAGTGGCCCGCCGTTGAACGTGATGAGCTTCGTTTCATTTATAAGTAAATGCTTTTCCGTTGAACAGATTCAGCTTCTTTTGATCTTACAGATATTCTTTTTCAGTGAATGGCTTTGAAACAGACTCCCATTGGAAGGGCATGGAAGCAAACAAACAGCATACAGTGGTGAGTTTAAATTTGTCCCAATTTTATTTATATACTGGTCTTAAAGTTCACAAAAATTGATAGAAATGTTTATCGATTATATATCGGTTTTGGCATATGATCCTCTGAGCTCTGATCTGATGTGTATGATATGTTGAATGCATTGATACATGAGTTATGCTTTTGTTTTATTTGCATTTCTCTCGGCATCCAAAGACAAAACCGGATTTGAGTAGTCCAACCACTAACTAGAAAAACTAAAGTTTGACGGTCGTTTACTTGAAGTTCACACTGATTTTGTTGGCATGGCATATATGCCCTTGCGATTGGTTTAGTTGGTGCAGAAAGGGAAGTTGCCGCAGCTGCTGGAAATTGGAAGTGAACGGAGCAGGAGTCAAGGAAAGGTGGTGTTAGGAGTTAGGACAGAGGGGGAAGCCAGGCCATGGATCAGGGATGTGCCAAATGGAATCCATGGGGATCATGTCGCGACAGAGTGGCCGAGATGGCTCATGGAGGTGGCAGCAGATGCGGTTCGTGGGTGGCAGCCTCGGAGGGCAGACTCTTTCCAGAAGTTGGACAAGGTTTGCTATTATTATAAAGACCATTACTTTTGCGACAAATTTGTCACCATCCTTGCTACCTTTTCATTAGCTATCTACATGAGTTATTGCCTATGTGCATAGTTATACTGTTTTTAGGTGGTTGATTATATAGTGGCAATAGGATATTTTGATAGGTGTTGAACTCAACATGTTACTGGGACTAACAGAATTTTTGGAATGTCATTCTTGAGGGTTTCACTACCGGAAATCATGACTTTGCCGAGTGTAATATTCTTTGCCGAGTGCTAAATCTCGGGCACTCGGCAAAGAAAATCTTTGCCGAGTGTCCGACGTGGCACTCGGCAAAGAGCTCTTTGCCGAGCGCCGTTGACGTGGCACTCGGC
>CM041643.1:3910901-3997126 GCA_023333625.1 Bothriochloa decipiens | reverse complement strand
ACGTCAGACACTCGGCAAAGAGGGAATCTTTGCCGAGTGCCACGTCACCGGCACTCGGCAAAGAGCTCTTTGCCGAGTGCCACGTCAGCGACACTCGGCAAAGAGGGAATTTCAAAATTCAAAATTCAAATTTCGTAAACGACCTCGGATGAAAAAATACCCAAAATAAAGTTTGTAGATCTTGAAAAGTTATGAAACTTTGTAGTTGATAACTTTTTTATTTGAATTCATCTTACCATGCTAAAGCCATATGTGAATATCTTAAATTTGAAATTCAAATTTCGTAAAAGACCTCGGATGAAAAAACTTCCTAAACGAAAAGTGTAGATCTCGAAAAGTTATGAAATATTATAGTTGACCACTTTTGGATTTGAATTCATTTAGGCACTTAAACAAGCTAATTACTCTCGGTTTAGTATAGAATATGAGGAAATAAAACTAGTTATAGACACATGTGACAGAGTAGTGCAGTGGTTAAGGCAGAAGACACGCGAGAGAGAGGTCACGAGTTCGAATCCCACCGGACGCGAAGCGCGCGATTTTCGCGCGAAAAATGCCGCGACTTGCGGTGGGTCCCCCTCAGATTTAAATTTTTTTTTACTATTATTTTTGGGTTTTTTTCGGATTTTTTATTTCGGGCCTTTGCCGAGTGTCGGTGACACTCGGCAAAGCCTTTGCCGAGTGCTTGCCAGGTGGCACTCGGCAAAGGCTCCTTTGCCGACGCTTTCTTTGCCGACTGGGCTTTGCCGAGAGCCACACTCGGCAAAGCCTTTGCCGAGTGTTATTCGGCCTTTGCCGAGTGTCTCGGACACTCGGCAAAGAACCCGAATCCGGTAGTGTTTGGAGCAGTAAAAAAGGAAAACGGTTTGCAACACTAGGGCCTTGTTTAGATACCAAAATTGGTATCCAAAATTCACTATGCAGAATTCCTATTCCCCATCACATCAAAATGCCGGCACATATATAGAGTACTAAATATAGATGAAATAAAAAACTAATTGCACAGTTTTGTTGTATTTTGCGAGACGAACATTTTAAGCCTAATTAATCAATATTTGGATAATTATTACCAAATAAAAACAAAATTGCTACAGTGTGACGGGACACTCACTATGCAAAATTTGCCTCCCGAATTTGGTATCTAAACAAGGGCTAGAAACAAATTGCTCACGCCCGATATATTCCCCATTTGGATGTCAGAACAAAATTTATTTTGTATGACTAGGCCACGCCATTCTATTTGTGGCATGAAATGCATAACAAAATAGACAAAGTAGTCAAACAAGACGTACACACACCGCCTAATCAATTCTGCTCCTGCTAGACAACTTCTTTAGCACAATAATAAAACCACTTTCTACTTTAGATCTGTGTATCGTCATTTTATTAAGAAGAAAGATAAAATGTACAAAGGTTCAGTGCATCCTATTGTGTGTAACAACCACAGAAACATTTGGCCTTGCACCATTGAATACGCAACCATTCCTGAATACAATTGGAGCTAATGGAACCACTTTTCGACATCATATGTGATCTCATTTTTCTCATTTCATATTTAAATATTTTATAGATCCGACAAGGTACACATAGCAGCACTTATAAAGCCCGTGATCTTGAGAATGGAAAATTTGTGGCTCTGAAGAAAGTACGGTTTGACAATATGGACCCTGAGAGTGTCCAATTTATGGCAAATGAAATTCACATCTTAAGAAAGCTTGATCATCCAAATGTCGTGAAGCTTGAAGGTCTGGTGCCAACATGGAGTGGCTTGTATCTTGTATTTGAATACATGGAGCATGACCTTGCTGGACTCTTGGCTACACCTGCCATCAAATTCACAGAGCCTCAGGTGTATCCTCTACATCTGTTCTTTTAGCTTTCCATTTTTTAAATTTCAAAACATTTCCATAGTAATGAGGTAGTAAGTTCTAACAACTTTGAAATAATGGACATTTCAGGTCAAGTGTTTCATGCAACAACTACTTTCTGGACTTGACCATTGTCATAACCGTAATGTGTTGCACCGGAATATAAAGTGTGCAAGTCTCCTACTTGACAATATTGGCATTCTGAAAATAGCAGATTTTGGTCTAGCTACATTCTTTAATCCCAACCAAAATCAACGCTTGACAAGTCGTGTGGTCACATTGTGGTACCGGCCTCCTGAGCTTTTGTTGGGTGCTACTAATTACGGCACTGCTGTTGATCTATGGAGTGCCGGTTGCATTCTTGCTGAGTTGTTGTCAGGGAAGCCTATCATGCCAGGACGAACTGAGGTACCGTTTGGCCATTATTGTTATGATCAAACTTGCAGATGTTTGTATTATTAGAATGATTCTATTTTCTACCTACCATAATTCTAACAATGCTATAGTATAATATTTATGTGAATCTGTCATTTCTTTATTACACTATCTGTAAAACAAATTTAGTGCATAAAAGTTTTAGAAGATGAATGCAGGAGAGTTCCTTAATTAGTTGGACAGTGAAGGATATTCTCAGTTAAGAATCTAAACACGTCCAGAAAAATGATATAATGTTTGGCTCAAGATGCCTATAGCTTATGCATTAAGACATTTTTAATGTTTTAATATGTATATCTGTCAATTCTTATTAACATCTATAAAGGTTGAGTGACAATAGGCCTAATTTTACTTTGGCATGGACCAATTAATACAACTCTAAAGTAATATTATTTGTAACCTTTTATCTTCAAGATAAATGGTCAATTTATTTGCCATACATCCTGGTAGTTTTAAATTTTTTTATCAATATGATTTGCAATGATTGATTGTTTTGTGTTAACTCATTCAGGTAGAACAGTTGTACAAGATTTTTAAGCTTTGTGGTTCACCATCAGAGGAGTTTTGGGCTAATTTGAAGTTATCCCGAGCTACCATATTCAAGCCTCAGCATCCATACCGCCGATGTGTGAATGATGTATATAAGGACTTCCCTACTACTGCTTTAACACTTCTGGACCATCTACTTGCTGTAGAACCTGAGAATAGGGGTAATGCTGCATCTGCCCTTAATAGTGAAGTAAGTATTGTCCGTTCGTTTGATGATGATATACATGTCTGGATCATGTGTGCTCAAAATTGGCCCTTCCATATATTTCTCAATCTGCATGTCTGTATATTGCCAGCACTAATTTATTAAACTATGATGTGTACTCCCTCCGTCTTGAAATAAGATGCATTGACTTTTCAAAATTTTCTGAAATATAGTGCATTCGTGGAACAAGAAGACAATGTTTACTTAAATGAAAATAGATGATTATTTTTTATATAGAAAGTAATTCATGTACTGCCTATTTTGTATAAGAGAGTTCATCCTTTAATTATGGAAATAGAATCAGATTTTAATAAATTAGGAAGGTAAGCGCCTCCTTATTTTGTTTCAAAATAGCAAGAATGCAGACGGAGGGAGTACTTATGTGTTGTTTGCCATGTTAGTCTAACTCCCCCCTGTTTTTATAGCTAAACATGGACTTTGACATTATCAAAGTTCCTTTCACCTTTTTTCTGTTATTTATTTCTTGTTTTTAATTCTCTAAGTTGCCACAAATGGCTTTTCTCTAGATGCGTTTTACTTTATATCAATACATAGCGAAGCTATGTACTCCCTCAGTTTCAAATTATAAGTTGCTTTGATTTTTTTGGTACATCTATTTTACTATGCATCTAGATATAATAATATGTCTAGCAAAATAGATGAACTAAAAAAGTACATATAATTTGAAACATAGTGATATCTTATTGGTATGGAAGGAGTACAAGTTTAGTGAAACTGATGTTGTTATTTTTTATGTAGTTTTTCACTACAATGCCTTATGCCTGCGATCCATCAAGCCTACCCAAATGTCCTCCAAGAAAGGTGAAGAAGCTACGAGGTGATTCCCTCTAAGAAACATGGCATAATAACAATCAGGACAATATTAAGTTTGGACATTTCTTATTAAATCCAAGTTCATGGTTTTGTTTGTAGGCAAAGACCACCTGGTAGGGGACCTGATGGAAAGGTGGGCTGTCATGGGGTTGCCTGGAGGGCTCGCTGACCACGGCTAGATCAAGACTGCAGGCCTTAGTGGAGAGGCTTCAGTCAAGCCTAGCATTTAGAAGGTTTCCAATATTATGCGTATGCAGCAGAGTGGAGAGGCTTAGTCAAACCTAGCATTTAGGTGGCTCAATCTCAGGCATTCATGCTGTGGAGGCTTCTCCAAGTTGCTAGTATCTGCCTATTTTATCCTTTGTAATACACTCAGTTCGGAATCAAGCAAATGCAATATGTCTACTTCTTAATCTCATCCCCTCCAACAACAGGACGATGAGGGGTCAACCTTGACCAACCCATCCACCATCGACTCGGTGGCCACAAGACTCCCGACATGTAACACCTCTGGTGTTATATTAACTAAAACTTGCCATGTCATTATATGCACTGCAAAGCAGTCATGATTAGGTCAACCTTGATGTGCATTAACTAAAACAAGTTTATATTTCATAGGTTGATTGTGTTTCTGGAATGTGTTGTCACATGAAATAATAAACCCCTACTTTCGAATGTCATCTCAAATGCTTGATTTATATTCTATGTACTTGAGGTGTAAACCGTGTTTACACTAGTATCAAGCATAGTGTATAAATTTAAGTTCAACCCTAAAAATTATTTCCATATTTGAAGTTAAATTTGGGTTTCAAAGCTTATTCCTAAGCCTTGCAATTCAAATTTAAATTCAAATTAGAAAGCTATAAAAGGTTTTTCAAAAGTCAACTTGGTCAACCAAGGGTGTCATTGGGTCATTGACCTAAAAATGTCCTTGATGATGTATGTGATCACTAATAACCAACCAATTAAATTAGAAACTAAATCGAGTTTGAATTCGGTTTTAAAAAAACCCTTTATTTCAAAACCTAATATTATCCCCTTTTCTGTAATTCAAAATCTATAAAGAATTTGGGGATACTCTAAAAGATAGTTTATATATCTTGACAAGAGCTACAAAGTAGGTACATAAAGTTTTTCAAGTTTCCAAAAAAATTTCAAATGAATTTAAAAATACATTTTTCCAACATTTGTCCCCTTTTGATTTTAAAACCATAATTCAAAAATTATGCATAATTTGGAAAAACTTTGTATATAAAAAAGGTTTGGTTTGAAAATTTAAACATTTCATAGTTTTTAAAATTTTTAAGTTTTATTGAAAAACCAAAAGTAATTTCAAATATTTGTTTCTAGGGTTTTATTCCCCTTTTGAATTTGAATTCATATTTCAAAATCCAGATAGAATTTGAGGATGCCAGTTAAATGAAAAGTGTAGCTCTTGAAAAGTTATGCAAATAATATTTTTGGAGATTCTCAAGTTCTTATATAAATTTTGGAGTAATTTGTAATTTCAAACAAGTGGCAGTTCTGTAATTTTCTTGAACAGTACCGAGACCTATCGTCCGCCGCCATCGCCGGCTTCTCAAGCCGCGCCGCCGTCCACCGCTGCACATGCCACGGCCGCCAATGTGCTCCTGGACGCGTGAAACTTCACCATCGCCGTATCGCTCGTCCATGCCTCGCCCCTGCCTTATAAATAGGTCGGCCGCCGCCACTTCCCTTCTTCTTTTCCCTCTGCCGCCGCCGCCGACGACCATACTCCGCCGCCCAAATTCGCCACTGTCGCTTCATCTCTGCCTGCTTTGTCTTGCCAGAAGCTCCGCCACGTCCTTGCACTTTGATTGAGCTAGCTCGTACTCACTCTCCCCGCCCGAGCCGTCCGCACGACGTCATCTTCCTCGCGACCGGTCGCCGAGCCGCCGTGAGCTTCCTCGCCGTCCACCGTCGCCAAGGTGGAAAACATATTACCTTTAACCCTCTCATCATGTTCTCCGTGCTTCATTGCCCCTTATGCGTATCTTGGTCGGACTGATGGTGCACAGGAAGCGTCGGAACGCCGTCCTTGCCACCGGAGCGTCGCCGCCGCCATCAGCGCCGCCGTCTACAGCTCAACTCAGCCACTCTGAACCTTCGTCAACATGCGCACCGTGCCCATGGTGAGCTCCTGCATCTGTTGGTGCCTTCAATTTCTTCTATACCACACCGTAGACGCCGGTCACCGTGGCTCGCCATCGGCGTGACCTTGCCGCTCCGCCGTGCGCGTAGCTGTCTGAGCTAGAAGCCAGGGATAGCTCCATCTTCTGGCCCAACGCGCTCGAGTTGATGTCCTGCACCTGCCCGTGCACTCGCCGTCACCGAAAATCACTCCGGTAAGCTTCGCCGCCGCGCCCGAGCTCCGCCGCGCCGCCATGGCCGTCGGCGTGGGTGTCGCCGTCGCTCCGCCGCCGCGTTAGCTAGCCCAGGAGCTTTGTCTTGTTGTGCTGAGCCTGTAGGACCAAACCTCGTCGCTGGAGACCACGCCGTCAGCGAGCAATCGCGGATCAAAACTCGGCCGCCGCCGGTCAACGTCGGGAGGATTTTCCTTTTTCCTTTTTCTTTTTCCAGAAAATGTTTTAAATGCTATTTTCTTTAGAAAATCAGAGTAATTCAAATATAGCTCCAAAAATTCTAAAATTTTTTTGTGTGTTCTTTATGATGTCTTCTACCTAGGAAAAATATGAAATGCCAAATTTGAGTATTTTTTCATAAGTTAAAATTAGCTCTTTTGATTGAAAAATGGACCTTCAATGATTTTTAATAAATAAAATAATTGGCTTTTAATTCTAAAATTTATTTTGCCACCTAATTAGGCCAAGAGCTTTTCAAAATAAAATTTTGAGTTTAATTAGATAACTTTAATTTTTATGCCTTTATTTTATGCTTTTAAATAATTAATTAATCTCATTTAATTAAGTTAATCATTATAGGAATTGTTTGACTTTGGGATTGATTGATGACCTTGGGTCATTAACCCAAATGACCTTTGGCACTTTAATTAATTGTTTGTGCTTACCTGGATCATGTCATTAGGGCTTAATTAACGTTATTTCATGTCATTAAAGTTTTATTGCTTCAGTTATGATATGTTGCATTAAGTAATAGGAGTTGAGTGAAAACCCACCAACTGCATTACCTGTCTTATTTCCATAATTCCTTGTTACCTGTTCTAGAAGATGCGTAGAATGCTTAGCCCTGCTTAATTAATTAAGTGTTTAGAGGTAAAAAAGAAAAAGATGAGTTTGGCTTTATCTGTTGAAATCATGATGATAGTTAATAAATCGAGTCCGGACGGCTAACTTGCATTGAGAATCAAGTCCCTCTGTAGTGTTTCCGTCTGTTGATGCCCTAGGTCCCGTGTCGATGGTGAACTAGTGATATCGAGAAACTAGAAAATCCACATGCACGAAGTGGTATATGGTGGGCCAGAGTCCCCACATATGTCATGGAGTGACTTATAGTGGGCCAGAGTCCCCACATATGTCATAGTGTGTTATACTGTGGGTTTAAGATCCCATGTATATCGGTACACTGGGTCGAAGTGCTCACGTGTATCATGTGGTGATATATGACTGCGGTTGTTATCCTGGTATATCGGTTCACCTGCTATGCTTAGGAGTTAGAGTCTCCTGGATATCAGTAACCTAGGTCCTAGCTAGGTATGAAAATGGATTCGAATCGCCGTTGCTTCTCAGAGAAGAAGACTCGATCGGTGTTCATCATCGTAGTAACAACTTGAATAATGAGTAAGGTTAAGAAAAAAGTTGGTTGGTAATTTTGATCTTGAGCAAGACCGCCTTTCTTTCTTTCAAGATTTTCTGCAAAATTTCTTGTCTCCTGCAAGCCTTACCTTGTCCCTCTAGCTTGCATTTCCTGAGTCTTCACCCCTCTTTTTCGTCAGGTCAGTCTTGTTGAGTACTTTTGTACTCAGGGTTTGTTGAACCCTTGTTGCAGGTGAGCCTCATGGGCAGGAATGCTTCGCATCCTGCTGCATGATAGTCGTCGAGGAAAGTGACGACGGATAGGATATCTCGCTCTTGGGCAGAGCATATAATCAAGGTTGATGTAATAAGTTATATTGTATTCCGCTGCTACTATGGTTTGTAATAATTCAACTTATGATCTGTAAGTTGAAACTAAACGGTTTGTAAATTTATGTTAATGCAATCCTTCTGCTCGTTTACTCCGATGTATATTATTTGTATAAAACTATTGTAATACTGTAATGTCTCTTTGTAATGATTGATCCTGCTCGGAGAATCATGGATGATTCAGGATTTACCCGATAGACCTTTTAAGTTTTATGGAACACATTCATGGTTATTTGGAGTCTGTTTAGACAATAATCATACGTGTGGGCCATATGGTTTAGGGGGTTCTGCCACAGCTGGTATCGGAGCCGAATCATTATTAAAAAGAGTTGTTGTAGTATTTCTTTGTGAAAACTTCAAAAGTTTTGAGTCAAATAATTTTAACTTGACTATTTTGGGTCCAAATTGCTTATTCCTTACCTATAATTCTTTCTATCAACCTTTATTCTTATTTAAAAGTGTGGTGGTGGAATAGCATATTATATTGCCCTATGTTATAAAAGTTATTTATATACATGTATTGCTTAAAAACCTTATATGCTTAGATCGTAAGTTCGTTCATGCATCATGTTTAATTAACTTGTTTAATTACCTTTCCCTTTAAAGTGGTTTGGGTTAAGTAGTATCAATCCTTTTCATGCTGACCTTCAGATTTCTCCCTGTCTATCCTCATTCTTTATGACCTACCTTTCTTCAGGATGGCCCTTACTAAGCAAACTCCTCGTAAGAGTACTGCACCGAAGGGGGTACCTCGACATCAACTAGCCCCCAGATATGAGATTGGCGAAAGTAGTAACAATCCCAATCCAGATCCGCAAGCTAAAATAGCAAGACTTAGGGCTGAGTTGGAGAGGGCTGAAGCCGATAGGATCGAAGAGGCCATTGAGATTACTCAGTTAAGACGATCTCGGAGGTATATGAAACATCAAAGGAATGATGCTTGGGCATGAGAAGATGCAGCGAATGGTCATGTGCAAGAACTTGAGGATTACGTGGAAGAGTTGGAGGAGTATGCTGAGGAAGTTGATGATGAGTGTGTGAGATTGAATAACCTATTGGATCCTGAATATCAACGACAGGCAGCCCAAGATGATCTTGGTCTTGTGACGGGTCAAGATGAGGAAGAGGAAGACCCTGAAGAAATAGAGTCCATTGATGATGATGTCATCGATGAGGAAGAAGAAAACCAGATGGGTGTAGCAAATAAAAATGAAGAGGATCTTATCGAGGAAGAAGATCTAGAGATAGTGGAGGAAGAGCCTGAAGAGGAAGAAGATCCTGAAGAGAAAGAGGATCCCAAGGGGAGGAATTAATTCCAGTGGAACATAGTGATGAAGAGGAGTAAAGAGTTTGGAAAGTGTGATGTGTAATATATCTTTTCCCTGCTTTCTAAAACCTAGTAGGTGTGGAAAGTATTACCGAAGTGCAGACGGTTGTAACAAAAATAATGTATTATAAGTGTGTTACACATCTGTAATATCTGCTTATGAAATCCAATAAGGTTTTATGAGTAAAGTATAGTTTGTTTATCAACAGATGCCTGCTCACACTCGATCCCGTGATGCTGCCGGTCCATCTCATGATGGAGGTGATGTTCCAAATCCTCCACCAGTTCCACCAACCCTGGCCGATGCAGTTGCGGCCTTAGTCAATGCAACCACTATGATGGCCCAGAATCAGAACCAAAATGCACATCAGGGGAATCGTGGTTGGAATAATAGGAATGAGACCACCTATGTGGATTTTACCAACACACGACCTCCTGTCTTCACCAGAGTAGACAAACCCATGGAGGCAGATGATTGGCTCCGTACTATGGAGCAAAAGTTTGGACTAATTGAGTGCACCAAATACCAGAAGCCCATGTTTGCAGCTCAGCAGTTGGGAGGCACTGCAGGAGCCTGGTGGGTTAACTTTGTCGCTGCTCAGCCTAAAGGTCACTGTATTACTTGGGCTGAGTTTCGTGAAGCTTTTCGTGCACATTTTATTCCTGTGGGAATCATGACTATAAAACTTGAAGAGTTTCTTTCTCTGCGACAAGGCGATATGTCAGTAATGCAGTACTTTGGCAAATTTAATCACTTGTCCCAATATGCTTCTGAACATGTTAGTACTGACCGTAAGAAGGAGTGTTTCCTCAGGGGTCTAAATATTAAGATTCAGAGAATGATGACTAGGAACCCAAATGCTACCTTCCATGAGACGGTAAATATTGCTATATCTTATGAAGAAAAGAACCGTCAACACATGGAAGCTAAGAAGAAGAAAACTGGGATGTCAGGATTTTCTGGTGGAAATCAAAAGTGCCAGAAAATAATTTATCATCCCCAAAACCATTTTCGTCCTTCTTATCGTCCACCACAATACCAAGCCCAGCAACAGACAATTGTCCGTCCTGCTGCTATTCTTCCTTATCCACGACAGCCGAATGCCCCTGGTATTCGTAACCCTACTTCTCAGCCACAAAGTTACCCATGTTATAATTGTGGGAAGACTGGTCATTTTGCCAGATACTGCCCGCATCCAAGGCAGTATAATTCCTATGTTCCAGGGCTTTTGCACCACAACAGCAACCATAGAATCAGAATAACGCAGGAAATCAGAATGTGCAGAAGAATAAGAATGAGAAGAAGGTTGGTAAGGTGTTCTACACTCAGGTTGGAGAAATTCCAGAAGGAGAACCGGTTATGATGGGTACGTTCCCTGTTGCTGATCATCCTGCAATTCTGCTTTTCGATTCTGGTGCATCTCATACATTTATCAATGGTACATTTGTTAAGACACATGAAATACCAACAATGGGGACAAAAGAACAATTCTTTATATAATCGCCTGGGGACATATGTGTACTAAAGAAATGGTATACGATGTGCCTATAAGTTTGGGTGGGTATATTTTTCCCACTGATATGATAATATTAAAAGATCAGGATATAGATGTGATCCTAGGTATGAATTGGATAAAATGGCATGGTGCTGTGATAGACATCCTGAATAGAACTATGAGAGTAAACATACCTAATTGCAAATCTCAACTTCTTATCCAACTTTCAACACTTAAGTGGACTGTTGAAAAGGTGTGTGCAACTTCGGTAAAAGAAATCAAGGATATACCCGTGGTTTGTGAGTTTTCGTATGTGTTTCCTGATGAATTACCGGGTTTATCTCCTGATAGAAAGGTGGAGTTTAGAATTGATTTGAAACCTGATACTGCTCCAATATCCAGAAGAGCTTATCGGATGGCACCACTTGAGTTAGCAGAACTCAAAACTCAATTACAAGAGTTACAGGATAAAGGTTTTATCCGACCTAGTTCATCACCTTGGGGATGTCCCGCCCTCTTTGTGAAAAAGAAAGATAAAAGCTTGAGGTTATGTGTGGATTATCGTCCCTTGAATGAAGTAACCATCAAGAATAAGTACCCTCTACCCCGCATTGATCTGCTTTTTGATCAATTAGCGGAGGCGAAAGTGTTTTCTAAGATTGATCTTCGATTCGGGTATCATCAAATTAAAATTCGCCAGAAAGACATTCCAAAGACTGCCTTTACTACTCGATATGGTCTGTATGAGTATTTGGTTATGTCTTTTGGACTTACCAATGCACCAGCTTATTTCATGTATTTGATGAATTTAGTGTTCATGCCAGAACTTGATAAGTTCGTGGTAGTCTTCATTGATGATATTTTGATATATTCCAAAAGTGAAGAAGAACATGCTGAACACCTCAGAATTATTCTACAACGTCTGCGAGAACACCAACTGTATGCCAAGTTTAGTAAATGTGAATTTTGGTTGAAAGAAGTGAAATTTCTTAGGCATGTTTTATTAGACAAGGGTGTTGCCGTTGATCCTAGCAAGGTACAAGATATAATTGATTGGGAACCACCGAAAATAGTGCATCAAGTTCGAAGTTTTCTAGGAATGGCGGGTTATTACCATCGTTTCACACCGGATTTCTCAAAGATATCCAAGCCCATAACCGAGTTGTTAAAGAATGATATCAAGTTTGTTTGGTCACCTGAATGTGAAGAGGCATTTTAGAAATTGAAGAAATTAATGACCACTGCTCCAGTCTTAGCACAGCCGAATATTGAGAAACCTTTTGATGTTTATTGTGATGCTTCTGGCATTGGTATTGGATGTGTGTTGATGCAAGAAGGGAGAGTTGTTGCTTATGCTTCTCGACAGTTGAAGAAACATAAGGAACATTATCCAACACATGATTTGGAATTAGTAGCTGTTGTCCATGCATTAAAGATATGGCGACATTATCTGTGGGGTAATAAGTGTAACATCTACAGTGATCACAAGAGTTTGAAATACATTTTTACTCAAGATGAGTTGAATATGAGACAGAGGAGGTGGTTAGAACTAATCAATGATTATGATTTGGAAATATATTACCATCCTGGTAAAGCAAATATAGTTGCTGATGCTCTTAGTCGAAAGAATCATTGCCATTGCTTGACAGTAAAACCTCTAGACATTTGTCTATGTCATGAAATAGAAAAGTTGGGTATGGTAATGGTGCAACATGGTAGTTTATCCAACATTACGATTGAATCAACACTCAAAGATCAAATTATTGCTGCTCAGAGAAGTAATAAGGGAATTAAATATATCAAAAAGAAAGCTAGAAAAGAGAAGGTTTCTTGTTTCATAATTGATGAAGCAGATGTTTTATGGTGTAAGGATCGGCTGGTCATACCAAATGTTCCTGAATTACGTTAAAAGATTCTTGATGAAGCACACCTCTCAAAATTTTCTATTCATCTAGGAAGTAATAAGATGTATCATGATTTGAAACAGAAATTTTGGTGGACTAAGATGAAGATAGAAACTGCTAAGTATGTGGCTCAGTGTGATACCTGTCAAAAAGTTAAAGCTGTACATTTGAAGACAATAGGAGAACTTCAGCCATTGCCTATTCTAGCTTGGAAGTGGGAAGATATCAGTATGGACTTTATAGTGGGTCTACCTAGGACAGCAGGAGGTTTTGATTCCATTTGGGTCATAGTGGATCGACTCACAAAGTCCACACATTTCCTTCCAGTTTGAAGTACAAATTCAGTCTCACAATATGCCAAATTGTATGTTGAGCATATCATTAATCTTCATGGTGTACCAAAGACTATTGTGTCGGACCGAGGCACGCAATTCATCAACAAATTCTGGAAACGATTGCATAGTTTATTAGGTACTGATCTTCTGCACAGTACAACTTACCATCCACAAACAGGAGGTCAGACTGAAAGAGTGAACCAAATACTTGAAGATATGTTGAGAGCATGTGTTTTTAATTTTCCAGAAAAATGGGAGTGTTTGCCTTTAGCAGAGTTTTCTTATAACAATAGTTATCAAGAAAGTATCAAAATGGCACCATTTGAAGCGCTATATGGTCACAGATGTAGAACTCCGTTAAGTTGGTCTGAACCTAGAGAAAGAAGATTCTTCGGAGTTGATCTGGTGAAAGAAATGGAAGAAAGGATTAAACAGATACAACAAAACTTAAAAGTGGCACAGTCTCGTCAAAAGAGTTATGCCGACAAAAGGCGTCAACCATTGTGGTTCAATAAGGGAGATTATGTGTATCTAAAGGTGTCACCCATGAAGGGAGTTACTCGATTTGGAGTTAAAGGCAAGTTAGCACCTCATTACATTGGACCATTTCAGATCTTGGCACCAATTGGGAAGGTATCATATCGTCTGCAACTGCCTAAATAGTTGTCGGCTGTACACAATGTGTTCTATGTGTCCCAACTTAAGAAGTGTCTTCGAGTGCCGGATAAGATTGTTGATGTGGAAGGAATTGAACTTGAGCCTGATTTGACTTACTCTGAGTATCCAATTCAAGTATTGAATTAGAAAGACCGTGTCACTAGAAGCAGAACCATTAAATTATACAAGATACAATGGGATCAACATTCAGAAGAAGCTACTTGGGAATCAGAAGATTACCTGTTGGAGAACTTCTCGGAATTCTATGCTTCTATCTGAGTTATAATTCCCTCTATGAGTTGTAACTTCATTAGTGTGAGTTGTAAAGACCCTTTTCTCTTATGTACTTAGTTGAAGTGTGTTTTTCTGACACATTTCCTTTTCCATTACTTTACCTACATCTTTAAATCTCGGGACGAGATTTCTTTAAGGGGGAAAGGCTGTAACACCTCTGGTGTTATATTAACTAAAACTTGCCATGTCATCATATGCACTATAAAGCAGTTATGATTAGGTCAACCTTGATGTGCATTAACTAAAACAAGTTTACATTTCATAGGTTGATTGTGTTTCTGGAATGTGTTGTCACATGAAATAATAAACCCCTACTTTCGAATGTCATCTCAAATGCTTGATTTATATTCTATGTACTTGAGGTGTAAACCGTTTTTACACTAGTGTCAAGCATAGTGTATAAATTTAAGTCCAACCCTAAAAATGATTTCCATATTTGAAGTTGAATTTGGGTTTTAAAGCTTATTCCCAAGCCTTGCAATTCAAATTTAAATTCAAATTAGAAAGCTATAAAAGGTTTTTCAAAAGTCAACTTGGTCAACCAAGGGTGTCATTGGGTCATTGACCTAAAAATGTCCTTGATGATGTATGTGATCACTAATAACCAACCAATTAAATTAGAAACTAAATCGAGTTTGAATTCGGTTTCAAAAACCCTTTATTTCAAAACCTAATATTATCTCCTTTTCTGTAATTCAAAATCTATAAGGAATTTGGGGATACTCTAAAAAGATAGTTTGTAGATCTTGACAAGAGCTACAAAGTTGGTATATAAAGTTTTTCAGGTTTCTAAAAAGAATTTCAAATGAATTTGAAAATACAGTTTTTCAACATTTGTCCCCTTTTGATTTTAAAACCATGATTCAAAAATTATGCAAAATTTGGGAAACTTTGTATATGAAAAAGGTTTGGTTTGAAAAGTTAAACATTTTATAGTTTTGAAGATTTTCAAGTTTTATTAAAAAACCAAAAGTAATTTCAAATATTTATTTCTAGGGTTTTATTCCTCTTTTTGAATTTGAATTCATATTGCAAAATCCAGATAGAATTTGAGGATGCCAATTAAATGAAAAGTGTAGCTCTTGAAAAGTTATGCAAATGATATTTTTGGAGATTTTTAAGTTCTTATATAAATTTTGGAGTAATTTGTAATTTCAAACGAGTGGCAATTCTGTAATTTTCTTAAACAATACCAAGACCTATCGTCGGCTGCCATCGCCGGCTTCTCAAGCCGCGCCGCCGTCCATCGCCGCACATGCCATGGCCACCAGTGTGCTCCTGGACGCGTGAAGCTTCGCCATGGCGGTGTCGCTCGTCCATGCCTCGCCCCTGCCTTATAAATAGGTCGGCCGCTGCCACTTCCCTTCTTCTTTTCCCTCTGCCGCCGCCGCCGACGACCTTACTCCGCCGCCCAAATTCACCACCGTCGCTTCATCTCTGCCCGCTTCATCTTGCCAGAAGCTCCGCCACGTCCTTGCGCTTCGATTGAGCTAGCTCGTACTCACTCTCCCCGCCCGAGCCGTCCGCACGACGTCGTCTTCCTCGCGACCGGTCGCCGAGCCGCCACGAGCTTCCTCGCCGTCCACCGCCGCCAAAGTGGAAAACATATAACCTTTAACCCTCTCATCATGTTCTCCGTGCTTCGTTGCCCCTTGTACGCATCTTGGTCGGACTGATGGTGCACAGGAAGCGCCGGAACGCCGTCCTTGCCACCGGAGCGCCGCCGCCGCCATCAGCGCCGCCGTCTACAGCTCGACTCAGCCACTCCGAACCTTCATCAACATGCGCACCGTGCCCATGGTGAGCTCCTGCATTTGTTGGTGCCTTCAATTTCTTCTATACCGCACCGTAGACGCCGGTCACCGTGGCTCGCCGTCGGCGTGACCTTGCCGCTCCGCCGCGCGCGTAGCCGTCTGAGCTAGAAGCCAGGGATAGCTCCATCTTCTGGCCCAACGCGTTCGAGTTGATGTCCTGCACCTGCCTGTGCACTCGCCGTCACCGGAAATCGCTCTGGTAAGCTTTACCGCCGCGCCCGAGCTCCGTCACGCCGCCATGGCCGCCGGCGTGTGTGTCGCCGTCGCTCCGCCGCCGCGTTAGCTAGCCCAGGAGCTTTGTCTTGTTGTGCTGAGCCTGTAGGACCAAACCTCATCACCGGAGACCTCGCCGTCGGCGAGCAATCGCCGGTCAAAACTCGGCCGCCGCCGGTCAACATCGGGAGGATTTTTCTTTTCCTTTTCCTTTTTCCAGAAAATGTTTTAAATGCTATTTTATTTAGAAAATCATAGTAATTCAAATATAGCTCCAAAAATTCTGAAAATTTTTGTCTGTGTTTTTTATGATGTCATCTACTTAGAAAAAATATGAAATGCCAAATTTGAGTAATTTTTACATAAGTTAAAATTAGCTCTTTTGATTAAAAAAATGGACCTTCAATGATTTTTAATAAATAAAATAATTGGCTTTTAATTCTGAAATTTGTTTTGCTATCTAATTAGGCCAAGAGATTTCCAAAATAAAATTTTGAATTTAATTAGACAATTTTAATTTTTATGCCTTTATTTTATGCTTTTAAATAATTAATTAATCCCGTTTAATTAAGTTAATTATTATAGGAATTGTTTGACTTTGGGATTGATTGATGACCTTGGGTCATTAAATCTAATGACCTTTGGCACTTTAATTAATTGTTTGCGCTTACCTGGATCATGTCATTAGGGCTTAATTAACGTTATTTCATGTGTTTAATAACTTTCGTAAATAATGTAGTTAACCCTAATTAACTTAGTAAGTTTTGGGTGGCTTGCAACTTTATCGTGAAGAAAAGTTGTACTCAAGCCTTTAATCTGGTTGTGCATCCATCGAGCATCATGTTTACTATTCAATCATGTTGAAGCATATCATTGTATCGTATAGTTTCCGATAACGGAGAGTTTAATGTTGTCGCCCTAGATCCGAAGGAAGAGCAGACTCAGGAGTTGGGAGTTGATCCAAAACTCGAGACCATCTACCCCGACCACCAAGGCAAGCCCCGGATGCATTCAAACCCTATTCTATTTTATAAAAGTTTTATTGCTTCAGTTATGATATGTTGCATTAAGTAATAGGAGTTGAGTGAAAACCCACCAACTGCATTACCTGTCTTATTTCCATAATTCCTTGTTACCTGTTCTAGAAGATGTGTAGAATGCTTAGCCCTGCTTAATTAATTAAGTGTTCAGAGGTAAAAAAAGAAAAAGATGAGTTTGGCTTTATCTGTTGAAATCATGATGATAGTTAATAAATTGAGTCCGGACGGCTAACTTGCATTGGGAATGGGGTCCCTCTATAGTGTTTCCATCTATTGATGCCCTAGGTCCCGTGTCGATGGTGAACTGGTGATATCGAGAAACTAGAAAATCCACATGCACGAAGTGGTATACGGTGGGCTAGAGTCCCCATGTATGTCATGGAGTGACTTATAGTGGGCCAGAGTCCCCACATATGTCATAGTGTGTTATACTGTGGGTTTAAGATCCCATGTATATCGGTACACTAGATCGAAGTGCTCACATGTATCATATGGTGATATATAGCTGCAGTTGTTATCCCGGTATATCAGTTCACCTGCTATGCTTAGGAGTTAGAGTCTCCTGCATATCAGTAACCTAGGTCCCAGCTGGGTATAAAAATGGATTCGAATCGCTGTTGCTTCTCAGAGAAGAAGACTCGATCGGTGTTCATCATCATAGTACCAACTTGAATAATGAGTAAGGTTAAGAAAAAAGTTGGTTGGTAATTTTGATCTTGAGCAAGACCGCCTTTCTTTCTTTCAAGCTTTTCTGCAAAATTTCTTATCTCCTGCAAGCCTTACCTTGTCCCTCTAGCCTGCATTTCCTGAGTCTTCACCCCTCTTTTTCGTCAGGTCAGTCTTGTTGAGTACTTTTGTACTCAGGGTTTGTTGAACCCTTGTTGCAGGTGAGCCTCATGGGCAGGAATGCTTCGCATCCTGCTGCATGACAGTCGTCGAGGAAAGTGATGACGGATAGGATATCTCGCTCTTGGGCAGAGCATATAATCAAGGTTGATGTAATAAGTTATATTGTATTCCGCTACTACTATGGTTTGTAATAATTCAACTTATGATCTGTAAGTTGAAACTAAACGGTTTGTAAATTTATGTTAATGTAATCCTTTCGCTCTTTTACTCCGATGTATACTATTTGTATAAAACTATTGTAATACTGCAATGTCTCTTTGTAATGATTGATCCTGCTCGAAGAATCGTGGATGATTCGGGATTTACCCGACAGACCTTTTAAGTTTTATGGAACACATTCATGGTTATTTGGAGTCTGTTTAGACAATAATCATGCGTGTGGGCCATAGGATTTAGAGGGTTCTGCCACACGACATGCCATGGGCCTCTCATGGCCAAGAGGGGGCGACTCATTTGGATAAAGTCAGTGCTCTCAGCAATACCCATCTACACTATCATCGCTAATGGATTGTCGCCTTAGGATTTGGCGAGATCAACAACATCCACCAAAGATTCTTATGGATAGGAAAAGAAGGCTCCATCTGGGGAAAATGCATGTTTACCTAGCCAATCATGTGTCAGCCAACCGATCTAGGCAGCCTTGGCATTCCAGACCTTCACCTCACCATAATTGCGCTACAGACAATACGGTTGTGCCTAGCAGAGGAAGATTAGAACCACGCCTGCCGTGACCTCCCCATTGCCGTCTCCAAGGAAGTCGTGGCCTTCTTCCAAGTGTCCACCTACACAGTGCTGGGGAACAGCCTCTCCACCGCCTTCTAGATAGAATAGTGGCTACAAGGAATAGTGGCGATGGTATGAAACTCAACAGAAACCAACAAAAACCGTGTGGTCGTGGGTTCAAATCCCATGGATGGCGCCAACTATTTGTGTATGCACCTGCCTCCCTGTCTTCCCCGGGCAAGCCGGGGGTGGGAGGACGAGAGTCCTACCACACAGGGAGGGGAGAGTAGGACACGGGGGTCTAATGTACTGACGGATGGGCCCACCGAACGATTTGCATTAAATGGCACTGGAAATGGCACACTGCTCTCTCTTTACAAGGTGCCTCCCCCTGGTATTTGTAGGGCATACCAAGGGCCAAGGGATTTTTACCCTAGGGTTTCCCCTTACTTTACACTGCAAATGGGCCTAAGACAGGGTTATTTTCATACACAAGCCAACTTGCCTAACTACCTCTTGGCTTCAGTCCGAGCACCGCGTGCTGGTCTCTCGGCGCGCCACGCGTAAGCCTCTCGAAGAGCTACGCGTCGGCCTCCTGAAGCCGCCTCCCACGACTCCATCGTGTCATTCGAGACTCTTGAAGGACCTCCGGTACCTGCAGAACATGAATTCGAGAGCGAGCGTCTGCTGTTGGGGACGATACTTACTTCCTCCATGGTAGAAGACCTTGGGGGAGGTCGATACCTTCGCTGTCAGAGCTCGTTGGAGGTCTTAGCGTACCTTCAACGCAGAAAGGCACAGTTGGCAGAGGTCTCCACCTCTGCTGCTTGTTGTGTTGGGGGTCTTGCCCCTTGGCTGGGCCACGGAGCTGCATGGGGGCTCCTGGCGGAGGTTGCTCCCCCAACACGCTCCATCCCTACTACACTACGTCAGTCGTAGGGACGTCCAAGAGACCATAGTCGCGCAAGGACTCAATGGCCATGCCTAGGTACACTAGATCACAGGATGTATCCCAGTGCCAGTCCTATAGGAGTATCTTAGACTATGGGATGAGGTAATGCAGATGCAACAATGAAGACCGCATCATGTGGTGATGGGCAGAAGACAAGTACTCATCCAGATTGGCCTAAAGAGCACTCCAGTTGACCTCCCACCTAGTTTTGGGATGTAAAAGGATCTAGAAAGCATGGACGCCACTCCGAGTGAAGATCTTCCTATGGCTGGCGGTACGAGAATGTCACTGGACTACAGACAGAAGACGAAGGCATGACCTTGAGGCTGATGACCACTACTACCTCTACAATCAGGAACCTGAGACCATGGACCACATCATCATGTCATGCTCATACTCGAGGTAGATCTAGTGGGCCATCTTGGCGGTACTTAGCGCAAGCACATCCCTAGTCAGAGGGGGCTCCATCCTATCCTGGTGTGACCAATGGCACCAATGATGGCAAGATGAAAAGCACAAGGGTGCCAACACTCTCTTTACCCTGGTGGCCTGAGAAATTTGGAAGGAAATGAATGCTAGATGCTTCAGAAGCACACCTTCCACCACTACCCAGCTACTAGCCACCATCAAGCACACCATTGATCAGTGGATCGAGGTCGGGGCTTCCAAACTAGGGTGCCTAATTAGGGAATAGTCAGCATAGAGAAAATCAAGAGGCAGTGCGCTTCATGTAAAATAAAAAACCCCAAAATCATGCGTCGACTCATTTGTAAAAAAACTCTCTTCTTAAATACAAAGAAGTGCAAATATTTTGCATATTCAAGAAAAAAATTGTATTACATTTAATACTAGAGTCTCCAAGGAAGGAGACACATCAAGGAAACTAAGGAGAGGAAGTCATATGGCCAAAAAATTCCTACAGTCATAGAAGAATTTTGGTAGGAAGCATTTGTATTGGTGTATTGTCCATCTGCACAACAAATATGTCATGTCATAGATTTTCATTATATAGAAAAAAGAAAAATAGTAATACCAACCTAGGTGGAACTAAGTTACATATTATTATTAAGAAGAAACTAGGAACCCAAATCCGACTAATTGAACCTGATTACATCCACAGATCCATACCCTTGACTAATTGAGCTAGCCTAGCTTCATTATATGCAAGGTATGACAAGCGTATTATGTGTATATCACTAGGCTAAGTTATATATAAATCCACAAAATTTGAACCTATAACAAGAGTTTCAAGATTTGGCACAATGGATGGCAACTTGGCACGAGCATAGTGGACAACATATGTACAATCCATGTCCAACTTCTTCTTTTGCAATGATTTCCCAAGTAAGAACTGTGTGTGTCAGGGTTTTGGGTTAGGGGACCTAACGGCGGCGGCTAGGGCGCATGGGCAGTGGTGGACGACGGAGGCTATGGTTGCCACGTGGTGTGGCCGCGGTGGCGGCGCTAGGGTTAGGGTTTAGGTGGCAGCGGCGTAGGCATGAGAGAAAGAGAGAGATAGAAGGCTTGAGATCTAGCTAGAGAGCTTAGGTTAAAAGTCTTTCTACTATTCCTTTCTTAAAGATTCAACGGTTACAAGGTCCCTTGTATTTATAGTCCTGGGAGACTTAACGTAAAAGCAATCTAAACTAGTCTAACCTAATTTATGTCTGTGGCGGTGGTGCTATAATAATTGTGCACTACAATACCCATGATTACTATTCATAGCCCGCCCATTTTTGGGCCCACTTTGGTCTCTCAGCACATATTTTGGGCCTAGATGTTGGGCATGTCATTAGGAATGTTGGGCATGTCATTAGGCATGTGATAGTACTCCCCCTTCACCACTCGGTACGTCCACATGCTGAAATAGGAGCCAAGTGTTGATGTTGTCAGGGAAGAACGCTCCTCCTAGCAAGAGGCAGCTATAGTTGGGGTTGGTGAAGATGATGCCTGCCCTGGACCAAGTGGTGCAAAGTTAAAGCAGGTCTAGAGGTTGCCGACATAGTTGAAGATGAACCAAAGGTTGTCACCGATGTTTTTCCCTATTTGTGCATCATCACGCGACGCTGCGAGAGGAGTCGTGGGACAGTTGTTCCAAAGTTGAAGTGGACCATCTCTTGATGTTGGACGATAAAGTCATGGAGATGGTTGTTGATGTTGAAGAGGATGTACCCCGAGGAGCAGTCGTTGTTGGTCATCGGTGCTGTAATGAAGATGAGCATGTCGACGAGAATAAGCTCAACATTAGCAAAATTATTTGGTGAGGATTGAGCTTCCTTGTAGCAGAGGTCGTTGTGGATGTTCACGATGTGGGGTAGTTGATGGTTGTAGACATTGATGAAGAAGATTGTGGTGGGCGAAGCATTGTCTTGTAGCCATGGACGTCCGAGGAGCATGACCAATGTAGAGTCATCGTGGTTTGGTGTTGTTATTGTAAACATTGTTATGGGAAAAATGACTGCTAGGAGTTAGGCAATGTGGTTGAGGTTAGAGGCATTGGTTGCCATGCTAGATCATTGTTGTTGACGTAGTTTGTTCCTGTTGGGGAAGTCAACATATAAGACATATGTGACAACGGTGTTGATGTAGTCGTGCAACTTGTCATCCTGTCGAAGATGATCGAGTTTGCCGATGTTGTCGATGAGTGAGATGTAGGTGCTGATTTGTAGGTTGGCATCAGGTAGAGGCAGTTGATTTGGGTGAGTGATGTAGTTGTTGACATAGGCGACCAAGTGCACGTTTGTAGCCTTCTTTGTTCTCTATCAAGTGCATGTATGGTGACTTTGCTATTTCAACTAGACGAAGAATTTCATACCTAATTTTCATATAGTTGGGGCTATGTTACCTTCAAGAGGAGAATGTGTAGTCAATGAGCCATGACGAAGGATGTGTCGCGTCGTCATTCATGTGGATGGACCACTTGGCGAAGTGATGTTTGGGATTCATTGAAGGTTTTGTAGCTACTGATTGCAGCAACTGGTGTTGAGGTGTGGTTGATGGTGTATTGGTGTTGCTGTTGTTGGTGGAGAGGTTGGGCGGTTTTGGATTGGTGATGAGGGTGCCTGCTATATTGCCAACCAAACATTGAGTCATAAAGGATAGTAGCTTCCATGTGGTGGTTGCGTGGGTGCCAAGCTGATCTAGAGATGGCCTTTAGCACTAGGAAATGGAGACACAGGTGGTGTTATATTTAGGGGAACATATGGATCTGCTATTGGATGAGGAAGAAAAAACTGTTGTTGTGCCATAGTTGTTACCTCCTGACCCAGTTGGATATTCATGCTGATGTTGGGAAGCTCCTTGGGATGTTCATCCGAGTTGTTGTGAGCATCACACAACAATGGGTTGTTTTTGCCATTGTCGGAGGCCGACTTGAAGGAGATGATCAGTACATGCTCATTGTCAATGATCTAATTTAGGCAGGGGTGGTTGTTGTGTTGTTGATAGGTTGAACAACTTGGTTGAGTCCTTACTAGCGATTTCCGTGGTGCCAGATGGGAGGGATTGCTTCATAGATGCAGGAGCAGGAATTAGCTATTCTGACCTGCTGTATCTCGTAACAGGGTTGTCGATGGTGGTGTCTAGACCTGATCTGGCTTGGGTGCCGGTGATGTTGACATCATCGTATTTGGCCTGTGTAGTTGATGCCAATGTGGTCGTGTCCATGCATCTTAGATGGCTGTAGGAGCCCTAGCCTTAGGTTGGCGCCACCGTCAATGGCTCCTGTGATCTGGTGGTGACGATGTTGACTTGCAGCTGAATATCCAAGTTCGGAAGAGCACCAGACACCTATCCTACTGTTTTGGCCTCCTTCATGGGCTCTTCTTTGTAGAAGAGCTTGGCGTCAAACTCAGTAGCGATCTCCATGTCGGCAACGATGGGAATGTCGACATTGTCTATCTTCTTGATCATCCAATCCATCTACAGGATGACAAAGTTGGCAAATTCGGTGAACAGGTTCCGCATCTTCGCCAAATTTGTCATATCTCATTTCAAAGGACTAAAACAAGATATATAAAAGCCTTACATGTGCCCCAGGATGTCGCACATATAAGTTGACAAATCATAAATAGTATCAAATCAGAGTTTATTACATAGCACATGAATAGTGTGATGTTGTCTTTAACAAGAATAAGACATAACTAAGATAACTCTAGGTGATGGCTCCACCACATGGACAAGTCAACTGGTTGACATAAGCTAGTAGTCGTGTCGATAACTCTCACTCCAATCCTGACCTGTTACCCATCTAGAATTTTCCAAGTAATGAAGTAAAACAAGTGTAAGTACATACATACTTAGCAAGCATAGCAGGGGTTCATGAGGCTCAATGAAAGTTGACTCGGTTAAACTATAAGTAGCTTTTAGTGTATGTCAAGTTTTAGCAATTAGCATCAAGGTAGTAGTAAACCCATAACCACATGATCAGTGAAGATGATTAAAAATATGATAAAAACAACATTAACATGTAGCACAATTTGAGTTGATGATCCAATTCCATAAGAATCCCTTGGCCGCCCTAACCGTGGGCACAGAAGATATATCGGTTTAACTCTGCGCAGAGGTGTACACTTTCACTACGGGTCATGATTTCCAAACATATGGGTTTGCAACTCTCAAACACTCAAAAACCACATAAAGCCACTCATAGGTTCGTCTAACAAGCTAGGGCCGCAGGGTCATTGAATATAGAAAACCCCTCTCCCAATGTGGCACATCCCAGTTACAATACACAATGATGAAGCAGCCCTATACTCAACTCACAGATCTTCTAACTTACTAGAAAAGGTCCTATGAATAACTAGAGCCAGAGCCATATAGCCCCCATAGTTGTACGTTATGTCCCGGATAATCACTCATAGTTTGGATCTTATTGAAAACCATCTTTAATCATTAGTTACATAGTCATTAATCAAGTTACAAGATCATGGTTATAAAGCACTAGCATCATCTAGCCATATGCAACATCCCCAGTTATCAAGGTAAACATGTATTCAAAGCTAGGGAATCTTAGCAGGGTGGCAAAGAGACACATGCATATGGTTTCAGTGTGTATAGTGAATAGGTAACAAGAATGGTCCCAACTATACTTGCCTTGATCAAAGCTCTCCTGATGAACCTGCTGATCCTGGTTGTAGAAGTATTCTTGATCTCCCACAAATGGCTCACCCTCTAAACTCGATCAGCAATCAGCAACACACAAGCATCGAGCAATCATACACGAGCAAACAACTAGATTTAAATTAGAACAATACACCATGTCACAAAATATATTGAAAAGATTGATAAAACTATTCTACACGTTGCTATGATCACACAGACGTAAAGATCACTGAAATCAGAGCTATAACGTGGAAGTTATGAATTTTAGAAGATTTTTTATAGTAAAATAATTAGTTTAAAATAAAACTCAATTTTCAAAAGTTGCAAATAAATCTAATAATAATACTAACACATAGATCATGAAATTACGAACCCAACACAACTTGAACGGACCAAATCGGAGTTAAAATGGAGAAGTTAGAAGTGTTTGAAAATCGTGGTAAAACTGTAAATAGATGAAAATGTATTTTGAAACTGAAAAAGGAAAGTACGTGTTCCAGTGAATAAAACGTATTCTAGCTCTGTTAAAAGGGAAGATACGCCTTCCAGCGGACAAAGCGTATTCTGAATCTGTTAAAAGGAAAATACACTTTTCAGTGAGCAAAGCGTAATAAATGAAAGACGCCAAGGGCTCTTTATTGAATCTGTAAAAGGCTAGGGGGTTTTAGCAAAGTTGCCAGCCGAAGAGATATGGGCTAACCTGGCCCATTGTATTAAGAGGGGATGGCTTAGATTGATCTCAGGGCACAAGTCTCGCTGGGGAAGACAACTCCCACGGCGATCGGCCATGGCCGGCGGCGAGAAGTTCGCCGGCGTAGATGGAACTAACCCTACGGACCTCGGTTGGACCTGAGACCTAGACCAAACGAATGCGGAACTTCACGCGATCACTTCTAGCACAAAGATGAAAACTCGACCGGGCTAAAGACGGCCGGTGACCGATGACGACGGAGACGAGCTCGCCAGCGTTCACAAGCCAAAGGCTATAATCCACAACACTACTCGGGGTAGGTTCCAAACGACGCAGGGGTTCAAGGCGATCTTACCCACGGTGAAGATGGAGCTTGAGGTGGTCGGCGGTGAGCTAATAGCGGACGACGGCGGACGACGGCGATCTGCGGGTAGCAAATAGCACCGGGTGAGCTCGATATACCAAAATTGATAGCACCAACGTTTTCACGGGGTCGAGAGGGAACTCTGAAGTCTTCTTACAATGATGAAGCAACGATGGCAACGACAAATTTTGAACTCGGCGGCTGAGACAGGTTAGGGTTGCGGCGGCAGCTAGAGCTCGACGAACGCGGCGCTGGTGCTAGGGTTTGAGGTGAGGATCGAGGTTGCGGCGGCACCACTATTTATGGGCCGGGTCCGCTTGGGGGGAACATCGAGGCGACGCGGAGTCGGGACGGTGCCGGACTCGGGACAGAGTCCCGGTCGGGGACGACGCGAGGAAGAGGACGATCTGGTGGGTCCCACCTGTCAGCCGAACAGAGGGAGAAGGAGGCGGGCGGGCGCTGGAGGCTTGATGGGCCGTGTCCTGCCGGCCCAAGAAGGTGGCAGAGCGGGCCGCAGTGGAGAAGAAAGAAGGCCGTTGGGCCAGGAAGAGCGGGGAAGGAGAGCAGGCCGCAGGGCTGGTCGGGCCGAATGGAGGGAGGAGGGTAGGAGGGAAAAGAATGATTTTTCCTTTTATTTGAACTACTTTTCAAATACATTTTCAAAAGGATTTTGAAATCCAATTCAAATCCAACCAAATCCAAACATTACAAAATAAATTATGCACCAGCATGAATGCACAAACATGCTTCTTGACCTAGGATTGATTTTAATTTTATAAAAATAATTATTTTGCTTAGGTTAAATGCTCACCAAAAATGTAAAATTAAACCAAATTGACTATTTTGAATTCATGCAAATTTTAGGGTGTTACAGTGGTGGTGGCGGCCATCGATATCTAAGGACCATATCGGTCTCCGGATAGGTGGATGCCCATTGTCATGGTTTTGGTCGGGGACCCTGACTGCGGCGATTAGGGTGCATGGGCGGCGATGAAGGGCATCGGTTATGATTGCCACATGGCTAAGCTACTCCAGGGCTCAAGATATCTTCAGCCAAATTATCCCCAACAATGAGTGAGCTCCAACTGCTCCAAAGCAAGAGAGCCAAAAAGAAGGCTCTCTAGCTCATAACCACAAATGCTCACAAACCTTAGAGAAAGACTTGCTAGGCTTCTCAAGAAGCCAAGTTCAGCTGCAGGATGGAGGCCACATGAACTGCATTTAAGGTACCGAATGCAACTTTAAATCCCATCAGATAAAAGTGAGCATGGGAAGTTGTACTCTATCCTGGTAGAATCACCATGAGAGTGAGTTCTTTGATCCCTGGTTTAAGAGCAACCTGAATCCACTTGTCAAGATAATGACTGGTAACTTTTTTGCATACGCGATTGCAATTAAGCTTGAATACTTTCACGCCAATGCCAGAGTGGTTCCTGAGAATGGTGTCGATTATATGGCAGTAGTTGTCACACACACTTGGCTTCAAGACAATCATCCATATATTCATCGAAGATGAGATTCGGACGACCTCTCTAGGAACATAGAAAGGTACGAGACACGCAAGCAGAATGAGAAACTTCACGCATTGGCATTAGGCAATAAATATAGCCCAAGATGTCTTGCAGCTAGAAAACACAGGATAAAATCTATATATGGTGGGTTTTCATAATTTGTAAAGTTAAATTCTTACTTGGACCAGAGAAACAAAGCAGTAGAATCACCACAGGGTAATGGTTTCAGGAGGAGTGCTGCATTATATTTAGATGGGGTAGCAGAAGCCTAGAAGGTAACCATTGTACATGTGAACTAGGTGGATACTTCGCATGTTGCTGCGGGCATTCTAGACACTTTAAAAAGAAATTACACTATTTATATTTATAGTTACATGAATGTATAATAGGTCGCGCACAGCGAGCACGTGGCAGCTCTGGGCGTGTCCTGGGGTGGTGTGGTGGCCGTGGTGGTGGTGGGCGGCGACACGGCTTGGAGGCGGGGACGGTGCTGCATGCGTGCATGGGGAGAGGAGGAGGGCGACGGCTGGAGGAAGAGAAAGGGAGAGATAGATGGGAATTATGCATTTCTATTATTGAGTTGACCTGATTACAATGGGGGTGTATTTATAGCCTAATTGACCTAGCTTAGACTCTAAGCAATTTTAAAGAATTTCTGTGGATATTCTTTTTCTTTATTTTACATCCCCTAATTATAAAAATACTTTATTGATGGAAGACAGATGTGGCGAGGCGACGACGGTGACGCTAGGCGCATACGCGTAGGGGCAGCAGCGGCAGCTCCTCTTCTAGCGCATGGGTGCCCTAGCGCATGGGTGCCCTAGTCACAGCCCATGACGTCGTCGTCCTTCTCTTGGCACATAGTTGGCCTAATTTCTTAGGAAAGTAGTTGGGCCATCATTATACTTGTTACAGGGATCCTCCCTTTTCCACTCGGCACATCCTCGTGCCGAAATGCAAGCCCGAGGCTATCATCTGCAGTTGATAGAGGGCGAGGGGGTCTGTCCATGCTGACCATTGATGATGGGGTATGTAGTCCAAGAACTGATGCTGAGGTCAATCATCGATTGGAAGCCGGTATTATGGAGTGCTGCCCATTGCTGGTGAAGGATAGGGACATATCTGCAAAGTCCCAGGTGACACTTCCAAGAGTTTTTAGCCAAGGCAGACCTAGGATGATGTCGATGTCATTGCCAATGTCCAGGAGGTGGGCGTCGATGTAGAAGCTATGACCATGAGTGGTGAAGGAGGTGTTGTAGGTTGCGGCGTGACACTGTACCTCTTGACCATTGCCAATTAGCATCTTGGTGGAGATTCGTCGCTCTAGCATGTCAATTTCACGTGCGAAGTTGATGTCAATGATGTTGTGGGTTACACCTGTGTCAACTAGTGCATGGACTATGACGTCGTTTAGTATGCCATCTAGGTAGAACGGAGCTTTTCCCTGTATTGCCGAATTTGTTTTGCCGATGAACATCATGAAGGTTTTGTTGTTCTCTTTTGCATCGTCATCCTCGACATAGTCGGTGACAAAGGTGATCTCAAATAGGTATTTGCATTTGTGACCTCGGACAAATTTCTCATCACAATTGAATCAGAGACTCATGCGGCGCCTTTCTACCATCTCCTCAGGTGTCAAGCGTTTAAAGGGGCGAGGGGATAGGGGTAGTTGTGTTGGTGCGGGCACATGGTTTTTTCATACCATTGTGTAGCGTCTTTTGTGATGAGCGATTGTTAATGTGCCAACACTTTGGTGCATGGTTGGTTCGGTGGTTTTGCTACTCCCTAGCACAAGGTTATGTGTCAAAATGTGTTTCTTAGCTTGTGTTGTGTAGGTGTGGAGTCCGGAGGCGGTGGCAACAGTCGGGAGAAGGTCAAGTAGGGCGTGCGTGCCTACGGACCGGTGCGGTGAAGGGCAGACGCGAGGCTTGGACCGACGAACCAGACGGCCGGTGGCCAGCCCCGGTGGCTGACACTTGGGACATTGATAAGTGCAAGTGTATATGGCGGGGGAGCATACGAGCTATGCTACTCGCGGGAGGTTTGGTGGTTTGTCCTCAAAACTATTAGTGAAATTTTGGTGGTTTGTCCTCAAAACCATTGACGGCAGGTTTCGCGGGTTTAGGCCTCAAAACCCGAGCGGAGGTCTCGATGCGGATGGACGACACACAGCGGCATCGGGGAGATTGCGTCGAAGCAAGGCTATTGTGAGAAGATGCGGTGGTCATTGGATCGATGAAGAAAAACCTAGACAGTTTTACCTCTAGAGGGTATTTGGGTTACGTGCTTCATGTAAGGACATTTTGGTCACTCTCATTTGTGTGGGGTTGAGAGGAGGATAGAGTTAGAGAGAGGAGTGACTCTTGTTCTTAAACTTTTTGTCATCCTTCTTTTGATTTGGCTAGAAGTGGCTTGTAACCGGAGCTCATGAAGTAATTAAAGGATCAATTTCGTACTCCACTTATTCGCTTTATCAAAGTTTGAAATTTATCTTTTTATGTGATTTTCGGAGCTATTTCTTTGGGAATTTTTGTTTGTCGGATTGGCTGCGATTTGGGGCAGATTTCTTCAGGGATTTTCATGTAAGGACAAGTGATGATGCTGCTCTATGAGTGATTTGAACCAATTTCACTCGTGTATCAAGAAATCGAGAGATTTGCGTTTTGAGGGAAAGTGTGTTCTTGGGCTCGATCTGTTATTTCCCGGAGTTTAGTAGAAATTGAGCGATGATCTCTTGAAGTATGCTCACTGTTTTCCTTGTGATGGCCTGTGCAAAATTTAGGAGCGATTCGTGGAGTTTTGAGTCGGTTTTGGTCGATTTTTGAAGTCGCCTTTTTCTCGTGTTCTTCTCGGTCGGTCCTTGCTCGTTGTGTTTGGAGAGCTCCAGTGGGAGCGCCGATTGCCACCAGTGTGCACTGCACCTCCAGCCCTTGCGGCAAATAAACCAGCGTGCTTCATGTGTACGTTGGGCAGATCACAGGCGGTGGCCGGTGCCTTCCAGGTCGTGTACGAGCAGCCCGTCTTTCTCTGTGCCTGGACCAACTCCCTCGCCCAAGCAGAGTTCTTCGATCTTTCTTCATTGCAGTGCGTGTGCAAATTCCTGCCTGCGATCTTGTTCCTGGTTGGCTGTCCATCGGTGGCTTTTGATAGGGTGCTCAGGTTAAACCGCCGGTGCTGTCAGGACAGCGACGGTGTGTGGTCTGATCCGCAGCGCTGCTCTGCTTTTGTGTTTGTGAGAGTGTCGATCGTCAGTGCCCAGGTTTTGGGCTTCAGGAGCCGTGATCTCCAGCGCCTTGAGAGCTCAGTTCGTCGTGGCTTCTGGCCAAGAGCAAGGCAAGTGCAGGAGCTCGTTTTTGCCTTGAGGAATTGAATTCTGATTGGTCCAAAGCTATGTTCTTGCATCGGTGAAGTCTTCTGCCTTTTGGCTTAGATTCTCTACAGGTCGGCCGGCAAGGAATTCTGTACTGTGCTGTGCTTTGCGCATTCTCTCGGTTCCTGCAGGTGGTGCTTGTTCGTCGGTGAGGTAGCTGTTTGTGTTTGGGAGCCATCGTGCCCAGTACATTTGTTTGGAGCCGTTGTGTTCGTTGTGAGCCTAGGAGAACTCCCGTGCTTGGTCTTGAGCCTTGAATTTTGATTGGCTTGTAGCATTAGCTTGGCTTGCTTTCGTAATTGTCTCGAGCAATTTTTATGGTGTATTACTTTATTTTATTAAGTCACGACTTGGAAGCTCGTTGGTTCGAGTTCTTTCTCTGCAGGATAGGACAGTGAGAAGGTGGGGTCGCTCTTTGCCATTGGTAGGCCGTGCACCTTCGAGTGCCGAGCAAATACAGCTCAGTGTTTGTTTTGCAGGTGTGTCTCGCAGCGATATCGTCCAGTTCTCACTATTTAGTCCGCAGCTTTGTCGTTTGAGCTCCGATTTGAGTTCCTCCTTTTGCATTGGCTTTTCGTGCTCATTTGTGGTGTTCCGCGGTGTTTCTAGGGAATATCCACTTACTAGTTGAGTCGTGAACATCACGATGTTTGGTTTGTGTGTTTGGCGGTGAAGATGGGACAATGGTCGAAAAGTTTCAAAAGAAAATTTAAGGCTCCCATTCACCCCCTCTCTGGTCGCCGTTTTCGGTCCTTTAATTGGTTCCGTTGCTGGAGGAGTTGTTGTAGTTGTAAATGCTGGAGTTGTTGTTATCTTTGAGGGAAAAGAGCGTGTTGGTCGTGTTGCTGCCGATTTGCCTGGTTGCGCAATAACCTCTAAGCGTCGTTCATATGCCCTTGCTAATGACATAGTTGTTTCCATGTCCTGTGGATTAAGAAAGTTCAACATTTGTCTTGAGTGGTTCCATCAAGCCTGCAGTGTCGAGGTTGATTTGTTGTTACTCTCCAAGGTTGCCTGCACGAGCCACAAGAGCCAAAAATCGTTTTGTGTACTCATCAACAGTTCCTGTTTTGTGAAGTGCAGCCAATTCTTCCAGTAGATTGCGTCGAGTTGGCAGTCCAAACTATTCATTGACACTTTGGGAAAAATATTCCCAATATGTCACTTCATTATCTTGAAAAAGACATATATACCATTATTGTGATGTACTGGTGAGATGATAAGATGCATATCAGGTTTTCTCATAATCTGGTGTTTTCTGCCCTCTGAAAAATTGCTCACACCGATTGAGCCATGGTAGAGGGCCCCCCTGCCGCCATATGTTGAGAAAGAGAGTTTGTGGGTTTTGATTTCTAGGCTAGAGGAATTATCGGTCTTTTCTTATTTAATCTCCTCGTTGCTGAACAGTTTGGCTTCCACTCTTACAACAATTTCTGTCATATTTTGAGATTAAGATGAATCCACCTGCTTTTTGATGTAGGTGCGATCGGCCTCGAACATGGTTTGTCTTGCGGCGATCTCCAGTTTTGTTGCCATCTGCTCTTTATCCTTATCGATTTCTCTGGTCTTCTCGTCGATGATTGTTCCTTTCTCGAGGTTGCGCATTCTGTTGTTCATGGGCTTCATCTTCTTTTGGATGTTGTCCACCTTGGTAGAGAGATCCTTGGTGAATTTCTCCATGAGTTGAAGAAGAGTTGCGTTGTCCGACATGGTGGCGGCGTGGATCGATCTGGTCGTTCGATACCAGCTATAACAGGTCGTGCACAGCGGGCACGTGGCAGCCCTGAGCATGGCTCGCGGCGGCGTGGTGACCGCGGTGGTGGTGGTGGTGGTGGGTGGCGACGTGGAGGCAGGGACGGCACTGGGTGCTCGCGTGGGGGAGAGGAGGAGGGCTGCGGCTGGAGGAAGAGAGAGAAGAGATAGATGCGAATTACCCCTTTCTATTATTGAGTTAATCTGATTACAATGAGGGATATTTATAGTCTAATTGACCTAGCTTAGACTCTAAGCAATTCTAGAGAATTTCTGCCGATATTCTCTTTCTTTATTTTATATCCTCTAATTATTGAAAATACTTTATTGATGGAAGACTGACGTGGAGAGGCGACGGCAGCGGCGCTAGGCGCATGCGCGCAGGGGGCAGCGGCGGCTCCTCTTCTGGCACGTGGGCGCCCTAGTCACGTCCCAAGATGTCATCGTCCTCCTCTTGATCCATAGTTGGCCTAATTTTTGCCAAAGTAACTGAGCCGTCGTTACACTTGTTACAGAATAAAATTATTTTAAATTAAGTTTAGTGAATGGTATTCGTAGGCATACTGTTTGTAGGAGGATATGGATTACTACTACTTAAAACATAGATACATATGAATCCTGCACCATCCTCTCTTGCGTTTTAGTTTGCCACGTAGTTTATTTGTAGCTTGCCACGTCGCCTATTTTTCACAGTGTTTGATTTGATAGGCCATTCAAAAAGCATTTCCTATCCAGATCCTTCGCGAGTGCCTGCGGCGGCCGTTGCTCGGGCACACCTCTGCTCCCTACTGCTCGCTTTGCTAGCTACAGTTGCAGCCACTTGCACGTTACTCCAGCTTCGTCGCCGGACGCGCGGTCGATGTGAGCTGCGGCGACGCGCGCAACGACATGACAGAGCGCGCCCCCTGGCCACCGAGAGTTACGCGCCGCTGCGATGCCTTCGACCTCGACTTACATACGGCGACGAGGCTGGCCTCACACGCCGTCGCCATGACCGCCCACGCCGCTGCAGCGGCCCGCGTACCCCCACGCCGTCAGCGACCACGGCCGCCGCAGCTAACTAACTCCTGTGCCAGTGCGCCCACGTGAAAGGCCCGGAAGCCGATATCAAGGGCATCTTCAGCCGCCGTGTCCATCTCCTGCTCCTGCGTGCTCCGCATTCCTGGACACCAATGCATCGACCTCTTTCAGGGCATCATCCATGGAATCTCTGCTCCAGGAATGATGTCCATCTCCTGATCATGTTAGCGACAATACTTCTATGGATGATGCCCTGAACGTGTCCGATGAAATGGGCACACAAGGTACATCTGCTGTTAAAGTGTTGATATCAATTTGCCTGCCAGGGTTTAGGGTTTCGCATGCAGGAGGACATGTTAAAACAGAGATTCGGAAGCATGGGAAACAATGACAGTTCCAGCACTATCGGCAGAACTTGCATCAATAATAACAACTAATTTCAACGTGATGAAGATCCAACTAATTACTAATGACTGCCCTTTCAAGAACACCATCGTTCATGCACATGAATACATGATAATTTTGCCCATCCTCTAAAATGAGAATCCACTTGTACTCTTTAAGGGTTATGGTGTATCTATAAAGTTTGGTCTCATTTATTTACACATTCTTTCGTTCCAATTAAGTTTGATCATTTCTTCTATTGGATTTGATTTAAGACCTAATATGATCGAGATTTTAGATCCTCTAAATTTACTAGGTGCAATATAAATGATTTCAGCTATTGTTGAGTTACGCAAGTTGGTTCCTCAACAAAAAAAGCTACTATGCAAATGAAGAAAAAAATCTTTAACCTAGCCTACATAGGCTGTGGCGCTGCCGCGCCGGTTTTCTAGTAGGTGCGGTAAGGGTAATACCAATTACACCCCTCTGTCACCCCATTTCAATATTCACTGCATACAAAAAAAAAAGACACATGTGAAGCTGAACTAATAGGGACACATGTGAAGCTGAATAAATAGAGAGCATGGAAAAAGACATACTCGATGCTTGATGTCCATGTGCCCGGGGGGGCCGGGGGTCTAGAGCTAACTGGATGCATGAATGGAATTAAGTGGATGTGGTAGAATGCATCGGATGTGTGACTGGAGGCATTGGTGGCCACCACCCGATCTGACGAGTGTGGGGACTCTTGATTTTTTTTACATGAATACATCAATTTCCTTCGGTTGATTCTATGCCAGAACCTGTTCCGATGAAAAGGCAGGACTCTTGGATTTTTCACATTAATACATTAATAAGTAATTATCATCGATGAAAGTGGATCCGTTAGTAGATGGAAGAGAAGTAAATAGGCTGAGAATGGGAGTTCTAGTGAAAGGTGATGTAAGCAGATGACGTGACGTAAGGAGAGGTTAGAGAAATAGCCCAGTGGACATTAGCATTAGTCTTATCGAAGTTTAGGATTCAGCATCCATTTTCTAGAGAAGTTATCCTGACCATGACAGTGTCATTAATGCCCAATTACAAGTATAAAACTCGTGACTGAGAGTTCTTCGCTACTCCAACAGTTAGGACATGACTATATATTCCCTAAATGCGTCCGGGCCAGCGTATATGTCATGCATGCGGTCTCAGACAAGGTGATCCGCTCTCTCCGCTACTCTTCGTCATTGTCATGGAGGTCCTAAATGCCATGATTGCGGAAGCCGATCGACGGAGCCTCCTCACGCCGCTGCCTGGAGAGGCCGCTCGCTGCCGTGCCTCAGTCTACGCTGATGACTTGGTCATCTTCCTAGCACCGACGTGTGAGGATTTGGAGCGCATGCGCTGCATTCTGGAGATCTTTGCAGGGGCTTCGGGCCTGCTCACTAACATCGACAAATGCACCTTCACGCCGATCGGCTGCTCGGATGCGGACATGGCTGTGGCCCTCCAGTCGTTCCCTTGTAGAGTGGAGAATTTCCCCACCAAGTACCTAGGCGCGCCGCTCTCCATCAACAAGCTCACGCGCGCCAAGGAGCAGGCGGTCGTCGATTCAGTGGTAGGCCGGATTCCAACTTGGAAGGCCGGCCTCCTGAACGAAGCAGGGCGCGCCACGCTCACCCTCTCTGCGATCCCTGTGCATGTATCCATATGTTGTGCACTATCATGGTGGGCCATTGAAGTCATTGACAAAGCACGATAGGGCTTCCTCTGGACCGGTGCTCATTCGGCCTCGGGCGGCAAATGTAAAATTTCTTGGCCAGTGGTATGCTCCCCTCGTGACTTGGTGGCCTCGGCATTCCGGACCTGCGCATTCTTGGTTATGCACTTCATCTCCGTTGGGAGTGGAAGCGACGGGAGTGCCCAGACGCACCATGGGCAGCCCTCCCGGCGCCAGTGGAGCGCAAGGTAGCGGCAATGTTTGATGCTTCTACGACCTTTGTCATCGGTGATGATAATCTTGCAAGGTTCTGGACAGACCTATGGCTACCGGTGGGTAGGCTGTGCCATTTCGCGCCAGCTGTATTCCAGACTGTCCCGAGAAGGTGGAAGAAGAGGTCGGTCAAGGACGCCATTCTGGAAAACCAGTGGTCCTGGGACGCCACCGCCGTCTCTACGGTCTCGTTCATGACACAGTTCCTTAGACTTTGGATGTTGCTAGAAGATGTGCAGCTCAATCTGCACGTGCCTGATCGGATGGTGTGGCGGTGGACAGCGGATGGACGATACTCCAGCCGATCGGCATACCTGGCCTTCTTCGTCGGCAGGTCATCCGTCAGGGGGGCCAATGAGTTGTCAAAGGTTCCCTCCCCGCCCAAGGTAAAGTTTTTCTTCTGGCTCGCGCTCTATGGACGCCTTTGGACCGCGGAACGCCGGAAGCGCCATGGGCTGTAGGACAACGACGACTGCGTTCTCTATGGACAAGAGCCTGAGCACGCGGATCACCTTCTATGCTCCTGTGTTTTCACTAGGGAGGTCGGGCACCGACTTCTCACTCGCTTCGCCCTAGCACAGTTATGCCCAACACCTTGAGATAATCTTCTCGACTGGTGGTTGGGGTCGCGTACGGAGTTGACGGGGGCACAGCGGCGTGCTTTCGACACGGTCGTGCTGTTAACATCCTGGATGATCTGGAAAGAGCGCAATCGAAGGACTTTTGATCAGGTATCCTCCACGTCTACGGCGGTTCTTGCTTGCATCAGGGAGGAGGCGGACGAGTGGCTTGCGGCCGGCTACAAGACGCTGGCACCGTTCCTCGCGGCGGGAGTAGTGCTTTAGGACCAACAGAGCAAAAGAGTTTCCTAGTTTAAAACACCACTCGAATCTCCGCCGTTCCAGTCGACACCTTGTGTAAATGTTTGGTCCGCATGTCCTATGGCAGCTCGCCAGGCGATCAGAATGTAAAACTATCCATCTTCTCTTAATGAGGTACGTGCAATGCACGTTTTAAAAAAATATATGCCCTATATATTACAGGAATATAAAAGATCTTATCTCTGTTTGTGTAGATTAGTAAATTCGATTTCAAGGACTAGTGAATAATACTGGAAATAGTGCCAACAATAATTTGTGCGGTTAGGCCAGCATTATATAAGATGATATATATAATCTGCTCGGAAATCGGAATATAAGCCTTCCATCATCAGTATTATATAAGATGATATATATCCATTTCCTAGTTTAAAACATCATCAGCCTTCCATCATCTGTAAGTTCAGGGATTGATTGTCTCCTTACTTTGGCAGCCTGAGAATCGCCATCTTGTTGACAACGTGAGCCCTTTCGTCTTCTTTTCTTGCGTTCACTGAAGAATCCATCTGCAGTTGGACAAGCAGTGACGAGTTGTTATCATTAGAAAGAAAAAAAATGAGCTCAAGGAGAAAATCATGCGTGCACTCAACACTCGCTTGAAATCTGCACCCAGAATTTTGTAGTCTCTCTTTTATATGTTTTCGAAGAGCCCAATAATGGACATATATAGGGCAACAGCAACCTTGTTCTCTACCAAATTATTGAACACAATTTGTAATAGAAACTAACTCGAATGGATCAATGAGCGGCGCTAACAAGACACCACTGCACTCGTTGTTCTTTAAGAAGGAGTCGAAGAGAGCAAAAATGCGGCGGAGTTGCAGATGAGACGAGACGTCAGGGTGCGGCGGCGGCGGCGCGGCGGATGTGGTAGTGGTGGCGCACACGGTGCACAAATAAAATAAAAATCGAGATTTCTCAAGCAGAACTGAGCATGTCCGTAATGGGCCAGCCCAAGAGCTTGTACTCCGCTCACACGGCCCGCCTTGTTGGCTTGGCACCGACTTGGTGGGCCCACCAAGGCCATTTGGCATGCCAAGAGCCCCACACGTCAGAGCCCAGAGCCTTCTCTCCCCCTCTCCCAATTCTCCCGCCGCCCGCCTTCCTCTCCGCCGGCGGTGAGGTGTGTGTGATGCCACGAAGGCGGCGGAGGCGCCGCCCTTTTGATGCGCCCACGGCCGCCTCCTCGCGGCGCGCTCTCCAAACAACACCTCCTCCGCATCCGCCGCTGCCTGCCACCCGTTTGGCTTAATGCCGCCCCCGCCCTGGACCCGTCCCCACCACCCGCCGCCACCTCCTCCTCACCCGCGTCGCTCTCATCCCTCATACTCTCCTGCACGTCCCAGCGCGCCCGTCGCCCCGGCGAGCAGGCGCACGCGCACGCCGTCGCGCTCGGCCTCGGCGCGCACCCCTCGGTGCTCCCCAGGCTCGTCACATTCTACGTCGACCTCGGCGACCTCCCCGCCGCGCGAGCCGCCGTCGAGCGGGCGGCGGGGAAGGCGCGGGCGTTCCCGTGGAACCTGCTCATCTGGGGGTATGCCGAGCGTGGGCTGTGGGATGACGTCGTCCTCGCGTACCGGAAGATGCTGGCGCTGGGCGTGGCCGCCGATAGGTTCACGTACCCGTCGGTTCTGCGCGCTTGCGGCGAGCTGCGGGATGCCTCGGTTGGCCGGGAGATTGAGCAGCGCGTCCGGTCGTGGGGGTATGGCCTGGACATGTTCGTCTGGAACGCTCTGGTGGGGATGTACGCCAAGTGCGGGGAGATGGAGGACGCGCGCAGGGTGTTTGATGGAATGCCTGCGCGGGATGTTGTCAGCTGGAACGCCATGGTGTCTGGGTACGCATCGGCGGGTATGTGGAGTGAGGCGTTTGACATGCTACAGTGGGTTCCTGGGGCGAACGTTGTCACCTGGAACGCGGTTGCGGCAGGAAATTTGAAGGTGGGGAACGACGGTGAGGTGATGAGATTGTTGTCACAGATGAGGAGTTGCCATGGTCCGGGGTTGGATTCTGTTACTGTTGTGATTGGCCTGAGGGCATGTGCTAGGAGTGGGTATCTGAAGATTGGCAAGGAGTTGCATGCTGTGTCTGTTCGTCTATGCTTTGATGAGCTTGAGCGCGTGGAGAGTTCATTGATCACAATGTACTCCAGATGCCAGATGATGAGCTCTGCATACCGCCTGTTCAGAACATGCTCAACTCAGAGCGTAGTAACATGGAATTCATTGTTAGCAGGATTTGGATTCACGGAACAGGTTGAGGAAGCTATTTTGCTCTTCAGAGAGATGATTTGTTCCTCTATCTTTCCAAATGATGTTACCCTGGTAACTATGCTTTCACTTAGTGCACGTTTTGGATACCTCTATCATGGAAGGGAGATGCACTGCTACATTTTCAAGCATGGACTCGGTGCCTCTAACATACTGCAGAACTCACTTCTCGATATGTACTCAAAGTCTAGACAGATGGCAACTGCCCAGAGAGTGTTTGACCAGATGCAATGTCAAGATAGGCATGCCTATACTTCAATGATTTTGGGCTATGGAATGCAAAGAGAAGGCCATCTATCACTGAAGCTCTTTGATGAAATGATTGCCAACAATATCAAGGTGGACCATGTAACTATGGTTGCTGTTCTTTCAGCCTGCAGCCACTCTGGGCTGGTAACTCAAGGTCAGCTACGATTTGCTGAGATGTTTGATGTGTTTTGCATTGCACCAAGGGTGGAGCATTTTTCTTGCATGGTTGATTTGTACTGCCGTGAGGGTTTGCTGAGTATGGCTGAGGAGATAATTAACAAGATGCCATCCCGGCCAACTGCCGCGATGTTGGCAACTTTAATTGAGGCTTGCAGGATCCATGGAAAAACAGAAGTTGGGGATCGAGCTGCAAAGAGGCTGCTGGCCATGAGGACAAACAACCCCGGTCACTACAAGTTGATTGCAAACATGTATATATCAGCAAAGCGCTGGCCAGAACTTGCTAAGCTTAGATCATTAATGAGCGTCATGGAGCTAAATATGATTCCAACTCATTCCTTACTGGAGTCAGAATATGACATATGTCCAGTCAAACAAGATCATTGCTTAAACGGCAGTATACATGGAGGCTTGTCTGATGACATGACAGATACTGATTTCTCTAGTAGTGAGGAAGTGAAATGCAATGAAGCTTTTGGGGGGTAACAGTAAAGCTGGAATCCAATAGGTTGCTTTGGGATCATGGCTTTCATTTTAGGCAAATTTCTTAACAGCTTGTGTTCTCACATCATGGAAGAGGTAATATGTTTTTTTGCTGTCATGCTACTTGCTGGTACTTTGTATACATGCCTACAAATTAGAGAATTGTTTACATGTGCTCGCTTTTGAGGTTTGAACTACCAATAACTGGGATGTACTTCTATACAACAAATTTGATATGCTGTATAATTTCCTCGATAGGAGTTGTTTGAGGCTTTGAGTAAAATTTTCTGAATTGGCACTTTGGATTTCTTTCCAGGTTCTTTTACATCTGTTCTTGATTTGATTGTGGTATTCTGACTCACTTAGGAAGATTTTAAAGAAAATAATAAAGGTCCTTCTACCTCTTGTAGTTTTGTGTTAACTGCTAGGTAGTAGAGGCATTGGACTGAACCATTGTACCCTTTCTTTTGTCGAAAGGGAGTCAGTCTTAGCAATGTTTGATTCAAGTTCTTACTAACTTGATAATATTGGCGTCTGATGCACTGATTTCTCTTTGTTTGATTTTTCTAACAGTGGATCTTGCATTGCTACATAAAAATTAATTAAAGATGTCACTTCCAGTACTGCTTCAAGCACAGTCACAAACAATTTGGCATGGTGATACAAAAATTCCCATACTATTATCGTTTGACACTGTTCTTTTACTTCTTCTGCATGCATGTGATTCATCATGGTCATTGCAATTTCAGAACCAGTCTACCACCTCTGTTGCCTCAGGAGCAGCTGGCCAACCTCTGAATTGCATGAATGAAGGACAGCTCTGGTAAATTTGTTCAATCATTTATGGAAGTTGAGAATCTTTTTACTGGAACTTTTGTTTTTCATTTGATTTGAGCTTGTTTGAATAGGCTGTTGTAAGTGTTAAGGTATTAGTCAAAGGGTATTAGTGTAATCTCCTAGTCTAGGGTTTCCCTCTTGTCTCCCTCATTTACTCTATATATAGTCGCCTCTAGGTCTCAATACATCCATCCAGTTGATTCTTTCTTTATTCGTAACAGTAAGATAATCTGCTGCTGAGCTCTTGTATTTTGCTGCAGGAAGTTGGCAATATGTCAATTCCTTGCTATCCTTTTATCCTTCCCTCTCTACTGCAGCTGGTATGGCTATAGCCACTAATTCAAGTCTGATGAAAGCCATGTAGAGCAGTTGAGGCTGATCTCTGCCATGGTACTAGTGTTGTAGTTGTTCAGCTACTACTCTTAGATGTATATACTCTATGGAATAGAACAGAGAGAAGACAATTCAGTTGCTGCACTGGGCCGTGTGTGCTCTGTTCTCACCCCTCTTCTTCCTCCTCTAGCCTATAACCACTGTGTGTGTGTGTGTGGTTGAAGCTGCTGCTCACCTGTGCAGGGAGGCGGGCTGCCAATAGGTGTCAAGTGTAATGCGTTCTTGCTATCTTATTAGTTTTTTTGGACACGGGGGCTGTTGTCAGCTGCTCTTTTTTCTGGCCTCTAGCTTTAGCCTATCCCACAATCACTGTTTTTATTTTTCTTTGTCCTTTTCGTGTGTCCATTGATTATTGTGTTTCTATAGTTTCTTAGTATTGAATCTTTATTTTCATTATATTATGCAAAACTACAGTAGCTCATAACCTATACCTTTGTGGAAAATGGTGGGATGGACCATCAAATATGTTGGGATTTGTCTGTCAATGTGTAGTAGAAAAAAAAAATAATGTGTTATGTCTCTGGAGTCTTCTCGTTGGAAGAGAACCAAACTAACAATGGTGATTGCTTCCATTTTCAGAAAAGTAAGCAGCAGCCATGCTTTGCGTACACTACCAGAATATCAGATACGGCAATAAGGCAGAGTTCTGTTGGGCACATGTAAGTGGGAGTCTCAGATTATAAGCTGTCTACTCAGCAGCCTGGAGCAGAAACTGGCAACCATAATGACAAAAATGGAAGGCAGTGTCCCAATCGTGTCTAGGCGTTTGGTCCAGCCAGAGTCAGGAAGCTAACCGAACATGGTGCCATCAGAGCCAGGGATATTCACTTGACTCCATGGGATCTCGCGCTGATAACGGTGGACCACATCCAGAAGGGGATGCTCCTGCCCAAACCTGGCACAGAAGGTGCACAACTCGTCAATGACCTTGTTTCGTCCTTTGCTAGCACGCTGGGCCGTTTGTACCCACTGGCTGGCCGTCTCACCCCCTCAGAGATCACAGACGGTGTTTCAAGTCCAAGCCTCGCCATCTCTCTTTGCTGCAACGGTGAAGGTGCCGAGTTCATTCATGCCATGGCTCCTGAGGTCACCGTGAGCCACATAACCACCCCAGTGTGCATCCCATCAGTCGTGTGGTCCTTCTTCCCGCTGAACAGGCTGCTGAATGTGGAAGCGGTCGTGAGCTCCATCCCTGTGCTGGCCGCACAGGTTACCGAACTCGCAGATGGCATCTTTATTGCCATGTCGCTCAACCATGGCGTCGCCAATGGGGCTGCATTCTGGCTCTTCTTCAACACCTGGTCAGAGATAAACCGGAGCAGCAGCAGCGGTGGAGGTGGAGGGTACAGGCTGTCCCACACCACCGCCTGTGCTGCACAGATGGTTCCTCAACACCTGCCCTGTGCCAATACCTCTACCCTTCGGCAAGCTGGAGGACATCATCCAGCGACCTGAGTACACACGGGTGCAGGAATGTTTCTTCCACTTCTCTGTGGAGGGCATAAAAAGGCTCAAGACGAAGGCAAATGCCGAGATGGCCGGTACTGCTATAGCCACCATCTCATCGTTGCAGTCCTTGCTCGCTCACCTTTGGCAAGCTGTGTGCTGAGCCTGGGGGCTTGCACCACACCTGGAGACCAAGTACAAGCTTGCCATTGGATGCCGCCCTCGGGTGAAGAGTATACCACAAGAGTACATGGGCAACGCTATGGTACTTGATGTCGCAAAATCCACCATCAGCGACGTCCTGGACAAAGGGCTCGGCTGGGCGGCGTGGCTCCTAAATCGTGTTGTGCCATCGTTCGACGAGGCAAAGGTGAGGAACAATCTTGCTTGTTGGCCCCAGAATCCCAACCTGCTGTATGCAAAACCCTCCAGGAACCGTGCACATACCTTGACCGGGAGCTCGCCACGGTTCGACGTGTATGACAATGACTTTGGATGGGGCCGGGTGTTGGCTGCCCGGAGTGGTGCTGGGAATAAGGTGGTCGGGAAGGTAACAGTGTATGAGGGACGCGCCGGCGGAGGCAGCATGGCCTTGGAGGTGTGCCTGTCTTCTGAGGCTCTCAGCAGGCTAACAGCCGACGAGGAGTTCATGGAGGCCGTGAGCACCGCGTGAAGGGTGGAAGGCGTGGTGCCTCATCGTCGCCGGACGATGCCTGCTGGTGGTAGCGCGAGCCATGTGCACTCTTTTACTGGTAAGTTCTTATTAATTGAATAATGTTGTGTTCATTGATTTGATAGCTAATGTATCGTTTTTTTCCCTGCATACTTTGCTGAAAGAACTCTTTGCTTCTTTTGTGCTATTATATAAGAAGTAAAGTGCTGCTATTGAAACTATAAACTTGCTCTCTTTTTTCATACTTTGTTGGTGTCACGTTACCTATATCCTTGTGCTATCTTTTATGTTCATTTTGGAACACAAATATACATATATAATATGTAGTCTATATCCAGCTATACCAAATTTATCATCACCCGTGTATCATAGAATTTTTATCTTGCATCACACCTCGACATGGCTTCGGTATACAAACATACACATGTCTTCAGTACTCAAACATACACTTAGGTTTACGGTGGCTTTTTTTAATGATCATTTATGATTTCTCTTGTTGCAGCTCAAGTCTGTTGATGCCATAAATTTAGATTTTTAACTTTTTTTTTAAATTATGATCGTATTAGCTGTTACAAATATATTTATCTCATCTTACATTCAAACACTTGTACTTATGGCACCTTTTATTACAAACTCTCGTTTTGTATTTTATCCCGAACGAAGAAATGACCTAACTAGCACACGAAATTGAATTCCAATTCCAAACAAATCTTAAACGGAACTCCCATCTTAAGCTTGGTTTGCTGATCCATAACACAATGTTTATGCTCCAGGAATCGTTACTGTAGTCACGGTTCTTTTACGGCAGAAATAAATACAAACAAATGTTACATTGCATTTCGGTAGAGACGCTGGAAAAGTAGCCATTGATTGTCCATGAAGAGGATAGATATGAAATCAAGAAGAACGGAAAATTTAAAAGGAAGAGAAAGAAAAATAACAAAAGAAATTTCCAAAGAACGGCCCAAAAGAAGGCCCATGCGGGTGCGCTCTCGCTGCGCCCAACAACCCCGACTGGGCTGGGCCGGCCGGCCGTCGCTGCATTCCTCCTCCTGGCGCCCAACCCCCAACCTCCTGCATCCCTCCGCGTGGTGCTCCCGGCCGCCGCCGCCGCCAGGTGCTGAGGCTTCCGTTGGTCTCTTCTTCTTCGCCGGCGACGACCACCCACCAGGTACTCCGACCCCTTCTCTTCCCTTCCATTCCCTTCATGCCGTGCGAAGCTGAGTGCTGAAACCCTAACCTAAAACTCTTTTACCGGATCCGCCCCTGCCCAACGACATGCAAATTCCTAAGCTGGATTCGATTCGCCCGTGGTTTACTGAGCGATTTCTTCGCAGGCACGGGCCTCAGGATGCAATCGTTGGTCCGGAATGTCTGCCGATCCGGGAGCCGTGGAGCGGCGGCGAGGCTCCTGGAGCTTGCCGCTGCTCCCGTAGCCGCGGCTCATCCGGGGGCGGCGCAGCTATCCACGTCCGTCAAACACCTCAGGCAGCCTTATGGGCTCGCTCGCCCGATCGGGGTAGATCATTCCGTACGTGTCCAGAGTCGGGTCATTCCTGCTGCCGCCTCCGGTTTTGGTGCGATGAGGGGTTTGTCTACGGTGGGAAATGCGGCTGAGGTGGCTTCTGATTCCGACGATTCCACCGCTCCTGCGGTTGAGCACCCCCCGTGCATCAAGTTCAAGAGGCCCGACAAGACTGCCAGGCACATCATGAATGTATGTAAGCTGAGTGAGTGTTACATGCTTGCAGGGACTGTATTGTTACATCACATCCAGTGAGAGTGACAAAATCACCACAAAATGATAAATCTTCTTTTTGACTATGCAGATCCTGAACAAAGAGGCAGTCGAAAAGGTCCGCTCGGAGAGGGAGATTCCTGATGTGCAGCCTGGATGCATCATTCAGATGAGATTGGTAATATCATCTTAATATTCCCGCTTTAGCGCTGTTCAGATACGTTTCTGGTACTGATCCTTCCTGTGGATCAACTTACAGCAAGTTCCTGAGAACAAAAGGCGCGAGGCCACACTGAAAGGGATTGTGCTGGGAAGGCGCAATGCTGGGATCAATACAACCTTCAGATTGCGTAGATTAGTATCTGGTGTCGGAGTCGAGTCTGTCTTTCCACTGTAAGTCAATATAAACATGTGCTCCTCTACTCTAATTTTTGGGATGCTTTTATGCTGAGGTTGAAGTGCTTCTTACATAGATTCTTTAATATACTTGTGATGCAGTGCTGCCAGAATTAATTTCTTGTTCATTGATACCTGATATTTATTCAACCACCACTAAACTTCGTGTTTCTACTATCTACTAGTGGGCGTTTCTCCCTGTCCGTTATGATAGCAGACATGGAGTTCTTGTCCTCTGTTTCTGCATGACTTTGCAATATACTCGTATAAATTAAGGCCAGTTAAACTATAGATATATCATAGATGTGTGGTTTCTGCATAAGAAATGTAGCGGGATGTTTGCAAAACTGGTAAACTGTGCTCAGGAAATCAGGTCTTTTCCTTCTGTTTGTTGTAAATCCATGAAAACTATATTCATCAGAACCATGCTGACACATAGCTAATGACCCTGAAGCAAGTTAATGATGATAATACCAAAAAGTAAGCAGATTGGCCATTTTGCAGAATGATGGACGTAACTCCTTGTCCCCTGTTAGCAAGAATCCTAGTACGAGTGGAGATTATAGTTTCAGAAACACGTCATCAAGTTGTATTCATACCCCAGTTGTTCTGAATTCATAGCATATTCTGGGGGTGTTCGGCAGCAAGAAAAGCTGTTGCTGCTGCAACCTTTTGCTGCGCCTACAGTATTTCACTGAGACAAAAACAACGCAGCTGTTGCAAGCTCAAGGGAAAACCCCTCTTTCTTTGCTCTGCATTTGCCCTGGGAACAAATACATTGAAAGAATTCTCTTAGTAGTTTATTTTTCCCCTTGTTTTTATTGTCATTAGGATCATTGTGCTTTGTTCAGCATTCAAGATATATAGAGCTAGCATAACCGCGGAAAGAAATCATTACATATGGCTGCATATCCAATGCTTGATTGACTTGAGATTTCACCAAATCTTGTTTTGTGGTTTGAATGGAAACCTGCCGCTGTTATCATTCATTTTTTGAATGGACACATGCCTTTCTTCTAATTAGCTATCAACCATTTGCTTGGACTATTTTCTTGATGCGACTTTCCCTTTTTTTGTTCAGTTACTCGCCAAACATCAAAGAAATCAAGATCTTGGACAGAAAGAAAGTCAGGAGAGCTAAGCTGTACTACTTGAGGGATAGGGTGAATGCACTTAAAAAATGAGGCTTCCACATGTTGTTTCTAGGTTTTTGCCCTGTGGATCAGCATGGTTGATGAAGATGCAACAGTTGCAGTCTGAGAATCACATTATCTGATTTGATCTTTGAAAAGCCATAGCTTGTAGTTGTCATGCTTAGTTTTGAGCTGCAAGTGATAGCAGAATATGTTAGTCACATAACAATGCGGATCTTTGTCCCCTCTTTGATTTGCACAAGTTTAACCTTGGTGCAAAAATAATGTGCTCCGGTCTATTATATTACCTTCCCACCCTTATTTAGGATGTGTGTTTGACATAAACAAACTCAAATAGTTTACTTATCAAAGCGAAACTATTATGTGATTCTTCATGCTATCGATATTAATGGTTTTATATATCAAACCGTTTAGTGTTTGTTCACAGAAATCATAGTCTGAAGAATGTTCTTTGGTGTATCTGTTTCAGTCCAGCTTGACCTGCTGTGAACAAGTGGTATAAGGTCTACTATGTTTGGTGTGAATTCCAAGTGATTGTCAGTGACCGGTAATGTAACAATTCAGGCCGGCTATTTCTTTTTTTTTTCTTTGTTTTTTAAGAACATTGAGTTTTTGAAACTGACACCAAATTCTTCAAATTTGATGGCCATCACCTTACTCTGACTCCGTATGTAGGGGAAGGAGAATAAGTACATTGTTTAGTTTTCACATATGAAAACATCTGTATCTCGGGCCTTATCACCGTTGTTGATTTTGGGGGCTATGGAGTTTTAAAAAAGGGGCATCTACAAGCAAAATAACAGCAACCTTGTTGCATGGTCTACCTTGACGTCCCTTCGTGATGGCTTCTTTGGATCAATGATTCTCCATGTGGACTGGAAGGGATTGAGAGGGAAATTATCCCCTCCAATCCTCACAGGAAACGAGTGTATCCATACTAGCCCTCACTGATATATAGACTGCCACGATAGGAAGCTGGCAATGAGGACAAACAACTAGAAGTTGGTTGTAATGAAAGGCAGCCAGGTTAATAACCACCTGTGTTGATGCTCAATGCTTCATTTCAACAGATAGAGCCACAACCACACCATATATATAAATCACTCTCACACCACAAACTTTATCATAGATTATTGTAGCTTAAATAATGGTTCACCAATACAATACAATCTTCTATGCATACATGCACGAGCACACGATCAGCATGAATGCAGCCGCTTGGTTTCGTCATAAGATACAATACATACATATGTAGATGGATACATAGAGCAAGCAAAGCAATCCCATGAGCGCAGCCATCAATCAAATCGCACAAGATAAGACAGGTGCGGATGATGCGCCTCTTATTACAAGCATCTGGTATGTGGTCTGATCCCTCTCAAACGGGCTGGGCTGAGGTGGCAGACACACACTGACACTCATCGTTCCGCAAGCTGAAACACACACACACACAACACCGGCGTGCAGGTCATCAGGTACCAACTAGGCACCTAGCCGTCTTTCTTATTTCAAAAACAAACCAAACACACAGAATAATTGCAATTGCAAACTGCAAATGGGGGGCAGCTGGCCAATTCCCAGCCGGTCATCCAAGGCAGGAGCCAAACCTGAAGCCCCATATATACCTTCCCTGCTGGTCTTTCACACAACAAACAAGCAGCATCCATCGCACGAACAATCCACAGAGACGACCGACATAGCAGCAGCCACCACCAGAAGCAGAGGCATACTTCAGAATGAGTTTCCATCATCACCTGGGCAGAGTGAGTGATAGAGAAGCAAACCAAATCAATTAAGAGCAAGTATATAAGCTGCCTCGTTACTAATTGGGCTAGCTAGCCACAACAGTGATGTACGTATACATGTATCTACTTATTGTTACCTGAGAACGGTGGTCCTGAGCATACGCCTCTTGTAGTAGCGAGAGTGCACGGGCGGCCCGTATAGGGAAGGGCGGTGCACCCCGTCCCACTCCAGCGCATCCCACACGTCTTTCTCTATCTCCACGATCGGCCTCCTCTTCCTTGGCCCGCGGCCCCACGAGGCCGGCAGCCGGCGCAGGCTCCAGCATCCTCTGATCCTTATGGTCTCCAGCGCGGGCGCTAGCACCACGGCGGCGGTCTCGCATATCTGCTGCAACGCCGGCAGGTCGTGCAGGTGGATGGTGGTCAGCTTCGGGAACTCGACAATTGTATGCTTGGACTTGGTCTCGTCACGCGGTACGAAGATGTGCCTGAGGTTGCCGCAGTGGATGATGTGGAGGGTCTCCAGGCTGGGGATGGAAGGGAGATTGCTGGGGAAGAAGGCTATCGCAAGCCCGAACTGGAGGCTTGGACAGCAGCTCAGGTGCAGGTGACGTAGGCTTCTGAAGCGACTATAATAATAGTTGATGCCACCTTTGCTCCATACACAACGAGCCATCAGGAGATCCGATGCCCAGATGGTCTCTAGATTACCATTAATATCCACTGCACCTGGAGGAAAGATGGCATGCAAGTTGGGGCACCTCTCTACACGGCACCACTTGAGGGAAGACCAGAATCCTGTAGCCATAGTGTTGCAGGTCGAGACATCATGCACATGCAGGGATTCGGTATAGTGTGTCATCAATGTAGGCAAATTTTTACCAAAATAAGGACTTGCCTCCACCTCACTCTGCAGGCTACGACTTCCGTCACCGATCTCGATATGGTGATCCAATTGTCCCGTTGGGCCCTTTGGGAAGGCCTGCATTGGGGTTGGGTCGTTACCAACCTTAGTAAAGATGTCACAATACAAGCCTCTAGCAGCTATCTCATAGTGTTGTTGGTGACCACTGGGTCCAACCATCTCATTGCTCGCTGTTGCTTCAGGTTGAATAGTAGTCCCAACACATGCAACAACTGAGGAGTTTATGCTGATGTTGAAACGACGGGCATGAGGATATGTAAGTTCTATGGGACTGCACAGTGACCGAGCGAGCCTGGCATCTGCAATGGTAGCATGGACCTGGGCACCATGGAACGCTGACCTAGCACACTTAAGTATCCTCCTGCTTCCAGGCCGTGTGTCTATGCAGATCAACTCCAGCAATTTCAGTCGTTGCTCATCTGAGCCCCATTTTATTGCCTGAAGGTTCTCACAGCCTAGCAGGAAGAGACGCTTGAGCCTCGGAACATCCATCACCATAGATCCAAAGTCAAGTACCTTGAATGGACATCCAGAAAGGTCGAGCTCCTCCAGGTTGGGAAGCCCACGCAAGAACAGGTTGTCCAGCCGTGTGCATCCTTTTAGGGATACCTTGGAGGTTTTGACCACACTCAGCTGCTTTTCTGCATCAAGAGGATGCTTCGGAGGGCGGGATATTATAGGAGGTAGCTTAATAGTTGATGCCCGGTAAGATGCAGCAGGTCCATAGCCATCAAAACTGAATGACCTTAGCGACGTGTTACCAGAAAGCACAGCTTCCTCCAGTCCATCACAACCATCAACAATAAGCACCTGGAGTTGTCCTGCCTCCGACATACTTGCTGGTAGTTTTCTCATGCCCTTATTGTTTGCAGACAGATCAAGTATCTCTAGGCTTGTTGTATTGCCCATAAGAAATGAGTCACTTGACATTTCCTCTACCTCATCATCATATATAGGTTTGATTATTCGGAGGTGTTGGAGGCGAGGTAGCCTTTTCTGCAACCAACTTCTCAACAAGTGAGAGCACCTGACTCCCTCTATGTTCAGCTCTGTAAGGTTAGGCATGAGCTCCATCTTTTCCTCGGATAAGAGCTCAACCCAGTCCGTGTAATATAGGTCAATCACACATAAACTCTGTAGAAATTCCCACCTAGTAGCATAGGTCCCTCCTTGATGTTCAACTGCATTACTATTATTGTTGTCTTTGTTTGTACAGTGATCTAATCCAAGGAATCTTAATGTGTGACAATGCAGGAAAGGAGGTGTCATAAAACTGAAGGAACAATAATAGACAACTAGGACACCAAGGTGGCTGCAATATTGAAAAAAGTTGTTTGGTAATCCACGTGGGCTATCTTTTGTCTCAAAACCTAGAAAAATTGATGATGCCTCAGTCAGTAAAATTGATGGTTCCCCAGCCAATAATATACTTGCCATATCCTCATGTGCATTCTTATCCTGCAAGGGCAGAGGAAAAATCCAACGAAGTGGCCTCTCTTCGTAGCCACCACCACCATACTTTACACGCACCTGCAGGAAAGGAGGAATTTCATCGAAATCATCATAAAGATGTCCCTTAACCCGATTAACTGTATAATCATCGCACTGAATGGTTATTTCTTCTTGCAACACATTAATGATCTCCCGTGCTCTGTCCCCTTGTATGATTCCATCACATATCCAATAGTTTGGAGAATGAGCTTGCCAAAAAAGTCCAGTGGTTCTGCGCAAATGATCATACAGGAGTAACTCATAGAGAAAACAATGTACCACTATTGTCAAGTCGATGTCTTGCATACTTGGGTAGCTTGCAACTACAGTAGCGGCCACTTGGCGAAGCATTGCAAAAAATTCTGCAGTTGAAAGTGCACTAGGAATTGTAATGTAAAGATCTGTGAATTTTAGAAGATGATAACGACCAGATATATCTTCAACTGGCAGCGTATCACATCTACTGAAAGTCCAAATTATTACGCAGTCATTACTTTCTCGGATGCCAAATCTGCCCAAGGTGATCTCATCATCACTACCATTGATGAAAATCATCATAAATGATCTCCCCCTCAGGAATTGATCAATAGCTGCTGAAACACTTCTTATCACTTCCCTAGAGCCATAGTCCACTCCACTGAAGTCGTCGTCCTCGTCCTGCTCATCTAACATGGCCATAATCTTGTGATCAAGCTTTAGCTCCTCTGCAATTTTTCTCTGCATAGCCCTTTCACTTATCCATTTTGAGCAATCAATATAGAGTATAGTGTCAAAGCATAGTTCTGGAGGAGGATCTTTTATAGATGGAAGTGCTTGTGCTATGGATCTAAGAACCGCGCGTGCCCAAAGATCAGTCCAGCCAGCAAAGTATATGACGCTGTTGTTGTTGAGGTTCATCTGAATAACATGAAGTATTTTCTCTCTAGCGCCAGCAACATCTGTTGCATATATATCCTGAAATACACACGGGGACGGATAGATTTAATCAGCTACCCGCAGAATTAATCTATCTAATAAGATATTTTTTCTGCATATATAACTTGATACATTCATAATGAATCCATATATATACTCAAATTATATAAAAGTTAGAGATGCTACCTCAAACTAGAAATCATAAAAAATGACAAGTTTAATATGCATTTGCACTAGAAAAAGAAAAACAGAAATTTTGTTATCATATGCACCAGTTTCATTTTTATTTTTTTTTTGAAGGGCTGAAATACAATTTTTGAATATATGCATAAATGAAGTAGCTCGCTGCTGTCGGACGTACCACTTTTTTCATGATGCTGAAAGTGTAGCTCCAGCATGTAGCTGATTAAATAAATTCGGAGAAACAGGGACGTCGACGCGCGAATGAATGCATGTAGCTGGCTGGTTAACCCCTGATGTCAGCCGATGGATCGATATGACGAGACAAATCGATCAGCGGGCCAAAGAAGAAGACAACGAACTCGCCGTCCGGCCTGCCGCAGGTATTAAACAGTGAAAGGGCAGTTAAAAAAAAGGTGAATCATCATGCATGCACGTATTAAATTAAACAACCATAAATTTTTGCGGAGTCCCCCCATCCGTCTTGGCGATTAATTAAAGTCCGTATTGACTACGGCGTCGAGCGGTTCGTCCGGCAAGGTCGGACGACACGACACCATAATGGAAGCCCGGCCCCTAACATATATGCACCGCCAAGGTCTAGCGGTGCCCCCTCCCTCCTGGATGGTGGTGGGCCTTCCGTCCCTCCAGCGGCCACCCCTCTCCACCATGGTGGTTCTACCCGACGACCGGCACCTCCTTCCCAGATCTGGTGAATGGCGGGCCTCCCCTTCCTCCTCCGATGGCCACCCCTCTCCTCCCTCATGGCCAGGCGCGAGGCTGTGGAAACTCTACCCTCTCCTCCCGGCAGCCACCCCTCTCCACGTGGGGGCGTGGGGCTACGTGGTGGCCGGCCGACGTAGATCTAGCTCTAGTCTAGAACTGGGCTCACAGGTGGGTTTGAAAACGGGCTCGTCGGTGGGTCCAATCCTAACGTTTTCTGGATCCGCCACTGGCCAAGCATATCCACGACGATCTAGCATTGATTTTATTTGGAGACGACAATGCAGGCTTGAGCAAGCAAAGCTTATGCGCGCACAAAACTAATTAATCAGCCTCATGCATGGATAATAATGAACACATACTACACTGTACGTACCTTAAGTTTCTGCGGAAGAGCGAGGGATCCGGAGATATATACTGAAAATATGGTGGAGAATGAGTTGGAATATGAATGAATTGAACGACGATCCAGTTAACGCAAGGCTTGACGAAGCAGGGAGATGGATTCAGTACGGCTCCTGGCTAGCTAGCTGTTGTACAACAATAGTGACGCCCTAGAAACCTGCACGGAGGCAGCAGAAGGAAATGCAATGCAAGCAAAGCACGCGTGCACACGACGCACAAACTAACTAATTCCAAACTTGTACACACCTTTAATTAATTTCTCCGGATCATCCTTGGAGTTGGAGACGACGGAGGTCGAGTGAGATGGAATTATATGAACCATCCATCCAAGGACCAAGCAGGTGAAGGATGGGACTGGGGGAGAGCTGGCGTTGTTGTTACTTCGTTCTGGGGTGGCTGGTCAAAAAGTGGGTAATAGGGCGGCGTCTTGCCGCCCTCTTTGTCCTTGCTTTATTGATATATCTAGTCTAGGCAACAAATAAGCAAAGCATAAGCTAGCACACTCACAGTCAGAGAACAAATTACAGGCTCCCAGCAAAAGCTAGCACACTCACAGCCACAGACCAGATAAGATACGATCCCTTACTTGCTGCTTGCCTACCTCTGCTGGGAGCCTGTGCAAGGGTGCTTTGCTTCCTTGTCTACCCTGCTTGTCTTTTCTTTTTATTTCTCTGCTTTTGCATGCATGAGGCCTGCTTTTTTTTTTTTTGTTTCCTTGATTCCTCCTATCTATTTCCTTCCTTTTTCTTTCTCCTTTAATTTGTTTAAAGAGGTTGATGATCATATATATACTCCTGCTTTATTTTAAGTTGTCTGCTGGGAGCCTGTGGAAGCATGTTTCAAGCGGGCCATCACAAAGGACACCCAGTTATATATGCTCGAACCTCAACTGTTCTAAGTTCATAGCATATTCTGCATTTCCCATGGGAACAAATACATTGAAACAATGCTGCAAGTATTAGTTTCTTTTTTTTTCTGTTATCAGGATCTTATTTGCGCTTTGTTCAGCATTCAACTTTTAATATTTACAGCCAGCATAACCACGGAAATATATCGTCATTACATATGACAATGCATATACGATACTAGATTGACTTGAGATCTCACCAAATTTTATTTTACGGTTCGAATGCATAACTAAACGGTTTGACATAGACAAACTGGAACACTTTTACTTTTTCAATGTGAAACTATCATGTGATTTGTCGAGATTACTGGCTTTATATATCAAACCGTTTATTAGTGTTTATTTTTCTCGGAACTCTGTTGTTTTCAAGACCCGCGTCTCTGTTTATGTCCACCTTGACCGCCTGTGAACAAGTGGTATAAAAGCTCTATATTTGAACACTCATGGAACTGAAATTTGTTAGAGTTTTTATAGCAATTGAGGTTGCCTATTTTTCTTTGTTTTAAAAAAAAAACATTGAGTTTTAGAAACTGAAACGTTATAGTTCTCCAGATTTCATAGCCGTCACCTTACTCCGTATGCAGGGGAGACTTCAGTTATTCCAACACCACGTCTTGGAGAAAAGGAGAATAGTTGCATTGCTTATTTTTTTTTACATAAGAAAACATCTGTATCTTAGGCCTTATCACCCTTGTTGATATTGGGCTATATGGAGCTCAAAAAAGAGAGGGGCATCTGTAGTTGCTTATAATCAGTTTTCAAGTGCCGCTATTGGTTACTCTGGAACAGGTAGGTAGCGGCATGAATGAATTCCGTAGCCGTCCCGTAACTTCTGCTGAACCAAACAGCACCTTGGTTGTAATGAGGACACCATCTGTGTCGATGCTCAATATTTCACTTTCACTTGAACAGAGTAGAGCCACAAGTAGCTAGGAAATTGTATATGTATGCATAATTGAAACATGAGAGTAGTATCCGTTGTGCCATGATGAAACTCCTATGCTACTGTACAAGAGGAACAAGTGTATATATCAACGGGGAGTACACATATATGCAGACGACGATGGATCAATCATATCGATCAGGTGACCATCGAAAGAAGGCACATCCGATCCCCACATTCCCCTGTATGCAGGCGTGCACACATTATTATTTTTATTTCGAGACGGCAAGCAGTGCAAAGCAGCACAACACTAATCAGTCTCTGAATTAGTTAGTAGTAACGAAATTGGCAACGTGCCGTACCTTCAGTTTCTGTCGAAGAGGAACGCATCGAGATGAAGATGCTTGGATTCTGGAATCAATCGAACGATCCAATGCTTTGGACATTCCAATTCAAGAGGGCTTATATTAGTTGCAGTACCGAGTCGTTTTAAAAGAAAACAAATGGATAATTGCTTTTTTTTACTGCAAAAAACAATTAAATGGATAAGAATAATGTACACACCTCTAGTTTCTGTGGAAGAAGCGGATGGAATTGGAATGAAGTAGCAGCCAGCCCAGCTGTTGCCGATCCAATGAGTAAGGCAACAAAAAGCAAAAGCACACTCACAAGCCACGCACACGATCCTTTGCTTGCATTGTTATATGCATGGACGCTGCTTTTCTTCTTTGTTGGGCGGCCTTTTTTTTTTTTGTCTTTCCTCCAAAGCTTGGCAAGCATATATGAGCTGCCCCCTTTGGTTTTTTTTTTTTTCCAATTCTCACCTCACAAGAGATATGCGTCGTGGTGCTAATGAAGTGATGATTCTATCATCAGCCTTTTTGTTTTTTTTGTGTTGTTTTACCCCCTCTCCTTTTTAAAAAAGAGTTAATTAGATTGATGCTATTACGACTTTTGCTGAGGGAGATATACCACTACAGTTATCTATTTCGAACCATGTCATTACAATTTGTGTCTCTATCTAAATATATGCCACCAGCCGTGCCTAGCGATGCCACACGCTGCCGGCCGGTCCAGTGGAGCGGCGCACACATCCATGCATCCTTTTAGTTTGAAACATTTAGCCTTTAATTTGATAGACTTTAATTATCATTATGATCAATAATACCCATTGGATCTCTTCTGTATATTGCTTAAGTGAAGAATCCATTATTTTGCTTTCCCTTTTCGGGTTTGCCAAATCTAGTGACGTGTAATAACAATCTAAATGACTTAATATCTCTACAGCGTCAAGCTAGAGGACTGCTGAGTTTTTTTTTTTTTTTTTTTGAAACAGGACTGCTGAGTTATAGTGTCAAGCAACTAATATGGAGCCTTCCATCCTGATCTTCTTGAGCAAATAATAATGTGGCAAGCAACTTCTACCAGCAGACCACAAACAGATCACTGCATCAATCGATTTGCTAAAAATTAAACAACACAAGCAACTCAAACACACCATTCTGAGTATTCATCAGTTTAAGAAAGCTTAATAATTAGTTCTAGGGTCGAACAATCACAGTCACGTGGCCCTGTTACAACCTCACAAACCCACTCAGCAGCAAAAGTCCAGAATCCACCAAGCAGGCGGAGGCTGAGGTGGAGAGTGGATTTCTCCTGGACACTGTAGTCCATTAGTGCAAGCCTGTCCTGGAGCTGCTTGCCTGCCAAAATGAGGTTCTTGCTGGCCAGGACATGCCCTCCTTGTCCTGACATACTCTTTGCCTTCACATTGCCAAAATGAGCTGCTTGCTGCCAAAATGATGAGCTCCTTGCCTGCCAAAATGAGGTGCTTAATGGCTCCTACCTCAAAAGTGATTGTCCTGACTCTTTGCATTGATCCCTGCATGCAAACCAGTCCCAGGTCCAAAAATCAGAAACCACCACGCAGGCGGAGGATAAGATGAAGGGTGGACCCGTCCTGGATGTTGTAATCAACCAGCGTGCGCATGTCCTCGAGCTGCCTTCCTGCAAAGATGAGCCGCTGCTGCTCTAGCGGAAGTCCCTCAATATCTTCAATCTTGGCCTTCACATTGTCAATTTTGTCTGAGGAAGCAACATCCAAAATTCTGGTCCTGCCAGTGAGGGTCTTCAGAAATACCTGCATGCCACCATGCGGGTTGTGCCCAAGGTACAGGGTGGACCTGCGATGGATACCATAGTAGCGCAGCGGCTTGTGTAGATCCTTAAGCTGCTTGCCGGAAAAGAAGATATGGTATTGGCTCGGCCGAATACCCTCCTTACTGTGAATCTGGGCCTTGACATTGGCGACACTGTCAACCAACGTCATCCCATCAAGGGTAATGTACTTACCAACAATGGTCTTAACAAAAATCTGAAAGCTATAAGATAGCAGGCTACAGCGCAATGTTGACTCATTGTGAATATTGTAATAGGCAAGTGTGTGCTTATCCCATACAATGCCCACATTTACTCTAGCATCATACAGTAGTACCAAATAGCAGCAGTTTCAAAAGCATCATGGTTATTACGATATACAAACCCTCTAAACCAAATGGCAGCAGAAGTGCTGCTTGGAGAACTAACTGCTAGCATGCCTGTAGTATATAAAATAATTATTACCAGTAAGTATGTACATTGTAGCAGTAGCGGTGAAAAAATATACCAAGACAAATGAGAAAATAATTGATCACACAGATTGTTAACCAAACACACCAAATGAGCAAGGCAATGATCAGCCCAAGGTATGCTTAATTCAGAAATATGAGTAACTTCATCAGGGCTGTGATGCAATCGGGGAAATGATCACGCACAAAATTGAAGGGTGTGCAAGATTGGAATGCACAACTGAAAACTAACAACCCCATTGAATTGATATGAACATTGGCCATGGCTAACACTACAGTTGTTGATTTTTTTTTTTCAGAAAACAATACGCAAGTAGTCCTTGTCCCAAAAAAATAAAAATAAATTCAAACATAATTCCAAGCATCCTACACAATATATCTCACGGGAAGCTACATTCGTCCAATGAAACGAGATATCATACACCAACAGACCGAATGTAGCAACCAACAGCAGAAATCAAGCGTCAACCCTAGGCCACCTAAGACGATTGATTATTATTACATTAATAAAGGCCAAAAAGCGATCCAAACCACGAATCGCATTGGTACTCGACGATTGCCTGCCTTGGAATAGACGGGAGGACAGCGAGAGGATCAGTTACCTTGAGAAGGCAACCAGAGGGAGCCTCCGATTGGTCGTTCGCTGGTCAGCCAGGAGCCAGCGGGGTGAGGCGGCAGGACCGGAAGGACGGAGCCGGATGACGGCGGGTGGTGGAAGGGAATGTGGCGGCGCCGAAGATTGGGCAGCGGGGCGCCGAAGGCACTAGCGCACTGCGGTGAGCTGTGGCGGGCGACGGCGGCGAGCGCTGCCGTGGTGCCGGTGACGTTACAGCTGCCTGTGAGAGAGGGTTTTGGTTGCTTTCGTCTGCTGGTGGTCGTGGGCCAGGCTTCAAAGGGGTAGCACGGGATTGGGCCTGACAAGGGCCAGCCCGTGCATGCGTCTCTAACCCATGTGCCTTGTGTTTTGCTCTGCTTTCAGAGCCTGAACAGAAGAGATTGGTAGTATCATTTCTTCATGTTCCTGCTTTAGCGCTGTTCGGATATGCTTCTGGTACTGACCCTTCTTGTGAATCAATGAACAGCAAGTTCCTGAGAACAAGCGGCACGAGTCGACATTTAAAGGGATTGTGATAGGAAGGCGTAACACTGGGATCAATACAACCTTCAGATTGCGTATTAGTATCTGGTGTTGGATTCGAGTTTATGTTTCCACTGTAAGTCAATCGAAACATGTGCTCCTTTACTCTAATTTATAGTTTTAATATACTGTGTTTTGGAACATATCATGCTGAGGTTGAAGTACTTTTTATATAGATTCTTTAATATCCTTGTGCTGCCAGAATTAACATCTTGTTCATTGGTACCTGACAATTCTTCAGCAACCACTAAAATTCATGTTTCTACTCCACTAAAATTCATGTTTCTACTATCTAGTGGACCATTTCTTCCTGTCCGTTACGATGGTAGACACGGAGTTCTTGTCCTCTGTTTGCGCATAGCCTTACAATATACTCTGATAAATAGAGGCCAGCTAAACTATAGATAGATGTGTGGTTTCTGCATCAGAAATGCAGTTGGATGTTTGCAAAACTGGGAAAACTGTGCTCAGGTGGTCAAGTTTGGTCCTTTTTGTTGTAAATCCATGAATACTATATATTCTGAACTATGCTGTGACACGTACCTAGTGACCCTGAAGCAAGTTAATGATGATGTACCGAACAGTATAGGCGGACTGGCAATTTTACAGAATGTTGTGCCCTGTTATCACAGATCCTAGTACGAGTGGAGATTATAGTTTCATAAACACATCCAGTTATGCTCATACCTCCGTTGTTCTGAATTTGAGCATATTCTTTCTTTGCTCTGCATTTGCCCTGGAAAACAGATACATTGAAAGGATGCTATAAGTAGTAGTATATATGTTTTTTTTTTTAAAAAAAATATCAGGATCTTTGTGCTTCGCTCAGCATTCAACTTTTAATATTTAGAGCTAGCATAACCATGGAAATATATCATTACATATGACAATGCATATACGATACTAGATTGGCTTGAGATTTTACCAAATTTTATTCTATTGGTTTGAATGGAAACCTGCCACTGTCATCTTTCATTGTTTGAATGGCCATGTCTTTCTTATAATTAGCTATCAACTATTTGCTTGGACTATTTTCTTGATTTGACTTTCCCATTTTTGGTTCAGTTACTCGCCAAACATCAAAGAAATCAAGATCTTGGACAGGAAGAAAGTCAGGAAAGCTAAGCTGTACTACCTGAGGGACAGGATGAATGCACTTAAAAAATGAGGCTATCTACTTCTTGTTTCTAGGTTTTTGCCCTGTGGATCAGTATGGTTTCTGAAGACGCAGCAATTTCAGTCTGATTTGATCTTTGAAAAGCCATAGCTTGTAGTTGTGATGCCTAGTTTTGAGCTGCAAGTGTTAGCAGTATATGTTTTTATTACATTGTTTTTATTTGTACGCAAGAAAACATCTGTATCTTGGGCCTTACAACCCTTGTTGATTTTGGGCTATGGAATTCAAAAAAGAGGGGCATCTGCATGCTAAAATAACAACAACCTAGTTGCATGGTCTACCTTGATGTCACTTCATGAAAGAGCTTCAGGGAACCTTTGGGTCAACAATTCTCCATGGGAATTGGAAGGGATTGATAGGGAAATATTATACCCTCCAATCCTCATAGGAAACGAATATATCCAAGATGGTCATCAGTGATATATAGGCAGCCACCGCAGGCAGTTGGGAATGAAGACAAACAGCTAGAAATTGGTTGGAATGTAAGGCAACTAGCTTAATAACCACCTGTGTTGCTGCTCAATGTTTTACTTGAACAGAGTAGAGCCACAATCAGAGAGCACATAAATCAGTCTTGCACACCACAAACTTGATCATAGATTATTGTAGCTTAAATAATGGTTCACCAATACAATACAGTCGACTATGCATATGCGCGAGCATAAGGATCACACGATCAGTACGAATGCAGCCACTTGGTTTCACCATAAGATACATTACATATGTAGGTGGATACATATAAAGAAAGCAAAGCAATCCCATGAGCAAAGACAAGACAGGTGCGGATGCCGGATGATGCGTCTCTTATTACAATCTGATCCCTCTCAAACACCCTCGTCATTCGGCAAGCTGAAACACACACACACACACCCAGACAGCCAAACCAAACACACTGAGAATTGCAATTGCAAACCAGTGGCAGGTGACCAACTCGGCCAGTCGATCATCAAAGGCAGGAGCTAAACCTGAAGCCCCGTACCTTCCCTGCCTTTTCACACAACAAACAAACTGATCAATAGGCGGCATCCGTCGCACGAACAATCCACAGAGATTACCGACATAGCAGCAGCAGAGGCACACATCAGAATGAGTTTCCATCCCCTGGGCAAAGAGAGTAATCGATAAGACAATCAAATCAATTAAGAGCAAGTATATATCATCAATTGAGCTAGCTAGCTACAAGTACATAGTATGGATATCTATACTTATTATTACCTGAGAACGGTCGTTCTGAGCATGCGCCTCTTGTAGTAGCGCGAGTGCACCGTTGCCTCTTACAGGGAAGGGTGGTGGCCAGTATCCAGCCCGTCCCACTCCAGCGCGTCCCACACGTCTTTCTCCATCATCTCCACGACCGGCCTCCTCATGCTTGGATCACGGCCCTTCTCAAGATAACCGTGATAACATAGTGAAGAAGCTTGAGAAGGATTCAAATCTTGCTTCCTCCAAATTCCAACACAAGAATCACACTTCAAGCAATGTCAAAATAACCAAGAGCAAGAAACATGGACATGAGTGGGCTTTGTGTCCACACAAGAGTTGGGCCGACAAGAAGTTGGGCCATTCTACCAAGAATTGCCCCTTGTACAAAGAGGCAAAAAAGAGAGCCCAAGTTACAATAAGATGTTATGGATGTAATGAGATGGGGCACTTGGTTGATGGTTTTCCCAATAAGCAAAACAAGCTATGATTGCCCAAATGGTAACACTCCTAAGCCGAACATATTTGTGTATGATAATATGCTTGGGAAGGCCATAAATGGAGTTAGCACTAGTAAGGTGACGAGTTCACCACAAACTAGTACTAAAGCCATTTGGGTGCCTCAGCACTTGTTGACTAACCCAATAGGACCCAACAAGAGTTGGGTACCAAAGTGTGCTTAGGATGCTAATGTAGGTACTTGGTGGTGAGATGAAGGCTTCGGGGTGCTTGAGCAAGAAAATTGAAAATATTTACTCAAGCTATCAACCAATTCTTATCATAATCTATTGTATGGTTGACCCGAAGATAATTTAATGATCATATTCTCTACTTCATCCTTTCCATTGGTAACAAGTACCTAATTTTAGTAGGATAGCCACTTTGTTTATGGAAGTGCTTTATAGTTCACAAATAGGAATATTTGTGAAATATTGTAAGTGGCTAATTAGAGTTAATTGATCTCTTGTTGTATGTCATTTGGTGTTTTTAATGGCTCTCTAGTAGAGCAACATATTTATTGAGATGCAGGAATACAAGAAATACTAATGCCAAAAGAAAATCACATCTGCAATAGTGAGATGATACTGTCCAACACCTACTGGACATGTCCAGTAGGCCTATCGAACATGTCCAATATGGCAGGGGACAAAATATGAAATTTGATTGCAACTAAGATCATGATCCATATGATTTAATATATTCATAGTTTTCTCATAAGCTTGTAATTCAATATACCTAAGTGGGATGTGAGTATTCCTAGCTAAATTTATACATGGAAAATTATGTGACCTTGGATAAAATAGAAAAATTGACTCCCATACTTGTAATAGGGTCAAGTGCTTGTTGCAAGTCATTCAAATTACTTGTGGCACTTATTTAGGAGGAGCTCAAATTTCTATTTTGATCCATTGTGGACTGACATTTCTTCTAGTGATATTGTAGTCCTATTAGTAAAAATTGGATTCATATGAGAGCATGATCATGTGACAAGTGAGGTCATCCTGATGTTTATCATGCTGATATGTATATCTCCTTAGGGATAATTATTGTGGACTCAAGACAAAGATTGCCAAAGTTTTTCATCTTCATCTTATGGGCATCTACATGCTGCAATGGTTGTATCTCTTGGCTTATTTCAATTTAAATATTTCACTGCTGCCATGACCTAAACATAGAGTAAAAATCCTAAATTCTTAAGGGAATAAAGTGCTATGTAAGAAATTCAAATGCTTAGAGCACTTAAAAAAGGGGAAATTTACTCTATGGCTAGAGTTATGAGACTAACCTTTTCTCTAACTAATTTATGTAGTCTCACTAAATGAGAATATGTTCCTCAAATGGAGTGTGCTATCATATGAAGGCCATCAATCCAAAATTTCATGATGTTTTTCTCCCTAGTTATTTTAAAGTTGTTTTGCCTATGTTAGCTACTCACCATAATATGGCTTAAATCAGCCCTTTGGACTTAATTGACCAATCATGCACATTCATGTTCACACTTCACTCAGAAGAATGTGCATGAGGCTTTAAGGGTGATTTAATCCATGTTATGAGGTTTCTCTATTTAGTGACCCACTTGCCTCCCACACATCAAAGGCTACTAAATAAGAAACTAGTGCTTGTGCTACTAATGCCATCTTATGTTTGAGATTTATAGGAAATTCAAGAAAAGAGGATGTTCTTTGTCTAAATGTATAAAACACAAGCTTCAAGGTTACTCCTCACCTAAAGTAAGATGTTGTTGCTAGAGGACATAGAGATCAAAATCTGAGATTAAATGAAATCAAATTTGAGGTTGTGTTCGATGAGCTATATTGGAAGAATTCACAAGATTGCAAGCATTGATAAGGGTACTGAATGAAAATAATATCATGTGAGTATTCTCAACCAAAATGGACAAGAAGCAAAAAAGAATTGAGAATATCAAATCTGTTCAGAAAGCTGAAAATCTGAGTTGGCTGCCTCCAAGAATGGATTTGGTGATTTAAATACTAATGAATTGTTCTAAAACTTTGTGAGCATGCAATACACATCTAGTACTTGTTGTTGTACAATTTTCATGACAAGTGGTTTAGCAGAAAATCAGTTTTGAGTTGAATTCTATCAGCTTTAGCAGTGCACTTTTTAGACCTTAGTAGTTTTGGTAGAAGATTGATTTGTCTGATGAAATGGAGTTCAAATGGACTGAAATTTTTATAGCAATTAAATAATTTAGTCATATCTATCAAATTTCATGTATATTGGACTTACGGTCTGAGAGATATGGACTTTTTCTAAGACAAAATCTGACTATATGGAATCAGATTGTAGTGCAACAACAAGGTTCAGTTGGCTATCAAGTTGGCCATGAAGAATTATTTAAAAAAGATAAGCATCAGTTTGGTCTAAAAGAGTTTCAACAAAAGAAAAAGACTCACACATGGATCCAAATCAGTTGCATTCAGATTACAAGTAACAGCAGGTAGTTGCAACTAATTAGAACTAAAAGCAACTAGCTGTAGGTTTTTAGAAACAACAGTTAAAATCAATTAAAACTAGATGAAACCAGTTAACTTCAGTACTACAAGAAGAAACAATGGGTTACAATTTGTTGGTGCTAGCTGAAATCAATTGGAAGCATTTAGAAACTATTGCAGCTAATGGATTGCAAGCAACTTGAAGGAGTTTGAAATAGATGGAATATTGTGCAAACCTCCCTATTGACATCACATTATTGATATGCATCATAGTGCTTCATGTACTCATGTATGCACAAATTTAGGGGGAGTTTAGCTTATATCTTGTGGGACTATTAGCTTCTTCCAAGTGTATGATCTGCAGTCCCACACATGAAAAAGGTGGATGGATGGTTCCTTGGATTCTTTGGGTATTTCAAAAGGATGTCCCAATCCTTTAGTGGAACTGAATCTAAATGATTTGGAGAAAACAACTGATGATTGAGATTCCACTACTATTTCTCCTCTCTATGTCTCTTCAAGTGAACTTAATTCATCCTATTGATTATCCAAGATCTTACCAACAAAAGTGGTAAAGAAAGAACTATACACCTAATTTAGATCTTGATGCATCATAATCCACCATGAGTCATCAAGTGAAGAATTATGTCCATCCGAATCATAAAGTCTCACTTATGATGGTCATATCTATGTAGTGATTTATCTACCTTGGTGGTGGTATATTTTCTTGGCATAATTTTAATTCTTGTAAATTTATCATGTCTTGGCCAAGATATAGGGTGAACTCCTCATGACTCTTAAATTGATTCAAATGCATTTCACAAGTAATTCAAATACTTGATGGATATATTAAGGGGGAGCCCATCCTATGTCTTGTGTCTTTGAAGACTAACATTTTCTTCTAGTGATTTGTGTAGTCTCTTGGTGAGAATGAGCTTCTCATGAGTATGCTATAATAACTCAATTCAAATTAGTAAAGTTATCTCTTATATTCATTTAGATTGCAATTTTATCTCTTAAGTAGCTACTTTCCATAATATAGCTTAAATTCCCTTGTTTGGATTTAATTTACCAAAAGTGCATATGTTCTTGCCTTCCACATATATATGTATGCACTAGCGAAAAAGAGAGAATTTAATCTATGTTATGAGGTTTTGCAATTAGTGACTTATATGCCTTCCACATCCAAAAGTTACTAGTTGTGAAACTGTAGCTTGTGCAAATTGATGCTATCTCTTAGCTTTATGAGCATTCCCTAGGTAATATTATGAAATACGAGCATTCATTCCAAATGCCATCAACTTGTGAAAATTCCTTCAAATTGGTGACAAGATTGTGAAGACCATATTACAATTAACTTGGTATATCAAAAAAATTATGTCTTCAATTGGTATCTCAAAATGACAACAAAAGCTAGCAATAGACTTTCAATTGAGATCAAGCACAAGTGTGATATCTCCTTGAAGATGATGATGAAGAGAGATGAGCACAGATGAAATTATCTTGCATAAAGAAGTACTAGTCTCATCAAGAAACTAAATTCAACTATTGAAACCATCTTCATGGTGAAAATTATGAGGCTTAGAACAAAGGTATATCGCTCCATGAACTCTTGTATTACCTTTGTACATCTAGGCCCTTACTTGCTAGTTTGTGCATGTGTATGCAATATTTTGAGTCACACCATAAGTTTGTTCTTGTGGTGACGATTAGAGAAATCTTTAGATATTTGGTTCATACCTCTTGTGTCTAACTATGATGTAAGTAAATATGCTCCTTCTCAATAATATTGGCTTAAGTTGTTGCATACTTTGTTTGATAAAAAATTAAGGAGAGAAATCCTATATGCTGAACTTTTGTCTGCCTCTTGCACTCATTTGTCTTCCAAAATTTCTTCCTTTTGGTGGAGAGACCCTTTTTGGAGATTAATGTCAAAGGGGAGAAATATTGGGAGATAGTGAGATTGATATGTGGATTGAAAGGGGTAAAGGAGAGGCATATAAGATTTTTTAATTTTATGTAGTGTATGCAAGGATAGTTTAAATTGATGCTTTTGATAAGGATCGTTTATGCTAGTGTGTGACATTCATGACTTGAATGGTGTAATATTTATTTTCTTTGACTGCATAAAATGCCATGAGCATCACGGTTATAATATTACACCTTGCACCCCACGAACGCTAAGATATAGGAGAGTTTCCACACTTCATCTTGAATATGTGCATTTGGCATTTGAGGCCAAAACTTGAATTCCTTCAATGCACATATTTAGGGGGAGCTCACTATATCATAGGATTCAAAATCTTATTATTTATCAATCTCTTCTAAGCTTTAATTGTGTTGTCATCAATCACCAAAAAGGGAAGATTAAAAGTGCATCTAGCCCTTTAGTGGGTTTTGGTGAATTGATTGACAACATAATTAAAGGTCTAATGATTTTGCTAAGTGTTGGACAGAAAATTAATTATCTCATAAGTACTTGATTAAAGTGTATAAATCCAAAATGATGTGTCATTGTTGTACAAGCATAAAACAACAATACAAATAGAATTCATATAAAAGCCTATCTATTGTGAGATTTCTATGATTCATGTGGAAGCAAACACGATGAGTTAGATAATGAGACATAAGGGATTGCATATGGAATGGTCTCATATTTGAAGCTCGCTACATTGAAATAAAAAGTGACTTGGTATATTTGGATTTATCTATATTTGATGAATAGAATTAAATCACGCACTCAAGATGATATTGCTCAAGAAGAAAAAAATCAAAGTTGGAATATTATCTCCCCTCGAAGTACATTGAAAGATTTGAACGATGATATTTGGTGATCCTAGCACCCCAAAGTTTCATTGGATGGACGGCGTTTCTACTCAAAAGATCCTTCAGATTTTATATTTGCTTGAGTTATAGGAAATGCCGTACTATCAAGAGGGATACAAGTTAAACTGGTAATTCGAGGTCTAAAAGTCCTCATGTCGATCTTTAGAGCGTTTGGAGAATCACTGTTGCATTCACGATACTTAGAAAAAGTCCATTCTTTACCCAACCTGGCCTACCAGTAGTACCAGTTATATTCGAATTGTAGACCGGTAGTACCGGTCCATTATTTTTTGCCTAGTCGAGAGCTCGAGGTTGCTATCGATGTACTACCGGTAGTACCGGTCGCAGGACCGGTAGTACCGGTCGTCACCGGTAGTAGCAGATTAAAAATGAATTATAGACCGGAACTACCGGTCCAATATTTTCTACAAAGTCGAACGCTCGAGGTTGCAGTATTGAACTACCGAAAGTAAACCGGTAGTACAACCGGTAGTACCTGTTTCAGCCGGAAGTACCGGATTTAGTTGATTTATAGACCGGTAGTTGCAAAAGAATATTTTCTGGCCCAGTCGAATGTGCATAGTTGCTCACCCTTATACTACCGGTAGTACCGGTCCATGGACCGGTAGTACCGGTCTGTCACACTCTGCACTTTCTGAGACGCCCCAACGGTCATATTTGGTGAAGTACCGGTAGTACCGGTGATTCCCATCGGGTAGTACCGGTAGTTGTTCTGGATAGACAATATATATACCCCTCACCTCCCTCCTTTCTCTCTCTCTTGCTCATTCCACTCGTTCCAAGCCCGAGAAAGGCTTTTTGCAAGCTCCAGCTCGCCTGCTCTCTCTCTCTCTCTCCCCTTTGCTCCCAAACTTCACCCCCTCAAAGATTTGAGTTAGGGACGTGAGATTAGAGAGTGGGAACTTCGATCTTCGACTTGAGCACTTGGATTCCTCGTCTTGCCAGCTTGATTTGTGTTTGTTACTCTTGGGTTCTTGAAACCCTAGCCGACTAGACATTCTTTGTTGGCTGCCCATGTTGATCTACTTGTGAGGGCGCCCCGAAGTGTTTGTATTACCCCTGATTCTTATTGGAAATCTCGAGCTAATATGTGTGGTTGCTTGAGGGAGGAGACCTTTGTGGTCAGACATTTGTAGTCACCTCAACAACGGGGACGTAGGAACTCCTTTGTGGGGATTGCCGAACCTCGGATTAAATCACGTGTCTTGCCGAGGTGGTAGCTTCGACTACTCTTATTCTTTGTGTTCTTCGTGTTCTTCATCCCTATCACCAAGTTCTTAGGTTGGAGGACTTGATCTATGATTTGGTCCGAAGAAAAGCTCCAAGAAGTTCAACATCTTCATCAGTAACATCAACAAAGGGGTGGTAACAATTGGATCTGAAATTACATCTCAATTTACTCTGATTTCTATTTTGATTTCGTAGTTTCGTAGGGTACCAATAGTTTTGGAAGTTTACATCGGTAGTACTGGTTTTCAACTACTGGTAGTACCGGTCCTACTTCCAGTCCTACTACCGGTTGGTATTTAACTTTCGTATTTGAGCTTTAAGTTTCAAGTAATCAAATACCGCCTATTCACCCCCTCTAGGCGACATCCTCGGTCCTTTCAGACGTGCCTGAGGTTGCCGCAGTAGATGATGCGGAGAGTCTCCAGGCTGGGGAAGGAGGGGCGCTTGCCCATCGCAAGCCCGAACTGGAGGCTTGGACAGCAGCGCAGGTGCAAGTGCCGTAGACTTCTGAAGTGATCAGCACGATTGTAGATGGTACCTTTGCTCCATACACAACGAGCCATCAGGAGTTCCGATGCCCAGATGGTCTCTAGCTTACCAAAATAATCCTCTGCGCCCGGAGGAAAGACCACGTGCAAGTTGGGAAACCTCTCGACACGGCACCACCCGAGGGAATGCCAATATCCCATAGGCATAGTATTGCTGTAGGTCGAGACATCATGGACATGCAGGGATTTGGTATACCACCTCATCAAATGAGCTAAATTATCACCATTAGGATTTGCCTCCACCTCACTCTGTACACAGCGACTTCCATCACCAATCTCGATATGGCAATCCAATTGTCCTGTCAGGCCTTGTGGGAAGGCCTGCATCGGGGCTGGGCCATCACCAACCTTGGTAAAGACATCACCATACATGTCTCTAGCAGCTATGCCATAGTGTTGTTGATGATCATTGGACTCAGTCACCTTTTCCTTGTTTGTTGTTGCTTCAGGTTGAATAATAGTCTCCATGCATGTAGTTGAAGAGGCAACGCTAATGTTAAAATAACAAGCATTGGATTTTACACTAATTATGGGAGCCCAAAGGGATCTAGCAAGCCTAGCATCCACAAGGATTGCATGCACTTGCAGTTGGAAGGATTTTTGTTGGCTGCAAAGGGACAATGGCCGAGCACATCCAACTCTAGGCCGTGTGTCTATGTAGATCAACTCCAGCAGCTTCGGTCGTTGCTCATATGAGCCCCATTTTATTGCATGAAGGTTCCCACAGCCTAGCAGGAAGAGTCTCTTGAGCTTCAGGACACCCACCACCATAGCTTCAAGGTCAAGTATCTTGATCGCACATCCTGAAAGGTTCAACTCCTCCAAATTGGGAAGCCCACGCAAGAACAAATCCTCCAACAATGTGCAACCTTCAAGAGATATTTTGGAAACTCTGACATCCTTCTTATCTACAGCAGACGATGGAGGCTCTGTACGAGAACCCATTGGAGGTAGCTTGCCGGTTGATATCCAATGGCATGCTGGTCCATAGCCATCAAAACTGAATGATCTTAGCGAGCGACTGGTCAACACAACATGTTCAAGCCCATCACATCCATCTAGAACAAGTATTTGAAGTTTGCTTGCCTCTGATAAGCTTTCTGGTAGGCTTTTCATGTCACTGTTACCAGACAAATCAAGTATTTCCAGTTGTTTCTTATCCACAAATGAGTTGTCCATAAATGTCTCTTCCTGATGTGTAGGTTTGATTATTCGAAGCCTTTGAAGGTAAGGTATCCTTTTCTTTAATAATTGACCTGCATACTGCCAGCACATAGCTCCTTCTATATTTAGTTCTGTGAGATTGGCCATAAGACCTATCTTTTCCTCAGATAAGATCTCCACCCAATCTGTGTAACGCAAGTCAAGCACCCATAGGCTATGCAGAAATGATGTCCAAGTGGTGATACATTCCCCTCCTTCAAGCACTTGTATTATTCTGATGTGTGCAGTTGTGCAGCCCAAGGAATCTTAATGTATTGCAATGGACGAAAGGAGGGGATACAAAATTGAAGGCACAATTGGAGAGAATTAGAACACCAAGTTTGTTGCACAGTTTAAACAAGGTATTTGGTAGCCTAGGTGCACTCACAGTCTTGTCAAATGATAGGAAGATTGATGATGCTGTTGCTAGTATAGTTTGCATGTTGTCTTTAAGTATCTTATTCTTTGAGGTGACAGAAATCTAACGGTAAGGCCTCTTTTCATATTTATCAATGTTGCCATCATCCTCACCTTCAACTAGCAGAAGAGAAGACTCTGAATGTTCCATCATCTTATCAAACGTCATACCAAGCAGGTAATCGTCACCGTCAAAATTGATTTCTGAATCCAATGTACTGACGATTTCCCATGTTCTATCCCCTTTTGGAATGATCCCGTCGCATATCCAGAAGTTGGGACCATGAGCTGCCCACTCCAATCCAATGGTATTGTGAGATTTGCGACGCAGGAAAAACCCATAGCAACAACAATCTGTGACCACTGTTAAGTCCATTTCCCTCATAATAAATGGATAGCGATGCTTGTGCTATGGATCTAAGAACCGTGGATGCCCCAAAGCCATTCCAGCCATCGAAGTAGATGATGTTGTTGTTGCGGTTTCTCTGAATAAGACCGAGTATTTCGTCTCTAGCGCTGACAACATCTATTGCTTTGAGCACCTGAAATGCATGCAGGAAATAATAGTTACTACTATGATTCTCTCGTCAAACATGATGTAAAGAATTCAGTACTGCTAGGTGTGTGTAATATGCATAAAACATGAGAGTAGTGGTACCTCTGTTTTCATGATGAAACTCTTCCTCTACTGGTACAAGAGGGAATTGATTAATACATGCTCAGACGTTCATCGATGGATCTAATTAACCCATGATCAGCATATCAATCAGCTATTTGACCTGTGAGTGCACGTGAATCGATCAAATACTAGTAATAATTTACAGGCACGAAGGATCATATTATTATAACTACTCCAAATGGCCAATACCTTTAGTAATTTTTGTCAAGATGATCAAGTAAGTTGGCCAATACAGTAGCACTGTATAAGATAAGCCGAATGAACTAGCGAGCGACGAATCGATCCGCCTGCTAATAAATGTACTGGTAAAGCTAGTTGATGAATCAAATCAAAGACCTCTCCAGACACCAAATTGTATACTACGAGTGTACTGTCAGCAACTCTGCTGGAGCAGGAACATCATTATAGTTGTTGAAGAATCACAGGTGGCAACGAATCACGAATAGGCTTACAATAGGCGTGAATTCTCAATGCCTCCAGCGAGCATGTGCCGGCAAAAAGGGCAGATTTGTATGAACCAAACACTTCTTCTGAAAAACTAAACCGAAGCCGCCAGCACTCTGAATTCCGTTTCCTTCCCCTGCTGCTCTAGATGCTCTGTCCTAATATAACATGCATGTATGTACACCAGATTGACCCACGAATACATTACACACGCATGCACATGTACAACATTACTACCATCCTAACATGAATTTTTTTTCATTGTTGGCTATAGAAAAAAAATATAAATTGTTTCTTGTAAGTTGTCCTTTCATTTGTATATACTAGTTGATTACGTCTGATTGTTTCCTAAATATGTAGGAATTTTCAAGCACCTGAAATATAACTACTCCTAATGTGCACACCACTAATTTTGCAAAGGTTTCTTACCATTACTAATTTAAGGTTCCAACGAACTCTCCATGTTAATCATCACCATAAACGCAAGAAAAAATAAATGCTAAAAAATTCTCACATTAAGAAAAAAAACATTTGGCCATTAGTCGAAAGACTAATTATCCTTGACCATTACGTCTATTTTTTATTATCTAAAAACAAGATCTAATATTTTTATAAAAAAATATCCACCTCCACAATTATATAGATAAAAAATAGCCTAAAATCTCACTGTACGGTAGTACGGGAGAATGTCTTCTAGAAAAAAAATAAGGAAAAATTCCTTTACTAACACCAAAAGATATTGGCTACAACAACAGCCACAGTAGTTTAAGCTAATGTTTTGTAATTGATACATTTATCACTTAAATTAGAGGTATATTAAGCAATAACTAATTCTTATATATGTGTTATAAGATTATGTCTAACTAATTCTTATATGTGTTATAAGATTCTGTCTAACTAATTCTTATATGTGTTATAAGATTCTGTATAACTAATTCTTATATGTGTTATATGCTGGAGCACAAGTGATGGACTAACAATATTTTCTGACAGGAAATGGACTAATAATATATATAATGAGGATTGCTATCATACTCCTAAATAACTATGAACGGTTGATCTACATGTTGATTAATACATATTAACTCCTTTGAGGTAATAGAATAAATGTTTTTTAATAAAAAATAAAGATTCGACAAAAATAGTAGGAAAAAATTACTTGTAATTGGATCCATTAGCTCAAATGTGATGGATAATGACCGGCCACACACATAATTAGATCTATTAATCAATGTAAGGTCTCATATGTGATTCTATGAACATGTAATTTTTTAGTGGATTGTCACTATAATGAACTTTTTTATTTTTTAAGTTCACTTTTGTATTTTAGTTACAAAAGTATACCTCAATTGTGTCGAATAAACAAAATATACAATGTCTTCTCATGATTGAACGACTTTCAAAATCATTTTTACGGAACAAAAGACTTTGGTAAAGTCATACACGTGCAATGTAATTTTATATTAACAAAAGAAAATAAGATTTTTTTTAAGTCATATTATAGCTATTTTCATCTTTTTGGTTAACTTGTTTGGCCTCAATAGTTTTATCTGAAGTCCAAAAAAACATTCAAGTTCGTGGTTTGATAAGTAGTAATTGTCATATATTTTTTTAACATACATGCTTAAAATTTAATTATTTCTTAACATAACACGTGCTGAAAATTAGGCTATATTTTGAAATTAATAGACACGTGTCACAAAACCTGAGCTTGTTTCCAATGCTTTAAATATAATTACAAAATAAAACCTAATTTTGAGTTTAGTATTTATTAAGGAAATTCGGATTTCAGTTGACCATATATGATTAGATACTAGTTTTTGAACCGTGTTTTCAGACGATTATTTTTCCTAGTTTTTTTGGGGAACAAATTGGGGCTAAATAGCTTAAATGAAAACTGAAATATAGGATTATAGGAAGGATTTCATTTTTTTTTTGACAACTAAGGATTTCAATTTGAAACCTGTAAAAAAGCTATGATGCCAGGTATAAATAAAATGGGCATACTCGAATGTTAGCATCTATGACAAAGAACTATAACATTTTTTGTAGGTCCCATATATGTTCTTTTTTTGGGGTGGACAAAAAATGTTTAGCTATACGGCACATTTCCGTAGAAAAAAGCTATATGGCACATGCATATAGTGATATACATAGTTTTTTCATGGACTGAACGTACGTGACCTTAGAACGTACTGCTATGCATAGATGGGATAAAATATTTTAAATGCATTTTCTAAATAAGCATAGTTTGTAAGAAATATATTGCTACCAAAACTGAAGATCATCGGTAGGATAAGGTAACCTCCTCGCTCCGGTGTTTTTCGACTGTCTTCCGTGCTGAGAGAGAAACAGGTAATAAAGTAAGTAAATAACTGGCTCACGGTAGATAGTTTTCGTTTTTCCTTGAATGCTGATTATTTTAATTAGTCTACCAAGAGAAATCAAAGGTTGTGATTTGTTTAAGCTCTTATCTTTTCGGAGGTAAACAGAGTACCGTAGCAAAACTCATACAATTGGCTACCACTTCGTTCCAAAAAAGATATATATATAATATAATGAAGAGGAATGGATGGTGAGCTTGAGATAAAATGCACACACCTTTAATTTCAGCGGATCGAGAGGAGATGGAGATCGTGGATCAAAATGGGAGTGGTTCAACCTTGAAGCGAACCGGAACCGACCCGTCGACCCATTTACTGTGTATTGGTGCACCGGTTGCTCCATTTCTTTACTTTTCTGCTCCATGGTGCACCGATGGTTATCATGGATCGAACCATTTACTGTGCATGCATACGAGTATACTATTGTAAGACTCCACACCAAATGATGAAACGAGACCACACACAAGTGTACGTACGCGTGGAGATTCAGTTCCAGCGATTCAGTTCCAGCAACTTACTAGTCTCAATATGGCCCACATGTCAGTCTCATCTCAGCAAGGCACGATAAGAATCTCACAACCATTTGCAGCTAACACATGTTCCAAAACTAAACACTTCAACCATTCACTACATCCAGTGGGCTTAACATTTGACAGGCACTCCAGAAAAGATGGATGTTACAGCTACGGCCTATGACCCACATGTCAGTCTCAATATACAATATGATGAATGAGGTTTCCCAGAGTAGAAGCTGTATCCTTCCTCAGCTTCTTACTCCTCCGTAGCACTAGGCCTAACATTGTCTAAAATTTACAAAACATGGGAAAATTGTTATTCAAGTTAATCATGCAAGCATGGACAAAAACATAAGTCTAAAATTTAAATAAACAAGCATGACTCAAAGAGCCAAGGTTCAAGGACTCAAGGAGAATGCCGATAGATCAAATCCTGAGAAGCAAAGTTTCTCTACTTTTTCATTCATGAGTCCACTTAGACGGCCAAAATGGGCAAGATGGCCTATCAGCAATAAAGGGACTGGACTTTTGAGTGAACATGCATGTGCACCAAATCTGAACTTTTCAAGTGGCAATCACAGCTCAATTCAAATGGCAATCTAAACTTTTCCGCATCACAAATTGTATCTGACCATTATGATTCATCACAACAATAGATAAAAAAGGCTCTATGCTTTGGAGTTCAGTGGAAAGGCAAATGCCTGAAAACATGTCTGCTACCATTAGATGATTTAACACTCCAGTACTACACTATACAGTTGTAGCTGGACTGCATCTTCTCATAATCCCATCAGCCAATTTAGCTTACTACTAGATGGAGTACATACACATGCCTATGAATGCAGGAACAGCTACCACTTATAATCTACAAGTACAATAATGAAGGAGGAGCAAACAAACAGCCACTAAGACCAACAGATAGTCCTGGCGGCAAAAAAGAAAAAGAAAAGGATGTACAGTAATGAAGCACTGTCATCTACATTTCTGCAGTCAGAACCCAGCAATGGTGCCAGGCATATTCAGTACGATCAGCATGCAGCACACTTATTATTACAGGATATATCTGGGGAGCCTAACACAAACGGAATATAGCCCGAACTTGGAAGCAATCAAAGTTCACTTCAGATTGAAGATCTCGATTCTTCAGCTTACCTTGGAAGGAGGGAGAGTAGCGGATGGCGCCGAATGTCCTGTGCCCCTGTCCACGGCAGCCTTCTTCACTGCGGCCTTCTTCTTGGCTGCTGGTGCGGACGATGCCGGCAAGCTGGAGCAGCGGATGTCGCCGGCGGGAGTAAGGGATGGCGCCGGTTGTCCTGTGCCCTGTCCACGACGGCCTTCTTCTTGGCTAGTGTTGAGGATGGCTGTTCTCTTGCTGGTGGCTCCATACAGAAAAGCATACAAAATTTTAAACAACTACTTCAATAAACAACTGTACTCCAAAAATCCCGAGACATGAAAACACTACTTCAATAAACAACTGTACTCCAAAATTCCAAATCACATGGATAAGAGAATGGGTGAATACTAGCAAGGCACACAATTTAACCAGACTTTAAATGCAAGTTAACGTGGCAATCAATTTTAAAATAAGGAGGAACAATGTGGTAAGACCATCAAGGCATCAATATGATCTTATCAAAACGCAAGGCGTGGACCAACAATGCAGGAAGCTCTGACTGTCCCAAGTAAAATCAAACAAGAATCGGGAACACACTTATCAACACACCAGCATACTATGCGTTTAATTTGACCATGGGAATAATAGGGCTTTAATTTGACCACGCCATCCAACATCCCATGTGTTGCACTGCCTGTATCCACTCCCTTGGCTGCGAGCAGCGAGCTGTGAAACCAAACAAGGTGCGAATTTGAGGCCCAAGTGCCAAGGAAGACAGACTTGCAGGCGGTGATGCATTTTCTAAATGCATCAGTGTATCATCAGAAGCATGGTCAGATGAACTAATATAAAACTACTGTCAAGCTTCTCTGTGAGAGTGGGAGGGTGCTTTGCTTCTCTCTGTCAGTCTGTCCCCTGCTTCTCTTTTGTTTGCCCTCAAATAAAGCGCTTGCACTGACTTTGCCCCTGCCCCTTTGGTTTTGTTCCTTTTTCATTTTTTTTTCCTTTTCTTTTCTGAACATCTATTGCTAATTCTCATCTATTGCCTTTTTTTTTTCCCCATCTTTCTCCTTTGTTTAACGAGGTTCATGAAGTAACTAGGCATGACGGTGTGTTCTCGTGAACGCTCCAGAAACGCTTGCTGCTGTCCGCATGTTTCAACGGCCTGATCTGATAGAGGCATGGGAGAAGGAGATTTGAACGCATGATGTTAGCAGGCGACGTGGACCTATCAGATGCTTGAGGCTTGACCTGCAGATTCCTCGCGGCCGGGGCACAGGCCTCAGGATGCAACCTTAATTTTGTTCAGAATGTCTGCCGAGCCGGGAGCCGTGGAGCGGCGGCGAGGCTCCTGGAGCTTGCGGCTGCTCATCCGGGGGGCGGCGCAGCCATCCGCGGCCGTCAAGCACCTCAGGCAGGCTTACGTGCGCAGAGCCGGGCCATTCCTGCCGCCGCCGCCGTCTCCGGTTTCGGTCTCTGCGCAAAAATTCTCGTCGCGACGAGGGGTTTGTCGACGGTGGGGAATGCGGTCTCTGATTCGGATGATTCCACCTCTCCTGCTGTTGAGCACCCCCCCGCGCATCAAGTTCAAGAGGCCCGACAAGACCGCCAGGCACATTACGAATGCATGTAACCTGATTACCTGAGTGAGTATAACATACTTGCAGGGACTGTGTTGTTGCACTGAAATATTGAATCCAGTGACAGTAACAAAATCACCACGGAAACAATACAGCCGCTACTTGTTGTTTGACTATGCAGATCCTGAACAAATCATTCAGATGAGATTGGTAACAAATCATTTCTTAATATTCCTGCTTAATTTAGCGCTGTTCACGTTTCTGGTACTGATTCTTCCTCTGTGAATTAATTTGCGGCAAGTTCCCGAGAACAAAAGGCGTGAGTCGACATTAAAAGGGATTGTGCTAGGAAGGCGCAACACTGGGATCAATACAACCTTCAGATTGCGTAGATTAGTGTCCGGTGTCGGAGTCGAGTCTGTGTTTCCACTGTAAGTCAATCCGAACATGTTCTTCCCTAATCTAACTTATACTTTTAATATACTCTGCTTTGTTTTGAAACATAATCATGCTGAGGTTGAAGTACTTATATAAAATTCTTTAATATCCTTGGGCTGCCAGAATTAACTTCTTGTTCATTGATACCTCATAATTGTTCAGCAACCATTAAATATCATGTTTCTACTATCTAGTGGGCCATTTCTTCCTGCCCGTTACAATGGCGGACATGGAGTTCTAGTCCTCTGTTTGCGCATAGCCTTACAATATACATGGATAAATTAAGGCCAGCTTAACTATATATGTATGTGTGGTTTCTGTTAGGATAATTGGGCCAATCCTATTATTTATTCTAAATAATCAGTAAACCTCAAAGGCCCACAATTGTGTGATTAAGTGAAAAGATGATTAGTACCAACTTGACTAATTACCTAGAGGACAATCAACTTAAATAGTTAGCATTGGGATGCCCACATAAGCTGATTAAGGAGGAGAACCTGGGACCCACACGCGCGCGCCGCCGCCGCCGAGCCGCCCGCCGGGGCCAGGGCCGGGGCCGTGGGCATGGGCTGGCTTGGCTTGGCTTGGGCCTGAGGCCGTGGGCCTTGGGCTGGCTGGCCTAGCCTTGTTTTGCCACTCGGCCTATCCGGCCGAGCCAAACCCTAGCCGCCGCTCCAGCCCACCCGGCCGCCAGGGAGATCCAACGGTCTCCCGACAGGGGCGCCTCCTATATAAGGGGCTTCTGTCGGAGACTAGGGTTAACGAGTGTTCCTCCCGACCAGCCGCCTCCACTCCACTGTTCGAGCTTGAGCCGCTCCTGTGCACCTCCGGCCAGATCCCCTGCGAGCACAGGCGGCTCTGGTGAGCAGGCCTCCGGAACTTGTCCCGTCAAGCGTACCTGCTCGGGTAGGCGGGCAATCAAGTTTTTGGGGAGCGTCCACGGGCGCGACTGCTCCGACACGCTGCTGCTGCCTTCCCCGACTTCGTCTCCGTCCAGCACCAAGATGGTGGCCACGAGGACGCGTGCTGGTGCGAGTGTGGGAGCCAGCGCCGATGCCGGCGACGCCGCCGCTGCTACTGGTGCGGCGAACTTCACCGCCATCCCTGCAGGTGGCGCTCCAGGTGACAATGGTGCTGTACTGGCCGCGGGTACCGGCAGTAGCACGCTAGGGTATAAACTGAGATCCCTGTTTATGCTTTATTTCATTGCTGCTGTTATTTTGCTTATGTTAATGAGTAGCAGTAGCAGTAGCGATTATGAGGCTGTCGCACGCATCATACTAGCGTTAGTATTTTGCTTATCACATTTATGGATTAATACATGGTGTAAAATGACTAAATATCCAACAATCCAAAAACTTGATAGGTCATTTTCATCTGCTAGCTTTGTTGCATCATTGAGGCCACCATCTTTGAAGGATGGCGGATCTAATTATAAGATATGGCGATCCCATGCTATGTTGTGGTTTACCGCTATGCGCTGTGAGCACGCTGTCAAGGGAAGGCGCATTGAACCGCCTCTTTCTCCTGAGGAAGAGAGCAAGTTCAATGAGGCGGATAACTTGCTCAAGCTGTCGCTCATTAGTGTCATAGATGAGGGTATGATTCCACTGTACATGGACATGCCTACGGGCAGGGATATGTGGGATGCACTGCAGGCCAAGTTCAGGGTTCCTGACGCTGGCAGTGAGCTGTACATTATGGAGCAGTTCTATGACTACAAGATGGTCGATGACCGTTCTGTAGTAGAGCAGGCTCATGAGATACAGATGCTAGCCAAGGAGCTTGAGAACAACCAGTGTGTGCTGCCCGACAAGTTTGTGGCCGGCGGTATTATCGCTAAGCTGCCACCTACTTGGAGGGATTTTGCCACTTTTCTAAAGCACAGGAGGCAAGAGTTCAGTGTGACTGATCTTGTCGCTTCCTTAAGTGTTGAGGAGAATACGAGAGCAAAGGACACACGGGGCAAGAAAGTGCTAACTGAGGGAGGCTCTAGCGCCAATCTGGTGCAGAAGAGGAACCCTCAGGCCCACAAGAGGAAGAAGAACAAGAATGCTGAAAACAAGAATGTCGTCAAGCCACAAGCTCAAGCCTTTAAGAAAAAGGAAAACAAAGAAAAGAGTGGCGGCTGCTTTGTCTGCGGGAGCACTGATCACCGGGCAAAGGAGTGTCTAGACCGCAAGGACAGGGAGCAGAAGAAGACAGCCAACATGGTTGTTAGCGAGGCTGGAGGATCTGGGTACGGTAATTATTTACCAACGATCCTTTCAGTTTGTCTCTCTCCTGATTGGTGGGTTGACACAGGGGCTAATATTCATGTATGTGCTGACCACTCTTTGTTTTCTTTGTACCAGGAAGAACGAGGTTCCTCCCTGCTGATGGGAAACGGGTCGCATGCGGCTGTTCATGGTGTTGGCATGGTCAATCTGAAGTTTACTTCGGAAAAGACCATGCAGCTGAAGAACGTGCAGCATGTCCCCTCTATCAAGAAGAATCTAGTCAGCGGGTCTCTACTGTGCAGAGATGGTTTTAAGCTTGCTTTTGAGTCCAATAAATGTGTTGTATCGAAATATGGAACATTTGTTGGTAAGGGCTATGAATGCGGAGGCTTGTTCCGCTTTTCATTGATGGATTCTTGTAACAGTAATGTCGTGAACCATGTGAGACATGATGTTGGGTGCAACGTTTGGCACTCCTGTTTATGCCATATTAATGTTGGATGCATGACGCGCTTAGCTAAAATGAGTTTAATCCCTAAATTTGATTTGGTTCAAGGTTCTAAGTGCCATGCTTGTGTGCAAGCTAAACAACCCCGCAAGCCTCGTATGGCTGTGAAAGAGGCGATGAACACGGCACCTCTAGACCTCATTCACTCAGACTTATGTGAGATGAATGGAGTGTTGACCAAAGGCGGCAAGAAATATTTCATGACTCTAATCGATGATAGTACTAGATTTTGCTACGTGTACTTATTAAAAACAAAAGATGAAGCCTTACACTACTTTAAAATCTATAAAGCCGAAGTTGAGAATCAACTTGAGAAGAAAATCAAACGGTTGCGGTCTGATCGTGGTGGAGAGTACTTTTCAAAAGAATTTGATCAATTCTGCGAGGAACATGGAATTATTCATGAGAGGACGCCTCCTTTCTCCCCCCAATCCAATGGGATTGCTGAAAGAAAGAACCGCACTCTAACTGATTTGGTTAACGCCATGTTGGACACTGCGGGACTTTCCAAGGAATGGTGGGGTGAGGCTATATTGACTGCGTGTCATGTCCTGAATAGAGTTCCTACAAAGAATAGAGAGAAAACACCATTCGAGGAATGGGAAAAGAAAAGGCTAACTCTCTCATACCTGCGCACCTGGGGTTGCTTGGCCAAGGTAAATGTGCCAATCATCAAGAAGCGCAAGCTAGGACCAAAAACTGTAGATTGTGTCTTTCTCGGATACGCTATAAACAGCGTAGGCTACAGATTTTTAGTGGTTGAATCTGGAGTGCCCGACATGAGAGTTGGTGCAGTGATTGAGTCTAGAGATGCAACATTCTTTGAGAATGATTTCCCTATGAGAGGGAATGTACCGAGCACATCTAGTCAGGGACCTCCTGATGCTCCCAAAACTTCTGTGCCAGTGGAGTGTTCTGAACAACCCGTCATAGAAAATCCTAGGGAGGAAAATGGTGGGGTCACTCGAAAGAGTAAGAGACCTAGGATTGCAAAATCCTTTGGTGATGACTTTACCATATACCTCGTGGATGATACTCCAACAACCTTTGAAGAGGCATTTTCCTCTCCTGACGCTGACTATTGGAAGGAAGCGGTATGGAGTGAGATGGATTCAATAATGTCTAATGGAACTTGAGAAGTGGTTGATCGCCCTTATGGGTGTAAGCCTGTTGGATGTAAATGGGTGTTCAAGAAAAAGCTTAGGCCTGATGGTACCATTGAAAAGTACAAGGCAAGGCTTGTTGCTAAAGGTTATACCCAGAAGGAAGGCGAGGACTTCTTTGACACTTACTCACCTGTGGCCCGATTGACTACAATCAGAGTACTACTTGCCTTGGCTGCATCTCATGGTCTTCTCGTTCATCAGATGGACGTGAAGACGGCTTTCCTAAACGGAGAGTTAGATGAGGAGATCTACATGGATCAGCCCGATGGTTTTCTAGTAGAGGGTTAAAAGGGCAAGGTGTGCAAATTGTTAAAGTCTTTGTATGGCCTAAAGCAAGCTCCAAAACAATGGTACGAAAAGTTTGATAAGACCATGACGTCAGCAGGCTTTGTTGCCAATGAGGCTGATAAATGTGTCTACTACCGTTTTGGTGGGGGAGAAGGAGTGATCCTGTGCCTATATGTGGATGACATCCTAATATTTGGCACAAACCTCAATGTGATTGAGGAAGTGAAGGACTTTCTGTCCAAGAACTTTGATATGAAAGATCTGGGAGAAGCTGATGTGATTTTGAACATTAAGCTACTAAAGGAAGAAAATGGTGGGGTTACTTTATTGCAGTCCCACTATGTGGAAAAGGTTCTAAGCCACTTTGGGTATAGTGACTGCAAACCTGTGTCCACTCCCTATGATCCAAGCCTAATTCTGAGAAAGAATAAAAGGATAATGAGGGATCAATTGAGGTACTCCCAAATCATTGGCTCACTAATATATTTGGCTAATGCCACTAGACCTGACATCTCATATGCTGTGAGCAAGTTGAGCCGGTTTCTTTCAAATCCGGGAGATGATCATTGGCGTGCTCTCGAGAGAGTAATGCGGTATCTCAAAGCAACCGCTAGCTATGGCATTCACTATACTGGGTACCCAAAGGTACTGGAGGGTTTTAGTGATGCAAATTGGATATCTGATGCTGACGAGTTGAGGGCCACCAGTGGGTATGTGTTTATCCTTGGGGGTGGTGCTGTTTCCTGGAAGTCTTGCAAGCAGACTCTCATTACGAGGTCAACTATGGAAGCAGAGCTCGCAGCACTAGACACCGCTACAGTTGAGGCCGAATGGCTTCGGAAACTCCTGATGGACTTGCCGGTGGTTGAAAAACCTGTGCCCAGCATTTCCATGAACTGTGATAATCAAACTATGATAATCAAAGTTAACAGTTCTAAGGATAACCTGAAGACTACTAGGCATGTAAGACGTCGTTTAAAGTCTGTCAGAAAATTGAGAAACTCCGGAGTGATAGCGTTGGACTATGTCCACACGTCTAAAAATCTGGCAGATCAATTCACCAAGGGGCTGTCACGTAACGTGATAGACAGTGCATCAGTTGAGATGGGACTGAGACCCACTTAAAGTCTGCTATAGTGGTAACCTGCTCTATGTGATCGGAGATCCCGTGAATTAGAGTGGTGAAATAAGCTATGAGTAGACTGAGGGAAAAGACCCTTATAAAGGTCTCTATCTTTGAGAATGCACTTCTTTTCCAGGCTGTAAGGCAGGATGGTATGTGTATACCTTTATGTGATCCGAGTGGCTTATTTAAGCAGGGATGTTGACCTACAGGACATCCTAGAAGGGACACACCTATGTGAGTCAGACTGCTGATTTCACACAAAACTGTCAATTCAAGGCATAGTCCATTGATCAGTTGTGAGTGAGTGTAAGCCTCTTTTCTAGATGGTAGTTCAACTTAACAGTCTCCATCAAAACACCGGTATATCAAACAAGCTCAGAACTGAAGGCACTAACTGTGTACCTTTGATGTTTGGTGGGGATTGTTAGGATAATTGGGCCAAGCCTATTATTTATTCTAAATAATCAGTAAACCTCAAAGGCCCACAATTGTGTGATTAAGTGGAAAGGTGATTAGTACCAACTTGACTAATTACCTAGAGGACAATCAACTTAAATAGTGAGCATTGGGATGCCCACATAAGCTGATTAAGGAGGAGAACCTGGGACCCACACGCGCGCGCCGCCGCCGAGCCGAGCCGCGCCGCCCGCCCGCCCGCGCGCGCGTCGCGACGCGACGCGCCGGGCCGAGGCCGAGGCCGTGGGCGTGGGCGTGGGCGTGGGCGTGGGCTGGCTGGCTTGGCTTCGGCCTGAGGCCGTGGGCTGGCTGGCCTAGGCCTTGTTTTGCCACTCGGCCCATCCGGCCGAGGCAAACCCTAGCCGCCGCTCCAGCCCACCCGGCCGCCAGGGAGATCCAACGGTCTCCCGACAGGGGCGCCTCCTATATAAGGGGCTTCTGTCGGAGACTAGGGTTAACGAGTGTTCCTCCCGACCAGCCGCCTCCACTCCACTGTTCGAGCTTGAGCCGCTCCTGTGCACCTCCGGCCAGATCCCCTGCGAGCACAGGCGGCTCTGGTGAGCAGGCCTCCGGAACTTGTCCCGTCAAGTGTACCTGCTCGGGTAGGCGGGCAATCAAGTTTTTGGGGAGCGTCCACGGGCGCGACTGCTCCGACACGCTGCTGCTGCCTTCCCCGACTTCGTCTCCGTCCAGCACCAAGATGGTGGCCACGAGGATGCGTGCTGGTGCGAGTGTGGGAGCCAGCGCTGATGCCGGCGACGCCGCCGCTGCTACTGGTGCGGCGAACTTCACCGCCATCCCTGCAGGTGGCGCTCCAGGCGACAATGATGCTGTACTGGCTGCGGGTACCGGCAGTAGCACGCTAGGGTATAAACTGAGATCCCTGTTTATGCTTCATTTCATTGCTGCTGTTATTTTGCTTATGTTAATGAGTAGCAGTAGCAGTAGCGATTATGAGGCTGTCGCACGTATCATACTAGCGTTAGTATTTTGCTTATCACATTTATGGATTAATACATGGTGTAAAATGACTAAATATCCTTCTGCATTATAAATGCAATTGGATATTTGCAGAACTGGGAAAACTGTGCTCAGGAAATCAGGTTTTGTCCTTCTGTTTGTTGTAAATTCATGAATACTATATTCAGAACCATGCTGACACATAGCTAATGACCCTGAAGCTAGTTAATGATGATGTACCGAACAACACAGGCAGATTGGCCATTTTGCAGAATGATAGACATTTGTTTTTCGAAAACGCACGAGAGTTGTATTAGAGACAAAGGAAAGGTCCCCATACATCACACACGTCTCATACGGGGATCAAATATGAGAGTCCCCATTTTGCAGAGTGGACATAACTGCTTGTGCCCTGTTAGCAAGCATCCTCGTACGAGTGGAGATTATAGTTTCATAAACACATTATCCAGTTATGCTCATACCTCAGTTGTTCTGAATCTGTAGCAGATTCTTTCTTTGCTCTGCATTCGCCATGGAAACAAATACATTGAAAGAATACTATAAGTAGTAGTTTATTTCCTTTTTTTTCTTTTTTTTTATTATCAGGATCTTTGTGATTCGTTCAGCACTCAACTTTTATAATCTATTTAATGTGTGGAGCTAGCATAACCATGGAAAAGATATCCTCACATATGACAATGCACATACGATACTAGATTGACTTGAGAGTTTGACCAAATTATGTTTTATGGTTTTGAATGGAAACATGCTGTTGTTATCTCTCATTGTTTGAACGGCCACATGTATTTCTTTGAATTAGCTATCAACTATTTGCTTGCACTATTTTCTTGATTTGACTTTGTCTTTTATGTTCAGTTACTCCCCAAACATCAAAGAAATCAAGATCTTGGACAGGAAGAAAGTCAGGAGAGCTAAGCTGTATTACCTGAGGGACAGGGTGAGCGCACTTAAAAAATGAGGCTTTCAACTTGTTTCTAGGATTTTTGCCCATGTGGATAAGCATGGTTTCTGAAGATGCAACAGTTGCAGTCTGAGAATCACACTGTTTGGTTCCATGTTTGAAAAGCCATAGCTTGTAGTTGTCAATTGTCATGCTTGGTTTGAAGCTGTAAGTGCTAGCAGAATATGTTTTCTGATTCAAAATTTAACAATGCTAATCCTCCCTCTTTGATTTGCAGCACTGTAAGCTCAGTGCAAAAAAATAATGTCCTTAGGTCTATTACTTCCCCAACCTTCTTTAGGATGTGCCTTTGACATAAACAAGCTGGAATACTTTATTTATCAAAGTGAAACAATTATGAGGTGCTTTCTGCTGTGGAGGTTACTGGTTTTCATTTATCAAAATCGTGTTTATTCATAGTAATATGTTGTTCTGAAGAATGCGTCTCTGTTTCTGTCCAGCTTGTCCTGTTGTGAACGAGTGGTATAAGCTCTGTGGATACCCATTCGTGGAACTGAACTTTGTTAGTTTTTCTTTTATGTCCCAGTATGTGTGGTGGGAATCTTTTTATGGCCCATTATCTGGTGCGAATAACGCAAGTGATTGTCAGTGACTGGAATAGTTACAATGTTTTGTTTATATATAAGAAACATCTGTATCTCGGACCTTATAACCCTCGTTTCATTCATCAAAATCGTCTAGGTGGACCATGCATGCAACCCTTGTTACTGTTCTTTTAGCATGTAACCATTACAGGCAGCTGGCAATGAGGACAGACAACTAGTACAAACTAGTTGTAATGAAAGGCAACCAACTTTTAATCACCCTCTTTGTCAGTGCACAATGTATCACCAAAGAACGACAAGCACAGAGCAAATAAATCAATCTCACACCACAAACTTGATCATAGATTATTGTAGCTTAAATAATGGTTCACCAATACAATACAGCCGACTTATGCATATGCATGAGGCTCGCACACAACCAGCATACGTACATCAAATCAATAAGATACAATACCACATTACCACCCTTGGTTTCATCATAAGATACAATACATATATATGTAGATGGATACATATATAGCAAGCAAAGCAATCCCATGAGCGCAGCCATCAAATCGCACAAGACAGGACAGTGCGGACGGCGTGCCTCTTATTACAAGCATCTGGTCTGATCCCTCAGACCCTCACAAACGGTCTGAAACACACACACACACACACACACAAACACACTCATCGTTCGGCAAGCTGAAACACACACACACACACACACACACACACACACACACACACACACACACACACACACACACACACA
>CM041643.1:3830601-3910891 GCA_023333625.1 Bothriochloa decipiens | reverse complement strand
ACACACACACACACACACACACACACACACACACACACACACACACAGAGGGACAACCAGGCCTCACGAGTCGCGGCCTGGCCTGCGCTCAACACCGGCGTGCAGGCTCCTGGCTGTCTTTCTTATTTCAAAAACCAAACCAAACACACAGAGAAGGCAGCTGGCCAACTCGGCCGGCCGACTGGTCATCAGATGGTCATAAAAGGCAGGACCTAACCTGAAGCCCCGTACCCTTACTTCCTTTCACACAACAAACAAACTGATCAACAGACAGGCAGCATCCATCACACGAACAATCCACAGAGACAACCGACATAGCAGAAGCAGCAGCTGCAGATGCACACTTCAGAATGAGTTTCCATCACCTAGAAGCAGCATAGTGAGTGATTGAGAAGGAAATCAAAACAATTAAGAGCAAATATATAAGCTGCCTTATTATTACCTGAGAACGGTGGTTCTGAGCGTGCGCCTCTTGTAGTACCGCGAGTGCACCGGCGCCTCGTACAGGGAAGGGTGGTGGCCAGGATCCACCCCGTCCCACTCCAGTGCGTCCCACACGTCCTTCTCTATTATCCCCACGGTCGGCCTCCTCATGCCTGGCTCGCGGCCCTTCAAGGCCGGCAGCCGACGCAGGCTCCAGCATCCCCTGATCTTGATGGTCTTCAGGGCGGGCGCCAGCATCTTGGCGCCCTCACATATCTGCTTCAAGGCCGGGAGGTCGTGCAGGTGGATGCTGGTCAGCTTCGGGAACTCAACGCTTGTATGCTGGTACTCCTCGTCAGCATCACCCGGTACGAAGACATGCCTGAGGTTGCCGCAGTGGATGATGTGGAGGGTCTCCAGGCTGGGGAAGGAGGGGCGCTTGCCCATGGCAAGCCCATACTGGAGGCTTGGGCAGCGTCGCAGGTGCAAGTGTCGTAGGCTTCTGAAGCGATCAGTAGAACCGTACAAGACACCTTTGCTCCATACACAACGAGCCATCAGGAGATCCGATGCCCAGATGGTCTCTAGATTACCATACGCATCCTCTGCACCCGGAGGAAAGACGGCGTGCAAGCTGGGCCACCTCTCGACGCGGCACCACCTGAGGGAAAACCATTCTCTTGTTGGCGTGGTATTGCTGCAGGTCGAGACATCATGCACATGCAGGGATTTGGTATACCATCTCATCAATCTACCCAAATTATCACCATCAGGATCCGCCTCCACCTCACTCTGCACGCTACGGCTTCCATCACCAATCTCGAAATGGCAATCCAGTTGCCCTGTTGGGCCCTGCGGGAAGGCCTGCATCGGGGCTGGGCCATCACCAACCTTGGTAAAGACATCACGGTACATGTCTCTAGTAGCTATGTCATAGTGTCGTTGATGATCAATGGACCCTGTCACTTTCTCCTTGATTGATGTTGCTTCAGGTTGACTAGTCTCCATGCATGTGGCTGAAGAGGTGATGCTGATGTTGAAATGACGGGCATCAGAATATGCACTATGTATGGGAGCCCAAAGGGATCGAGCAAAGTCTAGCATCCACAAGGATTGTGTGCACCTGTAGGTGGAAGGATTTCTGTTGGGGAAGGGACAATGGCCGAGCACGTCCAACTCTAGGCCGTGTGTCTATGCAGAGGAGCAGCGTCAGTCGTTGCTTATATGAGCCCCATCTTATTGCACGAAGGTTCTCACAGCCTAGTAGGAAGAGTCGCTTGAGCCTCGGGACATCCACCACCATAGCTCCAAAGTCAAGTACCTTGATTGCACATCCTGAAAGGTCTAGCTCCTCTAGATTGGGAAGGCCACGCAAGAACAGATCCACTAACAATGTGCAACCTTCTAGAGATATTTTGGTGGTTTTGGCATCCTTCTTATTTGCAGCAGATGGATACTCTAGACGAGAACTCATTGGAGGTAGCTTGCTGGTTGATGTCCAATTGGATGCTGGTCCATAGCCATCAAAACTGAATTATCTTAGCGAGGGGCTGTCCAGCACAACATGTTCAAGCCCATCACATCCGTCTAGAACAAGTATTTGGAGTTTGCTTGCCTCTGATAAGCTTCCTGGCAGGCTTTTCATGTCACTGTTACCGGACAAATCAAGTATTTCCAGTTGTTTCTTGTCCACAAATGAGTTGTCCATGTCCATGGATGTCTCTTCCTGATGTGTAGGTTTGATTATTCGAAGCCTTTGGAGGTAAGGTAGCCTTTTCTTTAATAGTTGACCCATATGCTGCCAGCACGTAGCTCCTTCTATATTTAGTTCTGTGAGATTGGCCATAAGACCTATCTTTTCCTTAGATAAGATCTCCACCCAGTCTGTGTAACGCAGGTCAAGCACCCATAGGCTATGCAGAAATGATGTCCACTTGGTGATACATTCCTCTCCTTCAAGTTCACTTGTATTATTCTGATGTGTGCAGTTGCCCAGCCCAAGGAATCTTAATGTATTGCAATGGATGAAAGGAGGGGATACAAAATTGAAGGCACAATTGGAGAGAATTAGAACACCAAGTTTGTTGCATTGTTTAAGCAAGGCATTTGGTAACTTTGGTGCACTAATAGTCTTGTCAAATGATAGGAAGATTGATGATGCCGTTGCCAGTATGGTTTGCATGTTGTCATTAAGTATCTTATTCTTTGAGGTGAGAGAAATCCAACGGTAAGGCCGATTTTTATATTTTTCAACATTGCCATCATCTTTGCCTTGAACTAGCACATGAGAAGACTCAGAATCTTCCGTCATCTTAGCAAACACCTTACCAAGCAGAGAATCATCAGCGTTAAAGTTTATTTCTGAATCCAACGTATTGACAATTTCCCTTGTTCTGCCCCCTTTTTGAATGATCCCATCGCATATCCAGAAGTTGGGAGCATGAGCTGCCCAATCCAATCGAATGGTACTGTGAGAACTGTGGTGCAGGAAAAACCCATAGCGCCAACAATCTGTGACCATGGTTTTGCTGACTTCCCGCATAAATGGATAACTAGCAACTATGTTGGCAGCTTCTTCAAGAAACAATGCATTAAGCTGTGAGTTTGGTAAATTGGCGGGATTATACATATAATATTTATTATAAATGAAGAGGCCTGTGTGTCTTAAATTCTCTGCTAGTTTCTTAATACTATGAGGCCAAGAGTATTCATGCATAGTCACGAATCTTCTTCCAAATGCCCATATTATCATGCCATAGTATTCTAGAATACCAAGTTCCCTTAGGTCAACCTCATCAGTACTCCCATTAATGAAAATCATCATAAATCTACTTTCCATCAGGGTTTTTGTAAGCATAGCTGAAACTTCTCGTATCACATCCCTAGATTCATGATCCACTCCATTGAAGTCATCCTCCTCGTCCTGCTCCTCAAACATGGCCATAGTATTTTGATCAAGTTTGAGCTGCTCTGCAAGTTTTCTCTGCATCACCCTTTTACTCTCCCATCGCGAGCAATCAATGTAAATGGTTCTGCCAAAGCATAACTTTGGAGGTGGAGATTCCATATATAGAAGTGCTTGTGCTATGGATCTAAGAACCGCGGTTGCCCCAAAGCCATTCCACCCATCAAAGTAGATTATGTTGTTTTTGAGGTTCCCCTGGATAAGATTCAGTATTTGCTCTCTTGCAGCAACTACATCTGCTGCGTCGATTCTCTGAAATATGGGGATAGCTAGCTAGTTAAGATCTGCTCAGCATTTATATAAGGAATTCGGTAAAGAAAACAAACTGCTAGAAAATTGTATATATATGCATAAAAGATGAGAGTCAGAGAGTAACGGTACGGTACCTGAGGTCTTGCCATGGTGAAACTCCTCTGCTACTGTATAAGAGGAGCAAATTATATCAACGGGAAGTACACGCGCAGGCAGATTCTCGTGTACTTAACCCATGATGATCTGAGCATGAGTCGATCAATCAGCTAGCATATTCGATCATCAAAGACGACCTTTCCCTGTATGCAGGCAGGCGTGCACACAACATTATTATGTTTATAACCTGTCAGTGAGTCGATCAGTGCTAGTAGGATGAGACGGCAAGCAAGCAGTAATGCAAAGCACGCACGCACAAGACTAATCAGTTCCTTAAGTATCAATATCTAGTAGTAGGAATGAAATTGGATACGTACTGACTCGTTAATGTAAAAAAAAAAACATGGATAATAATGTACACACATGCACCGTACCTTTAGTTTCTGCCGACGAGGATCGATCGGAGATGAAGATGGTGGAGAGTGAGTTGGTCGATCCTTAGAAAGATATATAGATTGGACGCTGGAATGAATTGAACGATCCAATACAAGGCTTGACGAGAAGCAACAGGGAGATCGACCAACTGAGAGGTTTAGTTGCAGTACCGACTCGTTTTAAAAGGAAACACGGATAATGTACACACCGTACCTACCTTTATTTTCTGTGGAAGAGGAGATGAAAATGATGGGACTGAGTTGGTCGATCGATATCCCAGATAGATGCTCAATTGCCCAGCCCACCAATGGAAGAAGCTGATGGAATGAAAGATCCATCCAATGCAAGCCGATGGAATGAAGATGATGGTAGCTAGCTGTTGCCGTGTCCTCGTTAGTCCCCCTTTTTTTTGTGACTCTCCTCGCTAGTCCTTCAGATCATCCAACAAGGCAACAAAAAGCAAAAACACACTCACAAGCCAGGCACGATCCCTTGCTTGGAATCTGATACATGCATGGATCGGACGCTGCTTTTTTATTTCATTCCATCCAATGCTTTCTTTTTCCCTTTTTTATTTTCCTTTTCCTTTTTTATATTAATCTATCAATTTTTCTTCTATAAATCGTGAACAATTTTTTTAGATTTAGAAGTCTATCTGAAACAAGTTCTGTAAAAAAATTTGTTAGATAACAAAAAATATAAATTATGTTATTCATAAAAATTATTAAAAGATTTTGCTAGAAAATTTTATGTTGACAGATTGTTATTATAAACTTGTTCGTTAATAGTTGTCGACAGAAGCTATAAAAAGGGTTATAAAGGTCATGTAGAAAAGTTGTCATAATATGTTATCTAAAAACTCAAAACGGTTCTGTCTATAGCTTAACTGGTTGATTTTTACTTTAGCAGTAACCGGTTGATTGCTATGACTAAAATCAACCGAATTCTGAGGACAAATCAACCGAGAACATCATCGGACGCAGTCCAGAACATCGCCGGTAGCAGGCTAGAACAGACGAAACAGACGAGAGCACAGGCCAGAACATCTCCGCGAAACAGACGAGAGCACAGGCCAGAACATCGCCGGACACAGGCCAGAACATCGAGCGCGTGTCGCGGAGAGAAAAACCAGAGTATCATCGGAACATCGCCGGACACAGGCCAGAACATCACCGGAAGCAGGCCAGAACATCGGTTGAGAGCAGACCAAAAATCAACCGGTTGATCTATAGCAAATCTCAAAACTTACGTAAAGACCTATGTATCTTGAAAAACTTGTGATTAAAAAAAATATGATGATAAGTTTTGTTCTGCAAAATTTATACATAAAAAATTTAGAATAACTTCACAACTTTCTAAAAAAATGATAAAGTTGTGGAAACATTTTTTTCCAAAAAAGAGTGTATTTTTGGGTGAGGGCAATAACGAGTACATGCTTTACCATTCTCAATAACTAGGTGGATTTCCGCGCGTTGCTGCGGGTACGAAGAAGAAATATAATTGAGTTAGAATGTTACTAACATAAGAATTGAGATGTATATATATGGACATATGGTATGGTGTTGGTAATACAGGAAATAACACGGCTGACTTGCTATGAAGCCCACTCGTAAAACCACCACATGCACAACAGTTATCCATGGTCCATCTTTCTCCGGTAAAAAAGAAGAAGAATCAGGTGTAGCCTCATGGTTCGTGCACCCATCACAGTGGTTGTTTATTAATTGCTTGTGAATGGCAACCGTTTGGAGCATGTGAGGGTGGCAACGTTAGGAGTTCTTAATCAGTCTTGTTCAGATTATATTTGAGGCAAAGTGTTCTTTAATGGCTCTAAGGAAGTGGATGACATGACTTAAGGAGATGCTAGAGAAATAGGTAATGGGCATTAGCTTTATAGGAGTTTAAGATTTAAAATTATATTTAAAACAAAGTGCTCTTTAATGGCTCTAAGGAAGTGGATGACATGGCTTAAGACGATGCTAAAGAAGTAGATAGTATGCATTAGCTTTATAGAAGTTTAAGATCAATCAAAGACTCAGAGGCTAGACCTACTAGATCCACCACATGGTCCTGAAGGGCGAACGACTCTCGGGTCTCGGTGTGGCACCCACAGTAGACCTGTTTTCTATTTTCCCGCCACAACGCTATGCCGGTTCCCGGGTTTGGAGTGAACTACGATCATCATCGGTGTCCATGCAATTTTATTTTTCCCTCCTTTTCTTTTCCTTTTTATTTTTTCATATTAATCTATCAAATTTTCTTCTATATATTGTGAACAATTTCTTTTAGATTTAGACGTCTATCTGAAACAAGTTATGCAGTAAAGGTTGTTAGATAAATATGTGTATAAATTATGTTATTCATAAAAATTATTAAAAAAATTATGATAGAAAATATTATGTTTATAGATTGTTATTATAAACTTGTTCGTTAATAGTTGTCGACAGAAGCTAAAAAAAGGGTTATAAGGGCATGTAGAAAAGTTGGCACAATAAGTTGTCTAAAAAATTGCGTAAAGACCTATATATCTTGAACAACTTGTGATTGAAAAATGATGATAAGTTTTGTTCCACAAAAGTTTATACATAAAAAATTTTAGTATAACTTCACAACTTTCTAGAAAAAAATTATAAAGTTGTGGAAAAAATTCTTTTCCAAAAAAGAGAAACTCATGTATTATCTGATCATGCACTGCTATTTTGTCTAAGGTCTTGGCTGATTAGCTACACTCATTCATTCGTCAATACTTTTAGATGAATTATTTATATATCTTTTATAATCTGAAAACTAGACTCGTTTGCTTTGTTGTGTTGTGTGGTGTTTAATATCCCGTATATATATTGCTATTTGAATAATGTTTAGCTCGTGGATTTTGGGGCTTTGCTAATTGGATGTACTCATTCAATTTCATTTGTGAACGCGAAAAGAAGAGTAATCATATTTCGTATATATAATCTGAAAACTTATCTCAATGTATTGTGCTGCACGAAACCTACGCGTGCCAATATAGCCTTGCTCCCTTCCACCTTGCGTCGTCCAATGAGGAAGTTGGCTCAATTCCATCGTGCGTGGGCCGTCAATTCCACCTGGTGACCGTGCAATTCCATCGTGCATGACCTTAATGAAAAAGGAAGTGACTTAGCCATCATTCGCCTGATTTTCTGTTTGTGTCGGTCAGATTTTTTTTCACCAAGTCAAAACTTGACACGTCCACACGTACGAAGAGCCAAAAAAAATACCAAGTACAATGGATTTTTCCGTTCGACCAAAGAATGGTACGACATCTAAACAGCAGCAACGGTTCATGTCAGGACGATCTGTACATCATCATTACATCAACATAATAAGAATAAGATGATCATATCTGCAGTACCCTTGCATAGATGCTCTGGGTTCAGTCGCCACGCCACAGCTTTGTGAAATCACTGCAGACCCAGAGAGGCATGTGAAATCACTGCCAAAAGTGCAACAGCGCGTCGGGCTTCCACCTGCGATGGCCATACATCCCAGACCTCTTGGCTACCACCATCAATCCTGGACGAAATCGGAAAACTGAAATCAATAGACAATCTGAAGATACATTCTACGTATATTACTAAAACTGAAATTAGGTCAGAAGCATAACAAACTGAGTTGCAAATAAAGACCCAAAAAATATTTAAGAGATTTATGAAATAAGTTGCTACTATGTGTAAACTTGCTACTCAAAGATATATTATAAACCCACTATATGAGCGGTGAAACAAGACTAGCCGAAAATTACAGGGATAGATAAGAGTAGCGACCAAAATAAGACAACATATACTCTAGAAACTAAAAAAATTAAAAAAACTTGATTGAAAACTGCAATAGAAAAACTAAAAAGATTGACTAAAAATTGAAAATAAAAAATATTGAAAAAACATAACTCATAAATTTGGAACTAAAAGACAATAAAATATAAAAAAATGAAAATGAAAAGTATATAATAAAAAAAATACTCAATCTTGAAATTCAAATTGAGAAACAAAAAAATAGAAAGAATACTAGAAAACAAGAATCCACACAAACTTAAAAAAAAAAGACACACGGAGTGGCCAGATCACTGGCCACGTGCCCGGGGATCCCCCACTCAGTCACTGTCCCAGCACGACCTCGCGCAGCAACCTTTGCTGATTGTTTGTGTGGATGGGCCTCAGTTTACACGGGCCGGATTACAACACAGGCAACATCGACAAGCCAGCCCAAAGCAACCAGTAAAGAATCGAGAACAGAAAGTCAGCCGCATGATGGTAAGAAATTCGGTAATGGTAGTTGTTTATGTCCTAAATATAAGACGACGGCCCCACTGGGTTGCCGACACGCATGCACCGCACGCACCACGCGTCAAACCACGCCACTGCGCTGTCTAGCTGCGGACGCTCAACCCACCCACCCACCTACTCGTCGGCCGCATCGTCATTTTCTCATCCTCCCCCCTTGCTTTCTCCGTCGTTGCCATGCTCTCGCGCACTGCTGTTGCCGCTCCCCCCTCCAGCCGACGCCGCACGTCTCTTTCTCCACTGTAACAGAACCGTCTAATTAATATAACCCAAGATACTAAATAAATCGTCGTGGCAATTTAATTAGCATATTGTGCTAATATCAACCTGATAGTCCGTAAAATCTCAAAGGATTTCAAACATTTTCAACGACACACCCGAATCGCACAGTTCAGCAATTACCATTCACCTGTTCTTACAGTTCGTACATAGTATAATTACATCACAGATTTTCATAAAACTTATTACAAATCGGAGTTGTAAATAAATAGCAAAAGTAGATACATTATAGACATATATTCACACCTACTATTTTAAATACAGTGCCAGCTCAGAGGGCCGATATCCAACAAAAGCAGGTAGACGAGATATAAGAGATGACCTTACAAAACAATCATGAAATCAAATTATACTATCACACTCTAGGCGTACTACTACTAGCAAGTAATGTATCAATTTGAGCTACATAATAGCACTGACACATTATACTCTCTACGCAAGCATCTAGAAACCTCATTAAGGGCATGACATAGTAAAGCAAGGCATAATTAAAGTATTTATATAATTAGGGCATAACTACAATATGCATGTAAACTATCTAGAAAAATCAACAAAAAATATCAACCCTAAACTAGGGCTATATAATTCATTTCTGAATTATTCCAAGAATAGCCCTAATATTCTACTTGAACTACAACTTCATGTTTTCACCCAACAAGCCTACATGATATATTTTTCATAGATAGACCATGCCAACACAACAAGAATCACTTTTTTCTGAGCAACCTACAATTAGTTATGTATTTCCAAAGATATAAGCATTTATCACCATTTAAATCAATTTAAATAAAGCTATACAGAAAAGTATCTTAAAAATGGCATCTTATATTTTAACAGATTCTACTCATCACCATGAACACAACAAAACTTGAAACATTCAATTTGAAGCTATAAAATTCTGGATATGAATTTTGGAACATTTTCACAAAAATCTGGAAACACTATTTTCTTAAAAACCCTAACCCTAAATCGCTATGGGTACCCGGGCTGTACCCAGAGGCGCGTGCCTGCTAGATGCACCCGGTGGTGCACCCAGGCAGGTATCCTTCTGATGTCAGCGCGGACGTCAGCCAGGCCCCACCTGTTAGTGGCACAGAAACAGGGGAGGGGCTCCGCCGACAGGAATCTCGCCGGTGGTGAGGTCTCGGGTGGAACCGAGGGCACCGCTATGCTCCTCTCGGCGAGGCAAACTCAGGGGTACAAGAAATGTAGGCCCACATGGCTCGAGATGACAACGGTGGGGAACGACGGCGTGCATGGCGGTCAGCGGCGGCAGTTGGCATTGCGCCGGCCAAGTCCGGCTAAGCCCACGCGCGCGAGTGGGCGCTACGGCTCCGCGAGGGTGAGACAAACATGATGCGCAAGAAAAATGAAGGCAGAGGATGAGAGGCGCGCGGTGTCCTTAACTTGCGCGATAGCGGCTGTGATGCGGTGGCGAGGGTGGAGAATGATGGTGCGACGAAGATGACGCAAGCAGAGGAGAAAATGAGGCGATGGTGAGGCGGTCAGCGCTACGAGCTCTCGGCGGCGACAATAGCGGTCTTATGACAGTGGTGCTTGCGGAGGGAAAAAGAAGACAGGGGCAGGGGGAGTGGAGCGAGGGGGCAGAGGGTGAAATAGGCACCCCAGGTGTCCCAATTTGGGCATGGGCAGGCCTGGCCTCGAGCGGCCAGCGGCACTGCGGCTGTCCGTGTGCGGCCGTGCGATGGCAGGGCGGAAACGGCAGCGGTGGCGCAGCGAGGAGGCAAGGCGGAGCGGCAGGCGAGCGTGCGTACTCGAGTGCTTGCAGGCGCGGCATGTAGCGCGTGGCCAGGCTCGGTGTGGCCGCTCATGCCAGTGTTGCTGGCCAGCGGAGCGGCGGCAAGTACGGTCGCCGACGCATGGCCCGGTGGGCAAAGCGCTGCGCGAGAGGGGAGACAGGGCGGGCAGGCGGCAACCTCGTCGGCAGGAGGGGCACAGCGACGGCGCTGCTGGCGCGGTCAGACGCGCAAGCGCACGCGCGGTGGCAGTGCTGCCAGCCCTGGCGAATGAAGTAGGGGAGGGAGGAGAAGGTGAGGGTGAGGGGCTGACAGGTGGGTCCCACACCCCCTAGTTCATTTGCACATAAATAGTTTTCACGCTGCCGTTTTCGAACGAAGCCAAATCTCAAAATGTTTTGAATACCGAAGTTTCTCTACTCGATGAGTAGAACATTTTCTTCAAAATGAGAAAGACCTAATTCGGCCTAGATCAAAAAGTGTGAAATTGGACCAAAAACAAATGATCGAAGCTGGAGCACAGGGGGCTGCGGGGCTTGGCTCCAGGAAGTTAGGGGCCAACTCGCCGTCGCAACATAGGATGTTTTTTTTCTTCATGTAATAGTCCGTGTTTTTTTAGGACGTTGGCCTTGGCTTTCTTGTAATTAAAACTCTCTTCTTCTAATACAAAGATACACACTCGTGCATAGTCGTGGAGGAAAATTAATATTTGGTTGCAAACATCCAATTGAATGGCAAAATGTGAACCAAAAGTAAGGAGGGGTCAACTACAAAAACTTTATGATATAGTATTAGCTTTGCAAAGACTAAGAGTAAAATGCATGGGTAGACCTCATTTTATAGGTATGTCATGTGGGTCCTCGTACTCACAAATTATGTCATTTTGATCTTTAGTCTATGTTTGGGTCTGATGATCAGTAGTCATCCAAATGGTTATGGACTTGTTCTCATTTGCTTATGTGGCATAATGAGTGCATGCTGGCATATGGATATGACATGTGAAGGACTGAAAAATGCTTGACATAAAAGATTCGATGAGGTTATGTGCAAGATAGCAATAGTGACCCAGTTTGAATCAACTAAAATAAGCATAAGAAGCTTTATAGAAACTAGACATATGTCGTGCGTTGCACCGGGGCCACGATTTTGCTAACCAAACCTCATTAATGGGACCCAGACATGTGAGCTCCGACGACTTCGGATCCACACGTACGCGTAGATCCGGTATTTGTATTGGAACCGGATAGGATGTGGACGTGTGTGCTCCGAGCGGAGGATAATTTGTATCTGACGTGGATGTATGAGCAGTAGTCAAGATTTGATATCGCCGGGTAGATGATCGACGACGTTAGACTCTTTTTAGGCGTAGATAGAAGAAGAGAGGAGACATGGAACAGAAGAAAAATTATGAGATTCTTATGGGAAGGGAGCTCGTTTGTAAAACCGCCATCTTGTTGGGACGACACAACGTAGCCGGCGGCTAGCTTTGCAGGTACAAGCTTGCCCGTGTGAGGAGGGCCGGGGCAAGGCACGGCGCGGTGCAACGGCAGGCGTGGGGCAGCGATGGCACGCAGAGGTGGACCAAGGTTGAGCAGCATATATAGGAGGTACGGTGGCGACGCACAATATGCATACATGCCGCAGAATCTATCACAAGTCAGCCGCCCCACTACATTACTACATCGGTCTATCTCCGGGGCGGTATGTAGATGCGAACGCGGCTTTAAACCCGTTTGCATGACTAACGAGATCCGAACAACAGATTAATAAGAACCTAGCCAATGCAAATGACGCAGTTTCTGAGCATGGTTGATTTTTTTTTTCGATAGGGGATATTCCCCATTCCCACGCACTGTGTGCACGGAAATACGCTGGGAGAGCGATTCGCTCGTCCCAGATGCGGGACCGGGTTCGAGCCCGGGCGGCCGGCCTCACAACTGGAGTGCCCGACCAAACGAGCTAGTACCAAGTAGAACACGTACGCCTTGTATTTATTCTATTCTATAGCCATATCAATTTAATGGAAGCAGCAGCCCAAAGAACTCGCGCGGCTTCGTTCGTTCCAAGAAAGCAGCTAGCTGCCACATGGAGGGCGCCACAGGCTGCGGCGGCGTCCATGTCGTCTCCCGGCGCATGGTGCGCCCGTTCACACCGCCTCCGAAGCCGACGGTGAACGGTGGCAGCCATCTGCCGACGACGAAAGGGAACGGCTGCCATCGGCCCAAGAAGGAGGACGCCGAGGTGATCCACCTGACGCCGTGGGACCTACGCCTGATCAGCATCGACTACATCCAGAAGGGCATCCTCCTGCCCAAGCCTCCATCAACCGTGGGCGACAACGACAACGACCTCGTCAACGCGCTCCAGTCCTCGTTCGCGCGTGCCCTGCGGCTCTTCTACCCGTTCGCCGGTCGCCTCGCCTCCGAGGAGCACGCCGACGACGGGACCGTGTCCGTGTTCCTGCGGTGCACCGGCGAGGGCGCCGAGTTCGTGCACGCGGTGGCGCCAGAGGTCGCCGTCGCCGACATCGTCTCCTCTGTGTACACGCCGTCCGTGGTCTGGAAGTTCTTCCCGCTAAGCCTGGTTCTTGGTGCGGACGCCGCCATCAAGGGGCTTCCCGTGCTCGCCGTGAAGGTCACGGTGCTCGCGGACGGCGTGTTCATCGGCATGACGTTGAACCACTCCGTCGGCGATGGCACTGCATTCTGGCACTTCTTCCACACGTGGTCGGAGATCCACCCAACCAGCTCTGTCCACGCCGCCGCCTGTGTTCGACAGGTGGTTCCTCGAGACATGTCCGGTGCCGATCCCCTTGCCATTCCCCAAGCTGGAGCACATCGTCCGGCGGTTCGAGCGCACGCCGGTGAAAGAATGCTTCTTCACCTTCTCCGTAGCCAGCGTCAAGAAGCTCAAGGCTCGGGCCAACGACGAGATGGCCGGCAGCGCCACGGCCGCCATCTTGTCGCTCCAGGCGGTGCTGGCGCACTTCTGGCGCGGCGCGTGCCGGGCCCGGCGCCTCACTGCAGAGCAACGCACGTTCTACTCGGTCGTCGTCGGGTGCCGGGGGCGCGTAAACGGCATACCTGCGGCAGGCTACCTCGGCAACGCCTTGGTGTTCGGCAAGGCGGAGGCCACCGCCGGCGAGATCGAGGAGAAGGGGCTGGGCTGGACGGCGTGGCTGCTGAACCGCGCCGTGGCGTCGTTCGACGAGGCGACCATGAGGGAGTCGCTGGAGCGGTGGGTCCGGCAGCCGGACTTCACGTACATGGACAAGCTGTCCTCCGCCGGCACGGCGCTCGTCACCGGGAGCTCGCCGAGGTTCGACGTGTTCGGGAACGATTTCGGGTGGGGGAAGCCCCTGGCCGTCCGGAGCGGCTCCGGGAACAAGGCAGACGGCAAGGCCACGGTGTTCGAGGGGCCCGAGCGCGGAGGGAGTATATCGCTAGAGGTGTGCATCGCGCCGGACGCGCTCGAGAGGCTCGTCGGCGACCAGGAGTTCATGGACGCGGTGAGCACGCCGGCGTGATGCGTCATCAGCGCCGTGCATTAATCACCTAGTTGACAATAAGCTGTCATGCATGTTCATACATGCAGGCTATAATAATGTTGGTTGCATGTGCCTGCATGTATGTCCGGCCCTCACCGCCATAGATTCAGCTTTCCTGGTTTATTATTTAGTTTGCCTTAGTTATGAAAGTCAACTTGTTGTTTAGGAGTTCTATATGCATAGGAGTCAAATAATTTGAAATTGTGAAGTTATAAATGGTCGTGTTTGAGGATTTGTCACCAATTCCTAGGTCAAATATCAGGATATGTACTTCATCAGCCAGAACGACTGAATGAGAATTAGGGGAGATGCAGATTTATGTTCGGTGTCATCGAGACTAGCTTTCATGCCTTATTATTTGTTTTTCAATGTCATTTATTTTGTTAATTTCACATTTATGTTGAACAATCCTCAATTTTTTATGTCCACGCACCTTATGCTCGTCCCACAAAAACACACATATATAGTGTGTGTCTTTTGTCCTAATAAGTGATTTGACATTATCAAGGGAATATTTGTTTGTGGTACCAAATATTACCACTGATAGAGGCAACTTCATTATAGGGATGGAGGTGTCGGAGCGGGGACCGATTTACAGGGTACGTAGGATGGTCCACTGCATACCCTAGGTCCCAGCCGTCATACACACATAGTAGTATAGTAATATTATTTGTAACAAAAAGAGATTAAGCAATTGCAGCTCCATCTATCCGATTTCTGCGCTTCCGCGTGCGCACATGCTGCGGACGACGCGAGTTAGTGCGTCGGCCTGGAAGTAATTGCATGCGGATAACAGGGAGAAATCGAGTCATCTCATATCATCATTGCCTTTCTATCGTCCTCCCTGTTCATTTGCTCTTATCAGCGCTTATAATTAAAGATTCAGTAGTGTTTTTCTTTTACAATAAATCAGCAGTAGCGAGAATCAGCCAATGAGAAATGACCAAACGAATAGGACGGTCATCTTCTTCTTTACACCATGTCGCTATCGGCAGCGGCCGACCGGCAGTTCGGCTACGGCGGCACCACGGACAGCATGTCGGCCATTGATCCCCACTTCGGCGGAGCTTCGCTGCTTCGGCATCGGCCTTTGGCGCGCCGGGCGGCCACATGGCCAGTCGGCAAGCATGTCTCTAGCCAGAGCCTCTACGGCGGCCGCACAGGCCAGGAGTCCAAGACCAAAGGTTGATCTTGTATAAAAATTTCTGTAGTTGTGTTCCCCGTCGTATAGTCATTTTTCTTTATTTATTTATGAGTGATTTCTTATAGTATTTCAGTTCGTGTTCGTGAGTTCGTTCAACAGATCACTAGTTATTAAGTCATATTGTAAGTCCAAAAACAAAGGGGAAAGAAAATCACCAAATTCCAAGAAATATCATTGGAAAATCGAAAAGGGGAAAGAAAATCGCCCAAAAACAACCCTAGAACGAGAATAGCTCGGATCTTTGATCTCGTGAGGAATTAGTCAATTTTCTTCGATGAAAAGCTTGCACTCACATCATAGATCAAATCAACGCAAGAAAAACAAACGAAAACGGTCAAGAAACCGCGAATTGAGCAAAGAACTAGAGGGAAAAAAGGGAGCTCGCGATGAACAAATCAAGAACCACATGAACACAACACGATTTCAACTCCCGAAGGAAACAAAGAGGACTAGGGGCCTCTCTTCCCTTGATCTTGGTTTAAGTATGAATTCTACGAATCCATGGACCTCTCTCTTTCCAAGAACACTAGAGGAGGAAGACCTAGCAAGGAAGAAAGAAAACGCTAGAATGGAAGAGGTGAGATGGCTTAGGGCTGCCATCTCCTACTTATAGGGCCTATTACACAGTTCTCTTTTGCCCTTGGATATATTGAGTCAAACCAATTAACCCTAGGGGCGTTATGGTCCAACCTTTTGGTTTTTTTATTCGACGACCACAGCGCCTCCTCACTGGTAGTTTAGCCTCGATGCTAACTCCCTGATACCGTCACGTGCCGTCTGTCCGCATCGGGACCTCCACCCGTGTTTTGAGACATACTCCATATGCATCCCCCGCTATGCGCACTTGCACTCGTCGATGTCTCAAGTGTCAGCCACCGTGGCTGGCCACCTGGCCTCCTAGTCCTTCGGTCCAAGCCTCACGTGCACCCTTCATCGCTCCCAGTCCATCGGCACGGCACGTCCACCTTGACGTTCACCTGGCCGTTGCCACCGCATCTGGACTCTACACCTGCACACCATAAGCTAAGACATACGTTTTGACACATAACCCTGTGCCAGGGATTAGAAGAACCACCAAACCAACCACACACCTAAGTGTTGGCATGTTGACAATCGCTCATCACAAAAACCGCTACACAATGGTATGGAAAAAACCATGTGTTTGCACATTGACAATTGTTCTTGGCATATTCTAGAAAGCACAATAATGACATCATGTGCACACAATATAATGTGGAAATCATTTTTCAGGAAGTAGATATGCAAGAGTAACGAGGTTTTCAACATTAATAAAAATGGAACACTAAAGCAACAGTATTGAAAGATAAAATTATCATCTTATCAAAATTGATACAACTTGACTTCATTGAAATATGAGTAAATTTATCGGCGGTTTTTGACCTATGCATGTCAAATAGGTCCACAGAATTTCAAATTATATTTTTTTAGGTACACGAAGTTGGTTCGGGTGCCAGCACGAGTCCGGACAGGTCTTATGGGGAAATACACATGTTCTGCATAGAGCTACACATATCTAACCAGCTTCTAGGCTATGTTACAAAAGCAAGATAGTCATCAACAAATGATAAAAAAGGCACGTGGAACCTTAGAGATAATGGCCATGGCGATTTTTGCTAGGCATAGGTGCTTGTTTACTCATGAGCTCAATGCTTGAACTTTACCTTGCCTTATTTGCTTTAAACCTTGGATATTTATTGGCACTTCACTACTTCAGTTTGGTTGCATTCTCCAGCACTGACATGAACTAAGAATTCAATACTGAATGGTTGATTGCATTCTTCATGTAGAGGAGAAGCTGGAATAAATTCCTTACCTAAAATGGACTTATGCATGTTTGGTTGAGAAGACATGCATTTGTCATGCTCCTAGAGAGTTGGTGCTACACACAGCCAGATATGCTATCTATCGTGCTCTTGCAATATATCCATTTATTATTTTTAATTATCTGCTTTGCAGCAGAGAATAGCCATTAGATTTTATTTTAGAAAGCACAAGGCATCGTAGTATCATACACATAATTTATGATATGCGAATGACCTATTTTTACTAGGACGTGTGTGATCTTGTGATCAAGATGGAATATATATCTAAAATTGCAATATTATAGTCTTGCATATTTTGAGGGAAAAACACAAGGCATACTGCACCTAATTTTATAGTATTAAAAAACTTATCTTTACCAAGAAGTGTATTTGCTTTGTGATCTATATATGGAATATATTACATATGTCTAAAATTTCAAATAACATATCCTAGATATGCAAATCATGCATATCATTATTTTTCTTGCCATGATTTGTGCTATGGAGGGAATATATGTCTGATATGTCCTTGACATCAGGTGTCATCTCTTCTACTAATCTTCTTTACCACGAAGGCTCATGGTAGGAGTTAGTCTGAAATCAAAGGTACTGTTGTGAATTTGATGATGCTGGGGACGTGATATTGTGCATGCGTATTAGTCCTTAATCAGATAATAAAATACGTCAACCAAGTGTTAGTATGCTATACCCTTCAACGCTTGGAGATGGTCAATGGTTTGAGCATTCCTTGGTCATTGCTAGGAGCCTGGTCTGAAGCCACGTCTCAGTTTTGACGAACACAAAATGTCTGCACAGGTGAAATTTGGGGATAGATGCTGTCTACTGGAAAGTTCTGAAGTAATTGTCATAGAGAAAACTTGGTGATGACTATATTGGGTACGTAAACTGATGATGGCATGCTGCATTATTACAATCTGTTGCATTGGTCCTGGTTCACCTTTGACAACAAGCTAAGCCGCCGGTTTTATTTCAGAGTTGTTTACTGATGCTGGTGCAAACTGAGAAGACACTAACAACTGCAGTTGCTATTGGGTTTGCAGCCAGCATATGGTCGTCTACGCTAAGCGGTGACAGTCTAACGTTCACAGATTGCGTGTGGCGGCGAAGGGATAAGTAGCTCGCGAGTATATGCACGTGCATGCGCAATTCCTCTTTTCCGGCTGCAAATACTAGTAGGAGCGCTGAACGCTTCGTTCATGAAGTAACTACAAGCCACCCGCTGCATATGCTCAATGTCAAGCTGCTGTTTCATTGCACAGTCAGATTCAGACAATGGCACATTGGTAGCACAATTAGTCTTGGGAGCTTGAGAGCTGGCCTCTTCTCGTCTCAGGCTAGCTGTTGACGGCCACAGAGTCAGCCTGAGATATTATATAGATACAGTTCCATGAAGATGAAGCAGAACTGTAGTAGCAGCAATATTTCAGCAAATCGCGTTACAAAGGTCAACCCTCGCGTCAGTGGGCTTGATTCACAGTAAACCCTAGGCCCATGTAAAGGGCAGCGGGAAGCCCACATCGGCCCATATCTGAGCACGCCGGCGTGATGAGGTTGATGACAATGTTGTCATGCATGCATGTCTAGCGGCGGCAACGGCCATGCAGCAGGCGCAGGATCGAATCCTGGATTCGACTGCATCTCTTATCGAGACACTGTTAATGGAAACAGTATTTCCCAATAAAATTATGTTGTCTCCTTCGCGTGATACTATAATGGTCAGAACAACGTACCCGTTGTCTATGGAGCTCTGAGCAGTTCCGTCGATCCCTAGAAGAACACGATTTCTACTGTGTGTAGTTGTAGGTCTGTAAGTGTGCATAGTGATGGTGTGTGTGATGTGCGTGAGGTGTGAGTGTGTACGCTGAACAAATACTATAGCTGTATCAGTAAGAGGCAGTAAAAAAAAACAGTATGCCGCCTCACCCGCATGTTCACGAAGGATCAACCATCGTATTCTAAAAAAAACTCATGGTTCATTATTTTGTTTTGTCTACCTAAATATGTGAGTGTACTTGTTGTTTATAAGTTTTTCTAATTGAAGTCAAATATTTTGAAATTATAAAGTTATGAGGTAGTCTTTTTGAGGACAACAAACCACGCTGCTAATTATGTGCAACTGAAGTCAGATTATACATGAGTGGCCCCTAAACTTGCAAAGGAGTGTCAATGGGTCCAAAAACTTTGAAAACATATTTCTATGTCGATTATTGGAACTATGTTTTTTTATATTTATTCGTTGATGTCAAGCTGGCTATTATGCCTTGTTATTCATCTTCCAATGTCATTTATATTTATTTTGGACAAATTTGAATTTTAGCCCTCGAGTTTTGGTTCAAGTATGGGTTTAGAGCATGTTTGGTAGAGCTCTTCTCTGTGGAAGCTAATTCTCTACATGAGAAGTGATTCTGTGGCTGAAAGTAACTATCTTGATTTTTCAGCATAAAACTCATAATCATGATGGATAGTATCACTTCATAGAATCAGGAGAAGCTATATTTTTTAGTTCTCAGTCTCTTAGTTCATTCATTTCGGAGAATCACTTTACGGAATCAGCCAAGAATCACTTCTCTCGGCCTAGGTCCATATTGTTAGAGAATCACTTTACGGAATCAGCCAAGAATCATTTCAGAGAATCACTTTATAGAGTCAGTCAAGAACCACTCTTATATATAGTGCTTTCTTTTGTCGTCTTGAAATACATATCTCATAAGAGAAGAGACGGTCAACACATTGGAAACAACAATAGATGTCTGTGTCAATCCAAAGAAAGCGTCTCCATTATCCTTCTTCCCTGTAAGAAAGTAGAATGGGAAGAATGCTCGAGTTTATTCAAGGATCAATCCCAGCCTAGTGATGCTAACTACCTGCCTACATGCTGGGAGTGACCAGCAGAACCGGGCACACACGCTGACTAACTGAAGGAGAGTTAACCCACTACTATCTAACAGACTCCTGTAGAATAGGTCGTTTACATCCCCCTGCAGTTGCAGCTTCGTTTGATCGAATGCATAAACTGTCTCTGAAATCATTGAACAATGGCGTTGGTAACCCTTTAGTCATGATATCTGCAAATTGATGCCATGTAGGTATTTGCAAAACTTTGAATTGACCCAGGGCAACCTTTTCCCTCACAAAATGTATGTCGAGCTCCACGTGTTTTGTTCGTCGATGATGCACGGGATTTTTTGATAGGTAAACTGCAGAAACATTGTCACAGTAAATCACCATTGCCTTGTCGATGGTAACATGGAGCTCGCGAAGAAGATTGCGCAGCCAGCAGCATTCCGCAGCAGCATTGGCCACCGCCCTGTATTCCGCTTCAGCGCTTGAACGCGACACCGTGGTTTGCCTCTTGGACAACCACGACACGAGGGAATCACCGAGGAAGACGCAGTATCCAGACGTCGATCGCCGCGTATCGGGACACCCTCCCCAATCAGCTTCGAAGTAGACCTTGAGAGCAGTCGATGGTGTTGTCGATATCTTGATTCCGTGGTTGATGGTGCCGCGAAGGTAATGGAGGATGCGCTTGATGAGGTTCCAGTGCACTTCACGAGGTGCGTGCATGTGGAGGCAGGCCTGGTTCACCCCGTAAGCAATGTCCGGGCACCTAAGTGTCAGGTACTGGAATGCACCGGTGATGCTACGGTAGAAGGTGGAGTCGGATGCAGGCTCGCCATCAGTTGCAGACAGCTTCGGCTGGGCCTCCACAGGTGTGGATGCAGGTTTGCAGTTGGACATGCCGGCGCACTTCAGGATGTCTTCGGTGTACTGGGCTTGGTTGAGGTAGAACCCAGTGTCATCACGACGTACCTAGACACCGAGGAAGAAATGAAGCTCACCAAGGTCCTTGAGCACGAAGGCTTGACACAGTTGGTCGATGACATGTCGCAGAACACTGGTCGTCGAGGCTGTTAGAATGATGTCGTTGACGTACACAAGGAGGTATGCCACCTGATCACCACGCTGGAAGATGAATAATGAGCTATCGGAGCCGGAGGCAATGAAGCCCATGCTGCGAAGGTGATTGCCAAGATGCTGAAACCACGCTCGCAGCGCCTGCTTGAGCCCATACAAGGACTTGACAAGCAGGTAGACATGGTCGGGGCAGTCCAGATCGACGAAACCTGCAGGTTGATGACAATACACACGTTCGGCAAGATCACCGTGGAGGAATGCGTTCTTGAAGTCGAGTTGATGCACTGGCCATCGTCGTGTTGCCGCGAGGTGGAGTACCGTGCGGACAGTTGCTGGTTTCACCATCGGGGACAACATCTGATGGAAGTCGACGCCGGGGCGTTGGGAGAATCCCCGAACAACCCAGCGTGCCTTGTGGCGTTCCAGTGTGCCATCAGGATTCAACTTGTTCTTGAAGACCCACTTGCCGGTGATCACATTGGCCTGAGCGGGTCGCGGCACAAGTGTCCATGTGTTGTTGTTCTTCAGGGCGTTGAACTCTTCTTGCATTGGGGCCAGCCACTCTGGATCTTGGAGCGCGGCACGGACTCCGGTCGGTGGCGGTGCTAGTGCAGTCGTGGTGGCAACATGAGCATACTTGGGATTGGGCATGTGGATCCCAGCTTGCGCACGTGTGACCATCATATGTCGCTGTGGTGGCGTGCCAGCCGGCCCTGGAGGTGGAGCCGATGCCTACAAAGGTGATGAGCTTGATGATGAGGCGGTGGCCGAGGTCGACGTTGAGGCACCGTGCAGGGGCATAGCTTGCGGTGATGTCGTCGCGGTGTGCGTGGAGACGAGGTTGCAGCTGTGATGGAGTTGTGACACTGGAGGGCACCCGAGCCTCAGGCGAATGAGGGGGTGGTGTTGGAGCGCCACGCTGTATTGCTGGTGCTGCGCATCGAGCCGGCCGGTGCTCGGTTGGGAACGGGATCATGTCTGGGAGGCACGGCGAACATGGAGGGGCCTCCTGTGGCTGCGACGTTTGTGCCTGCGCAAATGGAAAACATGTTTCATCGAAGTAGACATGCCGTGAGATGATCACCCGTTTGGTAACCAGATTCTATCACTTGTATCCCTTTTGATCGAGGGGGTATCCAAGGAATATGCAGCGCACAGATCGCGGTGAAAGTTTGTTAGGGGCGGTGGACGCGGTGTTTGGGTAACAAAGGCACCCAAAAACTCGGAGGTGGTTGTAATCGGGTGGTGACCCAAACAGCAGCTCGAAGGGAACTGAGTTGTGGCGAGGCCGGCATGGTCGCCGATTTAGCAGATAGGTGGAGGCGGCCAGGGCGTCAAGCCAGAAGCTAGGGAGGATGGATGCCTAGAATAGCAAGGAACGAATGCCGTCATTGAGCGTGCGTAGAACGTGTTCCGCATGATCGTTCAGCTGTGATGTGTATGGGCACGTGAGACGTAGAGCAATGCCATGTATGGCGAAGAAGGCGCGTGACACTGAGTTATCAAACTCACGGCCATTGTCAGTTTGGAGGCACATGATAGGGACCTGAAATTGAGTACACACAGAAATGAGGTTAGAGCACGCACAGAAATGAGGTTCTTAACAATTTGGAGAGCAATTAAAACATTGCGGAGATGAAGAGTAGAAGCGGTGGTGGGTATTGTGGCGTGGCCAGTAGACTGAGTTGGAAGGAGTTGGCCATTGCCGACAATAATATGATGGTGAACAGTAGGAGAAGATGGGGAGGTGAGTATACCGGAATTTGAAGCCATGTGTGCTGTGGCTCCAGTGTCGAGAAACCAATCGCCGCCGCCGCCTCCAGAGTTCTGGAGGGACATGCCGTTGAGCGCCGAGTAGAGGCCGGCGGGCAGGGAACTCGAAGCGCCGGAGTAGTAGTTGGAGTCCATGGCCGGAGTGGGAGCCGAGAACGCCGCCATGGCTTGCGGCGGACTGACTCCTGGCCTCGAACCGAGAACGCTGGGGCGCCAGGCGTTCATCGGCCAAGCCTGGACGACGCCGTGCCAAGGATTGTAGGCCGAGGCCCACGGTGGTGGTGGCGCCGCGCCGGGGGGCGCGTTCTGGCCGCCAGGTGTGGCGCCCTGACCGGCCACGCTGTTCTAGCGGTTGCGGCCATCAGAGGCCTTGCGCTTCTTGCGGCGATCGTTGGCGATGTTGTTGGAGCCGGATGGTGGAGAAGGTGCTGGTGCCGCGGGCTTGGGCGCGGTGGAGGTGGTGGCGCCAGCGAGCAGCGCCGTCTGTGCCTCCATCTGGAGGGAATGACGGATCCGGTGTTCCTCCTGCAGCAGATATGATTTGGTGTAGAGGAAGGTGGGAGGTGGGGACATGGTGGTGAGGACAGCAATGGCCTGACTGAATTTGTTGTTCAGGCCACGAAGTGTGTTGATGATGAGCGCCGGATCGGAGACGGCGGCGCCGCAATCATAGAGATTGTCAGCAAGGCGTTTGAGGCGGCCGCAATACTCACTGATGGTCATGTCCCCTTGGTAGAGGCTGTGGAACTCTTGCTGGATGTAGACGGCGTGCTGGAGGCTGTGGTCGAGGAATTGCCCGGTGATCGCCGTCCAGGCGGAGTACGCGGTGGCGCCAGTCTTGTTGACATCACTCCAGATCTCCTTGGAGACGGTGGTGTAGAGCCAGGAGAAGATGCAGGAGTCGATCTGAAGCCACTCCGGATCGTCGATCATGGCGGCGGCGTCGATCGTGCCATCAATATGGCTGTAGAGGCCGAACTTCTTGAGTGTTAACCCGAAGAAGTTACGCCACTGGCGGAAGTTGCCTTCATCGGCGTTGAGGACCACCGGCACGTGACTGCGGATGTTGAGCAGCACGAGCGTGGAGACTGGTGGTGGAGTAGGGTCAAGGCCGGCGGCGAAGGGATTGGAAGTGCCAGAGGAGCTAGAGCCAGGGGGGCTCGCCATGGCAGAGGCAGCGGAAGGTGGAAGAAAGGATCGGTTAGTCTGATACCATGTAAGAAAGTAGAATGGGAAGAATGCTCGAGTTTATTCATTCAGAGTACAACAATACATATACATGTCAAGGATCAATCCCAGCCTAGTGATGCTAACTACCTGCCTACATGCGGGGAGTGACCAGCAGAACCGGGCACACACGCTGACTAACTGAAGGAGAGCTAACCCACTACTATCTAACAGACTCCTGTAGAATAGGTCGTTTACATTCCCTGCTGTTACCCTTCCTTCGTTCTATGTGAGGATATATAGACGATTACAGAGACGATACAGACAACTTCATTTGGTCACAGCGAGATACTATGTCGATGAATCATGCCAGCCGATCAATGGTGCGCGCCCAGCAGCCGCCGTGCCGCCCGCTGCCCAGAGGCCAGAGCTACTAGCTCACAAACCATCCAAATCCACTGACAGGACAGCACCGCCACGTACGTAATGATTCATCATTTTGGTTCACAGTCAGGCTGCGTTGCACCGGCGACGGCGCCGAGCCCGTGCAGCAAGCCGTGGCCGACGTCGCGTTCGCGGCGTCGTCTGGTCCTGATCCTAAGGTCCTTCGGGTTGGTGGCGCGGACACCGTGGCGGGCTGCCGGCTCCTCCTCGCCGCGGAGCTCGATCGACAACGGCGTGTTCTTCGTTGCCAACTTGCCATGTATGTGGCTCAACCACGGCATGGCTGACGGGACCAAGTTCTGGCATCTGTTCATCAACACTTGGCCGGGCTCAGGACCTCAGGTCAGGTGAAGCATAGTGGCCTGGCAGCGCCTAGAGAACGTGGCGACGACCGCGTCTGCGTGCCGCCGCCGTGCTGGAACGCAGGTTCCCAGCAGGTGGCCCCGCTCGTCCCTGTCCCTGTCCCTCTGCCGTTCGGTAAGATAAAAGACTTCGTTAAACCATTTCGTTTCTTGATTTCACTTCAGTTTTGTTGAGTGATATACACTAGTATTATCGTATAGGTGCATACAGTTTCTTTTTTTATTTATAGAGTAATAATAGCAAGAAAAAGAAAGTCCGGCCAGTGTACTCCCATCATAGGAACGCCGTCCGATAACTGCTGCTCTCTCCATTCTAAGTCATTTCAACTTTCTTAGAGAATCAAAGTATATTAAATTTGAAGGTTACGAAGATTATAAATATTTATGATATTAAATAGGTATACTATAAAAATATGTATAAAGTTTATCTTAGAGTGATGTGTTTTATATTATCTTGATACTAAGGTTCTCCAAGATTATTACTTTCGGGACCCCAAGGTTAATTAACAAACCAAATGCCTCTTGGCCAACTTAGCTTAAGCTAATTAACGTTGTTGTAATCCCAGGAAATGCATAACTGCATTACATACACGTGTGACCGCCACAAAACGAGTTCAACTCATGCACAAGAAACACATTTTCCAATATACTAAATGATTCCCACATGTTGCCGCGGGTATTACTTAAGAATTACTTGTTGGTTTTTACATGGGAATAGAAGTACAATAAACTACTTAATTGTTTAACGTATCTGGTGCAAACCAACCTCTCCATGCAAACACGCAAACTTCTAATCTAGACCACATAATGTTAATCCAAGGGGCGCAGGGGAGTTGGGTAATTTTGCGCTTAACTGTCTGCTGCTAATCACACTTTTGTAAATCTCTCTTCCACTCCCCCCAATGTCCCCTTGGATCAACATCATGTCGTCCAGATTAGAAATTTACACGGTTGCACAAAGATGTTGGTTTTCAATATATACGCTGCCAACTATGATTACCATTTCCCTTTCTTTAGATAAGTGTCTCTAGACACACTAACCTTTAGACGAGTATTCTAGGTGGAGTGGATTACTATAGACGTGGCATAATTGAGTGGAACAAGCTTACCCTCTGTGTTTTCGCCGCCAAAAAAGAAAAAGACGTTTAGTGTATAAGTGAACATATGATGTTGTAGGACAAGGCACATAATTGATCCAAAATAGAGCTCCTTAGATAGAGACGTTTAGTGTTACATGTAAAGCTGCATTCTTGTTTCTTGAGAAAGCAATTGGTGACTTCTCCTCCCACGGCTCTATGAGAGAAGACTGAGGAGAGAAAAATAAAAAGCTCTTATATAAACAATACATAAACAACAAAAGCGTCAGACAATTAAGCTAGAGCCGGTGGAGCCTAGGCCTAGCAACATGACGTCTTCAAAATTCAGACACTTGAATATTTAACTGAAAGCTGCATAGCGTGCTTGTATGCAATCCGAATGTCGGCAGCGTCACTCACGTGTGCTTGGACATGCACGCATGGATAATCTTTGCCACGAACGCCCTCAGTCACGGTTGGTCCGATTATTATTTTTTCTGGTGGTACGGATTCTGCCGTGTAGCACCGGGCGGGCCTGGATTGATCTTGGTCTTGTCAACGGTCTACGTGGCCGCAGGCGGTGCCTATATTATAGAACATGTGCGTGTATGTATGTGTATATATATATATATGAAAATTATTTTCTACTTTTTAGGAGTAGTTACTCCCATGTTTATATCTCTAGATTTAGGGTATATATGACCGAATAAAGTGTATGTATATGAAGTATATGATTATACTAGACCATCTATGGTAGTATATTTATTAAGTATGCATGCATACATAGAGTATGTGGTCATACTTATTTTATATACTACAGTAAATGGTATTTTTATAATATATTAAAAAGCATGGCTTCCCATAAAATTTTTTCGCGTTCCAAGATTTAGAGCACCTTAATATAAGTATATAACCATACTCAAAGTGATAAACGAGTATGTACACATATGCAAGGTGGTTTTTTAAAGATGGAAGTAACTACTCCCGGGAGTATAGGAAAGACACCTAAGGAGTAAAAAATAATTTTTATATATATATATGGAAATTATTTTTTACTTAGGAGTAGTTACTCTCATGTTTATATCTTTAGATTTAGGGTATATATGACTGAACAAAGTGTATGTACACGAAGTATATGATTATACTATACTATCTATAATAGTATATTTATTAAGTATGCATATATACATAGAATATGTGGTCATGCTCATGTGGCCATTGCCCTGCCCGACATCTGGTGGTTGTGTCTCGCGCCATGAGATTAATGACGCTCGCTGCAGAGAAGTTGAGCAAGCACTCTTTCACCGCCGTGCGCTCCAACCGCCGGACGACGTGCTCCAGCTTGCGGAATGGCATGGGGATGGGCACGGCGGGGCATATCTCCGTGAACCATCTCTCGAGCACCGGCGGCGGTGTGGACATATCGCAATTGATATCCATTCCGCCGCCGGCTCGGTTGATGATTTTTTTTTTATGTTTATAGATACACAAATCTTTTGTCAAGTCGAGAAAAAAATGGCTAGTGTTGCAGAAGTGGCAGAACCAGGGCTAGTGGCTAGTACAACTTGATCACGGGTGACGTGTGCAACGAAGAGACGATGTAGCTCTCCTAATTATTCTCATGTACTCCGTAATAAAGTACTTTGATGAATAGATTGTAGTTCTGGCAGATAAAGTGCATATGTTGATATTAGGAACAAATCCTCAAACACGAGCTTTTATCACTTCACAATTTCAAATTGTTTGACTCCAATGCAGAGAACACCTAAACAACAAGTTGACTTCCATTAACTAATAAAAAGGGTGTACTCAGTGCCGTAAGCTCTCGCACTACGGGGACTGGGGAAGGGAAAATAGCTAGCAGCCATCCCTACACAAATATGCAGAGGCTGGGGCTTGAACCCTGGACCTCTTGGTAACAGACGGTAAAGCTCTACCGCTTGCACCAGGGCCGCCCTTCTTGACTTCCATTAACTAGGCAAACTAAATAATGAACCACGACAGCTGATTTTATGGAGATGAGCATGTATGAACATGCAACAAACATTACGTATAATAGTGTGCATGTATGAACATGCATGACAGCTTGTTGTCGAATAGGTGATTAATGCACGGCCATCAACCACATCACGCCGGCGTGGTCACCGCGTCCATGAACTCTTCGTCGTCGACGAGGCTGTCGAGCGCTTCCGGTGCGATGCACACCTCAAGCGATATACTCCCTCCACGCTCCAGCCCCTCGAACACGTAACCAGCCCGTCCACCTTGTTCCCGGAGCTGCTCCGCACGGCCAGCGGTTTCCCCCACCCGAAGTCGTTCCCGAACACGTCGAAGTCCGGCGAGTTCTCCATCACCAGCGCTGTGTCGCCGGAGGACAGCCTCCCCATGTACATGAAGTCTGGCTCCCGGACCCACTGCTCCAGCGACTCTCTCATGATGGCCTCGTCGAACGACGCCACGGCGCGGTTCAGCAGCCACGCAGTCCAGCCTAGCCCCTTCTCCTCGATCTCGCCGGCGGTGGCCTCCGCCTTGCGGAATACCCAAGCATTGCCGACGTAGCCCGGCGGTACGCCGTTCACGCGGCCGCGGCATCCGACGACAACCGAGTAGAACGTGCCGTGCTCTGGAGGGAGGCGCCGAGCTCGGCACACGGCGCGCCAGAAGTGCGCCAGGACTGCCTGGAGCGACGAGATGGTGGCCGTGGCTCTACCGGACATCTCGCCGTTGGCCTGCGCCTTTAGCTTGTTGACGCTCTCCGCAAAGAAGGTGAAGAAGCATTCTTTCACCGGCCTGCTCTCGAACTTCTCCGGGACGTATTCAGGCCCTGTTTGGTTCAGCTTCTGGCTGTAGCTTTTGCCCCCAAAAGCTGAGAAACCAACCAAAGGGCTGCAAAGAGGTTACCAGCTTCACCAAAAGCTAGCTTTTGCGTAGTACAAAGTTCATAGCAGGGGGAGACCTGCTTTCACCGGCTGTGAGAGCAAAAAATTACCCGCACTGCCATCCGTTACAAAGAAAACGGTTCGATCCTCTCGTTAGCTTGGCGGTGGGGAGGGATGTGGATGACTAGTGGGGTCCATTGAACAGTATTCTCAAAAGCCATAGCTGCTCAACCAAACAGGCTTTTAGCTTCCTCACAGCTCACATCTCACAGCTGCTTTTCAGAAAGCCACAGCTCATAGCTGATTCTTCAAAAGCTACAGCCCAACCAAACAGGGCCTCAATTTTAAAACAAGGCATCGCAATCGGCGCCTTGCAGTTGCAGCTGTCGAGGAACCACCTCTGAAGCACAGGCGCCGCCGGCATGGAGGACTCTTCCAGTACCAGGCCGTTGCCGACGATGCTCCTGCCGCTCTCGGCGGCCGCAATGCCTCCCATCTGGCTATCGTACTGAGCATTTTTGTTCACGCAATTACGTAATGCTCGCCAGACTTGAGGGGGGAGTGACGGGAGCTTGCGGAATGGCATGGGGACCGGCACGGGGCATGTCTCGGCGAACCACCAGTCGAGCACCGGCGGCGGCGTGGAGAGATCGCCCAGTAGATCGCCACCAGCGCGGCTGATCGCCGACCACGTGTTGAAGAAGTGCCAGAATGTGGTGTAATCGCCGATGATCGGGTTCAACGTCATGCCGATGAAGACACCGTCGGCGAGCATGGTGACCTGCACGGCCAGCACGGGAAGCCGCTCGATGGCAGCGTCCGCGCCAAGAACAAAGGATAGAGGGTAGAACTACCAGACCATGGGCGGCGTGTACAGGGAGGAGATGATGTCTGCGACGGCGACATCTGGCGCCACCGCGTGCACTAACTCGGCGCCCTCGCCGGTGCACCGCAGGAGCACGGACACGGTCCCGTCGTCGCACTCCTCGGAGGCGAGGCGACCGGCGAACGGTTAGAAAAGCCGAAGGGAGCGCGCGGACGAGGACTCGAGGGCGTTGACGAGGTCGTTGTCGCCCACGGACTATTGAGGCTTGGGCAGGAGGATGCCCTTCTGGATGTAGTCGATGCTGATCAGGCGTAGGTCCCACGGCGTCAAGTGGATCACCTCGACCTCCTCCGCCGCCTCCTTGGTCCACGACATGGACGCCGCAGCAGTCAGCGCCCTCCATATGTCGTAGCTGCTTTCTGGGAAAGCCGAGCGTGTTCTTTGGGCTGTTTGCAACTAGTTATATACGACTGAGAAGGTAACTTCTAAAGTAAAATGTAGGACGTACTATATATAGGATCGGAGTACACTAAAGTACCGAGGTGTTGTCTCTTCTACTAATTCTTCTTACTTTTTATCCTCAAAAAAAATTCTTCTTATTAAAGTACTGAGGTGTTGTCGTAGGGCTATGCATTGCCTCGTCAGCTAGCAACGATCCAAACGGGAGTCAAGTCTTGGTCTCGCTCCCAGCAAGTCAAGCAAACGACCCCAAAGAACACGACGACTGCTAGCTTCCAACACCGCGCAGCTGCCACTTGCCACTGCCACTGCCACATGGAGAAGTCGTCATCGTCGTCTCCCAGCAAGGCCCGGCGCATGGTGCGGGGTGCATGTGCATGGAGGTCTCGTCGATCGTCGATCGAGGGTGATCGATGATCCGTTTTACTACATGCATGAGACCTGCACCATGCAAAAATAAGAGTAACATGGACTTGAAACAAGTCTCTAATCTTACACTATACTATCTTTCTGACTAGATAACCAGCACAAATTCTAATGTCAATCTTGTTGTGTGGCTCTAGATAGCGTTACCTCTGTCTCAAAATAAGTGATGTTTTGGGTTTTTATTGTCATAAGTTTAACTCGGTTTGTAAAAATATGTGTAATATTTATATTTTAAAATAATTTTATTAAAAAATTAAATTTAAAGATATTTTTAATGATACTAATTAATTAGTATAAATATTAATATATTTTAATATATAATTACTGGCAATTATTTCTCGGAAAGCGAGAACGACACTTATTTTGGGAGGAAGGAAGTATATTAATAGGGACAATCTACTCCTGTGCCAGCGACGGAAGGTGGTCTGTCTTTTTTTTCTTTTCCATGTAGTAATAAATAATAATTCTGAAACTTTCCTTATTGACATCGAACGGTTCTAATCATAAATAATTATTGTGGAACTTGCTTTTATTGGCCAGAGCGCAGAGATTAACCATGCCTTCCAAAGGAGATTAGTAGGTGTGTTGGACCACCAGCGGATTTCCGTAGATTCTTTGAATAAAGTTCATTTGTATCTTTATCTTGAGTCACAGTTGAGACGCACACACATATGGATGATCGAGAGTATCAATGTCATTTTTAAGCCTTCTTCAAGAGATAGTCACGCAAGCGTGTACACGTAGACCCCATGACGTTGTCGATGTTAGATGCCATCATGCCTTAGATGGGTTTTTGCAACATTGACCACCGGCGGATTTCCCTAGATTCTTTGAATAAAGTTCATTTGTATCTTTATCTTGCAGTCACAGTTGAGACGCACACACATATGGATGATCGAGAGTATCAATGTCATTTTTAAGCTTTCTTCATGAGATAGTCACGCAAGCGTGTACATGTAGACCCCATGACGTTGTCGATGTTAAGATGCCTTCATGCCTTAGATGGTTTTTTGCAACATCTAAGGCAACTTAATTAATTAGATCTAGTAAATGGTGTGTGTGTCTATATATATAATTGCAATATTATAGTCTTGCAATAATGATCCTTTTCTCAAAAAAAATAGATGTAAAAAGAGTAAAAGAGTTTGTAACATTTAGAGAAGAGTGAAATGTACCATGGGTTTCTAAACTTTTCCTATATTATCATTTAGAGGTGAAATGCAATATTTAGAGAAGAGGGATGCTTCACATATTCTATCCCTTTTATATTTTATAATTTTGCCTACTTTTCAATGGAGAATCTCCATAAAGTTACATTAGAAAGGCATCTTTTTCATTTTGAGGGATAAGCATAAGGCATCATGCACCTAATTTTATAGTATTCAAAAACTTATCTTTACCAGGCAGTTTGGCCTTTTGATCTATATATGGAATATATGTCTAAAATTTCAAATAACATATCCTAGATATGGAAATCATGCATATGATTATTTTTCTTGCTATGATTTGTGCTATGGAGAGAATATATGTCTGATGTGACAAATGGCGTATCTCTTTGTGTGTCAAGGCGTTATCTCTTCTACTAATTCTTGTTACTTTACCATGAAGGCTCATGGTAGGAGTTAGTCTGAAACTAAAGGTACTGTTGCGAATTTGGTGATTTTGGGGACGTGATATTGCGAACACATGGTATTTACATAACCATTATGGAGCACCCTTGTGGTTGTGATGAGCGATTGTCAACATGCCAACACTTTGGTATGTGGTTGGTTCGGTGGTTCTTCTAATCCCCTGGCACAGGGTTATGTGTTGAAACGGTGTCTCTTGGCTTCGTGATGTGCAGGTGTGAATTTCAAAGGCAGTGGCAGTGGTCGGGAGAAGGTCAAGTAGGGCGTGCCTTGCTGATGGACCGGTTGCGGTGAAGGGCGGACGCGAGGCTTGGACCGAGAGACCAGACGGCCGGGTGGTCAGCCGCAGTGGCTGACATTTGGGACATCGACGAGCGTAAGTGTACATGGCAGGGGACGCATACGGGCTACGCTACTCGCGGACGGTTTGATGGGCAACAAAACCATCGGTGATGGTTTGGTGGTTTGGCCTCAAAACCATCGGCGGGGGATGCGTACGCGGTACGATACTCGCAGGCGGTTTGGTGGTTTGTCCTCAAAACCATCGGCGGCGGGTTTCCCGGGTTTGGGCCTCAAAACTCGGGTGGAGTTCCCGATGCGGACGGACGGCACGTGGCGGCATCGAGGAGATCGCTTTGGAGCAAGGCTACCGGTGAGGAGGCGCGATGGCCGTCGGATCAGAAAATCTTGAGTTGGACCATAATGTCCCTGGCTAGGTGGTTCTCTCTTAGAATGTCTAGGGGTAGAAGTGAAATTGTGTAATAAGACTATAAATAAAAGGGACTGCCTCCACTCAGTCTCACCTCTTCTATTCCAGTGTTAGGGTTTCCCAGTCTCTAGTCTTTCAGAGTGTGTAAGATCCACTGCAAGATAAATATAGTGATTTGTTTATGGGAAGAGCACACCCTAGTGTGCTCGTGCCCTCTGGACGTTTATCTTTGTCTGAATCTCATGATGAATTTGTGTTCTTGTTGTTCTTGATTTGTTCATCCCGAGTTTCTTTCTCCTCTCTTTTTTCGTAGTTGAAATTCTTCAATTTTGCACCGTTTGAGGTCGTTTTTCTTGCCTTGGATCGAGCTATGATGTGTGTATAGTGTTTCCACCGAAGGAAATCATTTGATTCCTCACGAGCTCATAGATCAGGGCAGTTTTGTGTTCATGGCGAATTCTTGACGGGTTTTTGCCCCTTTTATGATTTTTCTTGATTCGGGTCAAATTGGGCCATGAACTTTTAGAGGTAGCTTCTCTATTGCCTTGTGACCCTACGGTTAAAATTCGTGGCAATCGGAGTTGATTTGACTGAGAAATCAAATTTTTCTTGTTCCGGATGATTTTCGCTCGTTCCTGTCTGGTACTACCGTTACTACCGGTGTTACTACTAGTAGTGCAATTTCGCCACGTGATTCTTTTCGGTACTACCGGTACCTCACCGGTACTACCGGTAGTAACGGCGGTACTACCGGTTGGTGCGTTCCGATCGCGTTCTGGGTCTGAAGATTGGTCCGGTACCTCACCGGTACTACCAGTAGTAACACCAGTACTACCGGTAGTGCTAATACGGGCACGTTTTCGCTTGTTTTGATCGGCTCTTACTTCCATCTTCTTTTGTGAGGTTCCATTTGTGCCTAAGACTTTGCGTGGGATATCTTAGTACCCGTTAGCACGTGTATCACTCGCATCTTGTGAGGTTCAGCTCTTGGGCTTGTTTGCCGAGCCGAGGACCTAAAGTTTTGAAAGAAATTTGAGGCTCCCATTCACCCCCATCTGGTCGCCGTATCCAGTCCTTCAATTGGTATTGGAGCCCGGTTAAGGATCACTCCGCCTTAATCAGTCCATGATCCACGAAGGTGACATTGTTTGGGGGTAGAATTTGCTTCCTACTTTCTTTGTCGGGTTTTGAGTTTTCTTTGCTAACACTAACGGTGCTTTGAGAAATGGCACCAAGCTCTTCTTCTTATGCATCTTTGTCCTCAGGTTTGAATGATGGACTTGCAATCGAGGATGACCTTATGAGAAGACGAAGTGCGGTGCTTGAAATGGAACACGAGATGAATGCTTTGTTGGACCTCCTTCATGATGATGAGCTTTCATTGAAGGATATTGTGTGTGAACTTGGCAATGCCAAGAAAGGTACACTTGTCTGTAGTGTTGTGTGCTTGTCCCACCATTTTGATACATGCTTTGAGGATCTTTGTAAAAATCATGAGCTTTGTGCTACATTGCGTAGAAAGATTGAGAATTTGAAATGCTCCATTGCTAGGCTAAAATGTGGTCTTGCTCATTGAAAATCTTGTGCTTTAATTCCATGCACTTCTTGTGATAACTCACATAGAAAGAATGATGATTTGAGCTCTACTCTTGCATGCTTAAAATCTAAAAATAAGAAGCTGAAAATCAATGCTGCTATGCCATGTCTTTCATGTGTTGACTTGTATAAGGATCTTGATAAGGCTAGAGAAGAAATTGCTTTGTTTAGGTCAAATGCTTCTTTACCATGTGTTTCTTGTGAGTCTTTGCTTGCTAAAATTAATGAACTAAAATTGACTCATACCACATGTATAGACGTACTTGAGCATGCTAGGGCTAAAATTGATGAGATAAGTTCTAGGCCTTGTAGCTTGTGCTCTTTGCATGTCAATGATGATGCTTGCCTAACTTCAAGTCTTAATCATGATGCTTTGCTTGATGTAAATGATGTTTCTTCCACTACTCTCATTTGCACATCATGCATCAAAATGGAAAATGAAGTTTTGGCTTTGAAACAAATGCGCGATGATATGAGCACCATGTTGGTTGAGCACAATGAGAAGAGTGCCAACCTTGAGAAAGAGATTGAACTCTTGCATACCACATATGCTGAGTGCATTGGGAAGGAGATGGAAAACTTAAAAAATGCTCCTTGTGGTACTTGTGATGTCCTCAAGTGTGAAAATGAGGTTTTGACTAAAAGATGCAAGAGTGTTTGTGCTAAGTCTTTGGATTCTCGCGATTCTTGCAACTCTGATGTTGTTGTTTCTAAGATTGCTTCTTTGTAACCGGAATTGAGTTCTTGTGTTGCGCATGAGTCTTTGGATGATAGCACTTGTGCTAAGGCTTCGAATAGCTCTTCCATAGCTAGTCCTAAGCTTGTTGCTTCTTTGGGTGACGTCCAAGGGATTTCTCGTTGTAATGGTGCTTCTCAAATTTTTGGAACTCAAGTTCCCAACCAATCTTCAAGTGCACCTTTTGCAAGAAAGATGGACATTCATTCGATTTATGCTTTCACCGTGTCAAACATGAGCGATGTGTTTGAGCTAAGGCTTTTAGGAAACCACGTGTCCCTTTCCATGGCACGTGTGCTCCTAGTGTTGGCGGCAAGTTAAGTGTTGATGCTTCTTGTTCTAAGCCCCATGAGACTTCTCACTTGATGCAGAATGGTGTGCCTTCTGATAGGCCATTGTACCATTGCTCTTTTTGTGGGAAAGATAGGCACCAAGAGAGCTTTTGCTATCAGCGTGCCAAACGCATGCGACGAGCTCATTCTTCTAAGCCTTTGATAGTTCATTGCCCTTCTCATGGTATGAACACTTGTGAGCCTAGAAAGAAGTCTCTTTTCATTGATGGATTTTATAACTCCTTCTCTAGTGGGTTAGGTCATGATTGTGGACACACTTCTAGTCCTCCTTGTGTTGGTCCACAACATGCTTCTCATGATGCTTCTATTGGTTCTTCTCATAAGACCTTGGGAGATGCTTGCCTCTTTGCTCATGGGTCCCCTTGTTTTTCTTCGCGAGTTGTCCTTTTGAGGAATGCTTCTAAGGAGGTTTCAAAATTGCATTTGAACTAACATTTGCATCATGTTAACCCACCTGATAAGTTGAGTACATCTTTTAGGCGTGTGACCAAGTCTTGGGTTCCCAAGTATATGCTTGCTAACCCTTCGGGATCCAAGACTTGGTTTTCTTTGTCCTCTCATGTGTAGGTATGAGGACGTGGGTGGAGAACATGCGCTTGATGAAACTTGATCTTTCGGTGTGGTCAAGAGTTGATGGTTCTCTACACCCGCTTTGATGGCCTCCAAGAGGCATGTGCTTTATTGTGGCGCCTACACACACTTTGTGAGCTATCATATACACTCATACCATTTATATTCATGCTTTACTACTTGTGGTATGAGATAGTTGTTCATTTTCTCACTTGTATATATCTTGCATGTAGTATACTTGTATCATGCTTTTATATCTAGTCTAGCTTGTTTTATCTTGTGTATCATATGACATGTTAGCCTTGCGTATATCTTGGTGGATTAGCTACTTTTTATGCTACTATATGATCCTCATGAACATTTTGCCATGCCTTACCATGTCTTGATTTGTATAGTTGGTATAGTGTTCATTAGGTATCATTTTTAGTTAGCTTTTGTATAGTTACATGTATCCTATTGACATGTTTTGCTAGCCCAAGCTTTTAGCCATTTTAACTAGTAACATGTTACATGCTTTTAGTTCTCAATTGATATCATCATTGTGCATTATAACATGTGTTGAGATTTTGGTGCTTTTGGGATTGGAGTGTCTTTAGGTGGCACTTGGCTCTTTTGAGTTTGCTTCTTCATTTGATGTTGGAGCTTTTCGTGTGCTTTTGTATCTTTTTGTTTTCTAGGTTTTCTTTTGCTAGGTGTCTTTGGTTGAGGGGGAGTTCGGCTTTTTTCGAGGGGAGTTGGTTCTTTTGTCTCTTCATATTTATTTGAACCCGTGCTTCTTGGTTTTGAGTCGAATCCCTTCTCTTTTTGCATTGCATCTCATCATGTTTTATAGAGCATATGCTTAGCTTCATTTGTATAGCGGGTTGATTGAGATTATGCTCTTGTTGATATGATTTATGGATACATGATGGCTATATAGCAGTTTAGGCTCTTTTTGATCATCTTGATACATGTTATGAGCTAAGCCTATTTTTGGAAATGTGAACATGCTTAATACTTGATGAAACCTAAAAATTTGTTCACCTTTGAGATGGCAACTAGCATGTGTAGGATATATTGAGATCCATGTGCTTTTATTTGTATGCTCTAGTTGCTATGTCTCATGTTTCTTGAATCATACACTTAGCTCGGACTCTTGATATCTTTATGCTAAAACTTGATGTCTAAAGTTAAGTGATGAATATGCTTCTGAGTTAGATCTTTACTGTCCCACGTCAATGTCATGAGATTGCTTCTCATTCTTCTGAGTGAGATGAACTTGGGCATTGTAGTGCTAGTCCTCAACCACTCGTGATGAGACAGCTTCCCACTTGCACATAGGGATGAACTCGGCATGGTTGCAAAATATAATAAAAATAACATAATTTTCGGCAGACAGTTTTGATCCTCTCACATACACATGTCTAACAATAACCTTGTAATCCACTGTAAAACTCCGATCATTGTTGAAGCTATAAGTGTTAAGTGCTTCCTTGAGACATGATGTATGATCGTTATATGGGGTAGTTCACTTTTGTATACATGTGCTAGCACTAGTTTGATTTCCTGCTTATATGTGCTATCCTCTTTGGTGAACACCTTTTATGAGATATGCTTAAAATTGGTCAAAATGCTTATGATTCATATTTTGTTTCATTTGATCAGTTTGAGCATTGGCCTTGTCTTGCGCCTATTGTAATACATATACCGTACCAACTTGAGCATGTTTTTAATCCACTTGCTATACTCCTGAAGCTTTGTATGTTCGCATTGTGCATCTCATAAAATGATTTGAGGGGGAGCTTCTTTTATGAGAGCTTGATAAGTGCATTTGTCAACAAGGGGGAGAATGATTTCACAAATCCAGAGTGTGCATTCATATGCATTTGTGAGGTTGATGCACTTGTTAAGGGGGAGTTGCACATTTGTTTTGCTAGACGTGTCGAGCCGTTTTCCTCTGTCATGAGGGTCTAGCTGCTTTCAGGTGCTTTGAGCTTGTTTTGCTTGGTTGCGTCGAGCCGTTGTCCATGTCTTTGGGGACCAAGTTTTTGGCTTTGCTTTGCTCATTGTGAGTGACCCATTTCGAAATTTTCTTTGGCTTTTGGTCATTTGAGTGGGTTTTCTCTGGCTTTGTGTTGGTGTTGACAATGCACTCATCAAGGGGGAGATTGCACACACACGGTGTTTACATAAGCATTGTGGAGCACCCTTGTGGTTGTGATGAGAGATTGTCAACATGCCAACACTTTGGTATGTGGTTGGTTTGGTGGTTCTTCTAATCCCCTGGCATAGGGTTATGTGTTAAAACGGTGTCTCTTGGCTTCGTGATGTGCAGGTGTGGAGTCCTGATTCGGTGGCAGCGGTCGGGAGAAGGTTAAGTAGGGCGTGCCGTGCTGACGGACCAGTTGTGGTGAAGGGCAGACGCGAGGCTTGGACCGAGGGACCAGACGGCTGGGTGGCCAGCCGCGGTGGCTCACATTTGGGACATCGACGAGTGCAAGTATACATGGCGGGGGACGCGTATGGGCTACGCTACTCGCGGACGGTTTGGTGGTTTTCCCTCAAAACCATCGGCGGAGGATGCGTACGCGGTACGATACTCGCCGGCGGTTTGGTGGTTTGTCCTCAAAACCATCGGCGACGGGTTTCCCGGGTTTGGGCCTCAAAACTCGGGTGGAGGTTCCGATGCGAACGGACGGCATGTGGCGGCATCGGGGAGATCGCTTCGGAGCGAGGCTACCGGTGAGGAGGCGCGGTGGCCGTCGGATCAGGAAATCTCGAGTTAGACCATAATGCCCCTGGCTAGGTGGTTCTCTCTTAGAATGTCTAGGGGTAGAAGTGGAATTATGTAATAAGACTATAAATAAGAGGGACTTCCTCCACTCTCTCTCACCTCTCCCATTCCAGTGTTAGAGTTTTCCAGTCTCTAGTCTTTCAGAGTGTGTGAGGTCCACTGCAAGACAAATGTAGTGATTTGTTCGTGGGAAGAGCACACCCTAGTGTGCTAGTGCCCTCTGGGCGTTTATCTTTGTGTGAATCTCGTGATGAATTTGTGTTCTTGTTGTTCTTGAGTTGTTCATCCATAGTTTCTTTCCCCCTATTTTTTCGTGGTCGAAATTCTTCAATTTTTACACCGTTTGAGGTCGTTTTTCTTACCTTGGATCGAGCTATGACGTGAGTAGAGTGTTTCCACCGAAGGAAATCGTTGGATTCCTCATGAGCTCATAGATCGGGGTGGTTTTGTGTTCATGGTGAATTCTTGATGGGTTTTCGCCCCTTTTACAATTTTTCTTGATTCGTATCAAATTGGGCCATGACCTTTTAGAGGTAGCTTCTCTATTGCCTTGTGACCCTACGGTTAAAATTTCGTGGCAATCGGAGTTGATTTGACCGAGAAATCGAATTTTTCTTGTTCCGGATGATTTTCGCTCGTTCCTGTCTGGTACTACTGGTACTACCGGTGCTACTACCGGTGTTACTACCGGTAGTGCAATTTCGCCGCGCGATTCTTTTCGGTACTACCGGTTGGTACGTTCCGATCGCGTTCTGGGTCTGAAGATTAGTCCGGTACCTCACCAGTACTACCGGTAGTAACACAGTACTACCGGTAGTGCTAATACGGACACGTTTTCGCTTGTTTTGATCGGCTCTTACTTCCATCTTCTTTTGTGGGGTTCCATTTGTATCTAAGACTTTGCGTAGGATATCTTAGTACCCGTTAGCACGTGTATCACTCGCATCTTGTGAGGTTCAGCTCTTGGGGTTGTTTGCCGAGCCGAGGACCTAAAGTTTTGAAAGAAATTTGAGACTCCTATTCACCCCCTCTGGTCGCCATATTTGGTCCTTCAGATATTTGTGCATGCGTATTAGTCCTTAATCAGATAATAAAATACGTCAAGCAAAGTGCTAGTATGCTATACCCTTCAACGCGTGGAGATGGTCAATGGTTCGAGGCATTTCCTTGGTCATTGTTCGGAGCCTGGTCTGTATCCACGTCTCAGTCGTTTTGACGAACACAAAATGTCTGCACAGGTGAAATTTGGGGATAGATGCTGTCTACTGGAACGTTCTGAAGTACTTGTCATAGAGAAAACTTGGTGATGACTATATTGGGTACGTACGCTGATGATGGCATGCTGCATTACAATCTGTTGCATTGGTCCTGATTCACCTTTGACAACAAGCTAAGCCGCCGTTTATTTCAGAGTTATTGACTGAAGCTGTTGCAAACTGAGAAGACACTAGCTAACAACTGCAGTTGCTATTGGGTTTGCAGCCAGCATGGTCTACGCTAAGCGGTGACAGTCTAACGTTCGCAGACTGCGTGTGGCGATGGCGAAGGGATAAGTAGCTCGCGAGTATATGCACGTGCATGCGCAATTCCTCTTTTCCGGCTGCAAAATACTAGTAGGAGCGCTGAACGCTTCGTTCAAGAAGTAACTACAAGCCACCTGCTGCATATGTTCAAATGTCAAGCTGCTGTGTCATTGCACAGTCAGATTCAGACAATGGCACATTGGTAGCACAAGTAGTCTTGGGAGCATGGGAGCTGGCCTCTTCTGGTCTCAGGCTAGCTGTTGACGGCCACAGAGTCAGCCTGAGATATTATATAGATACAGTTCCATGAAGATGGAGCATAACTGTAGTAGCAGCAATATTTCAGCAACTCGCGTTACAAAGGCCAACCCTCGCGTCAGTGGGCTTGATTCACAGTAAACCCTAGGCCCATGTAAAGGGCAGCGGGAAGCCCACATCGGCCCATATCTGAGCACGCCGGCGTGATGAGGTTGATGACAATGTTGTCATGCATGCATGTCTAGCGGCGGCAGTGGCCACGCAGCTGGCGCAGGATCGAATCCTGGATTCGACTGCGTCGCTCATCGGGACACTGTTAATGGAAACAATGTTTCCCAATAAAATCATGTTGCCTCCTTCGCGTGATACTACAATGGTCAGAACGATGTACCCGTCGTCTACGGAGCTCTGAGCAGTTCCGTCGATCCCTAGAAGGACACGATTTCTACTATGTGTAGTTGTAGGTCTGAAAGTATGTATAGTGATGGTGTGTGTGGTGTGCGTGAGGTGTGAGTGTGTACGCTGAACAAATACTACAGTTGTACCAGCAAGAGACAGTAAAAAAAAAATCAGTATGCCGCCTCACCTGCATGTTCACGAAGGATCAACCCTCGTATTCTAAAAAAACTCGTGGTTTATTATTTTGTTTTGTCTACCTAAATATGTGAGTGTACTTGTTGTTTATAAGTTTTTTTAATTGAAGTCGAATATTTTGAAATTATAAAGTTACGAGGTCGTCTTTTTGAGGACAACAAACCGCGCTGCTAATTATGTGCAACTGAAGTCAAATTATACATGAGTAGCCCCTAAACTTGCAAAGGAGTGTCAGTGGGTCCAAAAACTTTGAAAACATATTTCTATGTCGATTATTGGAACTATGGTAACATGAGAAGTGATTCTGTGGCTGAAAGTAACTATCTTGATTTTTTAGCATAAAACTCTTATAATCATGATGGATAGTATCACTTCATAGAATCAGGAGAAGCTATATTTTTTAGTTCTCAGTCTCTTAGTTCATTCATTTCAGAGAATCACTTTACGGAATCAGCCAAGAATCACTTCTCTCGGCCTAGGTCCATATTGTTAGAGAATCACTTTACGGAATCAGCCAAGAATCATTTCAGAGAATCACTTTATAGAGTCAGTCAAGAACCACTCTTATATATAATGCTTTCTTTTGTCGTCTTGAAATACATATCTCGTAAGAGAAGAGACGGTCAACACATTGGAAACAACAATAGATGTCTGTGTCAATCGAAAGAAAGCGTCGCCATTATCCTTCTTCCCTGCTGTTACCCTTCGTTCTATGTGAGGATATATAGACGGTTACAGAGACGATACAGACAACTTCATTTGGTCACAGCGAGATACTATGTCGTTGAATCATGCCAGCCGATCAATGGTGCGCGCCCAGCAGCCGCCCACTGCCCAGAGGCCAGAGCTACTAGCTCACAAACCATCCAAATCCACTGACAGGACAGCACCACCACGTACGTACTGATTCATCATTTTGGTACACAGTCAGGCTGCGTTGCACCGGCGACGGCGCCGAGCCCGTGCAGCAAGCCATGGCCGACGTCGCGTTCGCGGCGTCGTCTGGTCCTGATCCTAAGGTCCTTCGGGTTGGTGGCGTGGACACCGTAGCGGGCTGCCGGCTCCTCCTCGCCGCGGAGCTCGATCGACAACGGCGTGTTCTTCGTTGCCAACTTGCCATGTATGTGGCTCAACCATGGCATGGCTGACGGGACCAAGTTCTGGCATCTGTTCATCAACACTTGGCCGGGCTCAGGACCTCAGGTCAGGTGAAGCATAGTGGCCTGGCAGCGCCTAGAGAACGTGGCGACGACCGCGTCTGCGTGCCGCCGCTGTGCTGGAACGCAGGTCCCCAGCAGGTGGCCCCGCCCGTCCCTGTCCATGTCTGTCGGTGTTTCGACTCCGGGGGTCAACACCAACGAGTAAATTCGTAGTTGCGTGTTCCCTTAATTCGGTGGGTGATGCAAGAAGAACACGGCGATTTATCCTGATTTGGGCAAATAAAGCCCTACGTCCAGCGAGGGAGATAGTTCATGTTATCTTGCATCGAAGTGCTAGTACAGGGGTGAATACAAGTGGGTGTGAGAAGTGTGAGCTTGAGCTCGAACGTTTCAGGCTCTTAGCTCTCTACTTCACACTGTCTCGCGGTGTTACTCTGTGATCTAAAGCCTTAGCGTATGATGCTCTGGATCTCTCCCTTTAGCTAAAGTCCTGGCTCCTCCTTTTGTAGGCGAAGAAGGGGCACAGAGTACATGTTTTTAGGGCTCACGTGGTTGATGATGTATGACGTTGATGCCAATCATGTTGGTACTACTGTAGAGGTGTACGTCGGCATGGGAGGTCCTGCAGCCGTCGCGTTGGAAGTTGTTAAAGTGTTGACCAGAGTTGTTGAAGTCCCGTCGAGGGTCAGCGTGATGGATCCGAGGGGCGACGGCCGAGGCCTTAGGTCGAGTTGAGGGGGTCGAGGCCCATCGGATAAGGCCGAATCCCGGAAAATATGGGGAATGTGCTGACTTACGCGTCTCGAGGGGGTGCCGGACGAGGCACAGTGCTCGGTATGGCGTAACAGTGAGGTACGATCCACGGGATTCTGGGGTATGGGCGGTAAAAGCAGGATTCGACTGCCATACTCGCAACTGTTACCGTAACTATGACCATACGGTTAGGCGGGAGCAGATAAAATTCATTAAATGCGCCTAGATCCGTACGGGGAGTAGGTAGCCGAGGGGCATACTGTGCTCGAGGGCTGCCTATTCGCTCGGGTGAAGTTCCGTCCTCGAGGGCGGGCTCGTTCGCTCGGGCGAAGTTCCGTCCTCGAGAGTTAGCTCATTCGCTGGGCAAGTTCCGTCTTCGAGGCCGGCCCGTTCGCTTGGGCGAAGTTCTGTCCTCAAGGGGTCGCCCGAATCGTACCCTCAAGCGTACAGTCTCGGTCTGCGTGGTAGCCCGTCGAGCAGGCTGTGGCTTTGGGCTGTCAACGGCCGTTCGTGGGCCGGCCCAGTATGCCTTAGCCTGTGGGCTTTCGAGCGATAGTGAAGGATGTCGATGGTGGGTTTGCGTTGCTGATTAGATTAGTCCGGTTAATCGAGGGTTTGGGGTACCCCTTTCCTAGGTACTCGACAGTAGCCCCTAAGCCCCTGCGCGAGTGCTGGCACTCGGGGCAGAGGGTCAGGAGTCGGGAGTGAGGTGTGGCTCGGATGTTTTTGTGGGGGGCGCGCGAGCGTCTCCCACGGGGTATCCCCCGAGGCCTCGGAGGAGTTGGAAGACTCCTGGGTTTCGCCCGTTGCTCCTCCTGGGTATAAAGCCAGGGGGATAGGCATTGTTCGCCCCTACCTCTGCCATCCTGCCTTCACCACCGCTAGTGCTCCCGAGTTCCTGCTTTCCTGTGCGCGAGGGTAGGAACTTAGAGCAAGAAGTCATGATTGGGAACCTTCCTGATCGTCCGTCCATCGAGGAGATTCACGTTGTTGCCGCCACCGCCACGTCCATCGAACAGATCCGTGCCGCCACCACTGCCATGGCCCCCATCCTCTAGCTTGCCGAACCCTGGCGCTCATCGACCGTAACGCGGCAGAGGTTGAACGAGCTGGTGGGAGAAGGACTTCTCCGCCCTGTCACCGATCCAACTCGGCCAGAGTGGATTGCACCGCTGAGGAGCCACCTGGAGCCAAACCCACCGGAGGGCTAAGTGGTGAGCTTCCTCAAGTACCACCATCACAGGTTCGGAGCGCCCCCGAGCGAGTTTGTGCGGGGGCTGACGAATTTCTACGACGTCGAGCTCCAACACTTCTCCCCCAATGCCATCTCCAACGCCGCCATCTTCGCGGCCGTCTGCGAGGGGTACTTAGGGATGGCGCCACATTGGGAGCTGTGGCTCCATCTCTACAAGGGGGAGTGGTTCGCCTCTCCGGTGGGACCAAGCGTGAGACGGATCGTCAGAGCGGGCTGCCTCAACTTTGCACTGAAGACAGGCAAGTCAGAGGTGCCGTGTGAGTACATCCCCACCGGATTGATGTCCAACTATGCCCGGTGGGACGAGCAATGGTTCTACCTCCGCAATGACGGAGGCTACCTCTCACCGTACACCGGGCGGCTCATCACCGAGCGGCCATTCAACTGGCCGCACGATGTGACGGGGGATCTTCAACGTTGACTTTGACCCCTCGCCACTGCGATGAGGACTCTTCAAGAGGCGGGCCTGACAGCGGGTGTGGTGGTCTCAGGCTTCCACAATCGACGGGTGCTCCCCTTGATGGAGCGCTCGCTGCGGTTGGAAGAGATGCTCCCTGTGGTGGCGCCCGAGGTGCTCGAGAGGTGCTGGATGTCCAGCGAGGAGATATCCACCGCGGAGATCATCACGCGGGTGAAGGCGATGGTTGCAGGTTAGTTCAGGGCAGAGGACGTCAACCGCCTCCCCATGTGGCCGGAGGAGGGGTACCTCAACCTGGTGAGTGCCTGGACCTATGCTTTTCGCGTTTACATTCCACCCCTTTTTTCCTTACTCTTGTCCTTGTGACTAAGTGCCTTCGTGCAGGGGGAGATTGACTACCGGAGATCGAGGCCCCCGTTGAGGGAGGATGCTCCCGATCGTCAGGTAAGACGCTTCGATGCACAGCAGAAAAAAAGGCGCAAGGATGAGGAAAAGAAGAAAAAGGACAAGAAGCTCCGGGAGCGCGAAAAGCGCGAGAAGCGCCGTGCGCAGCAGAGGCGCGACGGGCTCCCGGAGGAGGAGTCTCCCTCAGAGGATGAGGGAGACGAGGATGATGATGATGATGATGTCAATGTCGAAGGGGTGGCGGGACATCTCGAGCTCCTTCTGTCTGGTCTCTCCCGTACTGACGGTCTTCCGGTGCAAGAGGGTGCGCTAGAGCAGCGTGCACCTCAGCCGACGTCGTCGGCCTCGGAGCACCTGCGAGGGAAAAGGTTGGCCGACCCCTCGACTCGGGGGGTTCGTCCTCCTTCCTTCGTACTCACGGCGGGACCCTGCCCACTTCGACCCGGGAGACCCGGTCCCGGACATCGGCCCGGGCGGAGCAGAGTCGTGCCCAGGAGACCTCGTCAGAGCAGGGAGGCACGGCGACCCCACCGGAAGCCCCTGGCAGCCCTAGCCCTGGGAAGAGCTCGGCTTTGGGTGGGGCCTCGAGGTCTGCTGGCAGCTCGAGGGGGACCCGAAAGGTCTCTATCCCCTTCGAATAAGTGTTGTCGATTCAAATTTCTTCTTGTTGCTTCCCCATTCTGCGGTTCATTAAGTTCTCTGCTAACCTGCTTTCTGTCCAGGACAAAGTGCCGTATCGAGGAGGCGACCCTTGCACCGGCTAAGCGGCTCAGGGTGGACGCAGGCACGAAGATGAGGGCCTCGGTCACAGGTGCGACGTCGAGGCCCTTGGCACCGTGAGAGGCAAAGTGGCTGTCCTTAGCCCTTGGGGCTATGGCTCGTGGTAGGCTAACGGGTTCTGCTGTTACTGCAGGGTCGAGCAACTCGGGGACCGTGACGGGCGGTGACTCCGAGCCAGGAAAGATGCAGGAGGGAAGGAGTGCTCCCTTGATGTTGACGTCCATGGTCCCCGAGCTCAGCCTAGGAACCATGGCGTCGGGAGCTCCTGACCTGGGCCAACCCGAGGTCTCTGTTTCCATGCTCGAGGCAAGAGCTTCCGAGGGCCACGAGCCGAGAATGGAGGTAGCCCTCATTGACTTCAAGGGTGAGGAGGCCATCCCCCCTCCCCCTCGACGGGAGAGCGAAAGCCATGGCCGACGGGGCTACACGAGCTGGAGGCCCTGCGAAAGCAGGAGAAGGAGGCCCTACAGGAAGAGGAGCTGCCGCGGACGCAGTAGGAGGAGAAAAAGTCGCAGGAGCAGCAAAAAGAGGAGGAGCTGACCAGGGGCTAGCCCCAGCATCAGCAGGTGCAGCAGACGCCGTCGGGGGACACGACGCTGCTGGACCTATCGGTGCAGCAGCTGCCCAAGCCATCAGAGGAGGAGGAGACCTCAGGACTCCCAAAATAATGGGTGTCCGTGATCACCCTCAACGAGCTGTTGATGGAGCAAGAAGCGGCATTGAAAGAGTCGAAGGTTCCGCGCACGCCGGGGGCATAGCTCAAGGAGAAGACCTCAGAACCAAACCCACCGGGAGACATGTCAATGGTGGACTTGCTGGCGCCACAAGACGCGCTGTTGGGGGAAGCGACGGCCTTGACCCCTCCGTCGCCTCCGAAGGCACCTGAGCCAGCGTCAAGCCAGCCACCGCAACCGTCGACGGCGCCATTGGAAGAGCTAGTGATTTCTGGTCCGCAGGCGGAGCAGCCAGAGGAGATGGTGGCCAAGAGTCCTACTACTTTTCAACATCAGAAGGAAGGAAAGGACCCCCCCGCATGCTAGAGTAGTCATCACGTTGGGGGCTCCTGGCCTGTTGAGAAGGTCGACTTCTGACCTGGGCTGGGAGATACCAGCATCGCGTCGGAGTTCCCCACCCTGGCCGAGTTGGCGGAGCGCCATGGTGCCTCACGTGATGTGGTGGATAAGATCGAGTCCTTGGCGTGAACCAAGGTCAAGATGGTTCTCCCACATTGGGGCAAGGAGCGCGTCACGCTCTGGGAGCTCGGTGACTCCAGCGCTCCCGGGATCGTGATGGATGACCCGGCGGAGGTCAAGCGCTGGGAGGACGTGGAGCAGTCCCGGGCTTGGCTGCAGCACATCCTCAAGCTAGGAGTCGAGCTTGTTGGAGGTCTCGACTAGAGTCTCGTGGTAAGTCCCTGTTTAGATCACACACGATTTTTGGCTTTCTCCGTATGGATCGCCTTAACCCTTGATTTCCTGTTTCCAGGATGTGCGGAGGTGTTCCCACTCCAAGTCGTACTTCCTCCATGAAACGCATAATAGTCGGGAGGAAGTGCTTCGCCAACTCGAGGCTGGCCGATCTGCGCAGAGCAAGGTGGCCGAGGTCGAGGAGGAGGTGAAGTAGGCCAAGGAGGAGGCCGCCCGGGCAAAGGAGGACGCCGAGGCAGTTCGGGGCGAAGCCGCCCAAGTCAAGGAGGAGATCCGGTGGGCCAAAGAGGAGGTCAACGCAGCCAAGGGCGAAGCGGAGAAGGCCAGAAGCGAAGGCACTCGCGCCCAAGAACACGTCAAGCTACTCGTGGAGGAGGCTCGAGGCTCCGTGGAGCAAATTCGCTTGCTCGAGGACAGTCTGGCTCAAGTCTCCATGGCGCGTAGCACCCTCTCTGGCTTGGTCAAGGAGGAGAAGTGTTGAGCCGACAGCCTGGAGGCCAAGCTTGAGGTGATGAAGGCTACCCTTCGAGAGAAGGAGCAAGCCATCATCTTGGCTGGTGGCGCCCACGAGACCTTCCAGTGCGAGAAGACGAACATGACCCAGGATTTCAAGGAGGCCCAGCGGGAGCGAGACGAGGCTCAGGAGGAGTGCGACACTGTGCTGGAGGACCACAGCACCCTCAAGACCCACTATGCCAGTGAGTTCCATGGTGGGCTTTGACTTTTTCCTTTCCATATGACTTGTTTAACTCTTGTTTCGTCTTTCAGGCCTTGAGACCGAGCTGCTTTCCACTCAGACTGCCACCAAGGCACTATAGGAGAGCCTCGTGGCGGAGGGGGCGCTTCTCGGCAGGCTCTGGGTCGCCATCAACAGGCTCTGCACCTCCTGGGAGGTCGAGCCCGTCAAGGAGGCTGAAGAAGATGTCCCGGGGGCTGCGCTCGTCGACCAGCTCTACCACCTCGACGCCATCCTTCGGGATCGCATGCGGGGGGCGCTTCACACTGGCGTGAAGTGCGCACTGGCGGTGGTTTCCTCTGGCTTCGTCTTTGACATGGACGTCGTCGCCCAAGGCTTCGTCTCTGACATCTCGAAGACCGATGCTGAGAATGAGGAGCGATGCCGAGGGCTGATCCAGGATGCCGAAAGGCCGGTGGAAGCGCTGGTGAAGCTGTTCGAGGATGAAGTCCTCTCCCGTGAAGATGAAGGGTACACCGTCGAGGAGGGCGGTGATGGAGATGGCGGAGCGGGCCTGTAGGGCAAAACTGGATGAAGGTGCCCGTGTAAATAAGTTACTTTTTGTAACTTATATTCAGTGTGGCTTTGAGGGCCTTTAAAACATCTATGCATCTATCGTAATGCATTTGGATATTTTAAGTTTGGGCCTTCTCTGTTTTCTTTCGTCTAGATTTTGCTTTTTTAACTAAGTGTTCAACGCGTGCTCGTATCCCACGAGGGGGGAGCGAGTGGAGGTCCTGTAGCCCTGAGGTGTAGGAGAGCTCTCGGCTTGACAGCCCTCGACCCTTAGGGAATTTGAGGCATTTTCTACTTAGTCGCGAAGCGTATCGAGGCGTAGGAAAGAAGAGACGCTTGAGTTTCGATCACCTGACTTTTGCTTTTCGACTAAGTGTTTGACACATGCTCGTATCTCTCGAGGGAGGGGGAGCGAGTGGGGGTACCATAGCCCTGAGGCGTAGGAGAGCCCCAGGCTCAACAACCCTCGACCCTTAGGGAGTTCGAGGCGTTTTCTACTTAGTTGCGAAGCAAAAGGAGACGCTCGAATTTTGAAAAATCGTTCGTATTTTTTAGAAACTTAGGGGGTTCCCCCCGTTAGCCCCCGAGCGAGGCTTGACTCTGGCGAGACAGGGTCGAGCCTACCTCTTGCATGTACAATAATGAGTTTGAACTTATAATCGAAAGTACTTCTTATATTCGTCATGCGAAAATGTACGAAAAATGCAAGAATGTACAAGGGCATCGGCGCCCTAGGGGTAGAAACGATGTAGCTGTTCGATGTTCCATGTGTTGGTGAAGATTTGGCCCTTGTTGTTCGCTAGCTTGTACGTTCTGGGCTTCAGCACCTCAGCTACGGTGTATGGTCCTTCCAATGGTGGAGTCAGCTTGTGACGCCCCTTGTTGCTCTGTCGTCGACGTAGGACGAGCTCTCCAACTTGGAAGTCCCTCGAGTGCACGTGCTTGTCGTGGTAGCATCGAAGATTCTGCTGATACCTCGCAGAGTGAATCAACGTCATGTCCCGAGCCTCCTCGAGCTGGTCGACGGCGTTTGCGAGGGCTTCTTCATTGGTTTGCTCGTTGTAGGCCTTTAGTCGAGGGGAACCATACTCGAGATCAATGGGGAGGACGGCCTCGGACCCATAGACCAAGAAGAATTGTGTGAACCCCATGGCTCGACTAGGTATTGTCCTTAAGCTCCATAGGACCGAAGGCAGCTCCGTGGCCCATTTCTTTCCGTGCTTGTTAAGGCGGTTGAAGATTCTCAGCTTGAGGCCCTACAAAATCATGCCATTGGCGCGCTCGACCTGGCCGTTAGTTCGAGGATGAGCAACCGTAGACCAGTTTACACGGATGTGATGGCGATCGTAGAAATCCAAGAACTTCTTGCCAGTGAACTGTGTGCCATTGTCAGTGATGATGACGTTCGAGACCCCGAAGCGATGGATGATGTCGGTGAAGAACTCGACCGCCCGCTCGGAGCGGATATTGCTGATAGGCCGGGCCTCGATCCACTTGGTAAACTCGTCGATAGCAACGAGTAGGTGCGTGTACCCCTTGGTTGTCCTCTTGAGAGGCCCCACGATGTCGAGCCCCCAGACCATGAACAGCCAGGTGATGGGGATCATCTGTAGGGCGTGAGCTGGGAGGTGCGTCCGCTTGGCATAGAATTGACACCCCTTGCATGACCGGACAATGTTGATGGCATCAGAAACGGCGGTTGGCCAGTAGAAATCCTGTCGGAAGGCGTTGCTGATGAGGGTCCTTGGTGATGCGTGGTGGCCGCAAGCCCCCGAGTGTATGTCCTCGAGGAGCCTCCTACCTTCTTTGATAGTGATACAGCGCTGAAGGATACCTGATGGGCTTCGCCTGTAGAGTTCCTTGCCATCACCGTAGATGACGTAGGACTTGGCCCATCACGCGATCCGGCGAGCCTCGGTCCGGTCTTCCAGGAGTTCCCATCGAATGAGGCAGTCGAGGAAAGGGACTCACTAATCCAGATGTGGGCTCGACGGAGGAGGTGTCTCCTCGATCTCCATTATTTCAGCCCCAATCGAGGGGACCTCGGTCGAGGCCACGGGGTCGAGTTTTGAGGGTGTGGTGCCAGCCCCCGAGCCCAAGTCGATGGAGGGCTCGAAGAGGTCTCTCAAGAATACATCCGGAGGGACAGTACCTCGAGTTGATGTGATCTTTGCGAGCTTGTTCACAGCTTCGTTGTAGCATCGAGCAATATGATTGAGCTCGAGGCCGTGGAACTTTTCTTTCAGTTTGCACACTTTATTGCAGTAGGCTTCCATCTTGGCGTCGTGGCAGCACGAGGCCTTCATCACTTGGTCGACAATGAGTTGCGAGTCACCTCGAACATCCAGGCGTCAGACCCCGAGTTCGAGGGCAATACGCAACCCATTGACAAGAGCCTCGTACTCCGCAACATTATTAGAAGCGGCAAAGTGGATGCGAATGACATAGCGCATGTGAACTCCGAGGGGTGAGATGAAGAGCAAGCCTGCACCTACTCCTGTCCTCATGAGTGACCCGTTGAAGTACATTGTCCACAGCTCGGTTTGGATTTGAACTGGCGGCAGCTGGGTGTCGGTCCACTCAGCGATGAAATCCGCCAGCACCTAAGATTTGATGGCCTTCCATGGTGCGTAGGTGATGGTCTCGCCCATGAGCTCGACTGACCACTTAGCAATCCTTCCAGCAGCCTCCCGGTTTTGGATGATTTCCCCCAAGGGGAAAGAAGACACCACGATAACCGGGTGGCTGAGGAAGTAATGCTGGAGCTTGCGACACGTAAGGATGATGGTGTAGAGCAGCTTTTGCACCTATGGGTAGCGCGTCTTGGTTTCTAAAACTTCACTGACGAAGTAAACTGGCAGCTGGGCGGGCAGGGCGTGCCCTTCCTCTTGCCTCTCGACCACTATGGCCACGCTGACCACCTGAGTGGTCGCGGTGACATAGAGGAGGAGAGGCTTGGGGGTTCAATCGACGTTGCCGGTCGAGGAGGGACGAGGATTAGGGCAGAGGTCAGCATGCTCTTGAGCTTGTCGAGGGCCTCGTCAGCCTTCGCGGTCCATGCGAAGCGTTCGGATTTTTTCAAGAGGCGATATAGGGGTAGGGCCTTTTCCCCCAAACATGAGATGAAATGGCTGAGAGCCGCGAGGCAGCCCATGACCCTCTGTACACCCTTGAGATCTCGAATCGGCCCCATTCGTGTGATGGCTATGACCTTCTTGGGGTTGGCCTCGATCCCGTGCTGGGAGACGATGTATTCAAGGAGCATGCCCCGAGGCACTCCAAAGACACATTTCTTGGGATTAAGTTTGATATTCTTGGCTCGAAGGCACCCGAATGCGATTTTGAGGTCATGGATGAGGTTGTCGACTTTTTTGGATTTGACCACGATGTCATCGACATAGGCCTCGACCGTGTTGCCTATGTGTCCACCGAAGACAAGGAGCATTCTTCGCTGATACGTCGCCCCGGTGTTTCGAAGGCCGAAGGGCATGGTGACATAGCAATATATGCCGAAAGGTGTGATGAAGGAAGTCATGAAATGGTCAGACTCTTTCATCTTGATTTGGTGGTAGCCGAAATAAGCATCAAGGAATGAAAGGGTTTCACATCCCGCGGTAGAGTCAACAATTTGATCAATGCGTGGTAAAGGAAATGGAACTTTGGGACATGCTTTGTTTAAGCTAGTATAATCAACACACATCCGCATTTTTCCATTCTTTTACTTAACTAACACGGGATTAGCTAACCATTCGGGGTGATGAACCTCCTTGATGAATCCAGCCGCCAAAAGCTGGTGTACTTCCTCGTCGATGATCCTACGCTTCTCCTCGTCGAAGCGGCACAGGCGTTGCTTCATCGGTCTAGACCCAGCTCGGATTTCCAAGGCGTGCTCGGCGACTTTCCTCGGTATGCCTGGCATATCAGAAGGACTCCACACAAATATATCGGCGTTCACGTGGAGAAAGTTGATGAGCACTGCTTCCTATTTGCTCTCGAGGTCGGCACTGATCGTCAGCACCTTCTCACCAGAGCAGCTCGGGTCGAGGGGGACTTTCTTGGTGTCTTACGCTGGCTCGAAGCTGCCGACGTGACGCTTGGGGTCGGGCACCTCGTCGGCGAGGTGCTCGAGGGTCGAGGCTATCATCGCATTTTGCTCAACGGCCTCTCCGTACTCGATGCATTCAACGTTGCAGTCGTACGCGTGCTCGTAGGAGGAGCTGATAGTGATGACGCCTCTGGGCCCTGGCATCTTGAGCTTGAGGTAGGTGTAGTTCGGGATCGCCATGAATTGCGCGTAGCCCGATCAGCCGATGATGGCATGATAAGTTCCACGAAACCCAACCACCTCGAAGGTGAGGGTCTCTTTCCTAAAGTTGGCGGGGGTGCCAAAGCAGACGGGAAGGTCGATGTGGCCGACGGGAAGAGCCTTCTTCCCTGGTACGAGGCCATGGAAGCCCCGACGCTGGGTTGGAGTTGGCACCTCTTGACCCCCAGGAGGTCGAGGGTCTCGAGGTAGATGATGTTTAGGCTGCTGCCGCCATCCATGAGGACCTTCGAGAGGTAGGTGTTGATGATGATCGGGTCGACGACGAGCTGATAGGCCCCGGGGTTGGGGACACGATCCGGATGGTCATTGCGATCGAACATGATGGGCGCATCGGACCAGTCAAGGTAGTGGGGTGTCGCGACTCAGACGGAGAAGACCTCTCGATGCTCCCTCTTGCGCTGTCGAGGCGTGAGCTGGGCCGAGGGGCCTCCATAGATCATGTAGCAGTCGTAGACTTCGGGGAATTTTTCGCCTTCCCCATTGTCTCCCTCATTGCCACCCTGGTCTTTCTTATCGTCACCCTTCTTGATGCCCAGTTGCTCAAAGTGTTTTTGAAGCATGCGGCAGTCCTTGAGCTTGTGTTTCACCTCATCCTTGTGATAAGGGCAGGGCTCCTCGAGCATCTTGTCGAAGATGGCCCCCTCGGGGGGACCCCGAGGTTTTTTGCGCTCGACTGCTGCGATGAGGTCGTCGTCCGCAACCTCACGCTTGCCTTGCTAATTCTTCTTCTTCTTCTTCTTGCTTCTTCAAACCTTTGCTCGAGCCCCCAGCGTCGGCTGCCGGTGCCTTTCCCTTGTCCTTCTCGTCACCCAAGAAGGCTCCAACCGCCTCCTCGCCAGCTGCATAGTTGGCGACCACATCCATGAGCTCATCGACGGTGTTGGGGCGGTTACGCCCCAACTCGCGAACTAGGTCCTTGCAGGTCGTACCCGCAACAACCGCTAGAATGACGTCGAGATAGAGATGTGGGGGAGTTTGGTTCGGAGCTTGGAGAAACGTCGAGCGAAGTCACGAAGAGACTCCTCTGGTTTCTGCTTGCAGTTGCGCAGTTCCTAGGAGTTTCTAGGATGCACATAGGTACCCTTGAAGTTCCCCTCGAAGATCCAGACCAGGTCGACCCAGTCACGAATCTGGTCAGGGGGAAGCTCCTCAAGACACCTACGTGCGGTGTCGGATAGGAACAGGGGAAGGGACGTATGATCGCGCGATCATCACGTGCCCCACCCGCCTGACAAGCCAGTTAAAAATCGGCTAGCCAGAGCTCAGGTTTGGTTTCGCCGTTGTACTTGACGACGCTTGTGGGGGGTTGAAACTTGTCCGGCAGCTGGGCGTTGTGGATCGTCCTGCTGAAGACTCGGGGACCCGGTGGCTCCGGGGCCCGTCGGTCTTCATCGCTGTCGTAACGCCCCCCACGATAGGCGCTGTACCCTCGATCCTCGGCGTCCTCGTGTTTGCGCTTGCGGTTCTCGATGATATCGAGGCGCGTGTCACGCGGGGCGCAGTTGTCGATGATACGATCTTGGGCTGGTGTCTTCTTTGCTCGGGGGGCCACCTCTTGATCGACTGAACCCTCCCTTTTAGGCCGGGAGAGCTCGTCCTGCGGTTCAGAAGCTACCCCTCGACGCCTCAAGGCCGAGCTCTCGGCTTGTTGAACAACAGCAACTTGGAGGAGACCCTTGATCTCGTGTTGTATCCGTCGAGCTTGCGAGTTGGATGACGCGAGCATATTGCGAAGAAGCATAGCCGCCGCGACAATGTTCTGGCTTGCTCGAGGGTAACGGTTGATGGGATGTTCAGGTGCCAGGCCCTCGTTGATCTGCCGTTGACCTCTCAGGCCCTGGCTTGGGCTCTACCACCGGGTGGTGGTCGCTCCTGCTCGAGGGTTCGCTCGAGCTGGCGTAGTCGTTCCTGGTCATCGGCGAGCTTAGCCTGTAACTCCCGAATTTGTGCCAGCTGTGCATCCTGCTCGTCGGGGCGGGGGCACGCCTCTCGGGGTATGACTGGTCGTCGATCCTCTGTTCTGGGGAGAGTCCCTCCCGCTGTAGCGGCAGCCGCATCGGCCATCGGATCAACGGTGTCCTAATTGGATGCGTCGTCACCATCGATATGGAGACACTAGCGGGTAGGGTCCCAATGGTCAGAGCCGGAGTCGGGGTCACCGCAGTAGAAGATGGGGAATTGTCCCCGCGCCTCCTCCTGGAGCTGCTGTCGGAGTGTGCCGACGGTGTATCACCGGGGGCCGGGCGCTCTCGCGAAGCCCAAGTCCACGGAGGCCGCATGACTGTCCCCACGTCCATCATTGCACGAAGGAGGGCGCCTGGGCGGTCCTCTATCGTACTCATGTTGGAGTGGGTCGTGGTCGAGAATGTCCTTGAGGCGTTGTCGAGACCGAACGGGAACCGTCGACGACGCTCGAACAGCCCGTGCGGAAGTAGGCTCGATGGAGTTGGGGTCGCATGCATCGGGGGAGTTCTGCCGGGCTCCCTCGATGAGTGCATTGCGAAGGTGAAGTCAGGGTCATCGTGGAGCCCTGCTGGTCCGTCCTCTGCTCCTGAACTCAGGTCAGATAATCCCTCAACAAGGGGCTCCTCATCACCGGTTAGGAGCGAGGGGAATGCGGCAGGCACCATCCTCAAGTCAGGTTGATGGTTGCGACAGCATGGTGGCGAGACCGACGAGTGGCCCCTCCTAAGCATGGGGGCACACTGCGACCTCCGCTTGGGTCACTGATCGGGAGCAGGGTCATGTCATAGCCCTGACCGAGGAACATGAACTCCAGGCTCCCGAACCAGATCACCGTAGCGCGCGGGAGTGGTGAAACAGAGTCGCCCATCCGGAAAAAATGATGGGAAATCGTTGGTAACACGCCGGACCCCTACCTGGCGGGCCAACTGTCGGTGTTTCGACCCCGAGGGTCAACACCAACGAGTAAATTCGTAATTGCGTGCTCCCTTAATCTGGTGGGTGATGCAAGAAGGACACGGCGATTTATCCTGGTTCGGGCAAAGAAGGCCCTACGTCCAGCGGGGGGGAGATAGTTCGTGTTATCTTGCACCGAAGTGCTAGTACAGGGGTGAATACAAGCGGGTGTGAGAAGTGTGAGCTTGAGCTCGAGCGTTTCGGGCGCTTAGCTCTCTACTTCACACTGTCTCGCAGTATTGCTCTATGATCTAAAGCCTTAGCGTATGATGCTCTGGATCTCTCCCTTTAGCTAAAGTCCTGGCTCCTCCTTTTATAGGCGAAGGAGGGGCACAGGAGTACATGTTTTTAGGGCTCACGTGGTTGATGACGTATGACGTTGATGCCGATCATGTTGGTACCGCTGTAGAGGTGTACGTCGGCATGGGAGGTCCTGCAGCCGTCGCGTCGGAAGTTGTTGAAGTGTTGACCAGAGTTGTTGAAGTCCCGTCGAGGGTCAGCGTGACGGAGCCGAGGGGCGACGGGCGAGGTCTTAGGTCGAGTCGAGGGGGTCGAGGCCCATCGGATAAGGCCGAATCCCGGGAAATGCGGGGAATATGCTGACGCACGCGTCTCGAGGGGGTGCCGGACAAGGCACAGTGCTCGGTATGGCGTAACAGTGAGGTACGATCCGCGGGATTCTGGGGTATGGGCGGTAAAAGTAGGATTCGACTGCCATACTCGCAACTGTTACCGTAACTCTGACCATACGGTTAGGCGGGAATAGGTAAAATGCATTAAATGCGCCTGGATCCGTATGGGGAGTAGGTAGCCGAGGGGTATACTGTGCTCGAGGGTTGCCTATTGGCACGGGTGAAGTTCCGTCCTCGAGGACGGGCTCGTTCGCTCGGGCGAAGTTCCGTCCTCGGGAGTTAGCTCATTCGCTGGACAAAGTTCCGTCTTCGAGGCCGGCCCGTTTGCTTGGGCGACGTTCCATCCTCGAGGAGTTGCCCGAATCGTACCTTCGAGCGTACAGTCTCGGTCCACATGGTAGCCCGTCCAGCAGGCTGTGGCTTTGGGCTGTCGACGGCCGTTCATGAGCCGGCCCAGTATGCCTTAGCCTGTAGGCTTTCGAGCGATTTTGAAGGATATCGATGGAGGGTTTGCGTTGCTGATTTTGAAGATTAGTCCAGTTAATCAAGGGTTTAGGGTGCCCCTTTCCCAGGTACTCGACACCGTCTCTCTGCCGTTGGGTAAGATAAAAGACTTCGTTAAACCATTTCGTTTCTTGATTTCACTTCAGTTTTGTTGAGTGATATACCCTAGTAGTATCGTATAGGTGCATACAGTTTTTTTTTATTTATAGAGTAATAATAGCAAGAAAAAGAAAGTCCGGCCAGTGTACTCCCATCATAGGAACGCCGTCCGATAACTGCTGCTCTCTCCATTCTAAGTCATTTCAACTTTTTTTAGAGAATCAAAGTATATTAAATTTGAAGGTTACGAAGATTATAAACATTTATGACATTAAATAGGTATACTATGAAAATATGTATAAAGTTTATCTTAGAGTGATGTGTTTTATATTATCTTGATACTAAGGTTCTCCAAGATTATTACTTTCGGGGCCCCAAGGTTAATTAACAAACCAAATGCCTCTTGGCCAACTTAGCTTAAGCTAATTAACATTGTTGTAATCCCAGGAAATGCATAACTGCATTACATACACGTGTGACCGCCACAAAACGAGTTCAACTCATGCACAAGAAACACATTTTCCAATATACTAAATGATTCCCGCATGTTGCCGCGGGTATTACTTAAGAATTACTTGTTGGTTTTTACATGGGAATAGAAGTACAATAAACTACTTTATTGTTTACTCATGAGCGCAATGCTTGAACTTGTACCTTGCCTTATTTGCTTTAAACCTTGGATATTTATTGGCACTTCAGTTTGGTTGCATTCTCAAGCACAGACATGCATGAGCTAAGAATTCCATACTGAATGGTTGATTACATTCCTCATGTAGAGGAAAGGCTGGAATAAATTCCTTACCAAAAAAGGACTTATGCATGTTTGGTTGAGAAGACATGCATTTGTCATGGAGAGTTGGTGCTACACAGTCAGATATGCTATCTATCATGCTCTTTCGATATATTCATTTATTATTTTAAAATTATTTGCTTTGCAGTGGAGAATCGCCACTAGATTTTATTTTAGAAAGCATAAGGCTTCGTAGTATCATACACATAATTTATGATGTGCAAACGACCTATTTTTACTAGGACGTGTGTGATCTTGTGATCAAGATGGAATATATATCTAAAATTATAATATTGTAGTGTCTTGCAAAAATGTTCTTTTTCAGAAAATAGGTGTACAAGAGTAAAAGAGTTTTGTAACATTTAGAGAAGAGTGAAATGCACGGGGGTTTCCTAACTTTTAATCATTCAGAGTGAAATGCAGCATTTAGAGAAGTGGGATGCTTCATATGCTATCCCTTTATTTTATAATGAGAAGAGGGATGCTTCATATATGCTATCCCTTATTATAACTTTGCCTACTTTGAAACGGAGAATCGCCATAAAGTTACATTAGAAAGCATAGAGGCATCTTTTTCATTTTGAGGGAAAAACACAAGGCATACTGCACCTAATTTTATAGTATTAAAAACTTATCTTTACCAAGAAGTGTATTTGGTCTTGTGATCTATATATATGGAATATATTATATATGTCTAAAAATTCAAATAACATATCCTAGATATGCAAATCATGCATGTACTATCATTATTTTTCTTGCCATGATTTGTGCTTTTTAAGGAATATATGTCTGATATGACTAATGGCATATCTCTTTGTCCTTGACATCTGGTGTCATCTCTTCTACTCATTCTTCTTACTTTACCACGAATGCTCGTGGTAGGAGTTAGTCTGAAATTAAAGGTACTGTTGTGAATTTGGTGATGCTGGGGACGTGATATTGTGCATGCGTATTATTAGTCCTTAATCAGATAATAAATTACGTCAACCAAAGTGTTAGTATGCTATACCCTTCAACGCGTGGAGATGGTCAATGGTTTTTGAGCATTTCCTTGGTCATTGTCAATTCGGAGCCTGGTCTGAAGCCACGTCTCAGTTTTGACGAACACAAAATGTCTGCACAGGTGAAATTTGGGGATAGATGCTGTCTACTGGAAAGTTCTGAGAAGTACTTGTCATAGAGAAAAATTGGTCATGGTTCACCTTTGACAAGCAGCTAAGCCGCCGTTTTTATTTCAGAGTTGTTGACTCGCTACCAGACTCACAAAGGGTCAGGAGTCCAAATGACCACACCCGCACCGAGCCACTTTAACTCGTAGCCCAGCCCAAAATACGGGAATCGTTCACAACACACAGCCGCAACTCGAAGCAGCAGCAGCCGCCGCCGCCCTCCGCATTGGGACCCCGCCCTCCGCCGCGGCCGCCGACGTCCACCACAGCACGACCCCCGCCGTCCGCTAACCTGCCCGCGCCCTCTGGAGAGAATTGGGACCGCCAACACCCCTCTCTCTCGCGTCGGCCGCAAGCAGGAGCCGGCGGCAGCACCCTCTCGCGTCGGCCGCAAGACACAGAAGCAAAAGGTGCGTCGTCCTGACTCTCCCTTCTCATGAACAACGAGATTTGTTTCTAGGACCGGAGTGGATCTATCTCGATCTGAATATCTTCTTTGATCTAGTGCTAGCGTATGGTCTACCTTCTCTGATCTAGTGTTATCGGATCTAGTGGAGTGCTACAACATGATTGGGAGAAGCGAAATAGCATGGATTTTCAGATCCCATTCAATAACTGCCTGTATCATTAGCCGAAGGGGCTGAGATTATTTCATCCTTTTTTTAGTTTCTATAAGCATGATTCAGTACACGGCACTTTCCCTATGATCCAGTACAATATGATTTAGGAATGGTTAATTATTAATTTTATACTGAGAAGTAGATAATTTTGGCAATGTTTATGGCACTTTCCCTATGTTAGATTGCCATCTCTCCAATTATAATTAATTTTCATTTGACATGTCATGTTCTGATTGTGTGGATAGACTGCTTCTGTAACTTGCAGATAAGTGAACATCATTGCGAAAACACTTCCAGATTTGTAGTCTGTAATTCACTTTTGTTATTTTAATTGCTGCATGCACTGTTCTGTATGAGTGTCATGGATTTATTCAGTAATTGCAACCATGAGGAAGGAATTGTGTGCTTGACATAAGCCTTTATGCATGCTCTCATTCTAGATTGTCTCATCATGCTGTCAACAGCCGTGCTAGGGGATCTGGGTGCTGTCAACAGCTCGGATTGGGTGTTACAAGATGCAAATTGGCCCCTTTATTGCACAGTAAGAACTTGCATTTGTATGTATTCCAGTTCTAAGCATAGTGATTGTTTTGCAACTATTCCTGTACATAACTAGATGGATTGTGCAGTGCTTTAATAGTCTGTATTTGCAGATGGCCTTAACTATTAATTGAGGCAGATAGAAATGCCAATGCATCCATGGCCTTATGTGTTATTTGTATTATCAAATTCATGGGTTCAGTCTGACATATGTTCTGAATTTCTCTATGCATTTCATAGGTTCAGTCTGACATATGAGCCCTTATTCTTATTATCTTGGGACAATCCCTGAGTATCAGAATCACTTTTCATTTATAAAGGTTTGTGTTCTGAATTTCTTTACTTATGCTTCATAGATTTGTTTTCTCAGATACTTGATGCCGGACGAGTGGCCAGTTGACTCTGACCCCTCCTGCTCCCATGGTGCCAACCTTGCATCAGGTAAATTCAATTTCCCTCAAATTTGCTGGATTTCTCAAATTTGCTTGATTTACATACAATCAGATTGAAGGTTAAAATGGATTCCGGTGTATTTCTCTATGTATATATAGCCACCACAGAAGTTAATACTAACATTTGAGAAGTCTGAGTCGGTACTATGTTTCTTTACATCTCAGAAGTTGTATGACTGAAATTGTCTAGTATCCCACATTGTGTTGGTACATGTTGATGCCTTCAATTTGTTTCGAAGCTATGTAGTATTCATACTTCCTTTCCTTATTTTTTCAATCAGAACTAATATAGGTGGCATGGCACATTGTAGAATGCTTCTTTGTTATATTCTGGGCAGTGTGCACCTTGCAGATTCATAACCAATATACGTATATGACATGTTGAAGCAAATATTTGATCTAATAAATTTTATTTTATTTTATTGCAGCAAATTCATCCTCTTCATTGCTTCAGTTCAAGTTCCAACTTCACTAGTTAGCCTTTAGTGTAGTTAACTAGAAGTCATACTGAGGTGTCATTCATTGAAGTTCTCTGTGTAGTATTCATTTTTGTCCATTCTCATGTCAATAACATGGTCGATGGATCTGAATTGTATGTATAAATAATGCACTTGACGTTTGTAATTAAGTACGAGGCCTGCTTCCAGTGGCGGAGCCAGGATTTTGAACTTGGGTATTCCCATAACCCAAAAAAAATTCCAGTGCACAACAACAACCTAAAAAAATTGCAATGCATAGCAGCAGGTTTCAATTAAAGTCGTAAAAAAAATACAATACTAGAATAACACATCGTTCACATCTAAGGTAGGCATGAAAGTAGGAAACAAACTAATAAGTAACAAAAAGAACTTACAAGTACTATAATATTCCTTTAAATCTGCGATCCTTCATAGCTCGAAAGCGGTTGATAATGTCTCTGTCTTTAACTTGTAGAAAGAACTCCCGCTCAATAAATGTAACCAAGCAATCATTCAAGTATTGATCTCTAAGTTTGTTTCTCAATTTTTTCTTCACATAATTCATGACAGAAAAGACTCTTTCAACACTTGCAGTTGCTACTGGAAGCACTAGCACCAATTTGAGAAGCTTGTAAACAACTTCATGTCTATCACACTTTTTTGTTTCAACAAGCTTAACAGAAAGCTCTGCAAGAGTATTCACATTTTTGAACCTTTCATCAGCAAGCATATCATTGATGTACAAAGTAAGTGAAGAGGGAAGATGTCTCAACTCTAACAGGGAAAAATCATTGGGAATTTTCACTTTCATCATGTCCACGAGAAGCTAGACCTTATCGTAGAAGATACTTAGCACATTGAAGAGAGTATGACAAACGAGACATATAATCAGCCTTGTCCTTGTCATTTATTGCAACAAACTTGTCAACAATTCTTCTTTTAGGTGTGATGAAGAAATTGTATTTCTCTTGGGCCATATTGTGAAAACTATTTACAGAACCACAATGTTTAGTAATCCTTCTTTTCATATGCCAATTTCTAAAGCCCTCGATCACAAAAGCATCTCCACCAGAAGTGTTAAGTTTATGCTTGAACAAGTAGCAAACAAAGCAGAATGCAACATCTTTTTCCACACTATATTCTAGCCATCTGAATTCATGAAACCAATCAGGTAAGAAGCGATGAGGTTTACCTCCAATATACCTTATAGGAAAATCATGATCCCATGGTTGACAAGGACCTAATGCAATGTATGCCCTTATCACAGAATTCCGCTCATTAACACTATATCTTTTGATGGGAATTCTCTTTCCAGGATCATGGAATAGAAGGTCAATGTCATAAATAGCTTCATCACTTGATTCATCTCCTGAGTCATCACCATCTCTGATAGGAGACCAAGTAGAAGGTTCTGCGAATTCCCCTGATCTATGCTGCTGCTCTAATCCCACTTCTGTGGTTGTTGTGTTCGGGTCATTGCTAGCTATCTCAGGTTCTCTGCTTGCTATCTCATGGTCAACAGATGGAATGCTTTCATTCTGAACTTGACTCTCAATTGTTTCTAGCACAACAGATGGAACCAGATCTTGAGGTTGGGCATCAGTCCCTACCACCGATGTTACTGCAACTGGTTCTGGAACTCATGTGGAACCTAATTCTACTTTTCTTTGCTTTGCTGCTCTATCCCACAAACTCTTCAAATCACCTGTTTTCTTCTTCATTGTGCAATAATCTACAGGAACAAAAACCAGTATTGGGCATTGGGTGGGGTAAATCCAAATGAAAAATGACCAAATCCAGTAATAGGATGCGCTGAACGTTTCGTTCATGCGGTAACTACATGCCACCTGCTCCTGCTGCATGCTCCTTGTCAAGCTGCAGTGTCATTGCACAGTCAGATTTTCAGACAATGGCACAATGCTAGCACCAGTAGTCTTAGGAGCTGACCTCTTCTCGTCTCAGGCTATCTGTTGACGGCCATGGAATCAGCCTGCGATATATAGATACAGTCCCATGAAGATGAAGCAGCACTGTATGTAGTAGCAGCAATATTTCAGCATGACTAGGTAGCATGCCCGTGCGTTGTTGCTACGGGACGACTAAATTTTTATACTAAAAACACATGGATCGCACGCACGCCGTGCAGGCTCATGAAACTCTACTCTATATGCAGTGGAGATAAATAATACCCTAATAATTTGAGCATGAACATGTTGTATTGTTAAAAAACAATAATGTTAAACACATTTGTGTATTGTACAGTTATATTAAGTTCTATTAATTTGTGTTGCTTTGACTTTTTTTAATTCATCCATTTTGCTACTATCTCCGGCCTATATTTGATCTAGTACACACGCATAATATTAAAACTTTAATTTTTTACCAATAATTAGGTTTATAATTTTTAATTATTCTAATACAAATACAAACTTTATATGATTAGATTTGTGAGGAATTATATTATTTAATGATTATAAGTTTATAAGGAAAATAATACAATATAAATCAAATGAATGGTCAAAGTGACCATGTGTAAGTTTGGAGCTCACACATGCTCGAGGAAGCCATGACTACTACCAAACACGATCACCAGTCACCCTGTTAAACAAAAATGCAGCAACTTATGAGCGGCAACTGCTGATTTGAGTAAAAAGGGAGAGAGCTAATTCATGCCCCACACATTCTTAACTACTCTTGACATAATCAAAGTAGCCTCTGCAATCTCTGTCATGAACTGATCTGTGTCCCAACCTGCCCATAACAGTAAGGTAAGTGACTATGCATGCCTCATTTTTATTTCTTTTCTTTCTCAAAAAAAGAAGGAAATGCATGTATGCTTCTGAATCATGTAGGATATTTTGCTAATTCATTCCTGAGAAGCTTACAGGTGTTTTGTAGGTTCCTGCTGTTTAGCTTAGGCTCTATCAACAGTGTTCTTGAAATAACAAAATCTCAGTTCTATCACCAAATTGACATAATGCACTATGTCAAAATTACCGACATTGGAATAGGTAAACATAAAGAAACAGAACTGAATTACCATTGAATCCGATCTTCTTCTTGTACTCAACAGAAGCTTCTATCACCTGTGCCGAAAGCCTTAAATTAACTCATGATCACTGTATTCTGAGAATAAACACATTTTACATGTGCATAGGTGCCTCAAATAGGCCAAAATAAATCTGCATCAGGCGCATGATTAAGGATCAACATTTATCTAGGTCTTCTAACTCACCATGCTATTCACACCCTTTTGTTAGCGGAAAAAACAATCACCACGGCTTCAGTCTAATCTCTTGCAATATGTTAAATGCCACCATATAATAAACTCAACAAAATGTTCATTTCCTTTGTGACTGAACGAAAGATAAGTTGAAAATCATACAACTATGGAAGCAGCTAATATCCTGGAGATGAGAAAAGGTACATAATTGTGACAACAGAAAGAATTCAGTGTCAAGCTCAGCATGCTTATAAATTCTATACCAATTTAATTTAGTTAAATATTCTTGGACATCTTTGTTCAAACAAATTGCATACCCAGTTAAAATATGATTGGATCCGACTTCATGTATGACTGCATACCTGATGCTTGAAAATAATATACAATGGCCATATGCATTCTCAATAAGGGGACGAGAATAGGATAATTGCAAAAAAAAGCTAGTCATATTTCTCAGATAAGAGAAAGTGGAAATGGTGAATTGGTGATATCTCATTTGCTGTTCCAATCTTTGCAAGAGGATATTTTGACTCCTACATTATATCCTACCCAAAGTTCATACTAATATTCTAACAATAAAATTCATCATATTTGGAGTTTAGTTGCCCTAAATCTTCACAAATGATTGGAAATTAGTTTCTGGTGGATATCAATTTGGTAGAAACAACTTTGTCAATCACTAAAAGAAACAAATTTGTGCTTTGTGCTAGTATTTATATAGTAGTCACTGACCAACTCTTGCTAATTCAAATTTCCATTGTCATTTCATATTAATTTCCCATGATATATATGCTTGCCTTATTAACAATAAGTTACTGTGGAAGCTTAGCCTTAGCAGGGTGAGACAGACAATATATTTAATCAATAGAGCGAAAGAATCATATAGCTGACCCATTGAACTATTATGAGTTAATTGTCCATCATCTCTACTATAGTTATCTACCTTGAGTCCTTGGTTAAGTAAACCTGCATGATCAAAGCTTCACAAAACCCTCCGAAAATGCAGTGGCCGTCACAAGATAAAGGAAATCACAATGTTTGTATGCTGTCAACATGGAAACTTGTTTACAATATATGGAAAAACTACCTTCTACTTAGACAGCAAAGGTATAACCACACAATAAGCAGATACTGTGTTTTTTGGGGAAGTTCAAATAAACAGCAACCTATTGCTTTGTTTTGAAAAAGTAACCCAGTGATACAACAAGTGTTCATTCAGGCACATTGTGAAAGGTCAGTTTTATCTCTTTTTTTTTCTTTCGGTTAGCTGCTCTGCTTGATGCCTTGATCTTTGCTGCAGATATTACTTCTATGTGTAATTTCAAGCCATCTTAAGTAATTACCAGATTTGTTCAGATTATTGCTGAATTCAGAAGTATTACTGAAAGAAACAACAATTCCCTTTTCCACTACTCTATAAAAATTAGTAAATATATATTGATAAAGCAACCAATTCTAGCAAGCAGCATACTAAAGATTCTGAGAAAACTGTAAATTTACTCACTGCTTTGCTCTCTGATCGGTCGCAACAGACCCCTTTTTGAATCCACATTTTTACCTATTCAATAAGTTTTGTTTCTTAGTGAGGAAACAATATAAAAATAGAAACGTTGCATCTATGTTCTATTCTTATCTTCTCTTCAGACACATATGGAAATTGAAACGAAGTGAAGGATCCATTACTTTGCTTTATTAAACTCAAATGCTCCTTTTTTATCTAGTAATTTGTTTTAAACTAAAATTCGCTAAACAAAAAGATACCAGCATGAATCCATTAAACAGAAAGATCACACGTCCATTGGCCGCTGCATCGGGGGAATAAATTACCTTCTCTCTTCTCTCTTGTTGTAGGGATTGGTCAATTCTCACGAACTCTTATCCTGCTTCCTGTGTGCCTGCTTCCACTGCTTGCCTTGCCTTTACGTTGCTGCTTCTTCCTACGCCTACCCACTGAGGAAGTGAGGAGATAGAAATTTTCTCAGCCCTGTACACATGAATGAAGCCCTCGCAGATGGTGATAGCGAGAGGAGATGAGAAGGTAGTTGTACAAGTGCATCCCTGCTACAGGAGGATGTGGTGGCGCTCAATGAGCACGATGGCGTAGAAGAGAAGATGCCATGGAGTAGATCGAAGAGCCAACGACGATTGTGCTGCCTGGAGGCGTATCCCTACCATGATGCATACCCGTGCCTGGACGCCAGCAAGAGGACGACAGCCCTGCCATTCCCGCTGCCAGATCTCCCTACCTCCTACCACTGATGAAGTTGCCTCCGAGCTATAGATCTCCTGTCGTTGCCCAAGGATTTGTGTCACAGCTGTCCAATCATGAAACGAAGGAAATCACGAAATCCATCATTTGCAACGAAACGAAATCCATGGTTTGCAACCAAACTGTGACGGCACGAAAAATGGGTAGGTCGATGGATTACCTCCTCCACAAGACGATGGCGGCACAGGTGCCCCGCGCGTTCAACGTCTTCCAGGCGGTGGCACGTCCGGTGGCGTCAAGGCGGTGGCGCGGCAGCCGAGGACGATGGCTCGGATGGCGCTAGCATACGGAGAGGACGACGGTGCAGGGGCGAATGGCGAGGCCGACGGCACGGGCGGACGTCGAGGCGGTGATGTTCCGGCGGCGCTGACGCACGACGAGGACGACAGCGTGAGGGCCGTGGAGACGGCGATGTTCCGGCGGCGTTGACGCACGGCGAGGATAACAGCGCGAGGACCGTGGAGGGGGCGATGTTCCGGCGGCGCTGACGCACGGCAAGTAGCCAAGTAGACGGCGGGTCGCGGCGATGGCACGGTGAAGGGTTGGTTCACATGGACGGTAGAAATTGCTGGCCCTTCACCTTCCAACTATGCCGCGCGAGATTAAGGCAGTATATATGTCACCTTCCAAATTTTTATCATGGAATTGAAGCCCGTATCTCACCTTCCAAATTTGAACACGCGGGGTAGGTCGGTCGCACAGACGGTAGAAATCGCACCAAATGACTTTTCGATTGCATGGAAGCATGCAGGCACATGGAAGGACTATTGTCGCACTAAAAATTATTTGTGGGCGCAGTAACATTTGCTCAGTCGTGTTGTCGATTAAGAGCGTTCGATCGGGCGCGGAGAACATGTGTGATCTTGCTTGACTTGTAGCCCACACGACTAGCCTTTTCTTCTTCGATGACAGCCTGCATACTGTCCATAGCCCACCACGCGCTCCGGTAACATCAGAGATCAGACGGACAAGAAGCCAGCAACCAGCCTACTTCGTTCTTTTTTTTTATTCCTTGACTCTTCGATTACAAGTTATAGTATCTAAACTTACGCATTAACATACTCAAACCATCACACACACGTACACAAACTCACATACAACCTAGTACATAAGCTAGACCTACACCTACATATGCACGAAGAGATTGTGCGTGGCTGAGTAATATTCGAAGTCTTCCAGGCTTCATATGTGATGGGCACATCACCCTGACCATTATGATGCATCTATGTGTGAGGCTGCAAATACCCAGGACCTGGAGAGCTGGCCAACCGAGCAACGCTCGGTCCTCAGCTTACTTCGTTCGAAAGCACGAAAACAACATTTGAACCAAACCCATCCATCCGATGCACATATGTTTAGCACGTGCCACGAAATCATCATGGATTCATCGTCTCAGCCTCAGGCGTTACAAAGGCCCACCCTCGCGTCAGTGGACTAGATTGGCAGTAAAACTCTAGGCCCATGTAAACTATGTAACGGGCAGCGGGAAGCCCACATCGGCCCCTACGTTACACGCCGGCGTGATGAGGTTGATGACTGTTCATTAATCACTTTAACTTATACTCCGTTAGTTGTCAAAGCTGTCATGTATGCCTCCTCACCTGCATGTTCATGAAGAATCAACTCTCGTTGTTCTTTAATTGTTCACAAAGATTTGAATTGGGATCACATATTTATATTACAATTCTGAAGTAATATTATATACGGTCGTGTTTGAGGACGTGACACCACGATGCTAGTCCAAACTACCCGGGAATGAGAAAGATGAAGCAAAACTACATATTATAGCCAGAAGAAGCACAACTCTCAAGTACTCAGCGAATACTTCAGAGTTGGGAGAGCTACGTACCTCTGCCCAATTATAAAGAAATAGATTGATGCAGCTAGTGTTATTTTATATTTGTTGGGTGATGTCAAACATGCTATTTTTTCTTGTTATTCACCTTCCATTGTCAATTATCTTTTTTAAAAAAATCTTTAGCCCTCGATTTTTTGTTGAAGTCTAGATTTAGCCATCAAACTTCAAAAATGGACATGTGCAACCCTCCACCTATTAAAACTGGACAACTTTGGTCCTTGGCCGGCTCCAAATGTGCTTTGAGTTTAATAACTATTTTGTAAAAATAGTAAATAATAGGTAAATTGCAAAATTCATAAAAAACTTTTTAAATTAGAGAAAAACAAAATTGGTACAAAAAAATTCTAATCATTTTATTTAAACTAAAGTAGTTTATTATTTTTCAAAAAAACAACTTTGGTACCAATTTCATATTTTTCTAACTTATCATAAACAGTATTATTTAACTTATCGATTTACCTGTTATTTTATGATGTGGTTTTGAAAAATAAACTTTGCGACTGAATCCATGCGTGGAATCAGATCATGTTGTCTATGTACACACCTCAGCAAATTTAGCCCGCCTCGACCTGGCCTGCGGGCTTGGGTACAGATCTTGCAGCCTGGTAAAATTTAGGGTTTAGGGCTCGGGTTTTTTCCGGCCCGGCCTGCTATTGCCCACGAGCAGGCCATGCCTGCACACACGATCACAACTAGCACAAGCCATCGGCCCATCGTCCATCGACGCCGCTCCTACACGCAAGGCGGCACCGCCGTCGCAGCATGTCTGCTCAGCCGGTGGCGGGCCACCGCCACCACCGCGAGAGATAGCGTGAGCGAGACCGATATTTTAGGGCCTGTCCTCCACCAGCCGACAGGGCACTAGGTATCATCTTCCCAATGGACTACAGACCTACCAGGATGACATGGGCCGCTAGGCTAACCACTGCAGCCACGTCGGGAGCATAGTCGGCTATTGAGCAGCCGATAGGATCCTGTTGCTACTCTGTTGCCGATAGGTACCCTATTGGCTACCCAGTGACTCATAGGCGTCAGGTGTGAGGTCTGCTCGGGGCGGTCGCGTTGCATCTCCTGGTTCAAAAGATCGAGCGCGTGCATCGATGCCAATAGACATACCCTAGCCACCAAAGAGAATGCAGTGAATTTATGTTATGAGCCACTGTAGTTAAGTTGTTTGATTGATGACATATATGATGTGATTCATTGTGTAGATTTTTGACATGTGTGCTAGGAACATTACCCTAGGTTTGGTGGGGAGTAGGTTCTATATAATCCACATGCAGTTACTCCATCATTGAGCTTTGGATACATAATTTTTTCTTGTCCTCTTGTTTTGGAATAGCTATTGGGTTTTGTTGTTCTAGTCAAAACTGAATAGATGAGGGGCTATAGTTGGTCATGCGTCATAGATCCCTTTAATGTGTAAAAGGGACAATTATAGGTCTAAGGACATAGTTGTAAACATTTAGGGCATATTCATAAATTATAGGAACTCATTTCTAATTATAAACCCCACTAAGGGAAGAAATAAAAACCACCACCTCCCACCTTCTCTACAAAAGGGGAGCCAAGTGCTAGGGGTAGAATATTGGTCATTCACTCTTTTTCTCTCTCACTCACTCTTATCCTCTTCTCTTTTTGTTCAGTCACGGACCAACACATATGAAATTTTGGAAGAAACCTTCTCCCTTCTTTTTATGTGATTATCTTCTCCCTTCATCCTTTCCTTCACCTTCTCCCTAGCTTCCCATTAACTCCTTTTTATAGACTAAAGCTAAGGTTGCCTTTCTCCCCTTCCACCTCTATATCCCATGATTTTGTAGTGAAATTTATGGGGGCTCTTGAGGATTGGCTATATCTTTAAAAAAATTATACTTTTGCATGCTTGATAGGGATATGATGGGCATGAAGAGACTTCTTTAGATCATGTCTGCAACTATTTTAGTTTTCTGTGTTTTTCTAGAGGTCAAGCGACTTTACATCGTCACAGATGGTAGAGGTTATCTAGAGGTCAAGCTGAACAGACTGGCTAAGGCCATGTTTTTTAGCTTCCCAATGATGATAATGTCAAAGAGAGTCCGCATGAGCTCATCGAGAAGGGAGTTGATACTACTTTTTACTATATCACCTCGATTAAGACGTGGTATAGATGGTTATAAGGGAAGTGATGTAAACCAAAGACTCAAGTTAACAAGGTACATGTTATGGACAGCAAGGACCACCTACATACGGAGCAGAGCTGTGGTTGAAGAGTATTCCGTGAGAGCGCCCACGGCTGCACCATCCCTAGTCTTTAGGATCTTCGGTTAGTCAGTTTGTTAGTTGGTTTGTTAGCTTGCTTAGATTGAGGAATAGTTGTTAGCTTGTAAGGCTATTTAGCCACACACTCGTATGAATGAAAAGGTAGTTGGAGATTGAGATTGATCTCTCCTGCTCCCGGGCAAACGCCGAGCATGGCATCGCTACCTCGTCGCTGCTCCATCTCTCTCGCTCACCAGTCTCTCTCTCGAATCTCCTAGCCCCAGCCCACCACAACAGCACATCATCCGATTCACGTCACAATCCTGTCTTTCTATATTTCAATTGCATTAACTCAATGTGTGATCCACTAAGTGGATGCTTCTTTTTCCTATATGTGGAATGCAAATTTGGGAACAACATGGTGATTGAGGAAACATGAGGCAATGTAACTACACTGATCTTTGATCTATCATAGTCGATGATATGAAAGTCTGTGTACCCAATTGGATATGTTTTAGTATCCTGTAAAAGTATTAGATCTTAGCGGAGCACTGTTGTGCTGAGAAGGGGGAATGTGCATAGCAATCTCCATTGTGTTGCTTAGAAGTGTAGGTAGAAGTATTTTTGTAGCCCAATAAAGTACCACCACGATTGTTGGGGCACAAGCACAATGCTTTGTTAAGAAAGCGATATCTCTGGGCCATGCACCCACTATCCAAGTTGTTACTTGGCTTGTAATCTAAGATAGGAGGTAGTTAGTATCTTGTAATATCTATCTATTGTAATCTTGGACCCTTTTATTGTCGTCACAAAAATGTGTCGCCTACAAGTTTGCAACCAACACGCTTAGCGCGGGCCGGGAGGAATCGAAGTCTAGGATCCGCCTAGCCTCAACACGTGGATCGATGATCCAAAAATCATAGCATGCCAGACAATTTGATCTACAATTGACGAGGGAGAGAAAACCATCAGTAATTTAAGGCGGAACATGCCGGTGTTGCCACACAGTTTCGAATATGCGGCTGAGAGCCAATCAGAAAGGACAACAACTAAATAGTCAATTCCAATATATCTATAACAGGATAAATTAATTGAAGCTCATAAGAGTGTGGGGGAAAATCAGTTATCAACAAAGATAAATATCATGAGACTGATAGATGCTAATTTATCATCTGCCCAATTATAAAGAAATAGATTGTTGCAGCTATGTGTTTTTTTATATTTGTTGGGTGACGTCAAACATGCTATTTTTTCTTGTTATTCACCTTCCAATGTCATTTATCTTTTTTTAAACAAAAACATCTTTAGCCAACAAATTTTTGTTGAAGTCTAGATTTCTCAGCCATGCCACGGTACAACATGGTCCTCTTGTGCTTCATGTCGTTTCGGGTCGTGTCTTCTAGGCCACTTATGAGCTTTTTGTCCGGCCCTATGGTTCCTCCCTTGCAGCATATAGGGATCTATTGAGAATAACGGCGAATAAATGATGAAGTAAACGAGATCAATCACAGTGGAGACACAATATTTAACATGAAAAACCCCTCCAATGCGAAGGGGAAAAACCACAGGTGCCAGCCAGCAAACACTCCTCACTATTATCAAGAGTCGGATTACAACATCGTATGGCGGCTTACAAGTGATCTTCAAGATGAAACCCTAATCAGGATATATGTACCGTACCACTCCGGCCCAAGCTGGCCTCCGGCGACAGGCCTCCGCTTCGCTCCGTCAGAAGTCGGCCAATATAACGTGCAACTGAATTTGGAACATATTCGACAGGAGCCTCATTCAATTCAAGAGAACTACGACCTGGTGGCCAGGCCGATTGATGTAACCTAGACAACCACGAATTGGACCAAGTACAGTCCTAGTCAGGTAAGCCTGCCTATGTTCTCTCTTTCGTCATGCAAATGTTTACAATTATTCTTTTTCATTGTTCCTGTGTTGTGGGAAGGTCTGCTGTAGCATTCAAGAGCATGCTTCATGCAGGAAAATCTTTTTGAGAAAATCCCCTGCTACTAAGAATTCTAACCAATGAAGCGACTTCAAGATCATGCTTCATGCAGGAAAATCTTTTTGAGAAAATTCCCTGCTACTAAGAATTCTAACCAATGGAGCGTCAAATAGCACCACTGAGATTTATTGTGTCTGAACATTCCATCATTCAAGAACTCGTCTTTTTCATTCAAGAACTCATCCTTTTCCGGTTGCCTTTCATCACATTAGCTATATCACACTTGTGGCATGAGATAGAGCAAACTGGACATGTAACTCCAATCTTTATAATCGTTGCAATAAAATATGAAATCATCATTGATACATGCATTGACTTTTTTTTGTACTTCAAGCCCTACTAGTTAGATCATTTGTTTCGCTTATTATCTATCTCATGTAGCTCACTCATTCTTCCTTAGGTAAGTTCTTATACTACCATATTCCACATGTTTAGTGTAAACCTTACAGTTTTTCATTTTTCAGGAAACCCTTTTGTAACATATGACAACAGATCCGCTTGATGTTCAAAAACCGTTTTTGATTTTTGTAATCAACACATGGCTAGTGTATGTATTCATCACCCTATAGATCTTCTGCCATGTTTAGAAGGTGGTCATAATAGTGCTGGATGCAGCCTCAAAAGAATGAGCTTCAGTGCAGAAGAAGCAAAGGCTTTAGTTGCCACAACACAAGCCACACTCTAGGGAGAGGCAGAAGAACAGGCAATGAGAGCAGCTGCTGATCAAGTGCCTGCAGATCAAGTCCCTGCTGAGCAAGTAACTGAAAATGAGACACCAGACCCACTAAACATCTCAAGCACTCAGCCACCATCAATTGTAGGCATGACACGAGCTAGCACCACAGTGCTTTCTCAAATGCTTGGAGAGGTTAGATTTCTAATATATTCATTGCTCTCTTATTCCTAACATGAATCCTTCACTAACTCTATTTTCTCCCTGTCACTTACAGGAAACTCTAGAGAGCTCACTGTCACAACCCCAAGGGCCTCTACCAGATCCAGCTTTTATCATGTCTAACCTGCCAGTGCAAAGGCCAACTCCACTGAATACAAGCACAGTTGCAGGCAGGGCTGCAATAGCCAAGAAGAGGAAAGCATCTACCTCCACATCTTCCAAGAAGACAAAGACACCTACCTCCAGATCTTCCAAAAGAGCAACACAAGTGGAAGAGGAAGGACATCCTGATATTGTGTAGTGACTGAAATGATCGAGTGCATCATTTTTCTTCACTGCAATATATATATCTGTATGCACTGTGTCTGCTACTTTCTATGCACTGTGTAAAGAACTTACCTCTATTACAATATGTGACGGCTGTTAAGTACTGGGTTAAGATGCCATTTATCTCTATAAAATGTGCTTTTCGGCTGGGAATTTCTGTGCTCAATTGATTTTCTGTTCATTGGTGTCTTGTTCATCTAAAAAGTTGCTGGATAGTCAGTGAAATATGGCTATTTATAGCGGCAATATTGCTGCGGTAATTTTGCTGTCAATTCTGATGCTTCAGGCTATGGCCATCAGTTTGTCAGGCTCTGGCCATCAGTTGGTCAGGCCCTGTTTCAGTTCTTCAGCCTGGCTCTGTTCTTCAATTCGCTGGGAACAACCGAGAAGGGGAGCTGGCAATAACAGGAAAGAGGGGGGGGGGGTCCGGACCCCGGGCCCGGGCTTTCTGCTTATGTCCACAGACGCCTGGCGCGGCCAAAACCGGTAACGTGCTTATTTCAGACCCAAACAAAGTTTATTTAAAAGTCTATGGATTGGGATGACACAGCTTAAAAAGTTTAAGGACCGAAATTAGACTTTACTCAACATTTTAATATAAGAACTATTTTCTTTAATTACATGGGCCTTTTTTGGAGAAAATTAATTTGACACCGCAAAGGCCTGCATTGTGCTTTATTCCTTCCTTGCCAGTATTGAAAGTTAGTAGATTCGTTGCTTGCGGCGATGTAGCTAAGGCTGCCACTGCCAGCTAGCAAGGTAATCTGATGTCATTCGTTGCTTGCAGCGATGTAGCTAAGGCTGCCACTGCCAGCTAGCTAGGTACTCTGATGTCAAATTTATAAGTCTCCGTCCGTCACTATACACACAACTATGTTGATTTGGTCCAGATCATCAATCGAGTCCCTTCTCTGTAATCAAAACTACTCCCTCGTTTTAAAATGCAGGTTATTTTGGCTTTTCTAAATTCATATATATTGCTATACACTTAGATGTAACGTATATCTAGGTGCATAGCAATATTTATAACTCTAGAAATGTTAAAACGACCTACAATAATTTGGAACTGAGGCAGTAATACAAATCGAAGTGGGGTCTGGTTGGCCCTGAGGAGGCGCTTGGTGACTTCCGCAAGGGTCGAGCTGAAGCTGTGGTGCTCCACTGCTCATTGAGCATGCTGCGGGCACATAAATATGCATGAACGTCAGTAATCAGAGTTAGCAAGACATGAAATATACAAACAGAGGTACCAAGCTCATGAAATATAACATGACCATGAACATAACATGCAACATACATACATAATAACTTCCACCGATGCATGTTCAGATGTAGCAAGTCCACATCTAAGTTCAGAACTAGCTACCAAGTTCAGAGATTCCAAGCTACTTAAACTTAATTACTTATTTGGGAGAATGATAAAAGCCTAGTAAATAGGGAAAAGGGGCAATTCGTTCATAACACCAGCGTTTACATCGCCGGAGACAGGTGGTGGTGCTTACATCGCCGTTATGTAGGCAGCTCCGGCCGACCCACCTCTGCCACTGCCATGGCGGGTGAGGTCATGGCCATATGGGAAGCACTGACGGCAGCTGGTGAGGTCCCGCTCCAACGCCGTGTGAGCCTGCACTACTGGATCCGCCTCCTCTGTCGAGTGCCGGCCGCACTCGGCAAAGACACCTTTGCCGTCGGTAAAGGCTTTGCCGAGTGCGGCTCTCGGCAAAACGCACTCGGCAAAGAATTGGTCGGCAAAGGAGTCTTTGCCGAGTGCCACCTGGCAGGCACTCGACAAAGGCTTTGCCGAGTGCCACACCAGCACTTGACAAAGGTAACGGGCGCCGTCAACCTGACGGCACCCTTTGCCGAGTGTGACGTGGCAGGTACTCGGCAAAGATTTTTTTTTTTGAAAAATTCTTTGCCGAGTGCTGGCTCTCGGCAAAGATTTATTATTTTTTTAAAAAAATTCTTTGCCGAGTGTCGGCTCTCGGCAAAGATTTTTTATTATTTTTGAAAAATCCTTTGCCGAGTGCCGGCTCTCGGCAAAGATTTTTTATTTTTTATTTTTTAAAAATCCTTTGCCGAGTGCCGACTCTCGGCAAAGGTATGGTCACTATGCCGAGTGCCACGCCAGCACTCGGCAAAGCTGGGCTCTGCTGGGAAAAATGCCCATCTTTGCCGAGAGCTGGCACTCGGCAAAGCTAGAAATATTTTTTTGGTTTTTTTCTGTTTTCTTCCATTCTAGACATGCAATTTCACATATATTTACGACAATAGACTAGTATGTCACATAAAAATCATATTTCATCATCAAATAACGTCAGTTACATCCATACAAATTCACCATACACGAATTCATACATAAAGGTCTTCAAATTCATCAGTTACATCCATACAAATTCACCACAAGTCCAAAAGAGCAACAAGTTCATTTATACAAGTCCATAAGCAGGCAGTAGAGGTACCTAGCTCGACCCAGCGTCCCCAGGGGCCCCAGAGCCCCCACCTTGCTCCCACGGAGACCACCCTGACTGCGGCGCTGACTGGAACGTCCAGTAGGGCGGCGAAAGCAGAGGGCCGCTTGCAGGCCCGGAGTGCCCCTGCTGCGTCGGTGGAGGAGGAGCGGTACCTGGCCACGTGAACCCCTAAGTCGGGAAGGTCGGGCCTAGTGGAGGGCTGGCATCTGCAGGAGTCGGGTTCGAACCTGCTGACTGTTCCTGCACAAAGAACAAGTGATCTCATTAGTACCTGTAGGATGGCCGCACAAGCTAAAGCAACAGGCAATATACTCACCGGAGTCCCTATAGGAGTAGGCACAGGAATAGGTGGTGGAGCGAAGATCAAGGCAGGGAGCTCGACCTGCTGCACTCCCGGGATCTGAAGGCCCCGAAAGTAGGCGGCAAAGTCCTGCATCTAACGCTAGTAGTGCTGCGTGACAGCAGCCGGCTGCCGCTGATGGGCCACCTCCATGTTCTCCTGGTTCGCCTGCAACTGTGTGATCTGGGCCTGCAATATTACACCCGCAAGGTTGATGGTATGTGAAGGCAAGGTACATGTGTGAAACGAATGAACGACGAATAAAACTGCACTTACCTGAAATGCCGAGAACATCTGCGCATTGCTCGGCTGCCGAGGCTATGGGGATGTCAGAGGAGCTCGTGATCCCTTCTCGTCGAATCTGGCTCAGCGTGGGAACAGAGGACGACTCGATGGCGCTGTTGACCATCCAGTACCGGCCATGTTGCTTCCCTCCTCCCAACCTCATCAAAAGGTCTGTGTCCAGGGGGTCGGTGGCGGGGTCGAACGTCTCCCCATGGCGCTGGCGAGCCGCGGAGGTGTACTCGGAGAGCTTGGGGTAGACGCTCGCGATAGTGTACGCGTCGGGCCCGTCCGCCGGGTCATAGACGTTGTCCGCCACCGTCGCTTTGCCCTTGTGAGCAAGGGCGTACCCCGTGAACTCGTTGATGACCTGCCCACCATGCGACTGGGTCTGCGAGGAAAACACAAACATGGTTACAAGTACTGACAATTGAGCGCTAGAATAAATAGATCAACAAAGCATACCCATCTTTCCATCAATGTTGTGTGGAAGAAGAAGGTTCTTGAAGTATGGTAGCCTAGTCAAGCCCGATATATGAGTCCACATGTGGATGTTACCATATCCAATAAAACCACCATTCTTTTTATCAATTTGGCGAGCCTCTATCTCGACAAGGACATCGGCAGGGCTCTTAACCTGAGGAATGGGGTCGGTGACTTGAACACCTTTCGTGAAGTGCTTTTCATCTCGTCTCAATTCATGGTTCTGAGGCAGGAATTGCCGATGTTTGTCGAAAGAAGAATACTTGCCACCCTTGGCCAGCTAGGTGAACATTACATCTGCCTTGCATGTTGGGCAAGGGAACTTCCCGTGAATAGACCATGCGCTGAATAAGTCATACGCCAGGAAGTCATGCATTGAATACTGGTACCACACATGCATTGTGAAGTTCCTCTTTGTAGCTCGGTCGTACGTCAGTACCCCCTCTTCCCAAGCATGTTGCAATTCATCCCACACTGGCTGCATGAATACACCCATATTATTGCCCGGGTGTCCAGGTATTATCAGTGTCAAGAACACGTTCATGGGTTCAAACATGACGCCAGGAGAAAGATTGAGGGGGATCACGAACACGGGCCAACAAGTGCATGGGGCCGCCATCATTCCAAATGGGTTGAACCCATCTGTTGCCAGCGCTACGCGTATATTCCTAGCCTCCATAGCCTTGCCAGGATTCATGTCATCGAAGTGCTTTCATGCATTACCATCCGCTGGGTGTACCATCTTGTCATTGTATCTTTTGCCATTCTTGTGCCATGTCATCTGTTTCGCGGACTCCTCTGTCATGTACAGCCGTTGGAGCCTCTGTAGGAAAGGAAGGTGCCGTATGACCATCTCGGGGATCTTAGATTGTTTCTTCTTGCCATCACTGTCTTCTACCTCCATAAACCTAGAGGCTTTGCACTTTGGATAGTGTGTTGTTGTCTCATGGTCTTCCCTGAACAGGACGCACCTCTTCGGACAAGCTTGGATCCCCTCATACGGCATCTTAAGTGCATGAAGGAGCCTCTGTGACTCGTACATGTTCTTCGGCAGGGTGTGAGGATCCGGAAGCAGTTTGCCAACAACTGTCAACACGAGATCGAAGCCATCTCGACTAATGTCCAGTTCCGACTTCAATGATATTAGGCGTGAAATGGCATCCAGTTGCGAAACCATTGTCTTCTCATGAAGGGGCTTCTGTGCTGCCTACATCATGGTGTAGAACGCCTTTGCGGTTTTCTCTGGATCTTCCTCCACCTTCATTCCTTCAATGAACCGTGCATCGTGAAAGTATGCCATCATGTTTGCCATCCTGGCATCTGCATCATACTCCTTGAGGAGGGGTCTCACCACCTCCTCCCTAATACGATGGTGTTCACCATGGTGGATCCAACGGGTATAGTTTGGAACGAATCCGTTATTGTGAATATCTACTCCCACGGCACACTTTTGTTTCTTTTTCTTGTTCTTACACTTGCTATAGGGACACGGCATCCGACTCGACCCTTTAGCAGTTGGCCCAAATGCATGCTCCAGGAAAGCATTGGTCCCCCTAACCTATTCAGAGGTCTTACTTGCGAAGCCCGTGTACATCCACTCATGGTCAGCCATCCTCTGTCATACGCCAATGTAAGCGGTTAAAACCAGCATTTGCATCTACAAGGCGTTCCTACCATCTAATAGGTGAAGGATAGGTCCTCCTCCCACCCGAGGATGCATAGATGAGATTAGCTTCCATGCTCCGCTCCCGTCCGAGATAAAATTTCGGCAACACCTCCCCACTGTTCTCTCGATACACGTCCCGGTGGGGAGAGTGTGTATCCAGAAAACAGCCGGGGGTGCTGCCAAAACTCTGAGTCCGATGGGAGCAGAACATGGAAGCTAACCCATCTATGCATCCTTGGACTGTCCAAAAAATATGGACAATCCAAAAGAGATACCGTCGCAGATATGCACTGATCCGCATACCAACGACCGTGTATCCCTTTCGGATGGGAGACGCCTAACTCGGCTACATGATCTACGTACGACAATGGTAAGGAAGAGAGGTGATACCTAGGTGGTGGTGGAGATAGGCTAGCGGAACAGTGGCGACGAAGACGATCAGGGTGGCCGAATCCCTCCTACGGGTCCTGCAAATAAGGGCAATAGGTTAGTTATTAAAACTATAAGTTACCCACGGGTCCTACAAATAAAACTATAAGTTATTAAAAATTTTGATAGAACCTCCCCTACACAGGGAGGTTTCGATAACCTGCAAAAAGAACGGCATGAAGGCCGACATCCACAAACAACGGCACGAAGGCCGACAATCACAACGGCACGTAGGCCGATGACTACAGTGACACGAAGGCCGACAAGCAGAGAAGGGTGATATACCTAGTCACGACACGTGCGTTGACAGGGATGCCATGCAGAGAAGACGGCGGGGTGAAGGCTAGCGAACCTCCTCCTTCTCCTCCTCTTCCTTCTTCCTCCTCCTCCCCCTTCTTCCTCCTCTTCTTCCTTCTTCTCTTCACCTCTTCTTCCTCTTCTCCTTCTTCTTCTTTTTCTTCTCCTCCTCCTCCTTTTTCTTTCCCTTCTTCCCTTCCCTTCTTCTCCCCTTCCCTTCTTTTTCCCTTCCCTTCCCTTCCCTTCTTCTTCCCTTCCCTTCTTCTTCTCTTCCGACAGGGGGCGGGGGGAGGGGACGAGGGCGCCGACGGCGGGGGGAAGGGGGAGAGAGACAGGGGGCGGCGGCGGTCTCGGGGGGG